>CM038143.1:471993550-473193550 GCA_021437245.1 Aegilops speltoides | reverse complement strand
CACATGTCATTTCCCTTTTTGTTTGACATGTACCAAGTGTGACTCCGAACAATAGAAGAAGCACTCCCAAATCATTGGAATTTATGAATCATAAATTCTAGTGATTCTGAAACTTTGGGTGCTTGCTGCTGAAAGATAAGCTTACCTTGTGAATCGGGAAATGAAACATGAGAATCTAAACAAAGAAAGTTGCAGCAACTCTGTCCATGTGGTACCACCATAATCTGTTGGACCTTATTTTAGGATTTTGTATAAATTGGTGCTCTATCATTCACATATGTTAGTTTCCTTTATGTTTGACTTGTACCAAGTGTGATTCTCAACAATAGAAGAAGCCCTCCCAAATCACTGGAATTTATGATCCTATACACATTGTTGGATTCTATAAGACCCCTCACTACTAGAGAAAAGGCTACTAGCAGCGCGGGTAAATTGGCTACTAGTAGCACGGGTACACGCACTACTAGTATCGCTACAGCTAACTAGGTAGCAGTAGCGCGGAAGCCACCCACGCTACTACTACGTCTGTTAGTAGTAGCGCGGATGGCAGCGAGCTACTACTATCTCAACCAGCGCTACTACTATCCTAAGTAGTAGTAGCGTGCACTTTTCCTCCCACGCTACTACTAGCTAATTAGGAATTAAAAAAATAAAATTTAGATGCATTATTCCTGGATACAAATAGACATACCCAATGCAAAATAAACTCATGTCAAGAAACAACATCAACTGAAAGAAATCACGACATCCCATTTAACATCAGACGAACACATCCATCATCTAAAGGTGGGTACTTTCCCTAGCATTCCACCGCCAACCTAAACAGACAACTTCTCTAGATGTATCTACCAAGGCTTGGAGTTCAAACGCCGGTGGACCTCCCCCCGGACGGTGGCGTCGAGGACCTCCACCTTGGCGACCTCCGACGCCGCGATCACTTGGATGATCATCTATGTGCAGTAGTCACCGGGCTTTACGGTGAAGTCCGCCTACAAGAGGTTGAAGATCCCGACACCCACCAGGCCACATTAATCCTCCTCGATCACCCCTGCACCCACGTCAGGAAAGTGAAAACTTGTTGGTTCAGGTCCTGTGTCCAAATCTAGTATTGTATTTTCCGTTGTTGTCGTTGTTGCTGTTGTTTAGGAGGGGGGACATGAGATGGATAGTGCATTGGCTGGAATGTTGGCATTCGTGGACTGCTTGATAAACTAAGAAAACCATCAGGTGGATGGGTATACATTGGCCTGAAACAAATAAGAGAGAGAGAGTAAGAGAACAGTTACTTAACAGCAAAGTAAAGAAGATAGCATCACTGTACTTTCATACTAACAACTGAAATCAGTTTGATTCAGTAAAAAAAAGAACTACTTGACAATTCTGCACTGTAGTTTTGTATCACTAGATAGCTATTTGACAATTTTGAACTAAACTAACTGAACCGAACTGAATTCAGTTTCATTCTGTAAAACGATTGCTACCGATTTACATATACATGCAGATGTCCTTCAGTTAGTGATACTTCTGAATATGCTGATACTACTACTGTGCATAATTCATTCCTTTCAATTGTGTACAAAAAATAATTATCTAGTGATACAGGTTGACTTGCGTAGAGTAAAATCAGCCAGTACGTTTCAACAACACTCAAATTAGACTGTCATGGTGTGCAAAAGAAATCGATGAAGTGTACTTACTATAAGAGAATAATATGGCAAGAAACTCGGAATCGATGGACTTAGATTCTAGTTTCTTATCAAATTAGATGGCCATGATTTCTGAAAAATTGATACTAAATCAATGGATGACTGCAGTTTATATCCAACTAGGAATTCATGGACATGTGAAAAATTAGATTGAAAAGAGTAATAAGATAGAAGTGATCTATCAACCTGCGGTCATGCAGTCATGCACGAGAAGTGATTCAATTGAAAAATTAGATTGAAAAACTGATACATAACCTAGGCTGCACGTCCACGCACATGAGAGCAACCTGTTTATCCCTAGTTATGTTCTTCTGTTGACTATCAATGCACTGAAGTCGTAATCTTGTCTTCACCAGGTTAAATGTGGCTCGGCTAACTCCCTAATGCAAGTAAATTCTCTTAATCTGGCCTTGGATTGAACAATGAAATCACCAAAAAAATAATATGAATTCCCAATCTTCAGAACCCTAAATAATTCCCCGAACTAAAAGCCCAAGGAAGAAGGGTATTGGGGACTGACCTGAAGGCGTGGCGTGGTCTCCTGGTCATGCGCGCCGACACCGCCTCACCCTCCCGGCCAGTGCATCCTCGAGTTCGCCGGGCGCGGCACCGTCGATCCTTTGTATGAAGCCGGCACCGGCGCATCCTCCCCGTCACACCAGGGACCATCATCGCGACGCGGTCAGGAGAGTTCGATGGAGCCGCTGGCACTGCCGTCTCCCAAGATCCGTCCAGGGCGTGGTGGATCGGCCTCCGCTGTCGCTGGTAGGAGGAGAAGAGGTGGGGGGGGGCGTCGCATCCAGCAAGGTGGAGGAGCTGTGCGTTGCTAAGGGACAGGCTGGGGAGATGGAGGAGGCGGCGCCGGTGTGAGAGCAGGAGGCGTGGCGGCTGTGAGGAGAAGGGAATGAGATTAGGGTTGGAGAATGAGAAGAGTGTGGGTGGGAGTGGATCGGGTGGATGGTGCAGCAGTAAGTAGTAGCGTGGGTGCCTCACCTGCGCTATAGCTATTGACTTACGAAACTGCTCTACGTACGATTCTTTTTTATCGGACGCTGGTACGAACAGACTGCGGATACTATGGCCCACAAACTGGTAATCTATGTTTTGTCTCCGATCGTACTCAGTGTTGGACGGAAAAGAATCGTACGTATAGCAAGGTTCATTGACTTAGTAGTAGCGCGGGTTTATACCCCACGCTACTACTATGGCATGTCTCCGGGGGGCACATCAGAAGCCATTTAGTAGTAGCGAGGATTATAAACCAGCGCTACTACTATCAACTTAGTAGTAGCAGGTGTTATAAACCCGCGCTACTAGTAAGTAGCAATAGCGAGTGGTATAAACCCACGCTACTAGTAAGCGTCTACCTATAATTTTTTTCCTAGTAGTGCCTAAGCACAAAGGAGATTAAAAAAGACCAAGTGTACCCCTGATATTGCAAGTACATTGTTTACTATCGGTGTGACACACGCCTCTCTTTGTAGAGCCTTGTACACAGATTTATCTGTCATATCATATCTTTAGTGATCTTTCACGAATCTGCAGCTTTAGTCCTATCAACCGATAGAGGCAAAGCCAAATGTCTTACTGGTCCCAATTTCAATTTACGACCAAATTAAACATGTCTGCAAGTAATGTTACCTCTTGCTTGCTCAAGATCTATTGTATATACTGTGCTGGATTTAATAGATAATATTAGTTACTGGTGTGGTATGAGTTTCACTTAGGCTAGAAGACGTTTCTTTGTAACAACGTAGGTTGCAACAACTGGCTATATGTGTGCCTTAGCGAGATGTCATAAGTTCTTATGATTCTATACAAACTGATCTCATCCTTAACACATTGTTCTTATCTCTCTGTTTGACTTAAGAAAAAACCGAATATATCCCCAATTCTCCATGTTGTAATTGCAGCATGACCTACATCCTCAATGGAATCACAAATCATTGGCTAATTTATCTTCAATGGAATTACAAATTACTGGATAATTTCACCATTCGTGGCCTTCATCACGACAAGCAGCAGACTGGGAGGGTTCATTGATTGATAATTACCCGTGTAGAAGACCCATTTGACTTGGCCCTTGGTTGGCACATCCTCGTATTAGGTGACGAAGTTGACCTTGCTCTAGATGTGGTAGCCGAACCCACCGGCGGGGCGTGGCCACGATAGGCGGCGCTAGGGGCAAGCCAGTCATGCCTCAGGATGCCGACGCCGACCTTCATGGAGCATCTTGTGAAGGCATGAATTAACTTGTATATAGATAACAGCTAACATAAGAAGAAGTGCGATATAGACTAAACTTCTTGCACTATATGGGGTTGTGTTGGTTGGTACCCTGAGCACCGTGCCTGTGAAAATTTATCAGTGATACATTTATGGATATAGGTGGTGAACTGGTGACTGATACATAAGCTGATATTTGTGAGTAATGTAACCTGCTCGTGGCTGTAGAGTGTTGTGCGACACTCTCTGAAGGTTTGGACCTGGTTAAAATGCACAACATGCATTCATCTTTAGAACTGCAAACCAAAATATATGTTTATCTTTCGCTAATTTCACACGAAATGAGTTGGAAAGTAGTCTTGAGTTACTTACTTCAACTTGAGCATAAACCTGAATTCATGCATGAAACATGCTCTGCTCTAAATTCTGAATTAATAAAGTACTAGTACGACATCCACGGTGAAAAGGTAAATTCGAAATTGCGGGCCTTCCTGTGCTGGATCTGATTACGCCGGCGGCACGGGCACGAACACGGCGTCCATGAGCTCGTGGTCGGCTGAGGGAGTCCTGGATTAGGGGGTATCCGGACAGCCGGACTATATACTTTGTCTGAACTGTTGGGGCGTGAAGATATAAGACTCAAGACCCCGTCCCGTGTCCGGATGGAGCTCTCCTTTGCGTGGAGGACAAGCTTGGCGATCCGGATATTATATTTCCTTCCTTGTACCCGACTCCATGTAAACCCTAGCCCTCTCCGGTGCCTATATAAACCGGAGAGTTTGGTCCTTAGAGGGACGATCAAAATCATAATCATCATAGGCTAGCTTCTAGGGTTTAGCCTCTACGATCTCATGGTAGATCAACTCTTGTACTACTCATATCATCAATATCAATCAAGCAGGAAGTAGGGTTTTAACTCCATCGAGAGGGCCCGAACCTGGGTAAACATTATGTCCCTTACCTCCTGTTACCATCAGCCTAAGACGCACAGACCGGGACCCCCTACCCGAGATCCGTCGGTTTTGACACCGATATTGGTGCTTTCATTGAGAGTTCCTCTGTGTCCTCACTGCAAGGCTTGATGGCCCCTTCAATCTTCAACAACACGGTCCAGGGTGAGACTTTTCTCCCCGGACAGATCTTCGTGTTCGGCGGCTTCGCATTGTGGGCCAATTCGTTTGGCCAACTGGAGCAGATCGATAGCTACGCTCCCGGCCACCAGGTCAGGTTCGGAAACCTGAACTACACGGCGCATATCCGCGGAGACTTGATCTTCGATGGATTCGGGCCTGCGGTGAGCACGACTTAAACCTGTTGTCGGACAATGCTCGGGACATCACCCCCGCAGTAGCCCCAGACCTAAATCCGGAGCAGACCGCGTTGCCTAAGGACGGGTGGATAGACCCCGCCCCGCAGGCCGCACACTCATCGGCGGTAGAGCCGAACACAGGCCTCGCCCCCAAAGAAGCCTATGACACCGGACCCCCGGACTCGTATCCTGCTGTAGGTTCCAGTCCGCGCGCTCCTGAGCCCGCCGAACTTGGTTGGGCTCCTGTAATGGAGTTCACCGCAGCGGATATTTTCCAGCACCCGCCCTTTGGTGATGTGCTGAACTCGTTGAAGTCTCTCTCCTTGTCAGGAGACTCTTGGCCGAACTATGTCCAACTCGAGTGGGAAGCGGGCGACGAAGGAATTCGTTGCCCACCCACCACCCACTTAATTGCCACGGTCGATGACTTAACCGACATGCTCGACTTCGACTCCGAAGACATCGACGGTATGGACGATGATGCAGTAGAAGAACATGAGCGACCACTCATGCGGCGGTGGACAGCCACCTCCTCATATGATATATATATATATATATATATATATATATATATATATATATATATATATATATATATATATATATATATATATATATATATATATATATATATATATATATATATGGCGTATAATTCGGAAGAAACCAATGGCGATGAGGCAACGGAGGATAACCCCTCAGGGAAGAAAGCTAAGCACGGATGCAGTCAATGCCGCTCCAAGCCTCACCACAGCAATACTAACACAGGAGATGAAAAAATCTGAATGGTGCCAAAGATGAATACAACCCTGATCAGCCTGCCTTTAAGCAGGCCGGACTGGCCAGGTGGGATAAGACTAAGGCATGATTCGTTCAGTCCGCTCCCAGCGGACTGAATCTTTTCAATCACTGCGCCCATGAGGGCACGATGTTCATCAACAATAGACGCGTTTCTTAGTGCTGTTGATAGGCTGCCCGGCAGCCCTGTTGGGGCACAGAGCCCTTCATGGAACAGGCAAGCCCCCAAAGGCGGCGCACCGATCCCGAGCTTTAAAGGTCTCCAGGGCTGTGTCCGGCTGGGGTCCGGACTGAAGATCACCCCCGCCATCGACACGCATGGGAGGCGGTGCTCCCGTGTGTCCGGCCCCAGGGATATGCCCCCTGGTCCAGGTCCCGCTGAGACGACACCTCGGTTTCGCGCCTAGGCTGCGGGGAAGGGGCCTTTGGAGGCGTCTCGCTCGCCAGGGCATCCGAGCTCAGCGAATCCTCCGATGAGGATCGTCCAGCGTGGGACCTCGCCGGGCTGTACAAAATATGGCGACAGTTAAAACTACTATACCCAAACAACCCCGGACACATATGTGTGTTTGGATTTCGTAAACCAACTTTTTTAGGGGCTGGACCCTGGGATCCCACCCCGGGCCGCTACCAGCAGCCATGGTGGATGCCTCCGGGAAGGAACCTTTCCCCCTCTTCGGCGATTCGGCCTCCAGGGACGAGGAAGCCGTCATTTTCTTCCCACGCCCTGCGGGAGGCTCTTCCTCCTCCTCCTCCTCCTCCTCCTCTTTATCTTCGGAAGAAGGATGGTCGCTAGAGTCTTCGTATTTTGCGTCCGAAGCATCGCAGCGGCGAAGGCCACTCTGGGTCTTCTTGACCTTCTTGGAGGCCTCTTTCTTTGGCGCCTGGTAAGGCGCTGGGACCAGCATCTTCGTCAGAAGAGGTCCGGCCGGTTCTTCCGGTAGAGGAGCAGGACAATGTATCCGCTCCACCTTTTTTATCCATCCCTGGGGTTATGGTAAAGCATGGTAAAAGCGTCTCCCTCAGGACATGCCAACTAAAGCATGGATGGACAAGAGCATAGCAGTAACATACCAAACTTGCAGAATGGGACAATTGATACCCACGGTCTTCGATGGAGTCCGGCCATGATTTACCGGACCTAAAGAGTACCTTCCAGATATCCTTGTGGGAGGAACCATAGAGCTCTCGAAGGGTCCGGTGCTCGGTTGGGTTGTATTCCCACATATTGCAGGCTTGACGCTGGCAAGGGAGAACCAGGCGAGCTAACATCACCTGGACTACATTGATGAGCTTGACATCCTTGTCGACCACACTCTGGACGCGCGTTTGGAGCAGTGATAGCTCATCGGACGAGGACCAGTTCAGGCCCTTCTCGGGCCAGGACGTGAGCCATAGTGGGGCTCCGGATCTAAACTCAGGAGCCGCAACCCACTTTTTGCCACGCGGTTCAGTGATATAGAACCACTGCTGCTGCCACTCCTTGACGGAGTCATTGAAGGCGCCCGTCGGCCATATAACCTTGGGAATCTTGCTCACCATGGCGCCGCCACACTCGGCGTGCTCGCCACTCACCACCTTGGGCTTCACATTGAAAATCTTCAGCCATAGGCCGAAGTGAGGCGAAATTTGGAGAAAAGCCTCACACACGATGATGAACGTCGAGATGTTGAGGAAAGAATTGGGAGACAGATCATGGAAGTCAATTCCGTAATAATACATAATGCCGCGAACGAATGGGTGGAGGGGAAACCCGAGCCCGCGGACAAAATGAGGAAGAAACACGACCCTCTCGTGGGACTCCGGAGTAGGGATGATCTGTCCCGCCAGCGGAAGATGGTGGCCGATCTTCTTGGCCAGGTACCCGGCCTCTTGAAGCCTCTTGATATCCTTCTCCTGGACGGTAGAGGCCATCCATTTGCCTCCTGCTCCAGGTCTGGACATCTTCGGAGAACCCCTCTTCGGTCGAGCAGAGGGGGATGGACTAGCAGGGGAAAAGGCGTGGGTAGAGAAGGAGAGATCTTGTCTCTTTATAGGGGCGGTAAAGCTTTTTGCGCCTCCCCACTTGCCTAGTGGAACCCGCTCGTTCTCCACTCGCCGTAATTAGTGGTGCATTTGGGTTACTCACACCCGTATTGATGAGAATCCCGCAATAAGGGGACACGATCTCTGCTTCGGCAAGACATGCAGAGGAAACCGCCTCGCGATGTGCGCTGAGGCTGGTTATGGAAAAATGGTTCGACTCGACCGTAGTATCATGCCGCTTTGTCTAAAGTTGTCAGCAGGTCATATTTTGTTAAATATCATCCTCTCTACAGTGGTATGTGAAGATCATCTTGCAGATCCGGACACGGTCTAAGTGTTCTGTGATTACTTTGGAGTATTCGGAGATGGAACCCGCCTTGCAATGCCGATGACAAGACTGCACGCCGGACTCATCGTCATTGAAGCCTGGTTCAGGGGCTACCGAGGGAGTCCTGGATTAGGGGGTATCCGGACTATATACTTTGTCCGGACTGTTGGGGCGTGAAGATACAAGACTCAAGACTCCGTCCCGTGTCCGGATGGAGCTCTCCTTTGCGTGGAGGATAAGCTTGGAGATCTGGATATTATATTTCCTTCCTTGTAACCGACTCCATGTAAACCCTAGCCATCTCCAGTGTCTATATAAACCGGAGAGTTCGGTCCTTATAGGGACGATCACAATCATAATCATCATAGGCTAGCTTCTAGGGTTTAGCCTGTACGATCTCGTGGTAGATCAACTCTTGTACTACTCATATCATCAATATCAATCAAGCAGGAAGTAGGGTTTTACCTCCATCGAGAGGGCCCGAACCTGGGTAAACATTGTGTCCCTTACCTCCTGTTACCATCGGCCTAATACGCATAGATCGGCCTAATCTGCATCGGAGATCCGCCGATTTTGACACCAACATCGGCGACATGCTCCCTTCCCGCTCCGGCCCCTCGAACATCGTCACCTTCCCATTCATCTTGTCCCCGGAGCTGGTCCGCATGCCCACCGGCTTCCCCCACCCGAAATCGTTCCCAAACACGTCGAACCACGGTGAGCTCGAGATCACCAGCGCCCCACCACCAGATGAAAATGACGAAGATTGTGTTAGTGCTTACCTTGAACAATACAAGCATATTAAGCCATGAAGCACATACTGTCAGTACTCACCTTGGAGTATGGATACCATCTTGGGCTAGTGCGAATCTTGGTAGGAGTCTAGCCGGTTGGTGACTTGATCATCTCTCCTATGAGCTCCCTAACAACATAGGGAACTTGCTTGAAGTACCTTGAGACAGTCTCCATTGATCTCCTTAACGTGTTGTGTATAACCCTGAACCTATGGTTATGGCCAACAACATGGAGGAACATGGCCACTTGCTCTTCCACACTGGTGTGGATGCTATCTTGTAGCAGTCCCCTACTCCTGAAGGTCTGGACAAGTCTAGCAAATTATGCTCTTTTCATTCGAAACATCCACAGGGCCTCTATGTCCTAGTAGTGGTAGATGTAGTTCAGATTAAAGATCCTCTCTCGCTCCCGCATAAGAATTGGAGCATAACAAATGACGGGTCTCTCACCACGACGAACAGTTCTCCTGTGAATGAGCATGACCCATGCCTGAATTATAGCAATCAGTGTTGCCGCGTGAACTACCAGCCACATCTGTGCATCCATAACCTAGTCGACATCGAGGGTCCATTAAGCATGGGGAAATTGATCCTACCAACAGACCTAACATACGGGAGAGGGGGCGTTTCTTACTGGCATCGGATACGAGGACGGCGAAGGGGGCACCATGGCTGAGGCAAGGACGACCCGATAGTGTCCAACATGAAGGGCAGCACTAGCTCCTGCAGCCGGATAGTGTTGTTGTCGCATCCGCCGCCATCACCGCCGCTTGCGCAGATCTGAGTTGCCACCGCCACCGGTGGTGAGGCTAGAGGAAGTGGTTGTCCTACAGGTAGTGGTGACCAAGTAATTGGGGTGAGGCTAGATTTGGTGCCGTGCTTCCGCGTCTGATTTCCATCTCTCGTTACCCTCCTTGTTTTCGGGTTGCTCCCGCGCGTGTGAGCTTGTGCCGCATTGAGCCTGGATTGCTAGAAATTGCCAATTCAAGGGTTTTTAGCGAGCCAGGCTCTGGGCTGCTTTAAACTGAAGGAAATATGCCCTAGAGGCAATAATAAAGTTGTTATTTTATATTTCCTTATTCATGATAAAGGTTTATTATTCATGCTAAAATTGTATTGATCAGAAACCTTAATACATGTGTGAATACATAAACAAACAATGTGTCCCTAGTGAGCCTCTACTACACTAGCTCATTGATCAAAGATGGTTAAGGTTTCCTAACCATGGACATGACTTATCATTTGATAATGGGATCACATCATTAGGAGAATGGTGTGATGGACAAAACCCATCCGGTAGCTTAGCATAATGATCGTTCAGTTTGCTATTGCTTTCTTCATGTCAAATACATATTCCTTCGACTATGAGGTTATGCAACTCCCGGATACCGGAGGAATGCCTTGTGTGCTATCAAACGTCACAATGTGACTGGGTGATTATAAAGATATATGCTCTACAGGTATCTCCGAAGGTGTTTGTTGAGTTGGCATAGATCAAGATTAGGATTTGTCACTCCGAGTATCAGAGATGTATCTCTGGGCCCTCTCGGTAATACACATCATAAGCTTGCAAGCAAACGACTAAGTAGTTAGTCACGAGGTGATGTATTACAAAACGAGTAAAGAGACTTGCCGGTAACGAGATTGAACTAGGTATGAAGATACTGACGATCGAATCTAGGGCAAGTAACATACCGATGGACAAAGGGAATTACGTATGTTGTCATAACGGTTCAACCGATAAAGATCTTCGTAGAATGTAGGAGCCAATATGGGCATCCAGGTTCCGCTATTGGTTATTGACCGGAGAGGTGTGCTGGTCATGTCTACATAGTTTCCACTCCCCGGAAGAAGCCCAAAGCTAGACCCAAGCCTGAAACTGAGTGCTTCTACTGCAAAGGGACTGGTCACTGGAAGCGGAACTGCCCCAAGTATTTAGCGGATAAGAAGGATGGCAAGGTGAACAAAGGTATATTTAATATACATGTTATTGATGTTACCTTACTAATGCTCGTAGTAGCGCCTGGGTATTTGATACTGGTTCAGTTGCTCATATTTGTAACTCGGAACAGGAGCTACGGATTAAACGAAGATTGGCTAAGGACGACGAGATGATGCACATCAGGAATGGTCCCAAGGTCGATGTGATCGCCATCGGCACACTACCTCTACATCTACCTTCGGGATTAGTTTAGACCTGAAAAATTGTTATTTGGTGCCAGCGTTGAGCATGAACATTATATCTGGATCTTGTCTAATGCGAGGTGGTTATTCATTTAAACCAGAGAATAATGGTTGTTCTATTTACATGAGTAATGTCTTTTATGGTCATGCACCCTTGAAGAGTGGTCTATTTCTGTTGAATCTCGATTGTGGTGATACACATATTCATAATATTGATGCCAAAAGATGCAAATTAGATAATGATAGTGCAACATATTTGTGGCACTGCCGTTTAGGTCATATTGGTATAAAGCGGATGAACAAACTCCATGATGATGGGCTTTTGAAATCACTTGATTATGAATCATTTGATAGTTGCAAACCATGCCTCATGGGCAAGATGACTAAAACTCCGTTCTCCGGAACAATGGAGCGAGCCAATGACTTATTGGAAATAATACATATTGATGTATGCTGTCCGATGAGTGTTGAGGCACGTGGCAGGTATCGTTATTTTCTGACCTTCACAGATGTTTTGAGCAGATATGGGTATATCTACTTAATGAAACACAAGTCTGAAACATTTGAAAAGTTCAAAGAATTTCAGAGTGAAGTGGAGAATCATCGTAACAAGAAAAATAAAGTTTCTATGATCTGATCGTGAAGGTGAATAGTTGAGTTACGAGTTTGTCCTTCATTTAAAATAACGTGGAATAGTTTCACAACTCAAGCCACCTGGAACACCACAACATAATGGTGTTTCCGAACGTCGTAACCGTACTTTATTAGATATGGTGCGATATATGATGTCTCTTACCGATTTACCACTATCGTTTTGGGGTTATGCATTAGAGACAACTGCATTCATGTTAAATAGGGCACTGTCTAAATCCGTTGAGACGACATGAACTGTGGTTTGGCAAGAAACCTAAGCTGTTATTTCTTATAGTTTGGGGTTGTGACACTTATGTCAACAGCCTTCAGCCTGATAAGCTCGAACCCAAATTGGAGAAGTGCGTCTTCATAGGATACCCTAAGGAAACAATTGGGTACACCTTCTACCACAGATCCGAAGGCAAGATCTTTGTTGCCAAGAATGGAACCTTTCTAGAGAAGAGTTTCTCTCGAAAGAAGTGAGTGGAAGGAAAGTAGAACTTGATGAGGTAATTGTACCTTCTCCCAATTTGGAAAGTAGCACATCAGAGAAATCTGTTCCGTGATGCCTACACCAACTGGAGAAGAAGTTAATGATGATGATCATGAAACTTCAGATCAAGTTACCACCAGACCTCATAGGTCGACCAGAACACGTTTCGCACAAGAGTGGTACGGTAATCTTTTCATGGAAGTCATGTTACTAGACCATGGCGAACCTACAAATTATGAAGAAGCTCTGATGAGCCCAAATTCCGACAAATGGCTTGAGGCCATGAAATATGAGATATGATCCATGTATGAGAACAAAGTATGGACTTTGGTGGACTTGCCCAATAATCGGCAAGCCATAAAGAATAAATGGATCTTCACGAAGAAGACTGGCGCTGATAGTAATATTACTGTCTACAAAGCTCGACTTGTTGCAAAAGGTTTTTGACAAGTTCAAGGGGTTGACTACGATGAGACCTTCTCACCTGTAGCGATGCTTAAGTCTGTCCGAATCATTTAGCAATTGCCGCATTTTATGATTATGAAATCTGGCAAATGGACGTTAAAACTGCATTCCTCAATGGATTTCTTAAAGAAGGGTTGTATATGACGCAACCAGAAGGTTTTGTCGATCCTAAAGGTGCTAACAAAGTGTGCAAGCTCCAGCGATCCATCTATGGACTGGTGCAAGCATCTCGGAGTTGGAATATACACTTTGATGAGGTGATCAAAGAATATGGTTTTATATGCACTTTCAAAGGAAGCTCAGATTTACAATAAAGTGAGTGGGAGCTCTGTAGAATTTCTGATATTATATGTAGATGACATATTGTTGATTGGAAATGATATAGAATTTCTAGATAGCATAAAAGGATACTTGAATAAGATTTTTTTCAATGAAAGACCTCGGTGAAGCTGCTTATATATTGGGCATCAAGATCTATAGAAATAGATCAAGACGCTTAATAGGACTTTCACAAAGCACATACCTTGACAAAGTTTTGAAGAAGTTCAAAATGGATCAATCAAAGAAAGGGTTCTTGCCTGTGTTACAAGGTGTGAAGTTGAGTCAGACCCAAAGCCCGATCACTGCAGAAGATAGAGAGAAAATGAAAGTCATTCCCTATGCCTCAGCCATAGGTTCTATCATGTATGCTATGTTGTGTACCAGACCTTATGTGTGCCTTGCCATAAGTCTGGCAGGGAGATACCAAAGTAGTCCAGGAGTGGATCACTGGACAACGGTCAAGAACATCCTGAAGAACCTAAAAAGGACCAAGGATACGTTTCTTGTTTATGGAGGTGACAAAGAGCTCGTCGTAAATGGTTGTGTCGATGCTAGCTTTGACACTAATCCAAATGACACTAAGTCACAAACCGGATACGTATTTATATTGAATGGTGGAGCTGTCAATTGGTGCAGTTCCACGTAGAGCGTCATGGTGGGATTTATGTGTGAATCAGAGTACATAGTTGCTTTGGAAGCAGCAAATAAAGGAGTCTCGATGAAGGAGTTCATATCCGATCTTGGTGTAACACCTAGTGCATCGGGTCCAATGAAAATCTTTTGTGACAACACTGGAGCGACTGCCTTGGCGAAGGAATCCAGGTTTCACAAGAGAACCAAACACATCAAGAGATGCTTCAACTCCATTCGTGAACAAGTCAAGGATGGAGACATAGAAATTTGCAAGACACATACGGATCTGAATGTGGAAGACTTGTTGACTAAGCCTCTTCCGCGAGCAAAACATGATCAACACCAAGACTCCATCGGTGTTAGGTTCATTACAAATGTAATCTAGATTACTGACTCTAGTGCAAGTGGGAGACTGAAGGAAATATGCCCTAGAGGCAATAATAAAATTTTTATTTTATATTTCCTTATTCATGAGAAAGGTTTATTATTCATGCTACAATTGTATTGATCGGGAACCTTAATACATGTGTGAATACATAAACAAACAATGTGTCCCTAGCTAGTGAGCCTCTACTAGACTAGCTCGTTGATCAAAGATGGTTAAGGTTTCCTAACCATGGACATGAGTTGTCATTTGATAATGGGATCACATCATTAGGAGAATGATGTGATGGACAAGACCCATCCGTTATCTTAGCATAATGATCATTCAGTTTTAATGCTATTGCTTTCTTTATGTCAAATACAGATTCCTTCGATTATGAGATAATGCAACTCCCGGATACCGGAGGAATGCCTTTTGTGCTATCAAACGTCACAATGTAACTGGGTGATTATAAAGATGCCCTACAGGTATCTCCTGAGGTGTTTGTTGAGTTGGCATAGATCGAGATTAGGATTTTTCACTCCGAGTATCGGAGAGGTATCGCTGGGCCCTCTCGGTAATACACATCATAAGCTTGCAAGCAAACGACTAAGGAGTTAGTCACGAGGTGATGCATTATGGAATGAGTAAAGAGACTTGCCAGTAATGAGATTGAACTTGGTACGAAGATACTGACAATCGAATCTCTGGCAAGTAACATACCGATGGACAAAGGGAATTACGTATGTTGTCATAACGGTTCGACCGATAAATATCTTCATAGAATATGTAGGAGACAATATGGGCATCCAGATTCGGCTATTGGTTATTGACCGGAGAGGTGTCCTGGTCATGTTTACATAGTTCTCAAACCCACAGGGTCCGCACGCTTAACGTTCGATGATGATATAATATTATATGGGTTATGTGATTTGGTGACCAAATGTTGTTCGGTCTCCCGAATGAGATCATGGAAATGTCGAGGAGTCTTGAAATGGTCAAGAGGTAAATATTGATATATAGGATGAGGGTATTCGGACACCCGAAGTGTTTCGGGGGTTACCGGGTACTTATCGGGTCACCGAAAGGGGTTCCAGGCACCCCCGACAAAAGATATGGGCCTTATGGGCCAAGAGGGGAAACACACCAGCCACAAGGGGCTGGTGCGCCCCCCATATGGGTTGGCCTAGGAGGAGAAGGAAAGAGGGGAAGGGAAAGGAAAGAGTGGAATAGTATTCCCCCTTCCTTCCCTCTTTCCTTCCCCCTCCGACAAATATGGCAGGGGGGCGGCCAAGGGCAGGAGCCCAAGTAGGATTCAGACCTACTTAGGGTGCCCCTTGGCCTCTCCCCTCTCCCTCCCACCTATATATATGAAGAGGGGGGCGCCTGAGGGGGGGCTCCTAGCACACCCAAGACAATTGTCTAGCCGTGTGCGGTGCCCCCTCCACCGCTTACACCCCCGGTCATATTTTCGTAGTGCTTAGACGAAGCCCTGCGGAGATCACTTCACCATCACAGTCACCACACTATCATGCTGATGGAAATCATCTACTACCTCGACAGCTTGCTGGATCAAGAAGGCGAGGGACGTCATCAAGCTGAACGTGTGCAGAACAGGGAGGTGTCGTGCGTTAGGTACTTGATCGGTGAAGCGCGAAGAAGTTCGACTACATCAACCATGTTGTGAAACGCTCCTGCTTAAGGTCTACGAGGATACGTAGACACACTGTCCTCTCATTGCTATGCATCTCCATGGATAGATCATTACGTGTGCGTAGAATTTTTTTGTTTTCCATGCAACGGTTCCCAACAGAAACTTCGTGCCAATGCGAGCCATTCCACCCCGTATGCAACCAAACACACATTTTGTGGCCCAAATCGGCTTTGTTGGCCCTAATGCGGGCAACCAAACACGCCCAAAGTGATGTCGGGATGCATGGCTACACAAAGTTGGCCGTCTGGCTATTGCTCCTAAGAAGCTCGTCAGCATACTTTGGCGATGGAATCAATGATTTTGATGACCAATGCTTGGAGGACCTCAAACAATCGTTGATAATGATATTCTAGGGAAAATTCCAGTGTAATTTTATTGACATTTGCGATGACAGTGGCATATGTCGGTTCACCGGAGTGGAATGCTGGCACCCTGAGGAGAACATCGTTCCCAGTTCGCGCCTCGGCAGCCTAGGACTCGAAGGTCCATTCCCTTGAGGCCTCGAGCTTTGCACCTCCATCACCGCCTTGGACCTGTCAGGCAACAACTTTTCACTACCGCTCTTGGAACACATCTCTGAGTAGATACCCTATGTGATTTTTCTGGACATCTCGAATAACGACCTCTCAGGTGGAATCCCTACAAGCATTGTGAACATGACCTACCTCAATGTCCTCACACTTCAACACAACCAATTCGCCGGCGGTATTACCGAAAAAAGGCTTTCACCCCACTTTATATTATAAAGCAACTGCCCAAGCCAACATTCAACATAGGTTCACGCACACACACAAACACAAAGGTCTAGTACAAACGGTAGCCAAGAAGGTTAATGCTGAGGGCACAGCTCAACAAGCGCTGAAAACAGAAAAAGCACGCACACATGGAGTGCAA
Source organism: Aegilops speltoides (assembly GCA_021437245.1). NCBI lineage: Eukaryota > Viridiplantae > Streptophyta > Magnoliopsida > Poales > Poaceae > Aegilops > Aegilops speltoides. The sequence goes on along the minus strand of CM038143.1, from coordinate 473,176,663 downwards.
CAGAGCATCTAGTCGGTCTCCGGGGGAGGCGGTGGGAGCAGGGGCGCCAAGTGGAAGGCCAGTGATCGAAGGTCGGCGAGGAGGGTGTTGATGACGTCCCGATCCTGAGGGCGGCTAAGCGGCCGGCAAAGCTGCAAGTACCCACACATTTTAAAAATGGCGTCAGTAGCGCGTCAAAGAGGCACCTTTTGGATGACAAGCTTATTGCATACGGTCCAAAGCGTCCAGGCAAGGACCCTGATACGTCTCCAACGTATCTATAATTTTTGATTGTTCCATGATATTATATTACCCCTTTTGGATGTTTATAGGCTTTATATTACACATTTATATCATTTTTGGGACTAACCTACTAACCGGAGGCCCAGCCCGTATTGCTGTTTTTTTGCCTATTTCAGTATTTCAAAGAAAAGGAATATCAAACGGAGTCCAAATGGAATGAAACCTTTGGGAGCGTTATTTTTGGAACGAACGAGATCCAGAGGACTTAGAGTGCAAGTCAAGAAGCAGCCGAAGCTTCCACGAGATAGGAGGGCGCCCCCCATAGGGCGCGCCCCCTGTCTCGTGGGGCCCTCGGGCGTCCACCGACGTACTTCTGAAGGAAATATGCCCTAGAGGCAATAATAAAGTTATTATTTATTTCCTTATATCATGGTAAATCTTTATTATTCATGATAGAATTGTATTAACCGGAAACATGATACATGTGTGAATACATAGACAAACATATTGTCACTAGTATGCCTCTACTAGACTAGCTCATTAATCAAAGATGGTTATGTTTCCTAACAATAGATATGAGTTGTCATTTGATTAATGGGATCACATCATTAGTAGAATGATGTGATTGACATGACCCATTTCGTTAGCTTAGCACTTGATCATTTAGTATGTTGCTATTGCTTTCTTCATGACTTATACATGTTCCTACAACTATGAGATTATGCAACTCCCGTTTACCGGAGGAACACTTTGTGTGCTACCAAACATCACAACGTAACTGGGTGATTATAAAGGAGCTCTACAGGTGTCTCCAAAGGTACATGTTGAGTTGGCGTATTTCGAGATTAGGTTTTGTCACTCCAATTGTCGGAGAGGTATCTCTGGGCCCTCTCGGTAATGCACATCACTATAAGCATTGCAAGCAATGTGGCCAATGAGTTGGTTACGGAATGATGCATTACGTAACGAGTAAAGAGACTTGCCGGTAACGAGATTGAACTAGGTATTGAGATACCGACAGTCGAATCTCGGGCAAGTAACATACCGATGACAAAGGGAACAACGTATGTTGTTATGCAGTTTGACCGATAAAGATCTTCGTAGAATATGTAGGAGCCAATATGAGCATCCAAGTTCCTCTATTGGTTATTGACCGGAAACGGTTCTCGGTCATGTCTACATTGTTCTTGAACCCATAGGGTACGCACGCTTAAGGTTTCGATGATAGTTATATTATGAGTTTATGAGTTTTGATGTACTGAAGGAGTTTGGAGTCCCGGATGAGATCGGGGACATGACGAGGAGTCTTGAAATGGTCGAGACATAAAGATTGATATATTGGACGACTATATTCGGACACCGGAAGTGTTCCAGGTGATTTCGGAGAAAACCAGAGTGCTGGAGGGTTACCCGAACCCCCCCGGGAACTAATGGGCTTTGTTGGGCCCTAGTGGAGAGAGAGCGGGGCCGGCTAGGGCAAGAGGCGTGCCCCTCCCCTTGAGTCCGAATAGGACAAGGAAGGGGGGCGGCGCCCTCCTTGTCGTTCCCCTCTCCCACTCCTTCCTTCCCCCTCCTTCTTCGACTAGGAAAGGGAGGGGCAAACCTACTTGGAGTAGGTTTCCCCGTCCTAGGGCGGGCCACCCCCTTGGCCGGCCCCGCCCTCCTTCCCTACGTTATATACGGAGGAAGGGGGCACCTCTAGACACACAAGTTGATCTTCATGATCGTTCCTTAGCCATGTGCGGTGCCCTCCTCCACCATATTCCACCTTGGTCATATCGTAGCGGTGCTTAGGCGAAGCCCTGCATCGGTAGAACATCATCATCGTCACCACGCCGTCGTGCTGAAGGAACTCATCCCCGACACCCTACTAGATCGGAGTCCGGGGATCGTCATCGAGCTGAACGTTTGCTGAACTCGGAGGTGCCGTACGTTCGGTATTTGGATCGGTCAGATCGTGAAGACGTACGACTACATCAACCGCGTTGTCATAATGCTTCCGCTTTCGGTCTATGAGGGTACGTGGACAACACTCTCCCCTCTCGTTGCTATGCATCACCATGATCTTGCGTGTGCGTAGAATTTTTTTTGAAATTACTAAGTTCCCCAACAGTGGCATCCAAACCTCTAGGTTTTATGCGTTGATGTTATATGCACGAGTAGAACACAAGTGACTTGTGGGCGGTACAAGTCATACTGCTTACCAGCATGTCATACTTTGGTTCAGCGGTATTGTTGGATGAAGCGGCCCGGACCGACATTACGCGTACGATTACGCGAGACTGGTTTTACCGCCGTGCTTTGCACACAAGTGACTAGCGGGTGTCTTCTTCTCCAACTTTAGTTGAACCGAGTGTGGCTACGCCCGGTCCTTGCGAAGGTTAAAACAGCACTAACTTGACGAACTATCGTTGTGGTTTTGATGCGTAGGTAAGAACGGTTCTTGCTCAGCCCGTAGCAACCACGTAAAATTTGCAACAACAGAGAAGAGGACGTCTAACTTGTTTTTGCAGGGCATGTTGTGATGTGATATGGTCAAGACATGATGCTATATTTTATTGTATGAGATGATCATGTTTTGTAACCGAAGTTATCGGCAACTGGCAGGAGCCATATGGTTGTCGCTTTATTATATGAAATGCAAGCATACTGTAATTGCTTTACTTTATCACTAAGCGGTAGCGATAGTCGAGAAGCAATAGATGGCATAACGACAACGATGCTACGATGGAGATCAAGGTGTCGCGCCGGTGACGATGGTGATCACGGCGGTGCTTCGGAGATGGAGATCACAAGCACAAGATGATGATGGCCATATCATATCACTTATATTGATTGCATGTGATGTTTATCCTTTATGCATCTTATCTTGCTTTGATTGACGGTAGCATTTTAAGATGATCTCTCACTAAATTATCAAGAAGTGTTCTCCCGAGTATGCACCGCTATGCGAAAGTTCTTCGTCTTTGAGACACCACGTGATGATCGGGTGTGATAGGCTCTACGTTCAAATACAATGGGTGCAAAACAGTTGCACATGCGGAATACTCAGGTTAAACTTGACGAGCCTAGCATATACATATATGGCCTCGGAACATGGAGACCGAAAGGTCAATCATGAATCATATAGTAGATATGATCAACATAGTGATGTTCACCATTGAAACTACTCCATCTCACGTGATGATCGGACATGGTTTAGTTGATTTGGATCACGTGATCACTTAGATGACTAGAGAGATGTCTGTCTAAGTGGGAGTTCTTAAGTAATATGATTAATTGAACTTAAATTTATCATGAATAGTCCTGGTAGTATTTTGCAAATTATGTTGTAGATCAATAGCTTGCGTTGTTGCTTTCATATGTTTATTTTGATATGTTCCTAGAGAAAATTGTGTTGAAAGATATCAGTAGCAATGATGCGGATTGGATCTGTGATCTGAGGTTCATCCTCATTGCTGCACAGAAGAATTATGTCCTTAATGCACCGCTAGGTGACAGACCTATTGCAGGAGCAGATGCAGACGTTATGAACGTTTGGCTAGCTCAATATGATGACTACTTGATAGTTTAGTGCACCATGCTTAACGACTTAGAATCGGGACTTCAAAGACGTTTTGAACGTCATGGACTATATGAGATGTTCTAGGAGTTGAAGTTAATATTTCAAGCAAATACCCGAGTTGAGTGATATGAAGTCTCCAACAAGTTCTGTGGCTAAAAGATGGAGGCGAATCGCTCAACTATTGAGCATGTGCTCAGATTGTCTGGGTACTACAATCGCTTGAATCAAGTGGGAGTTAATCTTCCAGATAAGATAGTGATTGACAGAGTTCTCTAGTCACCACCACCAAGTTAGTAGAACTTTGTGATGAACTATACTATGCAAGGGATGACGAAAGCGATTCCCGAGCTCTTCGTGATGTTGAAATCGACGAAGGTAGAAATCAAGAAAGAGCATCAAGTGTTGATGGTTGACAAGATCACTAGTTTCAAGAAAAGGGCAAAGGGAAAGAAAGGGGAACTTCAAGTAGAATGACAAGCAAGTTGTCACTCCCACAAGAAGCCCAAAGCTGAACCAAAGCCTGAAACTGAGTGCTTACACTGCAAAGGAAATGGTCACTGGAAATGGAAATACCCTGAATATTTGGTGGATAAGAAGGATGGCAGAGTGAACAAGGGTATATTTGATATACAGGTTATTGATGTGTACCTTAATATTGTTTATAGTAGCCCCTGAGTATTTGATACTTGTTCGGTTGCTAAGAATTAGTGACTCGAAATAGGAGTTACAGAATAAACAGAGACTAGTTGAGGGTGAAGTGACGATGTGTATTGGAAGTGGTTCCAAGATTGATATGATCATCATCACACACTTCCTATACTTTCGGGATTAGTGTTAAACCTAAATAAATGTTATTTGGCATTTGCGTTGAACATGAATATGATTTGATCATGTTTATTGTGATACGGTTATTCATTTAAAGTCAAAGAATAAATGTTGTTCTGTTTACATGAATAAAACCTTCGATGGTCATACACCCAATGAAAATAGTTTGTTGGATCTCGATCGTAGTGATACACATATTCATAATATTGATGCCAAAAGATGCAAAGTTAATAATGATAGTGCAACTTATTTGTGGCACTGTCGTTTGGGTCATATCGGTGTAAAATGCATGAAGAAACTCCATAAAGATGGATTTTCGGAATCACTTGGTTACTAATCATTTGATGCTTGCGAACCATGCCTTTTGGGCAAGATGACTAAAACTCCATTCTCCGGAACAATGAAACGAGCTACTGACTTATTGGAAATAATACATACCGATGTATGCGATCCGGTGAGTGTTAAGGCTCGTGGCATGTATCGTTATTTTCTGACCTTCACAGATGATTTGAGCAGATATGGGTATATCTACTTGATGAAACATAAGTCTGAAACATTTGAAAAGTTCAAAGAATTTCAGAGTGAAGTGGAAAATCATCGTAACAAGAAAAATAAAGTTTCTACGATCTGATCGTGGAGACGAATATTTGAGTTACGAGTTTGGTCTTCATTTGAAACAATGTGAAATAGTTTCGCAAACTCACGCCACCTGGAACACCACAATGTAATGGTGTGTCCGAACGTCATAGTCGTACTTTACTAGATATGGTGCGATCTATGATGTCTCTTATCGTTTTACCACTATCGTTTTGGGGATATGCATTAGAGACAGCTGCATTCACGTTTAAATAGGGCACCATCTAAATCCGTTGAGACGACACCGTATGAACTATGGTTTAGCAGTAAACCTAAGCTGTCGTTTCTTAAAGTTTGGAGTTGCGATGCTTATATGAAAAAGGTTTTCAACTTGATAAGCTCAAACCCAAATCGGAGAAGTGCGTCTTCATAGAATACCCAAAGGAAACTGTTGGGTACACCTTCTATCACAGATCCGAAGGCAAAACATTCGTTGCTAAGAATGGATCCTTTCTAGAGAAGGAGTTTCTCTCGAAAGAAGTGAGTGGGAGGAAAGTAGAACTTGATGAGGTAATTGTACCTTATCCCAAATTGGAAAGTTGTTCATCACAGAAATCAGTTCCAGTGATTGCTACACCGATTAGCGACGAAGCTAATGATGATGATCATGAAACTTCAAATCAAGTTACTACAGAACCTCGTAGGTATTCCAAAGTACGGTCCGTGCCAGTGTGGTACGGTAATCCTATTATGGAAGTCATGTTACTAGACCATGATAAACCTACGAACTATGAGGAAGCGATGGTGAGCCCAGATTCCACGAAATGGTTTGAGGCCATGAAATCTGAGATGGGATCCATATATGAGAACAAAGTGTGGACTTTCATTGACTTCCCCGATGATCGGCAAGCCATAGAAAATAAATGGATCTTCAAGAAGAGACGGACGTTGATAGTAGTGTTACTATCTACAGAGCTAGATATGTCAAAAAAGGTTTTTGACAAAATTCAAGATGTTGACTACGATGAGTTTTTTCTCACTCGTATCGATGCTTAAAGTCTGTCCGAATCATGTTAGCAATTGCCACATTTTATGAAATCTGGCAAATGGATGTCAAACTGCATTCCTTAATGGATTTATTAAATAAGAGTTGTATATGATGCAATCAGAAGGTTTTGTCAATCCTAAAGATGCTAACAAAGTGTGCAAGCTCCAGCAATCTATCAATGGACTGGTGCAAGCATCTCGGAGTTGGAATATACACTTTGATGAGTTGATCAAAGCATATGGTTTTATGCAGACCTTTGGAAAGGCCTGTATTTACGATAAAGTGAGTGCGAGCACTACTGCCTTTCTGATAAATATATGTGAGTAACATGTTGTTGATCAGAAATGATGTAGAATTTTTCTGGAAAGCATAAAGGAGTATTTGAAAGAAGTTCTTTAAAAAGAAATACCTCAGTAAAGCTACTTACATATTGAGCATCAAGATCTATTGAGATAGATCAAGACGCTTGATAAGTTTTTCAATAAGTACATACCTTGTCAAGATTTTGAAATAGTTCAAAATGGAACAGTCAAAGAAAGAGTTCTTGCCTGTGTTGCAAAGGTGTGAAATTGAGTAAGACTCAAATCCCGACCACGGCAGAAAATAGAAAAGAAGAATGAAAGTCATTCCCTATGCCTCAGTCATAGGTTCTATAAAGTATGCTATGCTGTGTACCAGACCTATTGTATACCTTGCTCTGAGTTTGGCAAGGGAGTACAATTTTGATCTAAGAGTAGATCACTGGACAACGGTCAAGAATATCCTTAGTGAGGACTAAGGAAATATTTCTCGATAATGGAAGTGATAAAAGAGCTCGTCGTAAAAAGTTACAACGATGCAAGCTTTTACACCAATCCAGATGATTCTAAGTCTCAATCTGGATACATATTGAAAGTGGGAGCAATTAGCTAGAGTAGCTCCGTGCAGAGCATTGTAGACATAGAATATTTGCAAAATACATACGGCTCTGAATGTGACAGACCCGTTGACTAAACTTCCCTCACAAGCAAAACATGATCATACTTTAGTACTCTTTGGGTGTTAATCACATAGCGATGTGAACTAGATTATTGACTCTAGTAAACCCTTTGGGTGTTGATCACATGACAATGTGAACTATGGGTATTAATCATATACAGATATGAATATTGGTGTTAAATCACATGGAGATGTGAACTAGATTATTGACTCTAGTGCAAGTGGGAGATTGAAGGAAATATGCCCTAGAGGCAATAATAAAGTTATTATTTATTTCCTTGTATCATGATAAATGTTTATTATTCATGCTAGAATTGTATTAACCGAAAACATGATACATGTGTGAATACATAGACAAACATATTGTCACTAGTATGCCTCTACTAGACTAGCTCATTAATCAAAGATGGTTATGTTTCCTAACCATAGACATGAGTTGTCATTTGATTAACGGGATCACATCGTTAGTAGAATGATGTGATTGACATGACCCATTTCGTTAGCTTAGCACTTGATCGTTTAGTATGTTGCTATTGCTTTCTTCATGACTTATACATGTTCCTACAACTATGAGATTATGCAACTCCCGTTTACCGGAGGAACACTTTGTGTGCTACCAAACATCACAATGTAACTGGGTGATTATAAAGGAGCTCTACAGGTGTCTCCAAAGGTACATGTTGAGTTGGCGTATTTCGAGATTAGGTTTTGTCACTCCGATTGTCGAAGAGGTATCTCTAGGCCCTCTCGATAATGCACATCACTATAAGCCTTGCAAGCAATGTGGCCAATGAGTTGGTTACGGAATGATGCATTGCGTAACGAGTAAAGAGACTTGCCGGTAATGAGATTGAACTAGGTATTGAGATACCGACGATCGAATCTCAGGCAAGTAACATACCGATGACAAAGGGAACAACGTATGTTGTTATGCGGATTGACCGACAAAGATCTTCGTAGAATATGTAGGAGCCAATATGAGCATCCAGGTTCCGCTATTGGTTATTGACCGGAAACGGTTCTCGGTCATGTCTACATTGTTCTCGAACCCATAGGGTTCGCACGCTTAAGGTTTCGATGAAAGTTATATTATGAGTTTATGAGTTTTGATGTACCGAAGGAGTTCAGAGTCTCGGATGAGATCGGGGACATGACGAGGAGTCTCGAAATGGTCGAGACATAAAGATTGATATATTGGACGACTATATTCGGACACCGGAAGTGTTCCGGGTGATTTCGGAGAAAATCGGAGTGCCGGAGGGTTACTGGAACCCCCCTGGGAACTAATGGGCTTTGTTGGGCCCTAGTGGAGAGAGAGAGGGGCCGGCCAGGGCAAGAGGAGCGCCCCCTCCCCTTGAGTACGAATAGGACAAGGAAGGGGGGCGGCGCCCCCCTTGCCTTTCCCCTCTCCCACTCCTTCCTTTCCCCTCCTTCTTGGACTAGGAAAGTTAGGGACAAACCTACTTGGAGTAGGTTTCCCCCTCCTAGGGCGCGCCACCCCCTTGGCCGGCCCCCTCCTCCTTCCCCCCTTTATATACGGAGGAAGGGGCACCTCTAGACACACAAGTTGATCTTCGTGGTCGTTCCTTAGCCATGTGCCGTGCCCCACTCCACCATATTCCACATATCATAGCGGTGCTTAGGTGAAGCCCTGCGTCGGTAGAACATCATCATCGTCACCATGTCGTCATGCTGACGGAACTCATCCCCGACACCCTGCTAGATTGGAGTCCGGGGATCATCATCGAGCTGAACATGTGCTGAACTCGGAGGTGCCGTACGCTCGGTACTTGGATCGATCGGATCGTGAAGACGTACGACTACATCAACCGCGTTGTCATAACGCTTCCGCTTTCGGTCTATGAGGGTACGTGGACAACACTCTCCCCTCTCGTTGCTATGCATCACCATGATCTTGCGTGTGCGTAGGAAATTTTTTGAAATTACTACGTTCCCCAACAACTTATTCCTCCTATATAAGCCTACGTACCCCAAAAACATCCAAGGAGCAGACGAAACACAATTTCCACCACCGTAACCTTCTGTATCCGCGAGACTCATCTTGGAGCCTTCACCGGCACTCTGCCGGAGGGGGAATCGACCATGGAGGGCTTCTACATCAACATCCTTGCCCCTCCGATGAGTTGTGAGTAGTTTATCACAGACCTACGGGTCCATAGTTATTAGCTAGTTGGCTTCTTCTCTCCCTTTGGATCTCAATACAATGTTCTCCCCTCTCTTGTGGAGATCTATTCGATCTAAACTCTTTTTGCGGTGTGTTTGTCGAGATCCGATGAATTGTGGGTTTGTGATCAAGTTTATCTATGAATAATATTTGAATCTTCTCTGAATTCTTTTATGTATGATTGAGTTATCTTTGCAAGTCTCTTCGAATTATCAGTTTGGTTTGGACTACTAGATTGATCTTTCTTGCCATGGGAGAAGTGCTTAGCTTTGGGTTCAATCTTGCGGTGTCCTTACCCAAAGGATGTAAAGGGTTGCAAGGCACGTATTGTATTATTGCCATCGAGGATAACAAGATGGGGTTTATATCATATTGCTTGAGTTTATCCTCTACATCATGTCATCTTGCTTAATGCGTTACTCTGTTCTTATGAACTTAATACTCTAGATGCAGGCTGGAGTCGGTCAATGTGTGGAGTAATAGTATTAGATGCAGGCAGGAGTCGGTCTACTTGTCACGGACGTGATGCCTATATACATGATCATGCCTAGATAATCTCATAATTATTCGCTTTTCTATCAATTGCTCGACAGTAATTCGTTCACCCACCGTAATACTTATGCTATCTTGAGAGATGCCACTAGTGAAACCTATGGCCCCCGGGTCTATCTCTTATCATATATGCGTCCAATCTACTTTTATTTGTATCTATATTATAAAATAACAAAAATATATTTATCTTATCTTACTATCTTTATTAGATCTCACTTTCGCAAGTGGCCGTGAAGGGATTGACAACCCCTTTATTGTGTTGGTTGCGAGTTCTTTGTGTGTTTGTGTAGGTGCGTGGGACCTTTGAGGAGCCTCCTACTGGATTAAACCTTGGTTCTCAAAAACTGAGGGAAATACTTACGCTACTATTGTTGCATCACCCTTTCCTCTTCAAGGAAAACCAACGCAAGCTCAAGACATAGCAAAAAGGATTTCTGGCGCCGTTGCCGGGGAGGTCTTCGCTCAAGTCAAGACATACCAAGTACCCATCACAAACTCATCTCCCTCGCATTTATATTATTTGCCATTTGCCTCTCGTTTTCCTCTCCCCCACTTCACCCTTGCCGTTTTATTCACCCTCTCTTTCCTAGTCTCCTCCTATCTTTTCCGTTTGCCTTCCCGTTGCCATGGCCAAATCAAAAAGAACTAAGGGCTCTTTCCTAGGTTCTCGTGCCTTGGATAACCCCTCTATCCTCTCTAAGCTCATAAATAATGATGCTATAGAAAGACCCACCGGGGTCACCAATGAGAGCTTCAATAATTTTAATGAGGATGACTCTGGAATTTTTCGCTATTTACTTGATGAGTCTTTAAAAGATGCTTGGGATAGGTTATTAAGGATTCGGGCTAGCTATGTGCCACAATATCAAATTGAAACTTACTTAAAAAGTTTCTATGTTGGCTTGCCTACTTCTTTTAAACAAGTTTTAGATTCTATTTTCGAAGAAGGTTTTCTCGAAGGGGATGCTATAGATACTTATGAAAAAAATGAAAACCATATTTGGGCACCAAATGAATGATAAGGTTGAATCAACTACTCTCTTGTGCTTTTATCAAAATGAAATTATCAAAGAGATGAAGTCTAATTTAGAAGCAAACTTCCGTAACGTGCTTAATATTACTTCATCCATTAATGGCCATGTGCTTACCCTGAATAGAAGAATAAATGCCATAGAAAGGAGATCCTCCTCTCCAAGTGCCAAAGATGGCACTCGTTAGATCTATCTTCGCTTTTATGCCTAGCTAGGGGCGTTAAACGATAGCGCTTGTTGGGAGGCAACCCAATTTTCTTTATGTTTTTGTTTTTGCTCCTGTTTAGTAATAAATCTTGCATCTACCTTCTGTTTAGATGTGTTTTTATCTTTTAATTAGTGTTTGTGCCAAGTAGAACCTATAGGATAACGTATGATGATAGTTGATTTGATTCTGCTGAAAAACAGAAACTTTGCACGCACGAATTTAGTTTTGTTACATCCCATAAATGCGATTTTGCGTTGATTCTTTTTGATGCTGTTCAATAAACATATTTTCCAGGACTTCCTATTTTGGTAGGATTTGTAGAGTTCCAGAAGTTTGTGTTAGTTACAGATTGCTACAGACTGTTCTGTTTTTGACAGATTCTGTTTTTCGTGTGTTGTTTGCTTATTTCAATGCATCTATGGCCAGTAAAATAGTTTATAAACCATGGAGGAGTTGGATTACATTAATTTTAACACCAAAATAAATAAATAATGGGTTCATTACATTACCTTATGTGGTGGTTTTGTTTTCTTTCACTAACGGAGCTTATAAGATTTCCTGTTAAGTTTTGTGTTGTGAAGTTTTCAAGTTTTGGGTAAAGCTTTTATGGACTATGGAAGGGGATGCCCAAGGCACCCCAAGATATTCAAGAATAGCCAAAATCCTAAGCTTGAGGATGCCCCGGGAAGGCATCCCCTCTTTCGTCTTCGTTCAATGGTAACTTTACTTGGAGCTATATTTTTATTCGCCACATGATATGTGTTTTGCTTGGAGCGTCGTGTATTATATTAGTCTTTGCTTTTTAGTTTATCACAATCATCCTTGCTGTACACACCTTTTGGGAGAATCCTATTTGATTAGAATTTGCTAGAATACTCTATGTGCTTCACTTATATCTTTTGAGCTTGATAGTTTTTGCTCTAGTGCTTCACTTATATCTTTTAGAGCATGGTGGTGACTTTTTTTTGTAGAAATTGCTAGTCTCTCATGCTTCACTTATATTATTTTAAGAGTCTTTTAGAACAGCATGGTATTTGCTTTGGTTATAAAATTGGTCCTAGAATGGTAGGCATCCAAGTTGGGTACAATAAAAACTATCATAGGAAGTGAATTGGATGCTATGATCAATTTGATACTTGATAATTGTTTTGAGATAGGGAGGTAGTGATATTAAAGTCATGCTAGTTGGGTGACTATGAATTTAAAGAATGCTTGTGTTGAAGTTAGCAAGTCCCGTAGCATGCACGTATGGTTAAAGTTGTGTAACAAATTTGAAACATGAAGTGTACCTGGCTTGTGCATCCTTATGAGTGGCGGTCGGGGACGAGCGATGGTCTTTTCCTACCAATCTATCCCCCTAGGAGCATGCACGTAGTAATTGATTTTTGATGACTTCTAAATTTTTGCAATAAGTATATGAGTTTTTTTGAATAATGTTGAGTCCATGGATTATACGCACTTTTACATTTCCGCCATTGCTAGCCTCTTCGGTACCGTGCATTGCCCTTTTCTCACCTTGAGAGTTGGTGCAAACTTCGCCGGTGCATCCAAACCCCGTGATACGATACGCTCTATCAGACATAAACCTCCTTACATCTTCCTCAAAACAACCACCATACCTACCTATTATGGCATTTCCAAAGCCATTCCGAGGTATATTGCCATGCAACTTTCCACCGTTCCGTTTATCATCATCATGACATACTTTACTTTTGTCATATTGCCATTGCATGATCATGTAGTTGACATCGTATTTGTGGCAAAGCCACCATGCATTATTTTTCATACATGTCACTCTTGATTCATTGCACCATCCTGTACATCACGGAGGCATTCATATAGAGTCATATCTTGTTCTAGTTTCGAGTTGTAATTCGTATGTTGTAATCAATAGAAGTGTGATGATCATCATTCTTAGAGCATTGCCCAAAGAAAAAAAGAAAGGCCAAAAGAAAAAAAGGAAGGCCCAAAAAAAGGAAAAAGAAAAAAAGAAAAAGAAAATAAAAAGGGCAATGTTACTATCTCTTTTTCCACACTTGTGCTTCAAAGTAGCACCTTGTTCTTCATGTAGTGAGTCTCATATATTGTGCTTCAAAGTAGCACCATGTTCTTCATATAGTGAGTCTCATAAGTTGTCTTTTTCATACTAGTGGGAATTTTTCATTATAGAACTTGGCTTGTATATGCCTACGATGGGCTTCCTCAAATGCCCTAGGTCTTTGTGAGCAAGCAAGTTGGATGCACACCCACTAGTTTTCTTTTGTTGAGCATTCATTTATAGCTCTAGTGCATCCGTTGCATGGCAGTCCCTACTCCTCATGTTGACATAAATTGATGGGCATCTCCATAGCCCGTTGATTATCCTCGTCAATGTGAGACTTTCTCCTTTTTGTCTTCTCCACACAATCCCCATCATCATTCTACTCCACCCATAGTGCTATATCCATGGCTCACGCTCATGTATTGCGTGAAGGTTGAAAAAGTTTGAGATTACTTAAGTATGAAACAATTGCTTGGCTTGTCATCGGGGGTATAGAAGTTGGGAACATCTTTGTGTGACAAAAATGAAGCATAGCCTAACTATATGATTTTGTAGGGATGAACTTTCTTTTGCCATGTTATTTTGAGAAGACATGATTACTTTGATTAGTATGCTTGAAGTGTTACTATTTCCTCTATTAATATGAACTTTTATTTTGAATCATTTGGATCTGAACATTCATGCCACAATAAAGAAAATTACATTAAGAATTATGCTAGGTAGCATTCCACATCAAAAATTCCCCTTTTATCATTTACCTACTCGAGGACGAGCAGGAATTAAGCTTGGGGATGCTTGATACGTCTCCAACGTATCTATAATTTTTATTGTTCCATGCTATTATATGTTGGAAATATGCCCTAGAGGCAATAATAACATGGTTATTATTATATTTCTTTGTTCATGATAATTGTCTATTGTTCATGCTATAATTGTATTATCCAGAAATCGTAATACATGTGTGAATACATAGACCACAACAAGTCCCTAGTGAGCCTCTAGTTAACTAGCTCGTTGATCAACAGATAGTCATGGTTTCCTGACTATGGACATTGGATGTCATTGATAACGGGATCACATCATTAGGAGAATGATTTGATGGACAAGACCCAATCGTAAGCATAGCACAAAGATCGTGTAGTTCGTTTCGCTAGAGCTTTTCCAAATGTCAAGTATCATTTCCTTAGAGCATGAGATTGTGCAACTCCCGGATACCGCAGGAGTACTTTGGGTGTGCCAAACGTCACAACGTAACTGGGTGACTATAAAGGTGCACTACGGGTATCTCCGAAAGTGTCTGTTGGGTTGGCACGAATCAAGACTGGGATTTGTCACTCCGTATGACGGAGAGGTATCTCTGGGCCCACTCGGTAATGCATCATCATAATGAGCTCAATGTGACCAAGTGTCTGGTCACGGGATCATGCGTTACGGTACGAGTAAAGTGACTTGCCGGTAACGATATTGAACGAGGTATTGGGATACCGACGAACGAGTCTCGGGCAAGTAACATACCGATTGACAAAGGGAATTGTATACGGGGTTGATTGAATCCTCGACATCGTGGTTCATACGATGAGATCATCGAGGAGTATGTGGGAGCCAACATTGGTATCCAGATCCCGCTGTTGGTTATTGACCGGAGAGGCGTCTCGGTCATGTCTGCTTGTCTCCCGAACCCGTAGGGTCTACACACTTAAGGTTTGTTGACGCTAGGGTTGTAGAGATATTAGTATGCAGCAAACCGAAAGTTGTTCGGAGTCCCGGATGAGATCACGGACGTCACGAGGAGTTCTGAAATGGTCCGGAGGTAAATAATTATATATGGGAAGTCGAGTTTCGGCCATCGGGGAAGTTTCGGGGGTCACCGGTATTGTACCGGGACAACCGGAAGGGTCCCGGGGGTCCACCGGGTGGGGCCACCTATCCCGGAGGGCCCCATGGGCTGAAGTGGGAGGGGAACCAGTCCCTGGTGGGCTGGTGCGCCCCCCCTTGGGCCCCCCTGCGCCTAGGGTTGGAAACCCTAGGGTGGGGGGCCTCCACTTGCCTTGGGGGGCAAGCCTCCCCCCTTGGCCGGCGCCCCCCCTTGGAGATCCCATCTCCAAGGGCCGGCGCCCCCTGGGAACCCTATATAAAGAGGGGGGAGGGAGGGCGGCCGCACCCTTGCACTTGGCGCCTACCTTCCCCCTTGCTACACCTCTCGCTCCCGCAGACGCTTGGCGAAGCCCTGTCGGGATCGCTGCTGCATCCACCACCACGCCGTCGTGCTGCTGGATCTTCATCAACCTCTCCTTCCCCCTTGCTGGATCAAGAAGGAGGAAACATCACGCTGACCGTACGTGTGTTGAACGCGGAGGTGCCGTCCGTTCGGCGCTAGGATCTCCGGTGATTTGGATCACGACGAGTACGACTCCCTCAACCCCTTTCTCTTGAACGCTTCGCCGCGATCTACAAGGGTATGTAGATGCACTCTCTCTCTCGTTGCTGGATGAACTCCTAGATTGATCTTGGTGAACGAGGAATTTTTTATTTTATGCAACGCTCCCCAACAAAGGCATCATGAGCTAGGTCTATGCGTAGTTCTCTTTGCACGAGTAGAACACAATTTGTTGTGGGCGTAGATGTTGTCAACTTTCTTGCCACTACTAGTCTTATTTTGCTTCAGCGGTATTGTGTGATGAAGCGGCCCGGACTGACCTTACACGTACGCTTACGTGAGACAGGTTCCACCGACTGACATGCACTAGTTGCATAAGGTGGCTAGCGGGTGTCTGTCTCTCCCACTTTAGTTGGAGCGGATTCGATGAAAAGGGTCCTTATGAAGGGTAAATAGAAGTTGGCAAATCACGTTGTGGCTTTAACGTAGGTAAGAAAACGTTCTTGCTAGATCACCTATAGTAGCCACATAAAAACTTGCAACAACCATTAGAGGACGTCTAACTTGTTTTTGCAGCAAGTGTTTTGTGATGTGATATGGCCAAAGGATGTGATGAATGATATATGTGATGTATGAGATGATCATGTTCTTGTAATAGGAATCACGACTTGCATGTCAATGAGCATGACAACCGGCAGGAGCCATAGGAGTTGTCTTTATTTTTTGTATGACCTGCGTGTCATTGAAGAACGCCATGTAAATTACTTTACTTTATTGCTAAACGCGTTAGCCATAGAAGTAGAAGTAGTCGTTGGCGTGACAACTTCATGAAGACACGATGATGGAGATCATGATGATGGGGATCATGGTGTCATGCCGGTGACGAAGATGATCATGGCGCCCCGAAGATGGAGATCGAAGGAGCAATATGATATTGGCCATATCATGTCACTATTTGATTGCATGCGATGTTTATCATGTTTTACATCTTATTTGCTTAGAACGACGATAGCATAAATAAGATGATCCCTCGAAATAATTTCAAGAAAAGTGTTCCCCCTAACTGTGCACCGTTGCGAAGGTTCGTTGTTTCGAAGCACCACGTGATGATCGGGTGTGATAGATCCTAAACGTTCGAATACAACGGGTGTAAGCCAGATTTACACACGCAATACACGTAGGTTAACTTGACGAGCCTAGCATGTACATACATGGCCTCGGAACACGGAAGACCGAAAGGTCGAGCATGAGTCATATAGAAGATACGATCAACATGAAGATATTCACCGATGTTAACTAGTCCGTCTCACGTGATGATCGGACACGGCCTAGTTGACTCGGCTCATGTTTCACTTAGATGACTAGAGGGATGTCTATCTGAGTGGGAGTTCATTATTTGATTAGATGAACTTAATTATCATGAACTTAGTCTAAAATCTTTGCAATATGTCTTGTAGATCAAATGGCCCACGCTAATGTTGCCCTCAACTTCAATGCGTTCCTAGAGAAAACCAAACTGAAAGACGATGGCAGCAACTACACGGACTGGGTCCGAAACTTGAGGATCATCCTCATAGCTGCCAAGAAAGCATATGTCCTAGATCCACCGCTAGGTGAAGCACCCGTTTCCCAGCAACTCAAGACGTTATGAACGCCTGGCAGTCACGTAGTGATGATTACTCCCTGGTTCAGTGCGGCATGCTTTACAGCTTAGAACTGGGGCTCCAAAAGCGTTTTGAGCAGCACGGAGCATATGAGATGTTCCAAGAGCTGAAAATGGTTTTCCAAGCTCACGCCCGGGTCGAGAGATATGAAGTCTCCGACAAGTTCTACAGCTTGTAAGATGGAGGAGAATGGTTCTCACAATGTGCACATACTCAAAATGTCCGGGTTGCACAACCGCTTATCTCAACGGGAGTTAATCTCCGGATGACGCGGTGGTCGGCGAGAATCCTCCAGTCGCTCCCACCTAGCTACAAGAGCTTTGTGATGAATTTCAATATGCAGGGGATGGAAAAGACCATTCCTGAGGTATATTCGATGCTGAAATCAGCGAAGGTGGAGATCAAAAAGGAACATCAAGTGTTCATGGTGAATAAAACCACTAAGTTCAAGAAGGGCAAGGGTAAGAAGAACTTCAAGAAGGACGGCAAGGAAGTTGCCGCGCCTGGTAAGCCAGTTGCCAGGAAGAAGTCAAGCAATGGACCCAAGCCTGAGACTGAGTGCTTTTATTGCAAGGGAAGTGGTCACTGGAAGCGGAACTGCCCCCAAGTACTTAGCGGATAAGAAGGCCGACAAAACCAATGGTATATGTGATATACATGTAATTGATGTGTACCTTACCAGTACTCGTAGTAGCTCTTGGGTATTTGATGCCGGTGCGGTTGCTCATATTTGTAACTCAAAGCAGGAGCTGCGAATAAGCGGAGATCATGCGAAGGACGAGGTGACGATGCGCGTCGGGAATGGTTCCAAGGTCGATGTGATCGCCGTCGACACGCTACCTCTACATTTACCTACAAGATTAGTTTTAAACCTCAATAATTTTTATTTAGTACCAGCTTTGAGCATGAACATTGTATCAGGATCTCGTTTAATTGGAGATGGCTACTCATTTAAATCTGAGAATAATGGTTGCTCTATTTATATGAGAGATATGTTTTATGGTCATGCCCCTCTGGTGAATGGTTTATTCTTAACGAATCTCGAGCGTAATGTTACACATATTCATAGTGTGAATACCAAAAGATGTAAAGTTGATAACGATAGTCCCACATACTTGTGGCACTGCCGCCTTGGTCACATTGGTGTCAAGCGCATGAAGAAGCTCCATGCTGATGGACTTTTAGAGTCTCTAGATTATGAATTATTTGACACATGCAAACCATGCCTCATGGGCAAAATGACCAAGACTCCGTTCTCTGGAACAATGGAGCGAGCAACCAACTTATTGGAAATCATACATCCTAATGTGTGCGGTCCAATGAGCGTTGAGGCTCGCGGAGGATATCGTTATGTTCTCACTCTCACTGATGACTTGAGTAGATATGGATATGTCTACTTGATGAAACACAAGTCTAAGACCTTTGAAAAGTTTAAGGAATTTCAGAATGAGGTAGAGAATCAACGTGACTGAAAGATAAAGTTCTTACGATCAGATCGTGGGGGAGAATATTTAAGTCACGAATTTGGTACGCACTTAAGGAAATGTGGAATCGTTTCACAACTCACGCCGCCTGGAACACCTCAGCGTAACGGTGTGTCCGAACGTCGTAATCGCACTTTATTGGATATGGTGCGATCTATGATGTCTCTTACCGATTTACCGCTATCATTTTGGGGATATGCTCTAGAGACAGCTACATTCACTTTAAATAGGGCACCGTCTAAATCCGTTGAGACGACACCGTATGAATTATGGTTTGGTAAGAAACCTAAGCTATTGTTTCTAAAAGTTTGGGGATGCGATGCTTATGTCAAGAAACTTCAACCTGAGAAGCTCGAACCCAAGTCGGAAAAATGCGTATTCATAGGATACCATAAGGAAACCATAGGGTATACTTTCTACTTAAGATCCGAAGGCAAGATCTTTGTTGCCAAGAATGGGTCCTTTCTGGAGAAAGAGTTTCTCTCGAAAGAATTAAGTGGGAGAAAAGTAGAGCTTGATGAAGTACTGCCTCTTGAAACGGTAAGTAGTGCAACTCAGGAAAATGTTCCTGTGGTGCCTGCACCGACAAGAGAGGAAGTTAATGATGATGATCAAGATACTTCGGATCAAGCTCCTACTGAACTTCGAAGGTCCACAAGGACACGTTCCACACCAGAGTGGTACGGCAACCCTGTCTTGGAAATCATGTTGTTAGACAACGGTGAACCTTCGAACTATGAAGAAACGATGGCGGGCCCAGATTCCAACAAATGGTTTGAAGCCATGCAATCCGAGATAGGATCCATGTATGAAAACGAAGTAAGGACTTTGACAGACTTGCCCGATGATCGGCGAGCAATAGAAAACAAATGGATCTTTAAGAAGAAGATGGACGCGGATGGTAATGTTACCATTTATAAAGCTCGACTTGTCGCTAAGGGTTATCGACAAGTTCAAGGGATTGACTACGATGAGACATTCTCTCCCGTAGAGAAGCTGAAGTCCGTCCGAATCATGTTAGCAATTGCCACATACTATGATTATGAGATATGGCAAATGGACGTCAAGACGACATTCCTTAACGGTCACCTTAAGGACGAACTGTATATGATGCAGCTGGAAGGTTTTGTCGACCCTGAGAATGCTAACAAGGTATGCAAGCTCCAGCGATCCATTTATGAGCTGGTGCAAGCATCTCGAAGTTGGAACATTCGCTTTGATGAGATGATCAAAGCGTTTGGGTTTATGCAGACTTATGGAGAAGCTTGCGTTTACAAGAAAGTGAGTGGGAGCTCTGTAGCATTTCTCATATTATATGTAGATGACATACTTTTGATGGGAAATGATATAGAACTTTTGGATAGCATTAAGGCCTACTTGAATAAGTGTTTTTCAATGAAGGACCTTGGAGAAGCTGCTTACATATTAGGCATCAAAATTTATAGAGATAGATCAAGACGCCTCATAGGTCTTTCACAAAGCACATACCTTGATAAGATATTGAAGAAGTTCAATATGGATCAGTCCAAGAAGGGGTTCTTGCGTGTGTTGCAAGGTGTGAAATTGAGCTCGGCTCAATGCCCGACCACGGCAGAAGATATAGAAAAGATGAGTGTCGTCCCCTATGCCTCAACCATAGGGTCTATCATGTATGCCATGACCTGTACCAGACCTGATATAAACCTTGCCGTAAGTTTGGTAGGAAGGTACCAAAGTAATCCCGGCATGGGACACTGGACAGCGGTCAAGAACATCCTCAAGTACCTGAAAAGGACTAAGGACATGTTTCTCGTATATGGAGGTGACGAAGAGCTCGTCGTAAAGGGTTACGTCGATGCTAGCTTCGACACAGATCTAGATGACTCTAAGTCAAAAACCGGATACATGTATATTTTGAATGGTGCGGCAGTAAGCTGGTGTAGTTGCAAGCAGAGCGTCGTGGCGGGATCTACATGTGAAGCGGAGTACATGGCAGCCTCGGAGGCAGCGCATGAAGCTATCTAGGCGAAGGAGTTCATCACCGACCTAGGAGTCATACCCAATGCGTCGGGGCCGGTCACACTCTTCTGTGACAACACTAGAGCTATTGCACTTGCCAAGGAGCCCAGGTTTCACAAGAAGACCAGGCACATCAAGCGTCGCTTCAACTCCATTCGTGAAAATGTTCAAGATGAAGACATAGATATTTGTAAAGTACATACGGACCTGAATGTAGCAGATTCGTTGACTAAACCTCTCCCTAGAGCAAAACATGATCAACACCATGACACAATGGGTGTTCGGTACATCACAATGTAACTAGATTATTGACTCTAGTGCAAGTGGGAGACTGTTGGAAATATGCCCTAGAGGCAATAATAAAATGGTTATTATTATATTTCTTTGTTCATGATAATTGTCTATTGTTCATGCTATAATTGTATTATCCGGAATCGTAATACATGTGTGAATACATAGACCACAACAAGTCCCTAGTGAGCCTCTAGTTAACTAGCTCGTTGGTCAACAGATAGTCATGGTTTCCTGACTATGGACATTGGATGTCATTGATAACGGGATCACATCATTAGGAGAATGATGTGATGGACAAGACCCAATCGTAAGCATAGCACAAAGATCGTGTAGTTCGTTTCGCTAGAGCTTTTCCAAATTTCAAGTATCATTTCCTTAGACCATGAGATTGTGCAACTCCCGGATACCGTAGGAGTACTTTGGGTGTGCCAAACGTCACAACGTAACTGGGTAACTATAAAGGTGCACTATGGGTATCTCCGAAAGTGTCTGTTGGGTTGGCACGAATCAAGACTGGGATTTGTCACTCCGTATGATGGAGAGGTATCTCCGGGTCCACTCGGTAATGCATCATCATAATGAGCTCAATGTGACCAAGTGCTGGTCACGAGATCATGCATTACGGTACGAGTAAAGTGACTTGCCGGTAACGAGATTGAACGAGGTATTGGGATACCGACGATCGAGTCTCGGGCAAGTAACGTACCGATTGACAAAGGGAATTGTATACGGGGTTGATTGAATCCTCGACATCGTGGTTCATCCGATGATATCATCAAGGAGTATGTGGGAGCCAACATGGCTATCCAGATCCCGCTGTTGGTTATTGATCGGAGAGGCGTCTCGGTCATGTCTGCATGTCTCCTGAACCCGTAAGGTCTACACACTTAAGGTTCGGTGACGCTAGGGTTGTAGAGATATTAGTATGCAGCAAACCGAAAGTTGTTCGGAGTCCCGGATCAGATCCCGGACGTCACGAGAAGTTCCGGAATGGTCCGGAGGTAAAGAATTATATATGGGAAGTCGAGTTTCGGCCATCGGGAAAGTTTTGGGGTCACCGGTATTGTACCGGGACCACCGGAAGGGTCCCGGGGGTCCACCGAATGGGGCCACCTATCCCGGAGGGCCCCATGGGCTGAAGTGGGAGGGGAACAAGCCCATGGTGGGCTGGTGCGCCCTCCCTTGGCCCCCCCTGCGCCTAGGGTTGGAAACCCTAGGGTGGGGGGGGGGCCTCCACTTGTCTTGGGGTGCAAGCCTCCCCCCTTGGCCGCCGCCCCCTTGGGGACCCTATATAAAGAGGGGGGAGGGAGGGCAGCCGCACCCTTGCACTTGGCGCCTCCCTTCCCCCTTGCTACACCTCTCCCTCCCGCAGACGCTTGGCGAAGCCCTGCCGGGATCCCTGCTGCATCCACCACCACACCGTCGTGCTACTGGATCTTCATCAACTCTCCTTCTCCCTTGCTGGATCAAGAAGGAGGAGACGTCACGCTGACCATACGTGTGTTGAACGCGGAGGTGCCGTCCGTTCGGCGCTAGGATCTCCGGTGATTTGGATCACGACGAGTACGACTCCCTCAACCCCGTTCTCTTGATCGCTTCCGCTCGCGATCTACAAGGGTATGTAGATGCACTCCTCTCTCTCGTTGCTGGATGAACTCCTAGATTGATCTTGGTGAACGTAGGAAATTTTTTATTTTATGCAACGCTCCTCAACATTATATTACCCCTTTTGGATGTTTATGGGCTTTATTTTACACATTTTTATCATTTTTGGGACTAACCTACTAACTGGAGGCCCAGCCCGTATTGCTGTTTTTTTTGCCTATTTTAGTATTTCAAAGAAAAGGAATATCAAACGGAGTCCAAACGGAATGAAACCTTCGGGAGCGTCATTTTTGGAACGAACGTGATCCAGAGGACTTGGAGTGCAAGTCAAGAAGTAGCCGATGCTTCCACGAGATAGGAGCCCCCCCTATAGGGCGCACCCCCTGTCTCGTGAGCCCCTCGGGCGTCCACCGTCGTACTTCTTCCTCCTTTATAAGCCTACGTACCCCGAAAACATCCAGCGAGTAGACGGAACACAATTTCCAACATCGTAACCTTCTGTATCCGCGAGATCTCATCTTGGAGCCTTCGCCGACACTCTGCCGGAGGGGGAATCGACCACGGAGGGCTTCTACATCAACATCCTTGCCCCTCCGATGAGTTGTGAGTAGTTTATCATAGACCTACGGGTCCATAGTTATTAGCTAGTTGGCTTCTTCTCTCTTTTTGGATCTCAATACAATGTTCTCCCCCTCTCTTGTGGAGATCTATTCGATGTAAACTCTTTTTGTGGTGTGTTTGTCGAGATCCGATGAATTGTGGGTTTATGATCAAGTTTATCTATGGATAATATTTGAATCTTCTCTGAATTCTTTTATGTATGATTGAGTTATCTTTGCAAGTCTCTTCGAATTATCAGTTTGGTTTGGCCTACTAGATTGATCTTTCTTGCCATGGGAGAAGTGCTTAGCTTTGGGATCAATCTTGTGGTGTCCTTACCCAGTGACAGAAAGGGTTGCAAGGCACGTATTGTATTGTTGCCATCGAGGATAACAAGATGGGGTTTATAGCATACTGCTTGAGTTTATCCCTCTACATCATGTCATCTTGCTTAATGCGTTACTCTGTTCTTATGAACTTAATACTCTAGATGCAGGCAGGAGTCGGCCGATGTGTGGAGTAATAGTAGTAGATGCAGGCAGGAGTCGGTCTACTTGTCACGGACATGATGCCTATATACATGATCATGCCTAGATAATCTCATAATTATTCGCTTTTCTATCAATTGCTCGACAGTAATTCGTTCACCCACTGTAATACTTATGCTATCTTGAGAGAAGCCACTAGTGCAACCTATGGCCCCCGGGTCTATCTCTTATCATATTTGCTTCCAATCTACTTTTATTTGCATCTTTACTTTTTGCATCTATATTATAAAATACCAAAAATATATTTATCTTATCTTACTATCTTTATTAGATCTCACTTTCGCAAGTGGCCGTGAAGGGATTGACAACCCCTTTATTGCGTTGGTTGCGAGTTCTTTGTGTGTTTGTGTAGGTGCGTGGGACTTTTGAGGAGCCTCCTACTGGATTGATACCTTGGTTGTCAAAAACTGAGGGAAATACTTACGCTACTATTGCTGCATCACCCTTTCCTCTTCAAGGAAAACCAACGCAAGCTCAAGACGTAGCAGACCCCAACGCAGAGCCATCTAATATGGCGGTAGCGAGGGGGGAGGCATGGATCTCCGCAAGAAGGTCAGGAAAGTTGGAGTAGCACCACTGGCCCCCAACAGTCTTGCGAAAACTGGACCAGAGAAACTGGGCCGTGGAGCACGAGAAGAAGATGTGATTAGCGTCCTCCACCATGACGCACAGGGGACAAAGCCCATCTCCGAGTCCATTATGCTTGAGGACCTCCAAACCAGATGGGAGGCGGCCGCGGATCCATTGCCACAGGAAGATCCTGATTTTCAGGGGCAAGCGGATATCCCAAATCAGTATGAAGGGCTCAGGTGCCAGCGGCGGGGCGATGGCTGCGTAGAGGGATTTGGTGGAGAAGCAGTCGGACAATTCCAAACGCCAAGAGATGGCGTTCCGGGGTGTCCGTGACGTTCATCGGGAGAAGGGCGATGTCCTGGAGGAGGGCATCCCAGGCGGCCACTTCAGGCGGGCCAAAGGGGCGGCGAAAAGCAAGGCGCCCTAAGTCAATAAGGGCCGACTCGACAGAGACCCGAGGGTCAACAACAATGGCGAATAGCTCCGGAAATCGAGCGGCCAGTGGGATGTCGCCGATCCACCGATCAAACCAGAACAGGGTCAAGGACCCAGTACCAACCAAGATGGATGTGCCAATGGGAAGCACAGGAAGCAGCTGGATGACGGCCTGCCAAAACTGGGAGCCGCCCGAGCGCTGACAGAATGCGAGTGGTTGTCCACGGAGGTACTTGTTTCGGATGATGATGAGCCAAAGGCCTTCGTCGTCGTTCGCAATGCGCCAGAGCCAACGGGTCAGGAGGGTGATGTTCATGCGCCCGGAGGACAAAATCCCAAGACCACCCTGGTCCTTGGGTTTGCAGATATCCGGCCAGCTCACCATGTGGTACTTTTTCTTATCATCCTCACCAGCCCAGAAGTCATGAAGGCTATAGAAGCTCATGAGGAACCAAAGAAGGCTGGCAAGCGAGGAGTTGATGAGGATCACGCGTGCAACCTTCGACAACCAGCGCCCTTTCCAGGATTCAACGCGGTGTTGCATACGTGTCACCGTGGGGCGAAGATCCGCCACGGTGAGGCGCGAATCACTGATGGGGATCCCCAGGTAGGACGTGGGGAAAGAACCCAACCGACAATTAAGTCGGTTCGCGATAGCCTGAGCTTCCTCCGGGGGGTAACCAAGAACCATCACTTCGCTATTATCGAAGTTTATGGTTAGACCCGACATCTGTTGGAAGCACAAGAGGTTAGCTACGTCCCGGCGGTATTCCAGCGATCAACCTTTCACGACTCATTTCTTTCGATGTCGCCGAGAACTCTGTTGTCGGGTCCTGTCCCGGACTCTCTGCAACGCTTCCCGGCTGCCAACTTCATAGGTAATCCGGGGCTATGCGGGGAGCCGCTGGACAAGAAGTGTAGGAAGAGGTTCAAGGTGCGGATACATGCTTGGCTTATCTGGGTATGGGAGATGTTTGTTCGGATTCGGAAGCTCCTGCATAGGATCAACGACGCGTCCAGCATAGGGGCGTTGGCTGGGTTCATCTTGGGGTTCGTGGCGGCCTTCTACTTCCTGCACAAGTTCTTGTTTTGTGGGAGGTTTCAGCCCTACGTTTTTCCTGTTTGTGGTGACGACGTGTACCACACGCACATGCAGTGTGATCGTTCAGAGATCTGCTTAATAAAAAAATTATCCACATTGGGTTTTCAATTTGAAGAATGATGGCTGATTGGGCACTGATCAATGCTTAACGCTGGAAATCCCTTTTGGAGCTCGGCCTTCAAATTCAAAATTCAAAATTCATATTTTACGTTCAAAAAATTTCTGGAAAAAAACACTGATATACATGAAGGCGTAAGACACATGTGTGTAAATTTTCAAGGCAAAATACGTCGAAATGAGGGCTGTGCAAAAAAAATCTGGGGCTGTTTAACACATGATACTATTCATCCTCTCAGGCCATGAATTTGTCTTTTTTGTACAGGTTGCAACTCAAGGCATTTCATCATGAATTTTTACACACATGTGGGTTACATCCTTACATACACGCATATTTTTTTCAGAATTTTTTGAACTATACAAGTTTGAATTTTTATTTTTCAAAAATAAAAGCCTCCATGAAGCTCGGCTTCCAAAACGCCTCTCTCGCTTATTATATACTCCCTTCATTTCATAGTTCTTGTTCGATCTAAAATCACGACAAGAGTTATGGAATAGATGAAGTAGTTGAGAAGTGGGCCCATGCGCCTTGTCGGAATGTCACCAATGGGCGGTAGCATTCTCGCGTTATCATATACTTGTTGTGCCCATGGTCATCTCGTGGATGAAATTAAGGAGTTGATGAGACATAGGGAGTTTAATCCTCATAAATTGAATAGGGATCAAAATAGAGTTATCGATCGTTGGGCAAATTACAGTCGTATAGAGTGTACCACGAATGTGTGGATGCACGTAGAACCAGCATTTATTGAGGATTTTTTCCCTTTTGACTGTAACTCTCTCGATACAGAATAAAACTCCTTTTCCCTCGCAACAAAAAGGAGCTGAGTGTGAAGCGTATGTCCATGCATGGGCTAGCATGGTCCATGGAATGAAAGGTAGAGCTCGATCGGTGGTCTGGACTGGGGTTGCGCGGTGGCTGGCCACCAAGACAAGTGATTGGCGCTAGCTACGCCGGCGACCTGGACAGCCCGACCGACGGATCGATCGATTGGCGAAGACGAACTGAGAGACGTCGTGATCGTCGGAGCTCGGCGGGTGGCGTGACGAGAAGCACGTATACGCCTACATCCAAAACAATAAGGTGTGCACCAGGGCTGCTCCCTCGCCTACTCCACGTCGGCAATGCTACGAGACAAAAAGAAATAGGCAGGCCCACCATATCATTCGCTTTGTTTATCTATAGAAAAAAAGATAGAGGAGATTGCGTTGAGCCATCCTTCTCTGCCAATGCACGCGACCACCTTTGCCTCTCCCCAAAATCTCTCTCGTTTCCATCCCATCCCATCCCATCCGCCGCTGCCGCCGCCGCCACGCTCCTATCTACCCCGTCCAAGCAAGGTGTCGGCCACTTGAGAACGGAGAAGGAGGAGATGTAGGGTGGCCTCATCGGAAGGAAGCGACAATGGCGCACGGGACGAGATCACCGACCTCCTCTACGTCGCCGGGGACGTGTGCCTCGTGCTGATCCACATATACGGTGGCTGCGAGCAAGCCACCGGCGTTGGGTCGATGGTGTCGTGCCTCGGCGGCCGGGATCAGGAAAGGTGGATGGGAAGCAGCGCCCCCTCTCCCCGAGCCCCATGTCCATGGCAACAACAGTGAGGTGAGCAGCGGCAAAGGTGCCTTCGCCGAGGTGGTGGTCGGCGTTCGGCGTCTAGCAGAGGTGTGTGGACTAGCAACGGCCGCGACGATGCAGAGAAGTTGGTGGCTAGGAGGCGGGGCAAGAAGATGGGGATGGCGAGGCAGAGGAAGCGGTGGGCGGAGGCAGAGGAAGGAGAGTGGTCAAACTGCATAGGGAGATGCAGAGGAGGTGGGTCAGCAGCAGGCAGAACGAGCAGCTGGGCGGCAAGGGCATGGGGCCGGAGGAACCAAGATCAACACATCCCCATCTCATCTTCCGCGAGGGAACGAGGTATGTACCACGCCCCCTGTCTCTACCTAAATCTCGATTTTACATTCTCTGACCTGATTAGTGGAAAGCTTTTTTAATCAAAGATTAGTGGAAAACTTGTGCAGTGAATGTGCTTCGTCTCATGGAGATTTAGATTTCTTCATTAACTTGTAGCAAAATCATCTCCCATGGTGCAGGACATATTTAATTAGACAGTCAAATTAGACGTATGCATCAGTTTAATCTGCTGTAAGTAAGTACATACTGATGTACTAGTGTCTGATCATGTTTTGATATAGCAGTGTCTGATCATCTTTGATTGATGTAAATATATTCTACCTAAGATGTGATACATTTTCCACACATAGTGTACCCTGTACTGACAAGCTACTACATGTTGATATTATGAGTTCTGAGGATTATAAGTTTATAATTCACTTTAAGAATCAACTGCTTATGGTGATGAATAATGTGGAGATGGGTTTCATCTAATTTTCTTTGAATAGTGCATACCCTTTTGCACTCATCGAAGTGTTTTTATATGAGAGTGCAAGAGTTACGTTCTCGACATAATTTGATATGCATGCAAAATGTAGTGATATGATGACAGACGACTCATGAGTTCATGGCTGCTCGTACAATACTTATGTTTCCTTGATTATTTTGATAGATCTGATGAATCATGAGCACTGGAGCGGTCTTTTCAGTTGATTCCCATGCCGCTCCTTTCGTGCTTGCCTTGAAAGGAAAGAAGGACCTTGAGAAGCAAGTAGATGAGACTGAAAAGAATGAGACCGCTGACAAGTCTGTTGGGTATCAACTCCCAGAGTCCCTTTCTTTTGATGATTATGCTGAAAGCGTAGGTAAGATCAACATCTCTACTAAACCATCATCAAAAGGAGAAGCAGCTGAGTCAAGTCACGCTGATAGTCATCTTGCCATGGTGGAATCTCTCTCGTTGATGTTCCCAGATGTGTCTGGTGACTTCATTCTTGAAGCACTGAAGGCCAATGAATTCAATGTAGTATTCACCATTGATATGCTTTCCGAACTGGTGCGTGAAATCCTCGTATCCGTTTCACTGATTATATTTATGGTGCCCTGATGCATTAGATTTTGTTTCTATTTCAATTCCCTCAGAAGATTTATTTCAGTCCCACTTTGAGTGAACCAAAATATTCTTAAGAACTATCATGCTATGATCTATAATAACAAGATGCATTCATGTTTCAACCATCAGGGAACAGACCTCCGGGAGGCCAGCCTGTACCAAGACCACTCCCAAGGCGAATGCAACAGCCTATGGGTGTATGCAAAGAATGCCTCCTGGTGCAAACATGGGTGCCTTTGGTGCAGGGCCCCAAGCAGGCATGGTTGGGATGAATCCCAGTAACATGCCAATGCAGAGAGGCGCAGGTGACCAGTTTCATCCACATCCACACCAGGTCTGTTGTATATTTTTATTTCACTTACGTTCCTAGCTACTGTTATTTGAATAACGCTTGTGACCATCAACAAGTCATTTGATTTTCTTGACGTTGACAGTTGATAAGGAAGGCAGATCAAGGGATGGGGATGCAGAACCCCGGGTACCCGCAGCAGAAGAGGCGCTTCTGACATCCCCCCTCCTGGGCACCAACAGATATAAATGTACTCACAACATCGTCATGTATGTGCGTCAGCCAGATAGATATACATTGTCTGGTGGCCGTGTAAGCCTGTTGCTATTATTGTTGTTGTAGATTTATAGTGCTTATCTACTAGCTTGGTAAGTTAAAGCAGCTGTAAGGGTCATTGTAGAGGAAATTTGGATAATTTTGTTTCACAGTGGCTAAGTTAAGCTGGTAATTAGGGCAGCGCCGCGGCGCTGAGGAAGGGGCCGTGGACGAGGCCCAGTGTAGCGAAGCCAGCCTGAGCAAGGTGCTCAATTTGAACATGTACAGCTTTGAATAGTACTGATACATGCATTTTCGCCTCACTGTCACCGACGCCTCCTCCCTCTGGTCCAAGGCAGCCATCGTGGTGAGTTCGAGCAGGCAGCAGGTGACAGGCAGTGAGAGGAGCCTCCTCAAGCTCGGTGTCATCGTGGAGATCGAGTTCGTAGCCTCCTCGCGCTAAGGTTGCATTTCAATTCTCTTTCTTTCATGAGTAGGATTTGCTGATGCATCTTTGAAAGTTGGTTTTACCATGTAAGGCTTGTCTATTTGTGTTGTTTCAGTGTATTACCTACTAGAACAATTACTAGCATATAGTCCTCCACAATCATTTTTATCTTCTGACATAATAAACAGACACTGCTGCTGCAAACTTGACATTCAATGTATTATGTACAAGAACTTTTTATCTTCTAATAAGCATATAATCCTCCACAATCCTTTTTATCTTCTAGCATTCAGTGTATTACCTACTAGAACAATTACTTTGCAGAATGAATGAGAGTGTTTCCAAATGTAGTTAATTTGGTCAATCTTGCCTGAAGATTCATGGTGACCTTGTTCATGTCAAAGGTATCTCCCTTCTGAATATCACATTTCTTTGTAGTTTTCTAAAATTTTAAATGTGATCCTTTTCTTTTGAATGTCGTAATGGCCTTTGATAGCACACGACTCTTGCCCCATCTTAAGTTTGACAACCTTTTGAGTTGCTGATATTGGTACTTGAGCAGCAATTATTGTTTTTAGCCCTGAGAAAATCAAAGTCACTCATTATGAGATATTGTAAATATGTTACGGATTCATATATCAAGTATTTATCAGGTAGCAGAACAATCTATTTGTTTCCTTTGGTATTCTCGGTGATATCATATGGCATTGAACTTGGTCTTTATTCTAAGTGCATGTCCTTATTGGTAAAACTTAGGTGTATGCCAATGGCTCTGTACACCAGCTTGATTTTTCTCGATTCATTCAGGCTTTACCTCCAGAGATTTTGGCATGTCCAGTTATTCTTCTTCAGCATTGATTTTTGTGAATTAACACAGTGTGTACCTTGCTCCAAAGATTTTGGCATGTTTTGTAATTATTCCAGAGCATATTGATTTTTTTTGTATTCAATCTGACAGTACCTCCAGATATTTTGGCATGTTTAGTACTTCAGTTATGCTTCTCGAGCAACGTTGGAATGGTTCTCAAACTACCTATCTTGTGATCACTTGAGCTTTGGTGAAAACTAGAGTGCAGCTTAATTTGTCAATATATTAATTCATGCAGTGGAGAAGGTATGCCAAACATATTTGATCATTTCAGCATTTATGAACAATATATTCTGGCACTTAAACAATGTAGATTTGCTGATATTGTTCAGTGTACATCTGTGTATGCATATTAATGAGCTCCATAAAATTGTGGTACAGGAAATAAATGCGAGAGATATGAAATAACCAGGTTGTGGTACATCTCTTCTCAATTTTTTGCCCATTTAGACTATCTCGAATGCAATCTACCATCAGGATATTGGCATCTCATCAACTACTACTATTCAATGATTTGTCGATTTTATGTCTCTGTAGGTATTGTAAGGTTTTTCAGTCGTGCGACATGTCTTCATTACTTACCATTTTCTGATATTCATGGTTAGCTATCATTTTCTATTGCTATATACTCCCTTTGTCTCACATTTTCTTTTGCTATACAGCTCGTCAAAATCTTGTATTTTTGTTGTTTCGTTGGTGATTAGGTAGTATGTGGCATCTTCTTTTAAGCATTTTATTGGGCCTTATTGGATGTTCTTTCCTAGATGTTTGTTCGTTTACTAGACAGTATGCTACCATGTTCTATCATGCGTACAATTTGTGTGTGTGCCGTCTACCGTGTAACACTGTGTGTTACTCATCCCATTTTGTTTTGCCAGTGCCTTTAAATGTGTATGTACTAAAGTTTGTCGAGTACAGTTACTATCAAATGGCACAACATTTTGATGCCTTACGATTAAAAAGCTTATATCCTTTTGTTGTTTGCAAGGGGCCTGCTTGTGTTGCATTTTCTACACCTGAGAAAATATCTCAGGTCGTAAGTTTGCATAGCCCTGGACATTTCACTTGCAAACCTTGTGAGATACTGATTGTACTATATGTACTATGTTGCTTTTATGATGCCTTTAATACAATCCTATCAAGGGTCTAGTTGTATTTTGTTTGTATAAGCTGCGCTGTAGAGCTTTATGAAGGATTCAGGAGCCAAACTTGAAGACATTTATGGTCAGGTGCTTCCAGCTTTGCATTCCTAATTTTGTGGGGTATGTTGGTTTGGTTTGGATATGCAGACTACAGCATAAAGAGAAGGGTACCATTTTGTGTGGGTCATCTAGCTTGGGCATAGTATGGGGTACTTGTGTTCTGTTTTTTTTTACAAATGAACATTGCCACTAACACAGATTGACTATTTAATCAACGTCCAGTTGATGCAATGCATTAGGTTGTGTTCATTGTTAAGCATGTGCACAGAAGTATGAAGAGACCACTTTTTTGTTTTTCTGTCGATCCAGAGTGATCACCTATTGGTTTTGCACTACATCAACACTTTGTGGTTTTTTCTTGTTATCCCTTTGTTAAGGGGCCATCCTGAAGGAGTCTATATGTCAAACCTTCTGAAGGCCCTCTGGAATATTAACTTCACCAATATATAACATGAATCTTAAGGAAGCATTTTGGAGTTTGGGCAACAAGCTTGAAGGTGATTTCGTTTACCAATAATTGAGCATGTGGTCTGAGAAAGAGCGAGGACAAAAATATTCTTCTTAGTGGGTGACAGCGAAGGTTTTTAACAAATTGACTTGATAAATTATCTAGACGCCCTGACAATTTCTTAAAAACCTTCGCTGTCACCCACTAAGAATATTTTTGTCCTCATAAATTGAATAGGGATCAAAATAGAGTTATCAATCGTTTGGCAAAATACAGTCGTATAGAGTGTACCACGAATGTGTGGATGCACGTAGAACCAGCATTTATTGAGGATCTTCTCCCTTTTGACTGTAACTCTCTCGATACAGAATAAAACTCCTTTTCCCTCGCAACAAAAAGGAGCTGAGTGTGAAGCGTATGTCCATGCATGGGCTAGCATGGTCCATGGAATGAAAGGTAGAGCTCAATCGGTGGTCTGGACTGGGGTTGCGCGGTGGCTGGCCACCAAGACAAGTGATTGGCGCTAGCTACGCTGGCGACCTGGACAGCCCGCCCGACCGATCGATCGATTGGCGAAGACGAACTGAGAGACGTCGTGATCGTCGGAGCTCGGCGGGTGGCGTGACGAGAAGCACGTATACGCCTACATCCAAAACAATAAGGTGTGCATCAGGGCCGCTCCCTCGCCTACTCCACGTCGGCAATGCTACGAGACAAAAAGAAATAGGCAGGCCCACCATATCATTCGCTTTGTTTATCTATAGAAAAAAAGATAGAGGAGATTGCGTTGAGCCCTCCTTCTCTGCCAACGCACGCGACCTCCTTTGCCTCTCCCCAAAATCTCTCTCGTTTCCAACCCATCCCATCCCATCCACCGCCGCCGCCGCCTCGCCCCTATCTACCCCGTCCAAGCAAGGCGCCGGCCACTTGAGAACGGAGAAGGAGGAGATGCAGGGTGGCCTCATCGGAAGGAAGCGACAATGGCGCACGGGACGAGATCACCGACCTCCTCTACGTCGCCGGGGACGTGTGCCTCGTGCTAATCCACATATACGGTGGCTGCGAGCAAGCCACCGGCATTGGGTCGATGGTGTCGTGCCTCGGCGGCCGGGATCAGGCAAGGTGGATGGGAAGCAGCGCCCCCTCTCCCCGAGCCCCATGTCCATGGCAACAACAGTGAGGTGAGCAGCGGCAAAGGCGCCTCCGCCGAGGTGGTGGTCGGCGTTCGGCGTCTAGCAGAGGTGTGTGGACTAGCAGCGGCCGCGGCGATGCAGAGAAGTTGGTGGCCAGGAGGCGGGGCAAGAAGATGGGGATGGCGAGGCAGAGGAAGCGGTGGGCGGAGGCAGAGGAAGGAGAGTGGTCAAACTGCATAGGGAGATGCAGAGGAGATGGGTCGGCAGTAGGCAGAATGAGCAGCTGGGTGGCAAGGGCATGGGGCCGGAGGAACCAAGATCAACACATCCCCATCTCATCTTCCGCGAGGGAACGAGGTATGTACCACTTGCCCATGGATTCTAGAAGGATGTTCCCGTCTCTTGTGCCTAAAATGTCTCTGTAGTCAGTGCACTTGTACCATCTCAGCCAGGCGAGAAAATTGCAGCATATCTTGTTCATCCAGTAGATATGTCAACAGGAACAGATTTGAAGGAACAACAAGCATTCAACCAACTCAGACCGGTAATAGAAGCTCCGTCTCTGCCTAAATCTCGATTTTACATTCTCTGACCTGATTAGTGGAAAGCTTTTTTTAATCAAAGATTAGTGGAAAACTTGTGCAGTGAATGTGCTTCGTCTCATGGAGATTTAGATTTCTTCCTTAACTTGTAGCAAAATCATCTCCCATGGTGCAGGACATATTTAATTAGGCAGTCAAATTAGACGTATGCATCAGTTTAATCTGCTGTAAGTAAGTACATACTGATGTACTAGTGTCTGATCATGTTTTGATATAGCAGTGTCTGATCATCTTTGATTGATGTATATATATTCTACCTAAGATGTGATACATTTTCCACACATAGTGTACCCTGTACTGACAAGCTACTACATGTTGATACTATGAGTTCTGAGGATTATAAGTTTATAATTCACATTAAGAATCAACTGCTTATGGTGATGAATAATGTGGAGATGGGTTTCATCTAATTATCTTTGAATAATGCATACCCTTTTGCACTCATCGAAGTGTTTTTATATGAGAGTGCAAGAGTTACGTTCTCGACATAATTTGATATGCATGCAAAATGTAGTGATATGATGACAGACGACTCATGAGTTCACGGCTGCTCGTACAATACTTATGTTTCCTTGATTATTTTGATAGATCTGCTGAATCATGAGCACTGGAGTGGTCTTTTCAGTTGATTCCCATGCCGCTCCTTTCGTGCTTGCCTTGAAAGGAAAGAAGGACCCTGAGAAGCAATTAGATGAGACTGAAAAGAATGCGACTGCTGACAAGTCTGTTGGGTATCAACTCCCAGAGTCCCTTTCTTTTGATGATTATGCTGAAAGCGTAGGTAAGATCAACATCTCTACTAAATCATCATCAAAAGGAGAAGCAGCTGAGTCAAGTCACGCTGATAGTCCTCTTGCCATGGTGGAATCTCTCTCGTTGATGTTCCCAGATGTGTCTGGTGACTTCATTCTTGAAGCACTGAAGGCCAATGAATTCGATGTAGTATTCACCGTTGATATGCTTTCCGAACTGGTGCGTGAAATCCTCATATCCGTTTCACTGATTATATTTATGATGCCCTGATGCATTAGATTTTGTTTCTTTTTTAATTCCCTCAGAAGATTTATTTCAGTCCCACTTTGAGTGAACCAAAATATTCTTAAGAACTATCATGCTATGATCTATAATAACAAGATGCATTCATGTTTCAACCATCAGGGAACAGACCTCCGGGAGGTCGGCCTGTACCAAGACCACTCCCAAGGCGAATGCAACAGCCTATGGGTGTATGCAAAGAATGCCTCCTGGTGCAAACATGGGTGCCTTTGGTGCAGGGCCCCAAGCAGGCATGGTTGGGATGAATCCCAGTAACATGCCAATGCAGAGAGGCGCAGGTGACCAGTTTCATCCACATCCACACCAGGTCTGTTGTATATTTTTATTTCACTTACGTTCCTAGCTACTGTTATTTGAATAACGCTTGTGACCATCAACAAGTCATTTGATTTTCTTGACGTTGACAGTTGAGAAGGAAGGCGGATCAAAGGACGGGGATGCAGAACCCCGGGTACCCGCAGCAGAAGAGGCGCTTCTGACATCCCCCCTCCTGGGCACCAACAGATATAAATGTACTCACAACATCGTCATGTATGTGCGTCAGCCAGATAGATATACATTGTCTGGTGGCCGTGTAAGCCTGTTGTTGTTATTGTTGTTGTAGATTTATAGTGCTTATCTACTAGCTTGGTAAGTTAAAGCAGCTGTAAGGGTCATTGTAGAGGAAATTTGGATAATTTTGTTTCACGGTGGCTGAGTTAAGCTGGTAATTAGGGCAGCGCCGCGGCGCTGAGGAAGGGGCCGTGGATGAGGCCCAGTGTAGCGAAGCTAGCCTGAGCAAGGTGCTCAATTTGAACATGTACATCTTTGAATAGTACCGATACATGCATTTTCGCCTCACTATCACCGACGCCTCCTCCCTCTGGTCCAAGGCAGCCATCGTGGTGAGTTCGAGCAGGCAGCGGGTGACAGGCAGTGAGAGCGGCCTCCTCAAGCTC
This sequence comes from Aegilops speltoides, assembly GCA_021437245.1. Taxonomy (NCBI): domain Eukaryota; kingdom Viridiplantae; phylum Streptophyta; class Magnoliopsida; order Poales; family Poaceae; genus Aegilops; species Aegilops speltoides. Next base: position 473,140,391 of record CM038143.1, on the reverse strand, counting down.
GGTGTCATCGTGGAGATCGAGTTCATAGCCTCCTCACGCTAAGGTTACATTTCAATTCTCTTTCTTTCATGAGTAGGATTTGCTGATGCATCTTTGAAAGTTGTTTTACCATGTAAGGCTTGTCTATTTGTGTTGTTTCAGTGTATTACCTACTAGAACAATTACTAGCATATAGTCCTCCATAATCATTTTTATCTTCTGACATAATAAGCAGACGCTGCTGCTGCAAACTTGGCATTCAATGTATTATGTACAAGAACTTTTTATCTTCTAATAAGCATATAATCCTCCACAATCCTTTTTATCTTCTAGCATTCAGTGTATTACCTACTAGAACAATTACTTTGCAGAATGAATGAGAGTGTTTACAAATGTAGTTAATTTGGTCAATCTTGCCTGAAGATTCATGATGACCTTGTTCGATTTTTTGTCGAAAAGGACCGGCTTGCGAACGCAATTGACAAAAAAGACCACATGCGAATGAATTTGACAAAAAGACCACCCACGTTGTGGCGGCAGGCGCGCCAGCCGACGCGTGGCACCTGCCGCCACGCCAGCAGGCGGCAGCCCATGGCGCCACAGTGGCAGGCGGCAGCCAGCCGATAACAGCCAGCACCGTGTAAGAACGGAACGGCGGGACGTAGTTGGGCCCAGCCACCTTAGGGCGTGGGGGCAGGCCTGCATGGCCGCTGCTAGTGCTGCGAATGATGCGTGCATCCATCACTGGCCAAACTTTGTCCAGCTAGGCATGGGCTAGCCAGAAATGCAACAAGAGAAACTACACTACAGACCACATCACACAGCAAGTACGTACACGTGCGCCTCACTTTGTACACAAATATGCTTTGCTTCCCGTCGTGACAAACGAGCTCAGTGTCCTTTGTGCACGTAGCTACGTAGTAGTACTATAAGCAAGCTGTACGTGTGGGTTTATATGGGTCGCGTAGCACAGTACCAGCAGCGGCCATGCAGGCCTGCCGCCACGCCCTAAGACGGCAGGGCCCACCTGCTTCCCGTCGTTCCGTTCTGACGCGGCGCTGGCTGTTATCGGCTGGCTGCCGCCTACCACTGTGGCGGCAGGGGCTGCCGCCTGCCGGGCAGGTGCCACGTGTCGGCTGGCGCGCCTACCGCCACAACGTGGGTGGTCTTTTTTGTCAAATTCATCCGCATGTGGTCTTTTTTGTCAATTGCGTTCGCAAGCCGGTCCTTTTCGACAAAAGATCACCTTGTTCATGTCAAAGGTATCTCCCTTCTGAATATCACATTTTTTTTGTAGTTTTCTAAAATTTTAAATGTGATCCTTTTCTTTTGAATGTCGTAATGGCCTTTGATAGCACATGACTCTTGCCCCATCTTAAGTTTGACAACCTTTTGAGTTGCTGATATTGGTACTTGAGCAACAATTATTGTTTTTAGCCCTGAGAAAATCAAAGTCACTCATTATGAGATATTGTAAATATGTTACGGATTCATATATCAAGTATTTATCAGGTAGCAGAACAATCTATTTGTTTCCTTTGGTATTCTCTGCTTTGGTGATATCATATGGCATTGAACTTGGTCTTTATTCTAAGTGCATGTCCTTATTGGTAAAACTTAGGTGTGTGCCAATGGCTCTTTACACCAGCTTGATTTTTCTCGATTCATTCAGGCTTTACCTCCAGAGATTTTGGCATGTCCAGTTATTCTTCTTCAGCATTGATTTTTGTGAATTAACTCAGTGTGTACCTCGCTCCAAAGATTTTGGCATGTTTTGTAATTATTCCAGAGCATATTGATTTTTTTTGTATTCAATCTGACTGTACCTCCAGATATTTTGGCATGTTTAGTACTTCAGTTATGCTTCTCGAGCAACGTTGGAATGGTTCTCAAACTACCTATCTTGTGATCACTTGAGCTTTGGTGAAAACTAGAGTGCATCTTAATTTGTCAATAATTAATTCATGCAGTGGAGAAGGTATGCCAAAAATATTTCATCATTTCAGCATTTATGAACAATATATTCTGGCACTTAAACAATGTAGATTTGCTTATATTGTTCAGTGTACATCTGTGTATGCATATTAATGAGCTCCATAAAATTGTGGTACAGGAAATAAATGCGAGAGATATGAAATAACCAGGTTGTGGAACATCTCTTCTCAATTTTTTGCCCATTTAGACTATCTCGAATGCAATCTACCATCAGGATATTGGCATCTCATCAACTACTACTATTCAATGATTTGTTGATTTTATGTCTCTGTAGGTATTGTATGGTTTCTCAGTCGTGCGACATGTCTTCATTACTTACCATTTTCTGATATTCATGGTTAGCTATCATTTTCTATTGCTATATACTCCCTTTGTCTCACATTTTCTTTTGCTATACATCTCGTCAAAATCTTGTATTTTTGTTGTTTCTTTGTTGATTAGGTAGTATGTGGCATCTTATTTTAAGCATTTTATTGGGCCTTATTGGATGTTCTTTCCTAGATGTTTGTTCGTTTACTAGACAGTATGCTACCATGTTCTATCATGCGTACAATTTGTGTGTGTGTCGTCTACCGTGTAACACTGTGTGTTCCTCATCCCATTTTGTTTGTGCCGGTGCCTTTAAATGTGTATGTACTAAAGTTAGTCGAGTACAATTACTATCAAATGGCACAACATTTTGATGCCTTACGATTAAAAAGCTTATATCCTTTTGTTGTTTGCAAGGGGTCTGCTTGTGTTGCATTTTCTACACCTGAGAAAATATCTCAGGCTGTAAGTTTGCATAGCCTGGACATTTCACTTGCAAACCTTGTGAGCTACTGATTGTACTATATGTACTATGTTGCTTTTATGATGCCTTTAATACAATCCTATCAAGGGTCCAGTTGTATTTTGTTTGTATAAGCTGCGCTGTAGAGCTTTATGAAGGATTCAGGAGCCAAACTTGAAGACATTTATGGTCAGGTGCTTCCAGCTTTGCATTCCTAATTTTGTGGGGTATGTTGGTTTGGTTTGGATATGCAGACTACAGCATAAAGAGAAGGGTACCATTTTGTGTGGGTCATCTAACTTGGGCATAGTATGGGGTACTTGTGTTTTGGGTTTTTTTTTACAAATGAACATTGCCACTAACACAGATTGACTATTTAATCAACGTCCAGTTGATGCAATGCATTAGGTTGTGTTCATTGTTAAGCATGTGCATAGAAGTGTGAAGAGACCACTTTTTTGTTTTTCTGTCGATCCAGAGTGATCACCTATTGGTTTTGCACTGCATCAACACTTTGTGGTTTTTTCTTGTTATCCCTTTGTTAAGGGGCCATCCTGAAGGAGTCTATATGTCAAACCTTCTGAAGGCCCTCTGGAATATTAACTTCACCAATATATAACATGAATCTTAAGGAAGCATTTTGGAGTTTGGGCAGCAAGCTTGAAGGTGATTTCGTTTACCAATAATTGAGCATGTAGTTTGAGAATGAGCGAGGACAAAAATATTCTTAGTGGGTGACAGCGAAGGTTTTTAACAAATTGACAGGGCGTCTAGCTATTATATACAATGGCTTAGCTAGATAATTTATAATGTGTTTGTTTTTAGTTTTGATCTAAATGGCATGAAAAATGTTGATTCATTTCAAGCTTTCAGCTTAATACAGAAAAGAGAACAAATAACTTTGACAGCCAACTACTATTAATTTGCTATTAGCAGAGGACCAACCTAGACTCTGTAGGATGTCTATAGCAGGGCGTTGAGGTGCTCCCACAAAACAAGGGCGCACACCTCCACCTCAAGAGGCGCGCCAAGGGCGCGCCCCAGCACCTAGTCCCATGCACGCGCGCGACGTGGATGGATTTGGAGAGTGCGTGACGCTGGCCGACGACGGGTCGCCGTGTCAGTTTGGAGACGACGACAAGGCGGCGCGATTCGTGATTGGATCGCATGCACTTGACAAAAACGGAGAAGCTATTCCGGCCGGCCGCATGCAAGAAGAAGAAGAATGAAAACTACGCGCGTTGACCGGTTGGACTTCTTGCATTGAATGCGAGACGTCGTTTCCGTTTGCGTTTGTTGCAAACAAACGCTAAGAGGACACGACTTTAAAAAAAAACGCCAAGAGGACACGCATGCGCCCCTCCTGGCGTCGTCTCGGAACCGATCGATCCATGTGCTCAACTAAAGGACTGTCGGTCCACGTAGGCAAGGTACTACTACTCCTTATTCTCCGTGTACAATTAATTGAGTTCAGCTCAAGTAAGGCTGGTCGTAATGGTAGTATTATAAATTAGATCACGCACGCCAACTACCAATTTTGATGAGGTGTCGTAGCATTAAATGAAGAAAGAGAGGGTGTAGTATCATATCATGATACCGTATCATATTAAATGTTATGCTACTTTGTGTCATGCATGGCAATAAATAGAGTACTACATGATACTAATATATGATAGTACTATGCATTAGGGAGGTAGTATCATATGCATGATACTAGTATATGATACTCCCCATTACAACCAGCCTAAAGGACTGTGGGTTGATGTAGGCAAGGTAGCTGACCATGTCAAGCTCATACCCAAGCAAGTTGTTCCACGAGTCCCCGTCATCAGGCACCTTGTCGACCAATTCCTCCCAGAGGTTCAACACGAAGGTGCCGGCATGCCCGCTCCGTGCTCCCATGCATGGTGAACAAGACGAGCCCACTCTTCTCGCAGTGAGCAGTGCGCAGCCGCGTACCGTCGTCGTGCTGTTCTTGCCACCTGCTGCTGCTGAGACGATGAGAGGTGCGACGACGACGATGTTATTGTCGCTCATCATCATGGGGTTGTAGACAGCCAGCCTGAGGCCGTCGACGGTGCGGCCCTCGCGTCGGAGCTCGAGCACGAGGCGCCCGTTCCGAGACGCGACCGGGCGAAGTAGTCCAACAGCCCGCCGTCGTCATCTGAACGCAGATTTTTAGAGCACGGGCTCCTGGACACCTCCTATCCTCACCATCTAATGTTGCTTTGAGATCCGTACTACACAACTAACTTACTACATGAAAACTTTCTCTTTTTTGTTTCTTCAAAACAAAACAACAAATGAACTTGAAACTCTCCAGGACAACAAAACATTCTTAGAACAATGTGGGATAAAACTTTCAGATTTTTTTGTTCAAGAAAAATATAGAAAATGAGATTTTTTTAATTAAAAAATCGTATTTCTATTATTTATGATGCGCGAAAAAATCTGAAAGTATTTTTCCCACATTCTAGTAAGAATGTTCTGTTGTGCTGAAAAAGAATGAAGTTCATATGTTAAACTATATGAGAGAAACGAAAAAGAGAAAAATACTTGCACGAATCGCGATGCAGAATTGAATGGCTAGATAAGGGGGTGTCCATGAGCCTAAGCTCCATAGGATATTTTTCGTCGTCATCTAGCCCCCAAAGCTGCCGGCCACCACCGACGCCGAGGAAGCTAGCCCTCGCGACAAAGCATGGCCGCGAAGGCACGGCCGGTGTCACGGCCGCAGACGGTGGGCCAGTCTTTCTCCTGGTGGAAGACGCCGACGGCGAGGTCCGGCAGGAAGTGGCCCAGAGGCGGCAGGGAGCGGGAGATGATGGCGGCCCTCGTGGCCACGACGCGGGCCCAGCGCCGGCACGTGGCGGCGCAGCGGATCACGGCCGCCACGTCCGACAGCCAGGGCGAAGATGCTGGCCAGCGAGTCGTCTGAGGGAGACGCCGTCATGCCGCCGCTGCCTTCGCGGTGACGACGACCTTTCTTCTTCCGGTGACCCTTCCTGCAGTACGGCAAGGCGGCTGCCGCAGGGCGACGGAGGCTGCAGCGTCTTGTACGCGGCGACCGCATCTCGATCGGCTGGGTGTTATCGAGATGGATCGAGGGTGCTATAATTTGCTGATGCAGCGAGATGCGTCGATCCATTCGGGAGGAGGATGGATGGATAGAATCTGTTCAACTGATGACGATTTTTCCGGGCCCGTTCCACTCCCATGATCCCGCGCTAAACAGAAGTACTATTCTCACAGAAAATATTTTTTTTTAATAAGACACTAGTCATCTGATTATCTGATTGTAAATCTTAGCAAATCATCGTTGAACTGAATGGCGTGAGAGCGTGGGAGCGTGAGAGCCCCTCCCTCCGCCGTGCGTCACTCCGACGCCCGCGTCCACCCATCCCGTCGTCTGTCGCTCCGGCAGCGCCGGCCACCTTCCCTCTCCCCTCCGCTCTCGCTCCCTGCTTCGTGCTCATGGCGGAGAGCCCCCACTCCGTCAGCTCCGTGTTCCCTCGGAAGAGGCCTGTCGTCTCTGGGCTGGGGCTCTCCTCGGCCTTCGAGAGATCCGCCGAGGACGTGGCTGGCCCGCTGGCGCCCGGTGCGCCGCCGGCCGCGCCTCTGCTGGAGGGCGCCGTGCCGGAGACTTGCCGGCGTGTGTCTTCGTGGCAGGCGGCCCCTGCTTCGAAGAAGACCCTGTGGAAGAGGAGGGTGGGCGCGGATCTGCCGGCTGGGGCCCCGCGCCGCCGCTCGCCGATGAGGAAGGAGGTCTCGCCGGAGATGCGGGACAAGTGCTTTCGGTGTCTTGCCAAAGGGCACTTTCTGAAGGACTGTACCAATGAGGTGGTGTGCCTACGCTGCGGGCTCCCCGGCCATGTCGCTTCGCAGTGTAAGCGGCCGCGCAGCCCGTCGCCGGTGGAAGAGCTCCGTTGGGATGCGGCGGCCAAGGTGGCTCGACGCTCCGCGCTGCAGGACGCGGTGGGGTCTGGGCCGTCCAGGCTCGCTGCTTCAGCCAGGGCCGCCCCACCGCCCCTCTCGGCGGACTCTGCAGCGGACCCGGTGTGGCTGATGCTCGCCGCGCCGCGCCTGGAGGTGGCGGTCGACCCGGAGATGGAGCCGTCTGAGTTGTGCGTTGTCAGGAGGACACGCGCCATGGATGAGATCGAGCACCGGCTCCACAAAGCTATGGTGGTGTTTGTGGGTGGGGACAGGTCGGAGATCTCGCCGGAGCTGGTGAGGCGTGCTCTGACAGTCAAGATGGGCATCCCTGAGGACAGATTCTCGGTGCACAAGTACTGGCCGGAGGATTTCTTGGTGGTCTTTGCTAGGCAGGAGGACAGGAACATGGTGAGTAGGCGCCCGGTGCTGGAGCTTGATGGGCACAGATTATCATTCCGGCAGTGGATCAGGCAGTCTCAGGCGGTGTTTGCGGCCATGCGCTTCAAGGTCAGGTTGGTCGTTGAGGGGATTCCGGCGCACGCCTTGGAGCTAGAGGTGATTGAGAGTTTGCTGGGCGGCGCATGTATCATCGACTCCGTCGCGCCAGAAACTTCTGCTCGCTCTGGTCTTGCTACGTTCAAGCTCCTGGCCTGGACGGCCGATCCGGAGCAAATTCCCACCCATCGCTGGCTCGCGGTGCCGGAGCCGGAGGAGCAGAGGGCGCTTTTCCAGCCCAAGACTCTGCAATACAAAGTGCTTATACACATGGATTCTGTGACTTCGTACCCGGAGGGTGAGGAGCCGTGGTTCTTGGGCGGCTCGTCGGATAGCGGCCAGAGTGGCCTGCCAGATTCGGAGATGGACATTGGAGGAGGGCCTAGCACGCAGAACTTTGGATGGCAGTATGGGGTTCGTGACTCGCGGGGTGATAATGCCAGAGGGTCGGGCGGTGGCCGGAGCTATGCCGGCGGCGTCGCCCGTGGTGGAGCGCCATCGTCGGAGTGGAAGATTCCCCCCATGGCCCAGGCAAGGGAAAGTGGCCGTGGTGGGACTGGGGTCCGCGTTCACGATAGGCTGACGGTGCATTAGTCAGCTTTTGACCGGATCGTCTCGGGGCCCGGGCAGATGGATAAGGACACCACGGAGATGATTCGAATTTCGAATCCTTCTGGCGCGGGCGCTTCGAGGAGACAGGTGGTTAGCCAGGTGGCTCCAGAATGGACTGATGGTGAGGGGGCGCGGCTTTCGGCGCCAATCATGCAGCTAGAGGATCAGGCTGATTCGCACGCGCGTACTGAGGCGACCCTGATGGATACAGTTGTTGATCCCGAGGGGATGCGGCTCGTGGCTACCCGGGCTGACAAGACCACAGCCGGAATGGGTGGGCCTGTGGTGTCGCCGCAGTTGGAGGGCCCCACGGTGGAGGTGGTGACTGCTGCGCCCCCCACTTTGGTGGTTGGTGCGGGACAGGACCCCAGGTCGGATCGCGACAAGGGAGGAATAGATGCTGCTATGTTGGGTTGCGTGGCGGGCCACATGCAGGCTGTGATCTCGGACGCCACACCGGATCCAATGGGGGGTACACTGGAGCCTGCCCGCACGAGCCTATCGGCGATCAGGTGGGCAGTGGAGGTTCTATGGGAATCGGTGCCCAGGCTACTTCGCAGGGGGTGTTGGTGCCAATGATTGGCATGGATCCCCATGCTGGTAGGGACAAGGAGGCGCCTGGCCAAGTGGCGTCCATGCGGGAGCTTGAGGCCGGGCAACTATTTTCTCACGTTCACAGTGACATGCATAACGTGGAGTTGGCATGCAATGGGGGCATGAAGCCACAGGAAGTCGCTGCCTTCGGTAAGCTAAAGTGGTTCTACAATGCACTCGTCCGCAAGTTGGCTCCCCCTCTCCTACAGGAAGTGCAATCCTCGTTGAGACCAGAAGCAGAACCATTCACGCCAAGGCGTACTACTCATGGAGCCAAGCGCGCGATGTCGTCGATTCCTGCCAAGGCTACACAGGCGGAGAACGTGCTCATGCGAGCACTAGGCTTGGTTCCGGAAGATTTAGAAGGGAATGAGGACGCAATTACCAAGCTTGCGGACATCTTCGACTCTCCTCTCCGCGAACAGCACATCAAGGTGATCGCTGCCTTGTTTGGGAAGGAAGTTCCTCCTGCTTGTGAGTTGAGGACGGGTTTCACGGTGGCTAGTTCAGCTTGATTGTTGGGCTCGGCTGTGGGTGTTCTTCATCACATGATTCATGGATCCTAACCCACATGTGTTGTGTTGGAACGTGAGGGGTCTCAACAACCCTGCCAAGAAGCATGCAGTTAGGGAGTTTGTTGTGGCAGCTAAGGTTAGCCTTGTGTGTCTCCAAGAGACGAAGCTCGATGTATTCGATCATTTCATCGTTATGCAATGCATTGGCCCATCCTTTGATGGGTTTGACTATGTACCGGTGGAGGAGACTCGTGGAGGCATCCTACTTGCCTGGGATAGCACGATGCTATCCGTGAACAACATCGTGCGCGACACAAACTCTATCATAGGGCTCGTTCAGGATAAGGGAGGATCGACTTGGTGGGTTATGGTGGTGTACGGGCCGCAAGGAGAAGGCCCCAAAACACAATTTCTCTGCGATCTTCATGCTTTGCGCGCGGCTCGCCCTGGGCCGCGGATGGTTTTGGGGGACTTTAACATGATTCTTCGGGCGGAGGACAAAAGTAATAATAACATTAACAGACGCATCATGAGGAGATTTAAGGAGTTTGTGGACAATAACGAACTTAAGGAGGTTTACATGCATGGCAGGAGATTCACGTGGACTAATGAAAGGGATCACCCGGTGATGACTAAGATTGATCGTGTGTTGGTGACTGTGGACTGGGAGCTCGCTCACCCTGATGTCCTCCTCCAAGCTCTGTCTACTAACATATTGGACCATGCCCCGCTCCACCTGTCTACTTCATCCCCTTTCTGTCACAAGAGAAGATTCCGTTTTGAGATGTACTGGACCAAATTGGAAGGGTTTGAACAAGCTGTTCGTGATGCATGGGTATGTGATGAAAACATAGTGGACCCCTTCAAGAGGATGGATGCGCTCCTAAGGAATACGGCTGTTGCGCTTCAAGCTTGGGGCAGAGGAAGTCTGGAAACATTAAGACGCAGATCGCGATCGCCAACTATGTCATCCTCAGATTTGACCGCGCCATGGAGATGTGTGCTCTTACCCCCGCAGAGCTCTAGCTTCACAAAACTGTCAAACTGGCTCTGCTAGGTCTGTCCTCTCTGCAACGTACTATCGAGCGTCAGTGCTCCAGGTTACGATGGATTCGGTAAGGTGATGCGAATACCAAACTTTTTCAGGCTGTGGCAAATGGGCGGAGATCAAAAAAAATTCATCCCTCACCTTAGGCATAACGGGGTGCTCATCACTGACCAAGAGAGGAAGGGTGAAATCTTCACAGAGGCATATGAGCAGTTGCTGGGTCATGCAACGACTAGGGAGACAGACCTTGACCTAAATTTCTTGGGTATGGAGAATCATGACCTAGGTGAACTTGAGGATATGTTCATAGAGGAAGAAGTTTGGAACACCATCAAGGATCTACCACCGGATCTGGCACCGGGGCCGGATGGCTTCATCGCTGCGTTCTATCAGAGGGCATGGACGATCATTAAAAATGATGTGATGGCAATGATAATGAAGCTGTACGTGATGGATGGGAGAGGTTTCGGAAGGCTCAACAAAGCACACATTGTGCTCATCCCTAAGAAATCCGATGCGGAGTTGGTAGGGGATTTTCGTCCAATCAGCCTAACCCACGGCGCTGCCAAGCTCTTCGCTAAGATGTTAGCTAACCATGCAAGGAGGAGAATGAAAGATATTGTCATGGCTAATCAGTCTGCGCTTATTTGCGGCAGGCATTTGCATGATAACTTCCTTCTTGTGAGGCAAGTTGCCAGGAAGATACACGCATGCAAAGAAGCGGGGGTGTTCCTAAAGTTACATATATCGAGGGCGTTTGATTCTATATCTTGGCCCTTCTTGTTTGAAGTTATGAGGCGCAAAGGATTTGGACAGAGATGGTTAGCATGGACAGCCATCCTACTGCGCATGGCATCTACAAAAGTCCTCGTTAATGGCGTCCCTGGCAGGAGTTTTTGGCTCACTCAAGGTCTGAGACAAGGCGACCCGGTGTCCCCTCTTTTGTTCATCATTGCGATGGATGCGCTCTCCTGCATCATGGTGAAGGGCGCGGAGGAAGGTGTTCTGAAGCCATTTACCGGCATCAGGCCGAATCAAAGTGTCTCGATCTATGCCGACGATGTGGCTCTGTTCGTTCGGCCTAACGAGGTCGATCTCAGGTTTGTGACCGTGGCACTTAAAGCTTTTGGAGACGCGTCTGGGCTTAAGGTCAACTATGCAAAGTCATCTGCGATCCTCATTCACGGTGGAGAGGAAGATAAGATCAGGGTGTCCAACCTTATGAAGTGCGAATTGGGGAAGTTCCCCTGCAAATACCTAGGACTACAACTTGCCATACACCAGCTAAAGAAGACGGATTGGCAGCCCATGTTGGACAATGCGAAGAAGTGTGCTCCTGGTTGGCAACGCGGTCTGCTACAAAGATCTGGGCGCCTTGTGCTGGTCAAGTCGGTGGTCGCGGCGAAACCGATCCACCACTTCATGATCACTGACGCACCAGGTTGGGTGTTCGAAGAGCTTGATAAATGGATGAGAGCTTTCTTCTGGGCGGGGAAGGATCAGGTCTCGGGTGGAAACTGCATGGTTGCTTGGAATGCAGTATGCAAGCCCACGTGCTTTGGTGGGCTCGGCATCAAGAACCTTAAGTTGTAGGGGCTTGCACTTAGGGTTCTTTGGGAATGGTTGAAACGCACGGACTCAGCGAGACCTTGGCAGGGACTGCGCATGATAAAGGATGAGGATGCCCGAGCTGTGTTTGATAGTCTGGTCAAGATTGAGGTGGGCGAGGGTACAAAGGTTCTCTTCTGGCGGGATCGGTGGATTCATGGCTTCGCTGTGCAGGATATTGCACCCATGATCAACGCTCTGGTTGACACTCGCACCAGAAACAAACGTACGGTTAGGGAAGGACTGGAGAATGGCCGGTGGCTGCAGGATATCAATGGGGAGCTGAACTTCGTTGGCCATTTGCAGCTAGTGCACCTAAACTTGGCAATTACCACGGTGCAAAGGGACCCAAGCACCCCGGACTGCTTCTCTTGGCCTGCAGATTCTTCTGGTGTATACTCGGCTAAGTCTACCTACCAAAGACTTTGCCTTGGGGATGAATGGGTACCATATACCTCATGCATCTGGAAAAGTTGGGCACTTTTGAAGTGCAAGATCTTCATCTGGCTGGCGGTACAACATCGTATCTGGACCTCGGACCGTAGGGCTAAACATGGACTGCAAGATCAACCGTCTGCTTGCTACACATGTTTGCAGGATGAAGACAATGCCGAACACATCTTGGTCCAATGTGCTTATGCTCGACAGGTGTGGCACACATGCTTCCAAGTTCTAACCCTAGGTATTCGGCCTCCGGTGGTGGATGATACCTTCTTGGATTAGTGGATCGAGACTAGGAGGGGGATGCCGAAGGATCTCAAAAGAGGCTACGACACTTTTGTCATCTTGGTCGGATGGGAGTTGTGGAAGCAACGGAACGCGCGAGTGTTCAATAGGGTTCAGAAACAACGAACCCCCATGGATCTGGTTGATGACATTCTTAGAGAAGTAAAACTATGGAGACAAGCCGGTGTAGGAGTTGGTGGTTTAACACGTTTTGTGAGAGAGTAGCCTTAGAGTGTAGGGTGGGTGGGGTGTAATGGGTGTCGGCCGAGCTTAGATCCTAGCATCTAGCTCGAGCCTCTCTTGTACATTTTATTTCTGCCTTCTATAAAGATAAGGTACGCCTTTGGCGTACTCTCGAAAAAAATTGTTGAACTGAATACTAGTACGTACGTACAGTTATTTTTTTAATGAACTATAAGCACACCTATATTTTATGTCATTGATTTTAAGCTAAAATTCGTATAATCTTTTGAAAGATGAGTATGTGGAAATAGCATTGCTCCTCTGCCTCCGAGAAAAAAAAAAGTCTACCAAATCGTGGCCTATGTATTAAAAAAAATGGATTCTCAAATAAAAAGGAAAATTTTGCTCTATTTTGTTAACATGTTACAAACGTACACACTCATACATACACATATACACTCACCCTATGAACGCATATACATACATCCTACCCCTATGAGTATCTTTGAGAGATTGAGCCGACACATCATTTTGAGATTGACGAAGTCTCCATAGACGCCTTCGTAGTCGACGGGAACATCTACACCACTGAACGCACATCACGTAAAAGTCTAAAATAAATCCAGAAAAATACAAGCATCAATGTCATGTCTAGGACTTAAACCCTGATGGACTGGAGATATCATTATCCTCGTAATCATTCAACCACAGGTTGGTTCGTAATTGGGTCTATTCTTGGCCAGTAGTTCCTTGATCTAAATATTACATAATTTTTCTATTGCACGTTGCTTTTTTTTGCAAGAATGATGTAAGAATTCGCAATCGTACTAAATAGCTAATAGAAAATGTGAGTACACATGCCAACCTTCACATGCTAGTACTGGTTACCATGTAATAATGAAGGAAATCAAAGTATACTTCGATAAAGTATACAAAAAATAGCTTCATGGAAATAGAACTTGTTTGCAGTTGGGTCCACTCTCTGATGAGTCGAGAAACCAGCAAAGGGAAGTACAAATTTTCATCGAGGAGACGCTTGAAAAAGAAGAAATATACTATGTTGAAAGAAGCAGGGCAAATTGGCTAAAATATGGCAATCTTAACACAAACTTCTTCAATAACTTCGCGAAGGCCAGGAAGAAACGAAACTATATCGAACATCTCATGAATGATGGCGAAGTGTGGGTGGAAGATAATGAAGCTATGAAGAGTTTAATTAGTGAATTCTTTCAAAATTTGTTTACATCTGAAGTTGCAAACCCGGTGTGGGATGTTTTGAACAAAGTGAAAACGCGTGTTACTGAATATATGAACGAGTCTCTAACAGCACCGTATTCGGAAGAGGAGGTCGAGCGAGCGCTCTTTACCATCGGAGACCTAAAGGCGCCCGGGCCAGACGGGTTGCACGCAGTTTTTTATAAGAAGTTTTGGCCATTGGTGAATGATGATCTGGTGAAAGAGGTGCTTGCTGCGGTAAGAGCAAATATAATAGGTCCTAGTCAGCTGGCTATAAGGTGTTCCACATCAGCAAAATCTTACGTGGAGGAAAGAGAAAACAAGAGAGAGAAGGGAGCCGGCGCTTCATCAAGCGCCCGGCTATAGCACAAGCTCCGATGCATTTGAGCGAGCATGCAGTTGGCAACCAGGGCAGAGCATGCAGCCAGCCAATCATTGTGCATTTCCTTGCATCTCTCTTCATGCAAACATTAAAGGCAATAGCTAACCTACAGCCCGTTTATTATACGTGTTAGCTATATGGCTGACCTGGCACTAGTACAGAGCCGGCAGCAGGCTATTCTATTAGCTTTGCTCTAAACAGTGGGGCTATCTCGGTGTGTGTGTGGGGGGGGGAGGGGGGGTGAAATCAATAAACCTACACACGCGGACTATTATGGGGTTTTTACTTAGTCTTTCCAACTAACTAACCTCTTCCCCCCTGATTTTCAATGGGGTGAAGCCGCCTGATCCCTAACTTCCAATCCCAAGCCCCCACGATAGCCAGTCCATTGATCCCGTGAAAAAGACCCCGTGAACCTAGCATTGCTCGGCTGAAATATACCACTCCCCCCAAAATTATTTCCGGGATAGGCCGTTTTATGGGACTTGCGTGGGTCTCGGTCCCGCAAAACGATGATTATTTTAGCGAAGAGCTGATTTGCGGGATCTACTAGAGATGCTATGCTTAGCACTCGAATTTTGGTACTTTCATCTGTTTTGATTTTTTTTTTTGCGAAAAAACTTTCAGTCTATTCATCTTCAATCATGGTAGTACAACAGACACTAGAAATAATAAAAATTACATCCAGAATCGTAGACCACCTAGCGGCGACTACAAGCACCAAGCGAAGCCGAAGGCCGCTGTCATGGCCCCTCCATCGACAGAGCCGGGCAAACATTGTTGTAGTAGACAGTCGGAAGTCGCCGTGCTAAGGCCCCATAGAACCAACGCACTGAACAGCAACCGCCGCAGATGAAGAGTGTAGATCAAAAGGATCCAACTCAAGACACACGAACGAAGACGAATGACGAACAATGATCCGAGCAAATCCACCAAAGACAGATCCGCCGGAGACACACCTCCACACGCCCACCGATGATGCTAGACACATCACCGAACGGGACTAGACGGGAGACCTTTATTCCATCTTCGGAGCCGCCGCCGCCTCGCCTTCCCGACCGGACACAAACCCTAACAAAGTTCAAAAAGATATGAAAGCGGAGCCTCCCACCGCAAGGGCCGAGATCCACTCCGCCTCCATGGCCCTAAGGCCACCGGAGACGGGACGGACCGGCGCCGGCGCCGGTGGGAGGCAAAGAACCCTAGTTTTGGGGAGGCGGCGGTTGGCTACGTTGGAGGCGGCGGCTGGGTTTCTTCTTCTTTTCATCTGTTTTGATTTACAAGAACCCCTCGCATGTTGAGTCTAATTTTGACCATTTGTTATCAACAACATATTAATCATGCACCGCTAGGAACTTCTTTAATTTGTTACGGCATATGAATGAAAAATTAAACCTTGTGTGACAAAATTACGATCAAGGTTAGAAGGTCCTGTGTGCGTTGCGCAAGATCAACTACCGCTTGTCGGAGGCTTTATCCATGGAGTAAATAGCGTGCGCATACAGCAACAAAGAAATGGAAATTCAACGCGCGCGCACATAGGAAGCCCAACCATTTTATTCTGTCATCTTGTTCCAGGAGGATCCATGGAGTTGCCGTCACGGGGAAGGGCACACGGCGGCAGTGCTATGAACAAGACGCTGCTACTAGTAGTATTAGAGATGAACAGGGGAATTAAACACAAGTAGACAAATGACATATAAAGTATATTCGTCCAAAGTCTCCTCTGTTTCATCAGACACCAGCGGACGCTTTGTTGTCACCTCCGTCGTCCAGGCGTCCATGGTGTCGCCGCTGGTCCTCACGCAGCTGGGACCGTCTCCGAGTCGATGCCGTTCGGACGGCCGAGCGCCTTGAGTGCCAGGTGCGCTGCCTTCTGGCCGGAGATAATCGTGGCGCCGAACGTTGGGCACTGCAAAACACCACAAGACAAGACAGACCAAAACGCGGTGAGAGAAATGAGATCGATTCCAAGAACTCCTGTGAAGAAACGCATTATATATTTCTCACCATCCTCTGGGGCCCGTTGATCTCGGCAACCTCAATGCCAGCGACGATCATGCCGGGGACGACCTCGCCGGTTAAGCCGACAATTGCATCCTCGGATATGTTGCTGTCAAGCGCTTCCATTCCGGTTCGGGGCACCGTCTTGATCATTCCGATGTCCTCGAGCCGTTTGACTCCCTTCCCGTTGGCACTGAATAGCCCCTCGTGGCCACATGAGCTTACGACGATCTTGGCTTCCATGACGTTGGCGTCCATGTATGATTGTGTTCGTGAGTGTGTGTCCTGGTTCATCGACACGAGCGCCCAGTTGGTGACCACACCGGTGACGCGATGCTCTTTGACAACCAAGTCTTCCACGACGACGCCGTTAAAGAGCTTCACGTTGGGCCGCGCCAGGAGGCGGCTCAGCACGGTGGAGGTGAAGAGCGCGGCATGCTTGATGACCACGTAGTCCTCCTGCTCGTCGTACTCGATGTTGAGTTCATCGAGGAAGAGGTGCGCCGGCTTGCGCACCACCATGGCGGAGAAGAGCTGGCTGCCGAGCCAGCCGCTGCCGCCAGGGGAAACGGACCGTTGGATGATGGCGATGTTAACAGACGGGTCCTTGGAGAGCTCGTAGGCGCAGGACAGCCCCGCGCTGCCAGTTCCGATGATGATGACATCGGTGTTGACATCGGCGATCATGTCGGTCATGTACCGACGGATCATCTCACGGGAGGCGACGGATTCTTTCATGGGGCTGAACTTGAAGGAACTGAGATCATAGGGAGGGGTGCAGGAGGGGATGGAGTTGCAGATGGCCCCGGTGCGCCGGGTGGCGGCACGGGAGGGGGTGCGAGTGGCTGCCGGAATGCAAACGCCAGGGAATGAGGTCTTGAGGAAGCTCGAGGTGGTGATTGTCATGGCTGCCATGTTGTGCTGGCTTGTGCTAGGAGCCTGTGAATGTGATGAGACTAGACAACGCGCAGTGGCACGATTTAAACAAGACGATGAGGGGACAGATATTGAGGTATTTTCTCTGCCGTTTCTCTGCCTTTGCTGCGTAAGCATATATTTCTTCCCACCTTTGCCAAAATAACGCACACTGGATAATCTTTTCTTTTCTATTTTGTTTGAGGATTTTGACAAAATAACACAACTTTCCTTTACCTTTGCTTCACAAGCACACATTTCTTTTCCTTCACCAAAATAACACACCGATGGTTGCCACTTAGCCAAATAGCCGTTTTCTATACTTTTTTGAGGATTTTGACAAAATAAATTAGCTTTCCTCCACGTCTGCTTCATAAGAAAAGCATTCTTTTTTGCTTTGCCAAAATAACACACTACTGCCGCCAGGTGTGCTGCCGTCTATTCCTTTGCCAAACATTGTTTTCCTTTGCCAATATAACACGCCACTTTTCACTGCGTTTTTTTGGAATACTCCGAAAAAGGGTTTCCTTTGTATTCCAAAGCAACCAACCGATACACCCAAGGATAGGTGTTGGGGCGGAAGCAGCACAATCACACCCAAAAGAAACGAAAGAAAAACAAGAGAAAAGAATGCCGACAACGGCGGATCGACGAAAACGAAGAAGCTTCACGACCACTGCGCCTACCGAAGATCTCCCACCAAGCTCCAAGGCTCCGAAGCACCGGTACCAATCAACACCTCCAAGAAGGACCGCGACGATGACGACGCTGCTGCCAAGGGTTTCCCCCGGTACACGACAAGGCGAGAGGAAGGGTCGCCCCCGACGCCCTCCAGGAAGGTCCGGCGGCACCCACCGGCATCCCCGCGTCGGTGTCGGACAGGCCGACAGGGGTTTCCCCCGAACCCAACCTTCACCTCGGGTGCTCCAGAGCCTGCCACCAAACCGACCATCATTTTGCGCCACCATGGTCAAGAAGCCTCCACGCCGTCTCACCACGGCACCACGAAGTGAGGTCTGCACAGCAAGGGATAGGAGCCGGGACTAGGGGTCGCAGCACCGTCGGCACGCGGGAGGGCACAACCTCCACCGTCAACGACGGTAGCCGACCGGACACAATAGCGGGAGCATACCAGGCCCACAGGCCCGCCCGGGAACTCCATGCCCGTAAAGCTCCCGCCATCGCGCTGCAGCAGGCACGCCGTCGGCATCGTCGCCCCCCGTCCGAGCTGCTCCTCCTCCTCACCACACAGACGAAGACGAAGCCACGCCGGGGACCGGCCCGCTAGGACCCAGATGGGGCCGGGAGGGCCCAGATCTGGGCGGGCGCCGCCAAGCAATCAAGACGCCACCACGCCGCCGCCGCCAAGGGCAGCACCGCCATCAAGGCCTATCATGCGACATCACACTGGTCGCCGGCCCGCCGCCACCGAAAGATCACCGCCGCCGTCACCAACCCCGGAAGGAGACAAACGCTGGTGGTGCAGAAAGGGCCCGCCGCCGCCAAAGCAGACCCGACGACGGGCAAGGGGATAGATCTCCTGTGTGGGCCGAGGAAGGGAGGCGCGCCGCCCACCACCTCTGGGCGGCGGGGCGGAACGGGGGGGGGAAGAGGGCGGGGAGGGCCGGGCGCCATGAGCCAGCGGCTGGCGGCGGCGGGAGGGCTAGGGGCTGCCCGGGCGGGCGGCCGAACCCTAGCGGGAGGGAGCGGATCGCGGGAGGGCCAGCCTCTTCGCATGTTTTCTTTTTGGAATACTAGATGATACCCCACGCGTTACTGCGGGAATTGATTGCATTATTATTTTGTGCTACGGGAATTGATTGCATTATATTTTGATAGAAATTTCATCGTCTGGAATTATAATATGAGAATGAAATCAGAATATACATATTATAGTGAATTGATGAGGTGGCATGTGTGGTGAGATGGGATGTGTGCATGTTGAGAGAAATATAAGTAGTGGAATTATGGAGTAAATTGCAAAAAAAAAAACACCACTTTGAAGGCTAGATTTGCGAAAAATATTAGGATACATTTTCTCTGCAGAAAACACTACATCTTGTGTAATGGTTTTGCAAAAGTCACTGATCGGCAGAATGGGCCCCATTGAATGAGTTTATGACAAGTGGGCAGTAAATACAGATCGACGGATTTGGCCCCGAATAAAATGGGGAAAAGGAAAGAAACAAAAAAATGCAGTACATACACAGAAAGAAACGAAGAAATGGGTGAAAAAAGGAAAAAAAAAACAGTGTAAAAACAGGCTCCTTTTCTCCTAGTAGGTCACCCCCTGCTTATTTAGAGAAAAGTCTAAAATTAACCTTGAATTTGTATTCTATGTCTGAATTGAACCCTAATCTCCAAATCCCTGAAACTGGCACCTTGTACTATCTAGTCCCGGTCCATCCCAGTAGATTTCTCATAATGTTCATTTGGCGCGCCAGGAAAAGGATGATTCTGAGCGGGATCATGCACTACTCTCACTGGCTACGGGGCCCTCGTGTCGTATTCATCTACGGTAGAGCTATGGGAGACGCCGTCGAGGCTGTGGCGAAAGCGCCACGTTGAAATAAAACTAGTTGTTGGGGGCCGCCATTGCGGGCCTCCTGAGAGGAAATTGGGGCGTTGCCAAGTAGGGACGCGCCCCTTCCACTTTCTTGTTTGTCTACGCGCTGTTATTCCATCACACAATCACCAAAGATATGATATTATGTAAGCACAAAGTTGATTACGTTCTTAGCCATTTCTACCATGAGGTCTATGTTCAGAAGACCTGAACCTTGCTTGCAAGTAAAAAAATTGCATAGGCACACATATGTTGTCTGAGTTGACAAAAAAAAAAATTGGAATCAACATGTTTGGGAAAACTGCAGAGTTATCCGAATTCAGTAAATCAGCCATGCTTGTGTTCTTAGTTTGTCATGTCATGTATATTGTTCTTTTGGGACAACAGTTCAGTAATCCAAATTATGGTGAAATGGGCTACATTTAGTTTATTTTGTGCTTGAAACATCACAATTGATTTGCTATTGCTTTGTTTTTCAATTAGAATGGGCAATTTTTTTTATTTTTTTTGCAATGAGTTACCATATCAGAAAATCACTTGATCCAGAGTACAATTCAAATTCATCCCATTAATCAACATAAGCTTAGTCACTAACAATCAACATAAGTCATGCAAGATTTCGATATCAATGGCATAATGACAATTGAAAAGGTTCGATTATTTTCTTATAAAGAACAAGCTCACAAAAACTACAATATCATTCAATGTATTGTATTGAGAACCATAATCTGTAGATCTAGAAAAAAGCCTTTTCACACCTGTATTTGAAGACAATATGAGCAACAGACACAACCTTAAGTTGAGAATGAAGTGCTGGTACCAAATAGCATACCTCATAGGTCGGCCGCTGTGGCAGGCTCCCGTTCAACATCAATGACTTCCTTCGCTGTCACAGCTGCTGGGGCTATATTGTTAGCAGCATCAGCAGCCTCAACGGTTAAACTAAGAGCATCTTCCTTGAAATCAACACCAGAGACTTCCTTCTCTGTTACAGCAGTTGGGCGGTGGAACTGAAAGCATCTTCATTTATGGCCCTTTGGCACTTCAACGACAGCTACTTCCTTATCTAAACTGGCACTATCTCATCATCTATCTCCAACACCGGTGACCATTTGCCGCTCTCACCATCTTCAGTTGAGGCACCTTCAATGCTCTTGATGGCTGGTTCTGATGTGGCCTTCGAAATGACACCTAAGATAGGTGAATCCTCCATTTCTAGCATGGGAACATACTTCTCAGCACTGGCAAGCTTCTATTCTTCCTCAAGTGCAGCTACAGATGCATCATGGTTCATAATTAGCAACAACAGATAAAAGACACAATTTAGAATATACAAAAGTACACACATGGGTGGATTTTGGGATGCTAGAATTAAGATCCTGTTGGCTATAGATAAATCAAGGAACAAATGGATACATTTCAGAACCACTACAGATAAACTGATAAAGTTTGAAATTAATCATATTAGTTCTAATGCAACAATCTAGAGTACTAATGATTACAGGTAAAACAAGAATAAATGGATGAATTTTTAACTGCCACAGTCTAGAGTCTTAAACAATACAAATAAACAAACTGATGAGTATGTACAGTCTTAATCAATGAATAGATGGATGGGTTCTGATGCATGGATGAATTGAACTATCTCACCTTCCTGGAGCTTGGTAGCTGTTGGGGAACGTAGTAATTTCAAAAAATTTCCTACGCACACGCAAGATCATGGTGATGTATAGCAACGAGAGGGGAGAGTGTTGTCTACATACCCTTGTAGACCCGGCGAAGCGATCACAACGTAGAGGAAGTAGTCGACGTTCTCCTCGCGATCCGACCGATCCGGCGCCGTTATTCGACGCCCGAGTTCTTGACACACGTACAGCTCGATGACGCCCTCAGACTCGATCCAGCCGAGTGTCGAGGGAGAGTTCCACAAGACGACGGCGTGGGACGATCTTGATGTTTCACCGGCGCAGGCTTCGCTTAAGCTTCGCGACGGTATAACCGAGGTGGAATATGGTGGAGGGGCACCGCACACGGCTAAGGAACGATCTCACGATCAACTTGTGTGTTCCAAGGTGCCCCCGCCTCAGATATAAAGGAGCCAGGGGAGGGGGCCATGGCCAAGGAGGGCGCTGCTGGGAGTCCTACTCCTCTGAGTAGGATTCCCCCAATCCTAGTTGGACTAGGATTCCTGAGGGGAAAGAGAGAGAGGGCGGCCCCTTCTCCTAGTCCTAGTAGGACTAGGGAAGGGGAGGCGCTGCCAGCCTTGGGCTGCCCTCCTCCTTTCCGCTAAGGCCCATCGAGGCCCATTTATCTCCGGGGTTCCGTAACCTCCGGTACTCCGATAAATTCCGCCGCCTCGAACCATTCCAACTCCAAACATAGGCTTCCAATATATCAATCTTTATGTCTCGACCATTCCGAGACTCCTCGTCATGTCCGTGATCACATCTGGGACTCAACTCCTTCGGTACATCAAAATACATAAACTCATAATAACCGCCATCGAAACCTTAAGCGTGGGACCCTACGGTTCGAGAACAATGTAGACATGACCTAGAACTATTCACGGTCAATAACCAACAGCGGACCTGGATGCCCATGTTGGTTCCTACATATTCTACGAAGATCTTTGTCGGTCGATCGCATAACAACATACGTTGTTCCCTTTGTCATCGGTATGTTACTTGCCCGAGACTCGATCGTCGGTATCCAATACCTAGTTCAATCTCGCTACGCAAGTCTCTTTACTCGTTCGTAATACATCATATCACAACTAACTCATTAGCTGTAGTGCTTGCAAGGCTTCAAAGGATGTGCATTACCGAGAGGGCCCAGAGATACCTCTCCGACAATCGGAGTGACAAAACCTAATCTCGAATACGCCAACCCAACATCTGCCTTTGGAGACACCTGTAGTACTCCTTTATAATCACCCGATTACGCCAGACGCTTGGTAGCACCCAAAGTGTTCCTCCGCAAACGGGAGTTGCATAATCTCATAGTTACAGGAACATGTATATGTCATGGATAAAAGCAGAGCAACATACTAAACGATCGTGTGCTAAGCTAAGGAATGGGTCATGTCAATCGATCATTCTACTAATGATGTGACCTCGTTAATCAAATAACAACTCCTTGTTTATGGTCGGAAACATAACCATCTTTGATTAACAAGCTAGTCTAGTAGAGGCATACTAGTGACATGTTGTTTTGTCTATGCATTCACACATGTATCATGTTTCCGGTTAATACAATTCTAGCATGAATGATAAACATTTATCATGAAATAAGGAAATAAATAATAACTTTATTATTGCCTCTAGGGCATATTTCCTTCAGTCTCCCACTTGCACTAGAGTCAATAATCTATATTACATAGTAATGATTCTAACACCCATGGAGTCTTGGTGCTGATCATGTTTTGCTCGTGGAAGAGGCTTAGTCAACGGTCGCAACATTCAGATCCGTATGTATCTTGCAAATCTCTATGTCTCCACCGGACTAAGTCCCGGATGGAATTGAAGCGCCTCTTGATGTGCTTGGTCCTCTTGTGAAATCTGGATTCCTTCGCTAAGGCAATAGCTCCAAGATTGTCACGAAGATTTTCATTAGACCCGATGCACTAGGTATGACACCTAGATCGGATATGAACTCCTTCATCCGCACTCTTCATTAGCTGCTTCCGGCTGCTATGTATTCCGCTTCACATGTAGATCCCGCCACGACGCTTTGTTTAGAACTGCACCAACCGACAGCCCTCCGCTTAGTGTAAATACGATCCGGTCTGCGATTTAGAATCGTCTCGATCGGTGTCAAAGCTTGCATCAACGTAACTGCCACGATGAGCTCTTTGTCACCTCCATATACGAAAACATATCCTTAGTCCTTTTCGTGTATTTCAGATGTTCTTGACCGCTGTCCAAAGATCCACTCGACTACTTTGGTACCTCCTCGCTAGGCTTATAGCAAGGCATACATCAGTCTGGTACACAAGATTGCATACATGATAGAGCCTATGGCTGAAGCATAGGAACATCTTTCATTTTCTCTCTATCTTCTGCAGTGGTCGGGCATTGAGTCCGACTCAACTTCACACCTTGTAACACGTGCAAGAACCCTTTCTTTGCTTGATCCATTTTGAACTTCTTCAAAACTTTGTCAAGGTATGTGCTTTGTGAAAGTCCAATTAAGCGCCTTGATCTATCTCTATAGATCTTAATGCCCAATATGTAAGCAGCTTCACCGAGGTCTTTCATTGAAAAACTCTTATTCAAGTATCCCTTTATGCTATCCAGAATTCTATATCATTTCCGATCAGCAATATGTCATCCACATATAAGATCGTAAATGCTACAGAGCTCCCACTCACTTTCTTGTAAATACAGCTTCTCCAAAAGTCTCAGATAAACCCAAATGCTTTGATCACACTATCAAAGCGCTTATTCCAACTCCGAGATGCTTGCACCAGCCCATATATGGATCGCTGGAGCTTGCATACTTTGTTAGCTCCTTTGGATCGATAAAACCTTCGGTTGCATCATATACAACTCTTCTTCCGTAAATCCATTCAGAATGCGTCTTTACATCCATTTGCCAAATTTCATAATCATAAAATGCGCAATCGCTAACATGATTCGGACGGACTTAAGCATCGCCACGGGTGAGAAGGTCTCATCGTAGTCAATCCCTTGAACTTGTCGAAACCTTTATGATAAGTCGAGCTTTATAGACGAAATATTACCGCCGGCGTCGGTCTTCTTCTTGAAGATCCACTTGTTTTCTATTGCTTGCCTACCCTCGGCAAGTCAACCAAAGTCCACACTTTGTTTTCATACATGGATCCCATCTCGCATTTCATGGCCTCAAGCCATTTTATGAATCTGGGCTCACCATCGCTTCTTCATAATTCGTAGGTTCATCATGATCTAGTAGCATGACTTCCGAACAGGATTACCGTACCACTCAGTGCGGATCTTACTCGTTGATCTACGAGGTTCTGCAGAACTTGATCTCGAGTTTCATGATCAACATCATTAACTTCCTCACTACTTGGTGTAGATGTCTCGTAAACTGGTTTCGCGATTTAACTATTTTCAAGTAAGGGAGAAGGTACTATTACCTCATCAAGTTCCACTTTCCTCCCACTCAATTCTTTCGAGAGAAACTCCTTCTCTAGAAAGGATCCATTCTTAGCAACGAATGTCTTGCCTTCGGATCTGTGATAGAAGGTGTACCCAACTGTCTCCTTTGGGTATCCTATGAAGACACATTTCTCCGATTTGGGTTCGAGCTTATCAGTTGAAGCTTTTTCATATAAGCATCGCATCCCCAAACTTTAAGAAACGATAACTTTGGTTTCTTGCCAAACCACAGTTCATACGGTGTCGCCTCAACAGATTTTGACGGTGTTCTATTCAGGTGAATGCGGCCGTCTCTAGAGCATAACCCCAAAACGATAGCGGTAAATCAGAAGAGACATCATAGATCGTACCATATCTAGTAAAGTACGACATGACGCTCGACACACCATTACGCTGTGGTGTTCCGGTGGCGTGAGTTGCTAAACTATTCCGCATTGTTTCAAATGTAGACCAAACTCAGAACTCAAATATTCACCTCCACGATCGATCGTAGAAACTTAATTTTCTTGTTACGATGATTTTCAACTTCACTCTGAAATTCTTTGAACTTTTCAAACGTTTCAGACTTATGTTTCATTAAGTAGATATACCCATATCCGCTTAAGTCATCTGTGAAGGTGAGAAAATAACGATATCCGCCACGAGCCTCAACATTCATCGGACCACATACATCTCAGATGTATGATTTCCAACAAATCTGTTGCTCTCTCCATAGTACCGAGAACGGTGTTCTAGTCATCTTGCCCATGAGGCACGGTTCGCAAGTGCCAAGTGATTCATAATCAAGTGACTCCAAAAGTCCATCAAGATGGAGTTTCTTCATGCGCTTTACAATCGATATGACCTAAACGGCAAGTGCCACAAATAAGTTGCACTTTCGTTATCAACTCTGCATCTTTTGGTTTCAACATTATGAATATGTGTATCACTACTATCGAGATTCATCAAAATAGACCATTCCTCAAGGGTGCATGACCATAAAAGATATTACTCATATAAATAGAACAACCATTATTCTCTCGATTTAAATGAATAACCGCCTCGCATCAAACAAGATCCAGATATAATGTTCATGCTCAACGCAGCACCAAATAACAATTATTTAGGTCTAAAACTAATCCCGAAGGTAGATGTAGAGGTAGCGTGCCGACCGCGATCACATCGACTTTGGAACCATTTCCCACGCCAGATCGTCACCTCGCCCTTTGCGAGTTCGCAATCGTAGTCCCTGCTTCGAGTTGCAAATATTAGCAATGTAACCAAGATCAAATACCCAGTGCTACTACGAGCTCTAGTAAGGTACACATCAATAACATGTATATCACATATACCTTTGTTCACCTTGCCATCCTTCTTATCCGCCAAATACTTGGGGCAGTTCCGCTTCAAGGACTACCGCTTGCAGTAGAAACACTCGATTTCAGGTTTAGGGCCGACTTGGGTTTTTCTCCCGAGCAAAGAACTTGCTTGCTGTTCTTCTTGAGATTCCCTTCTTCTTCCCTTTGCCTTTCTTCTTGAAACTAGTGGTCTTGTTGACCATCAACACTTGATGCTCCTTTTGATTTCTACCTCCGCAGCCTTTAGCATTGCGAAGAGCTCGGTATAGTCTTTACTAACCCTTGCATATTATAGTTCATCACGAAGCCTTTGTAGCTTGGTGGCGGTGATTGGAGAATTCATCAATGACACAATCATCCGGAAGATTAACTCCCAATTGTGTCAAGTGATTGTAGTACCCGGACATTCCGAGTATATGCTCACCGATGTAACTGTTCTCCTCCATCTTGCAACTATAGAACTTATTGGAGACTTCATATCTCTCAATCCGGCATTCTGTTGGAATATTAACTTCAACTCCTGGAACATCTCATATGCTCCATGACGCTCAAAACGCCGTTGAAGTCCCGGTTCTAAGCCGTAAAGCATGGCACATCGAACTATAGAGTAGTCATCGCTTTTGCTCGCCAGACGCTCATAACATCCGGCGTTGCTCCAAGAAGAGTTGTCACCTAGCGGTGCATCCAGACGTAGCTCTTCGTGCAGCAATGAGGATGATCCTCGTTACGGACCCAGTCCGTAATTGCTACCATCATCTTTCAACTTTGCTTTCTCAAGGAACGATTAAAATTCAACGGAACAACAAAGACGAGCCATCTATCTACAATCAAACATAAACAAGCAAGATACTATCAGTACTAAGTTCATGATAAATTTAAGTTCAATTAATCATATTACTTAAGAACTCCCACTTAGAAAAACATCTCTAGTCATCTAAGTGATCACGTGATCCAAATCAACTAAACCATAACCGATCATCACGTGAAATGGAGTAGTTTTCAATGGTGAACATCTTATGTTGATCATATCTACTATATGATTCACGCCGATCTTTCGGTCTCCGTGTTCCGAGGCCATATCTGCATATGCTAGGCTCGCCAAGTATAACCCGAGTATTCTCGCGGTGCAAAACTGGCTTGCACCCGCTGTAGATGGACGAGAGCTTATCACACCCGATCATTACGTGGTGTCCGGGCACGATTTAACTTTGGCAACGGTGCATACTGGGAGAACACTTCTTGATAATTTAGTGAGAGATCATCTTATAATGCTACCGCCAATCAAAGCAAGATAAGATGCATAAAAGGATAAACATCACATGCAAATCAATATAAGTGATATGATATGGTCATCATCATCTTGTGCTTCATGATCTCCATCTTGCAGCACCATCATGATCACCATCGCCACCGCGCGACACCTTGATCTCCATCGCAGCATCGTTGTCGCCTCGCCAAACTTATGCTATTACGACTATCGCTACCGCTTAGTGATAAAGTAAAGCATTACAGTATGATTGCATTGCATACAATAAAGCGACAACCATATGGCTCCTGCCATTGCCGATAACTTCGTTACAAAACATGATCATCTCATACAATAAAATATAGCATCACGCCTTGACCATATCACATCACAACATGCCCTGCAAAAACAAGTTAGACGCCCTCTACTTTGTTGTTGCAAATTTTACGTGGCTGCTACGGGCTTAAGCAAGAACCAGTCTCACCTACGCATCAAAACCACAACGATATTTCACAAATAGACTCCGCTTTAACCTTCTCAAGGACCGGGCGAGCCACACTCGGTTCAACTAAAGTGAGAGAGACAGCACCCACCACCACCTTTAAGCAACGAGTGCTCGCAGCGGTGAAACCAGTCTCGCGTAAGCGCACGCGTAATGTCGGTCCGGGCCGCTTCATCTCACAATACCGCTGAACCAAAGTATGACATGCTGGTAGGTAGTATGACTTGTATCGCCCACAACTCACTTGTGTTCTACTCGCAAAAACATCAAACCATAGAAAAACCTAGGCTCGGATGCCATCGTTGGGGAACGAGTAATTTCAAAAATTTCCTACGCACACGCAAGATCATGGTGATGTATAGCAACGAGAGGGGAGAGTGTTGTCTACATACCCTTGTAGACCAAGCGGAAGCGATCACAACGAGAGGAAGTAGTCGACGCTCTCCTCGCGATCCGACCGATCCCGCGCCAAGCATTCCGACGCCCCGAAGTTCTTGACACACGACAGCTCGATGACGCCCTCAGACTCGATCCAGCCGAGTGTCGAGGAGAGTTCCACAAGACGACGGCGCAGGACGATCTTGATGTTTCACCGCGCAGGCTTCGCTTAAGCTTCGCGACGGTATAACCGAGGTGGAATATGGTGGAGGGGCACCGCACACGGCTAAGGAACGATCTCACGATCAACTTGTGTGTTCTAAGGTGCCCCCTGCCCCCAGATATAAAGGAGCCAGGGGGGGGGCGGCGGCCAAGGAGGGCGCTGCTGGAGTCCTACTCCTCCGGGAGTAGGATTCCCCAATCCTAGTTGGACTAGGATTCCTGAGGGGGAAAGAGAGAGGGGGGCGGCCCTTCTCCTAGTCCTAGTAGGACTAGGGAAGGGGAGGCGCGCGCCAGCCTTGGGCTGCCCTCCTCCTTTCCACTAAGGCCCATCGAGGCCCATTTATCTCCGGGGGTTCCGTAACCTCCCTACTCGATAGAATTCCGCCGCCCGAACCATTCCAACTCCAAACATAGGCTTCCAATATATCAATCTTTATGTCTCGACCATTCCGAGACTCCTCGTCATGTCCGTGATCACATCCGGGACTCAACTCCTTCGTACATCAAAATACATAAACTCATAATAACCGCCATCGAAACCTTAAGCGCGCATGGACCCTACGGTTCGAGAACAATGTAGACATGACCTAGAACTATTCACGGTCAATAACCAACAGCGGACCTGGATGCCCATGTTGGTTCCTACATATTCTACGAAGATCTTTGTCGGTCAGATCGCATAACAACATACGTTGTTCCCTTTGTCATCGGTATGTTACTTGCCCGAGACTCGATCGCCGGTATCCAATACCTAGTTCAATCTGCTACGCAAGTCTCTTTACTCGTTCCGTAATACATCATATCACAACTAACTCATTAGCTGTAGTGCTTGCAAGGCTTCAAAGATGTGCATTACCGAGAGGGCCCAGAGATACCTCTCCGACAATCGGAGTGACAAAACCTAATCTCAAATACGCCAACCCAACATCTGCCTTTGGAGACACCGTAGTACTCCTTTATAATCACCCAGCTTACGCTGTGACGCTTGGTAGCACCCAAAGTGTTCCTCCGCAAACGGAGTTGCATAATCTCATAGTTACAGTGAACATGTATATGTCATGGATAAAAGCAGAGCAACATACTAAACGATCGTGTGCTAAGCTAAGGAATGGGTCATGTCAATCGATCATTCTACTAATGATGTGACCTCGTTAATCAAATAAAAACTCCTTGTTTATGGTCAGGAAACATAACCATCTTTGATTAACAAGCTAGTCTAGTAGAGGCATACTAGTGACATGTTGTTTTGTCTATGCATTCACACATGTATCATGTTTCCGGTTAATACAATTCTAGCATGAATGATAAACATTTATCATGAAATAAGGAAATAAATAATAACTTTATTATTGCCTCTAGGGCATATTTCCTTCAGTAGCCTCTTCCATAACTTCCTCCAACTTAGAATTATCACAGCTCTTGTCAGCAGATTCAATGGGCAAACAGAAGAAACCACTGCACAGTCAGGAAATCCAATCAATTATTGGTCGCAAACAATACGTAAACCAACTTATTTTACCAAATTGATTTAGCCGTAATATAATGAATATTTGATCTAATACAAGAATAAACATCTACTTCATTCCATATGAACTACAGAATTCACCGGTCGGTCTCTACATAAAACTGAAAAATGGAATAGTATAGCTGCCATCGCTTGCCGCATGCAGAGCTCAAGCTGGAACCTACAAAGCATCGCACACGTTGATAAGTCAAGTAAGATGTTTTCGTAAAGAAAATAAAAAGTAACGTATGAACCATATTAGAAGCCGCAGTATGAGCATTAAAATTCTCTCGCATGTTGTGAAAGCTGAGCATGGGTCAATAACCATGCACACCGCAGACCCTATCACCATATCAACAAGTTCGGCCTGTAAATCAATAACAAAGTTGACCTAACCAACCTTTATACACATGCTCTGCTTACTCGTGCAATGTATCTCAACTACTTATTTTTGGATGGAGAGAGTATTACTTAAGGTAACCAAGACCCAAGCAGGATCTAAATCAACATAGCGTAAGCCATGCTAATTGCCACATTACCAATTTTAGAAAAATAAAACAATCACATCCTCTCTCGCTTTCTAATAAAAGTAGGAACATCACACACTAACTTTGATGCGTGTGGGTATTCGAATCGTCGAAACAGTAAATAAGATGACACACGAGCAATCTTGACCAAGTTGATGGTTATATAATCTAAGCTAAGGTAAAATCAGGTGCAAAAACCATATGATCTTTCTTTAATGGGTGATTGACTGATTTAGTAGACATTGACATCCACGCATCTGAAAGAACAAGGCATTATAAGAAGGCGTGATCGCACTTCTCTACTTACCATATAAGATAAAGTCGCAACTCTTACATCGAACATAGGAATAGAACTCAAGTGATGTAAGCTACAGCAGATAGGGTATATCAACATTAAGGATACCCGAGTGATCAAGAAATGAGCATTAGATGGAAAAGTATGAAATAAAATTTAGTGCAAACACAAGACAAAGGCATTAGATGGAAAGTATGAAATAAAATTCAGTGCAAACACAAGACAGTGAAGACAAGACACACTTCATAACAACAGGTTTAATACATATATTGTGCATCGCCGCTTTGAAAGAAAAACGCAATACATATGGTTGCATATACATATACATAGGCCTGAACTTGTGCTCTGTCGATACATGTATTGGCATCAGCGAACAATGACAACTATGAATTAGTAGTGAAACAGTTTGGATAAATTATGTGCTCACCGCCAGTGATGTACTCTTGAGGCTCCTTGTCACATTATGTATTGTGAATATAAAAGAAAAAGTTAATTTTATCAAGCCATTGTTGTTCTTCGTGGGTGTATCAGCTGTAGTGGTGGCTAAGAACAGCACTGAGAATAGAATATTTAAGCATGTTTATCTTGCTTGTGTATTGTTTATTGAATGTTTGGTGTGGATGTATAAGTTATAATTGAATGGAAGAAGATGGTGTTGCATGCTGTTTTAGTTCTTGTTCATAGAGATTCCAGTTGAATGGTTCCAACATTTGAATCTAACTGTATGACATATAGCTAAGCAAAGGACGCGCCTCGAACAAGGCAATCCTAGCTAACACCCTGCTATGCGTTGTTGAGCAACACAGCTATCATGCGCGCAGCAGCCTGATCCGCAGATGGTCGCCAAAATCATATTCCCTGCACATACGTATTTTTTCAGCCACGCTGTCAACGACTACACACCGACGCCAGCAAGAATGATCGAAAGCATGACAAATCAAGGCAAATTGAACGAATGAAAGCCTGAAAAAGGAATAGCACTTCGACCTTAATCGCATAGCTGAGCTACTATGCAGAGTCACAGAACCAAAGGCAATGATCAATCGAGCTACACGGATCCCGATTTAACTAAACAAAAATTTCAGA
Source organism: Aegilops speltoides (assembly GCA_021437245.1). Lineage (NCBI taxonomy): Eukaryota > Viridiplantae > Streptophyta > Magnoliopsida > Poales > Poaceae > Aegilops > Aegilops speltoides. The sequence goes on along the minus strand of CM038143.1, from coordinate 473,108,587 downwards.
TTGACAAACGGACGGAGAATAGCAACGAACACTTGGCGAGCGTCAATGGAGTGACACAACACACAGCACACAAACACTGGTATATATATGCACCAACGCATGACGAAACGCACCTTCAAGACTGTAGTATCGAAAGTATGTCTAGAGGGGGGGTGATTAGACTACTTATCAATATAAAAATTCTGCCTTTTGACAAAGAACAGTTTTTGGCAGATTCACAATTATGATCAAGTCAAGCATCACCCTACACATGCAATTCTAGAGTATAGGCAGCGGAAAGTAAATTGCACATGTAGTAAAGAGAGGTGGAGAAGAGCAAACGCAATTTTGGAGACGCGGTGATTTTTCTCGTGGTTCCGATAGGTGGTGCTATCGCATTTCCACGCTGATGGAGACTTCAACCCACGGAGGGTAACGGCCGAGAGTCCACGGAGGGCTCCACCCACGAAGGGTCCACGAAGAAGCAACCTTGTCTATTCCATCATGGCCTCACGCCCACGGAGGGCTAGCCTTACTCGGGTAGATCTTCACGAAGTAGGCGATCTCCTTGCCCTTACAAACTTCTTGGTTCAACTCCACATCTCGATGACGGAGGCTCCCAAGCGACACCTAACCAATCTAGGAGGCACCACCTCCAAAAGGTAATAGATGTTGTAGATGATGATGAACTCCTTGCTCTTGTGCTTCAAATGATAATCTCCCCAACACTCAACTCTCCTCACCGATTTGGCTGTGGTGGAAGAAAGGATTGAGTGGAAAGCAACTTGGAAAGGCTAGAGATCAAGCTTCATATGGTGGGAGTGGAGCAACTTGATCTCAACACAAGGGTAGGTAGTTCTCTTCTCGTAAATGTAAGGTAGGAGTGGTAGTTCTTTCGATGGCTCTCCACGAATGAAGAGGGGTGGAGGGGTATAAATAGCCTCCACACAAAAATCCAACCGCTGCACACATTTGAGCAATCTCGGTGAGACCGGTGGACAACTCGGTGAGACCGATAGTTCAAATAATGTGAACGTTGGGATTTTTGTGGGACCGAATATACAATCTCGGTTAGTCCGATTCGTAATGACAAGAGCATGCCGGTTTGGTGGGACCGACTTCATCATCTCGGTGACACCGATTTGATGATGTATGTTACTGAAGCTTGGCAACTCATGTTTCGTGAGACCGAGTTCGAATCGGAAAATCCGAGTTTACTAGGGTTTGGCTTATGGCTGAGGTGGTTCATCTCGGTGTGACTGAGTTTGGAATATCGGTGGGACCGAGACTACTTATGAGTGTATATGGCGGTGAAAGTTGCTGATAGTTTAGGAGATGTATCACTAAGCACTTGAGCAACCAGATCATCATCATAACCTCATCCCCTTTAATAGTATTGGCTTTTCCTATGGACTCAATGTGATCTTGGATCACTAAACCAAAATGGAGTCTTGAGCTTTTGCCAATGCTTGCCTTAGCATTTTGAGGGGTCCACTTCTTCAGTCCTTGCCATACCCATATCATCGAACTCTCTCAAATGATTCTCAAGTAAATATTAGTTCAATGATATATATGTTGTTATTAATTACCAAAACCACCCGGGATTAGTTGCACTTTCAATCTCCCCTTTTGGTAATTGATGACAACATATAGATCAAAGCTTCGACAAATGATATAATCAATGAATAATATCGTCGCTTTGAGAAGTATGTGATAAGCAAGAGCTCCCCTAAATTTGTGCATTATTTAAGATTTATGCTTGAATGCAAATGCACAATCGATTAGGATCATGGGTCACTCTTCCATGTCACATACATCTTGGTGGAGCGCACAAAATGATAAGAATGAACAGCATGCACCCAATCACCAAGATATGAGTAAATGGTCATACGAGATAGGAATGGCATATGATAAGCATTAAGCACACATTAAAGCATAGTACGACCAAACACTCATTAAGGTAGAATCACACGGAGTAACACACTGAATGTCACGAAAACCAAAAGTATCTCAAAGAAACCGCAAAAGAACGAAAGAGCAAAAGTGAAGGAAATATGCCCTATAGGCAATAATAAAGTTATTATTTATTTCCTTATTTCATGATAAATGTTTATTATTCATGCTAGAATTGTATTAACCGGAAACATAATACATGTGTGAATACATAGACAAATATAGTGTCACTAGTATGCCTCTACTTGACTAGCTTGTTTATCAAAGATGGTTATATTTCCTAGCCATGGACAAAAGAGTTGTCATTTGATTCACGGGATCACGTCATTAGGAGAATGATGTGATTGACATGACCCATTCCGTTAGCCTAGCACTTGATCGTTTAGTATGTTGCTATTGCTTTCTTCATTACTTATACATGTTCCTGTAACTATGAGATTATGCAACTCCCGTTTACCGAAGGAACACTTTGGGTACTACCAAACGTCACAACGTAACTGGGTGATTATAAAGGAGTACTGAAGGTGTTTTCGAAGGTACATGTTGGGTTGGCATAATTCGAGATTAGGATTTGTCACTCCAATTGTCGGGGAGGTATCTCTAGGCCCTCTCGGTAATACTCATCACCTAAGCCTTGCAAGCATGTAACTAATGAGTTAGTTATGAGATGACTTATTACGGAACGAGTAAAGAGACTTGCCGTAACGAGATTGAACTAGGTATTGATACCGACGATCAAATCTCGCAAGTAACATACCGATGACAAAGGAACAAAGTATGTTGTTATGCGGTTTGACAGATAAAGATCTTCGAGAATATGTAGGAACCAATATGGGCATCCAGGTCCCGCTATTGGTTATTGACCGAGAATAGTTCTAGGTCATGTCTACATAGTTCTCGAACCCGTAGGGTCCGCACGCTTAACGTTACGATGACATTTATATTATGAGTTTATGAGTTTTGATGTACCGAAGGAGTTCGAGTCCCGGATGAGATCGGGGACATGACGAGGAGTCTCAAATGGTCGAGACATAAAGATCGATATATTGGACGACTATATTCGGAGTTCGGAAAGGTTCCAAGTGATTCGGTATTTTCGGAGTACCGGGAGTTACGGGAATACGGGAAGAGTATTGGGCCTTGATGGGCTTTAGTGGGAAGAGGAGAAAAGGCCAAGGGCTGCTGCGCCCTCCTCCCTCTAGTCCGAATTGGACTAGGGAAAGGGGCCGCCACCTTCCTTCTCCTCCAGCCCTTCTCCCTTCCTCCCTCTTGGTGGACTCCTATTAGGACTTGGAGTCCTAGTAGGACTCCACATCATGGCGCGCCTCCCTAGGGCCGGCCTCCTCCTCCTTGCTCCTTTATATACGGGGCAGGGGCACCCCATGGACACACAAGTTGATCTACGGATCGCTCCTTAGCCGTGTGCGGTGCCCCTTCCACCATATTCCACCTCGGTCATATCGTCATGAAGCTTAGGCGGCTCTGCGCCGTAGAACATCAAGATCGCCACCACGCCATCATGCCGACGGAACTCTCCTCGACACTCGGCTGGATCGGAGTTCGAGGGACGCCATCGAGCTGAACGTGTGCTGAACTCGGAGGCTCCGTGACGCTCGGTGCTTGGATCGGTCGGATCGTGAAGACGACGACTACATCAACCGCTACAGTTAACGCTCGCTTACGGTCTCACGAGGGTACGTGGACTAACACTCTCCTCTCGTTGCTATATCATCACCACGATCTTGCGTGTGCGTAGGAATTTTTTGAAATTACTACGCTCCCCAACAAAGGGTATCGAGCGTAGGTTTTATGGTTTGATGTAATATGCACGAGTAGAACACAAGTGAGTTGTGGGCGATATAAGTCATACCGCTTACCAAAGATGTCATACTTTGGTTCGGCGGTATTGTTGGATGAAGCGCCCGACCGACATTACGCCAGACGCTTACGCGAGACTGGTTTTACCGCCGTGCTTTGCACACGGTGACTAGCGGATGTCGGCCCAACTTTAGTTGAACTGAGTGTGGCTACGCCCGTCCTGCGAAGGTTAAAACAACACTAACTTGACGAACTATCGCTGTGGTTTTGATGCGAGGTAAGAACGGTTCTTGCTCAGCCCGTAGCAGCCACGTAAAATTTGCAACAACAAAGTAGAGGACGCCTAACTTGTTTTTGCAGGCATGTTGTGATGTGATATGGTCAAGACGTGATAAGATATAAGTTGTTGTATGAGATGATCATGTTTTGTTGAAGTTATCGGCAATCGCGTAAGCCCTATGGATGTCTCTTTGTTGCATAAGATGCAAGTGCCAAATAATTGCTTTACTTTATCGCTATACGATAGCAATAGTTGCAAGAGCAATAGTTGGTGAGACAACCATGTGATGACACATTGATATAGATCAAGATGATGAAGATCATGGTGTCGTGCCGGTGATGATAGAGATCATGATAGTACTTTGGAGATGGAGATCAAAGGCGCAAGATGATCATGGCCATATCATGTCACATATTTTGATTGCATATGATGTTTATCTATTATACATCTTATTCTTGCTTTGATTGACGGTAGCATTTTAAGATGATCTCTCACTAATTATCAAGAAGTGTTCTCCCGAGTATGCACCGCTGCCAAAGTTCGTCGTGCCTGCACACCACGTGATGATCGGGTGTGATAAGCTCTCGTCCATCTACAACGGTGCAAGCCAGTTTTGCACACGCGAATACTCAGTTAAACTTGACGAGCCTAGCATATGCAGATATGGCCTCGAGCACGGAGACCGAAGGTCGAGCGTGAATCATATAGTAGATATGATCAACATAGTGATGTTCACCATTGAAAACTACTCCATCTCACGTGATGATCGGTTATGGTTTAGTTGATTTGGATCACGTGATCACTTAGATGACTAGAGAGATGTCTGTCTAAGTGGGAGTTCTTAAGTAATATGATTAATTGAACTTAAATTTATCATGAACTTAGTCCCGTAGTATTTTGCAAATTATGTTGTAGATCAATAGCTTGCATTGTTGCTTTCATATGTTTACTTTGATATGTTCCTAGAGAAAATTGTGTTGAAAAATGTTAGTAGCAATGATGCGGATTCGATCCGTGATCCGAGGTTTATCCTCATTGTCGCACGTAAGAATTATGTCCTTAATGCACCGCTAGGTGATGCAGACCTATTGCAGAGCAGATGCGACGTTATGAACATTTGGCTAGCTCAATATGATGACTACTTGATAGTTTTGTGCACCATGCTTTATGGCTTAGAATCGACTTCAAAGATGTTTTGAACATCATGGACCATATGAGATGTTCCAGAGTTGAAGTTAATATTTCAAGCAAATACCCGAGTTGAGAGATATGAAGTCTCCAACAAGTTCTATAGCTAAAAGATGGAGGAGAATCGCTCAACTAGTGAGCATGTGCTCAGATTGTCTGGGTACTACAATCGCTTGAATCAAATGGGAGTTAATCTTCCAGACAAGATAGTGATTGACAAAATTGTCTAGTCACCATCACCAAGTTAGTAGAACTTCGAGATGAACTATAGTATGCAAGGGATGACGAAAACGATTCCCGAGTTTTTCATGATGATGAAATCGATGAAGGTAGAAATTAAGAAAGAACATCAAGTGTTGATGGTTAACAAGACCACTAGTTTCAAGAAAAGGGCAAAGGGATAGAAGGGAACTTCAAGAAGAACGGCACGCAAGTTGCTGCTCAAGTGAAGAAGCCCAAGTCTGGTCCTAAGCCTGAGACTAAGTGCTTCTACTGCAAAGGGACTGGTCACTGGAAGCGGAACTACCCCAAGTATTTGGCGGATATGAAGGATGGCAAAGTGAACAAAGGTATATTGGATATACAGATTATTGATGTGTATTTTACTAGTGTTCATAGCAACCCCTCGGTATTTGATACTTGGTTCGGTTGCTAAGAGTAGTAACTCAAACAGGAGTTGCGAGATAAACAGAGACTAGTTAAGGGTGAAGTGACGATGAGAGTTGGAAGTGGTTCCGAGATTGATATGATCATCATCGCACACTCCCTATACTTTCGGGATTAGTGTGGAACCTAAATAAGTGTTATTTGGTGTTGAGCATGAATATGATTTGATCATGTTTATTGCAATACGGTTATTCATTTAAGTAAGAGAATAAATTGTTGTTCTGTTTACATGAATAAAACCTTATATGGTTACACACCCAATGAAAATAGTTTGTTGGATCTCGATCGTAGTGATACACATATTCATAATATTGATGCCAAAAGATGCAAAGTTAATAATGATAGTGCAACTTATTTGTGGCACTGCCGTTTGGGTCATATCGGTGTAAAGCGCATGAAGAAACTCCATAAAGATGGATTTTTGGAATCACTTGGTTATGAATCATTTGATGCTTGCGAACCGTGCCTTTTGGACAAATGACTAAAACTCCGTTCTTCGAACAATGGAACGAAGCTCGACTTATTGGAAATAATACATACCGATGTATGCGACCAATGAGTATGAAGGCTCGTGGCAAGTATCGTTATTTTCTGACCTTCATAAGATGATTTGAGCAGATATGGGTATATCTACTTGATGAAACATAAGTCTGAAATAGTTGAAAGGTTCAAAGAATTTCAGAGTGAAGTGGAAAAATCATCGTAACAAGAAAATAAAGTTTCTATGATTTGATCGCGGAGACGAATATTTGAGTTACGAGTTTGGTCTTCAAATAAAACAATGTGTAATAGTTTCACAGCTCACGCCACCTGGAACACCACAACGTTATGGTGTGTCCGAACGTCGTAACCGCACTTTATTTGATATGATGCGATCAATGATGTCTTTTACCGGTTTACCAATATTGTTTTGGGGTTATGCATTAGAGACAGCTGCATTCACGTTAAATAGGGAACCATCTAAATCCGTTGAGACAACACTATATGAACTGTGGTTTAGCAAGAAACCAAAGTTGTCGTTTCTTAAAAGTTTGGAGTTGCGATGCTCACGTGAAAAAGTTTCATCCTGATGAGCTCAAACCCAAATCGGAGAAGTGCGTCTTCATAGAATACCCAAAAGAAACTGTTGGGTACACCTTCTATCACAGATCCGAAGGCAAGATATTCGTTGCTAAAAATGGATCCTTTCTAGAGAAGGAGTTTCTCTCGAAAGAAGTGAGTGGGAGGAAAGTAGAACTTGATGAGGTAATCAGTACTGTTCCCTTATTGAAAGTAGTTCATCACGTAAATCTGTTCTTGTGACTACTATACCAATTAGTGAGGAAGCTAATGATGATGATCATGTAACTTCAGATCAAGTTACTACCGAACCTCGTAGGTAAAACGGAGTGAGATCCGCACCAGAGTGGTACGGTAATCATGTTCTGGAAGTCATGTTACTAGACCATGATGAACCTACGAACTATGAGGAAGCAATGATGAGCCCAGATTCCGCGAAATGGCTCGAGGCCATAAAATCTGAGATATGATCCATGTATGAGAACAAAGTATGGACTTTGATTGACTTGCTCGATGATCAGCAAGCCATGTTAAATGAATGGATCTTCAAGAGGAAGACGGACACTGATAGTAGTATTACTATCTACCAAGCTCGACTTGTTGCGAAAGGTTTTCAACAAGTTCAAAGTGTTGAATACGATGAGATTTTCTCACTCGTATCGATGCTTAAGTCTGTCTGAATCATGTTAGCAATTGCCACATTTTATGAAATCTGGCAAATGGATGTCAAAACTGCATTCCTTAATGGATTTATTAAAGAAGAGTTGTATATGATGCAACCAAAAGGTTTTGTCAATCCTAAAGGTGCTAACAAAATGTGCAAGCTCCAATGATCCATCTATGGACCGTGCAAGCATCTCGAGTTGGAATATACGCTTTGATAAGTTGATCAAAGCATATAGTTTTATATGGACTTACGATGAAGCCTCAGATTTACAATAAAGTGAGTGGGAGCACTACAGCCTTTCTCGATTAGTATATGTGAGTGACATATTGTTGATCAAAATGATGTAGAATTTTTCTCGCAAAGCATAAAGGAGTGTTTTAAAGGAGTTCTTTAAAAGAAAAGACCTCAAGAAAGCTACTTACATATTGAGCATCAAGATCTATTGAGATAGATCAAGACGCTTGATAAGATTTTCAATGAGTACATACCTTGGCAAGATTTTGAAATAGTTCAAAATGGAACAGTCAAAGAAAGAGTTCTTGCCTGTGTTGCAAAGGTATGAAATTGAGTAAGACTTAAATCCCGACCACATCGTAAAATAGAAAGAGAATGAAAAGTCATTCCCTATGCCTCACCATAGGTTCTATAAAGTATGCTATGCTATGTACTGCACCTATTGTATACCTTGCTCAATTTGGCAAGGAGTACAACAAAGGATCTAGGAGTAGATCATCGACATTGGTCAAGAATATCCTTAGTAAGGACTAAGGAGATGTTTCTCGATTATGGAGGTGATAAAAGAGTTTGTTGTAAAGTTACATCATTGCAAACTTTTACACCGATCCGATGACTCTAAGTCTCAATCTGGATACATATTAAAAGTGGGAGCAATTAGCTAGAGTAGCTCCATGCGAGCATTGTGGACATAGAATATTTGCAAAATACATACGGCTCAATGTGACAGACCCTGCTAACTAAGCTTCTCTCACGAGCAAAACATGATCACACCTTAGTACTCTTTGGGTGTTAATCACATAGCAATGTGAACTAGATTATTGACTCTAGTAAACCCTTTGGATGTTGGTCACATAACGATGTGAACTATGGGTGTTAATCATATACAAATATGATTGTTGGTGTTAAATCACATGGCGATGTGAACTAGATTATTGACTCTAGTGCAAGTGGGAGACTGAAGGAAATATGCCCTAGAGGCAATAATAAAGTTATTATTTATTTCCTTATTTCATGATAAATGTTTATTATTCATGCTAGAATTGTATTAACCGGAAACATAATACATGTGTGAATACATAGACAAACATAGTGTCACTAGTATGCCTCTACTTGACTAGCTTGTTTATCAAAGATGGTTATATTTCCTAGCCATGGACAAAAGAGTTGTCATTTGATTAACGGGATCACATCATTAGGAGAATGATGTGATTGACATGACCCATTCCGTTAGCCTAGCACTTGATCGCTTAGTATGTTGCTATTGCTTTCTTCATGACTTATACATGTTCCTCAGAACTATGAGATTATGCAACTCCGTGCCATCAAGGAACACTTTGGGTACTACCAAACGCCACAACGAATCGGGTGATTATAAAGGAGTACTACAGGTGTTTCCGAAGGTACATGTTGGGTTGGCATAATTCGAGATTAGGATTTGTCACTCCGATTGTCGGGGAGGTATCTCTAGGCCCTCTCGGTAATACTCATCACCTAAGCCTTGCAAGCATGTAACTAATGAGTTAGTTATGAGATGACTTATTACGGAACGAGTAAAGAGACTTGCCGGTAACGAGATTGAACTAGGTATTGGATACCGACGATCAAATCTCGGGCAAGTAACATACCGATGACAAAGGGAACAAAGTATGTTGTTATGCGGTTTGACATATAAAGATCTTTGTAGAATATGTAGGAACCAATATGGGCATCCAGGTCCCGCTATTGGTTATTGACCGAGAATAGTTCTAGGTCATGTCTACATAGTTCTCGAACCCGTAGGGTCCGCACGCTTAACGTTACGATGACATTTATATTATGAGTTTATGAGTTTTGATGTACCAAGGAGTTCGAGTCCCGGATGAGATCGGGGACATGACGAGGAGTCTCGAAATGGTCGGGACATAAAGATCGATATATTGGACGACTATATTCGGAGTTCGGAAAGGTTCCAAGTGATTCGGTATTTTCGGAGTACCGGGAGTTACGGAATACGGGAAGAGTATTGGGCCTTGATGGGCTTTAGTGGGAAGAGGAGAAAAGGCCAAGGGCTGCTGCGCCTCCTCCCTCTAGTCCGAATGGACTAGGGAAAAGGGGCCGCCACCTTTCCTTCTCCTCCACTTCCTTCTCCCTTCCTCCCCTCTTGGTGGACTCCTACTAGGACTTGGAGTCCTAGTAGGACTCCACATCATGGCGCGCCCTCCCCTAGGGCCGGCCTCCTCCTCCCTTGCTCCTTTATATACGAGGGCAGGGGGCACCCCATGGACACACAAGTTGATCTACGGATCGTTCCTTAGCCGTGTGCGGTGCCCCCTTCCACCATATTCCACCTCGGTCATATCGTCGCGAAGCTTAGGCGAAGCTCTGCGCCGGTAGAACATCAAGATCGTCACCACGCCATCATGTTGTGGAACTCTCCTCGACACTCGGCTGGATCGGAGTTCGAGGGACGCCATCGAGCTGAACGTGTCTGAACTCGGAGGCTCCGTGACGCTCGGTGCTTGGATCGGTCGGATCGTGAAGACGTCGACTACATCAACAGCGTTGTGCTAACGCTTCGCTTACGGTCTCACGAGGGTACGTGGGCGAACACTCTCCCTCTCGTTGCTATATCATCACCATGATCTTGCGTGTGCGTAGGAATTTTTTGAAATTACTACGCTCCCCAACAAAAAGCGCAAAGACAACAAAGACACACTCTCTCTCGAAGTCCTATGATCTATACAATTTCTCCCCTTTGGCAACAAGTTACCAAAAGTTCGAAAAAGCATAGAGCTAAGCGCCACTCAGGACTCTGGCCGGCGGCTCCCGTGCCTGGTTGATGTCGGAGCCAAGACTTCAAATGATGTCTCAGGCTGGAGGAGGGACACTTTGGAGCTGGAGCTGGAGTAGGAGCAATTCTGAACTGTGGAGGTGCTTTGAAGCTGTAGTCCCGTGTCATCCATCGAATAGCAAATGATCGGGATCCTTTGGGAACCGGAGCGATCTGTCGTGAGAATCTGGACTAAGTCATCCTCGCAACTCACGATAAGCTCTTCCTTCTCCCGCTTTGCTTCCTCAATGTCTGCCTCGAGCTTGTTGACGGTCACTTGTACTTCATCGGCTTCACGCCCGAGGCGTGGATCTTGTCCTCAACAATCCTCTCTAAGCTCTCCGAGACTGTTCAATGCTGTCCAGCGTTGTTCAATCCTTTGAGTAGCTTCAAGAATTTGCTCTCCGAAACTCTTTGGTTTAGCTGCTGCTGCTGCTTCCTTGTCAGCTTTGGCTTTCTTAGCAGCTTCGATCTTGGCTTGACCTTCAACAGATGTCGGATCCTCCTCATCCATCACAACAACATAGTCTTCATGCTCTGGCTGCAACGGTAAATGTTCTCTATCCAACAAGAATGTGCCCGTGCCAAACTTGGCATTGATAAGCATCTGAATCTGCGGGGCAAATCCACATGACCTTTTCTGGTCAGCTGCAGTCCTCTTAATGGTCTCTACCATCAAGTCCATCACCTTGAAAGGTGCTCTCCCATCAAGTCCATCACCTTGAAAGGTGCTCTCTCATCAAGTATGTGCAGCATGTTGATAGAGTATCCTCTGATCATGCGATCATCTCCAGATTTGGGCATCAAGGTATGCCTCAAAATGGTATTAGTGGTAGGTAAGCCCGCTCGAGATAGTAGATCGAGCCGAGCTTCCAGATTCCCAAATCCTCTGCTGGAATCTCTTTGTACATGTTCTTCATGGATTCATGATTCTTCTTCGAATCCCATATACATCAATATCATCTTCTCGTTGCCGAGCATTCAGAATTTCTGCCCATTCTTCAACAAAGAAGAAAATCTTTGACCTTCACCATCCACATAATCTTTCCATCGTAGAAGTGAGTCATGGCATAGAATTGCATTATCATCTCATCGCTCCAACCGGTCAATTTCGACCTACAAAGTCTGCAACTCCACATGCAAAGAAACTTTCATGCACATGTGGAAAGAAATCTCTGTGCTTTTCATTGTCAATGTACTTCCAAATAACATATCGGGTGTCTGCGACTATGGGCTTCTTGTCCATCAAGACGGTCTCATAGAAGTCCCGCCGCTCTCGTGTGAAATCTGGGATCTACAGGTTCTTCTCCTCACGGCATATGGGTCAGTTTGTCTCCATAGCCCGAGACCTTTATCTTTCCTTGCCTTCATATCCTCGGCTTGAGGATGAGCATCATTATGGAGTGGCGCTTTTGGACGAAGTTTCGCGCAAAACCGGTCCTTCATCATCCGACTCACCGGTGGCACATCATCCTTATTCTTTTCAGATGTCGGAATGTTTCGACGGTCTTCTTGGGCTTGGCAAAGAGGCTTTGCTTGGAGCTGCCTTAGCTGGAGCAGATTTCTTGGGCTTTGATGTGGCTCCACCTTAATGGCATCACCCATGAGCTTCGCTTCGAGGAGGGGCTGGGTGCTTCCTCATCCTCATCCTCTCACGCATCATGCACTATCCTCTTCTCTTGGAGGTTTTCTTCACTTTGCTTGCAAATGCCTCTCCCAAATTCAGCTTCTTAGCAATAGTTGATCGCTTGACTTTGCTTGGTGCCCTTCTTAGATTGTCGACCTTGTTGCTCTTTGGCAACAACCTTCCTTTGGGCTTTGAGGTCACCTCTTCCTCAACAACAAAATCTGAATCCTCATCATCTGAATTTCTCTTCTTTCTAGCTCGTGGCTGCAGGAGGCATGTCACTTGGTGTACTCCTCTCACCATCATCGATGAGCTACTAGGATCGGGACTAGTGCCCGCCTCGGAATGTCTCTGCAATGGGTGTCTCGACTGTTCGACTCACACGGCATCCGACATGGTGACAACCCGTGAATAGATAAGGTGTAGGCAGAGAAGAAGAGTCATCACAAACTATGAAGTTTTTGCAAAAAAATGAGTTCAAATTCTAGTATTAAGTTTTCATAGAAGACATTTCGTCGATCGAGTTTAAGGTTCGTGAATCCAAGTGTTAAACAGAGCTTGTCACACCACTTTCGGTTTGACCGAAGTGGGTTTCGTCCCGCCGAAAACACTAGGGTTTCACAGAATCTTCATTTCGTCACACCGATTTTGCACAACTCGGTTGGACCGAAGGGTGCAAAGGTGATGGCTATAGGCCAAATCGGTCATACCGAGAATATAAAATCGGTCTCACCGAGATGTGTTCCATGAAACCTAACCCTAAAACTTTTACTCGAATCTAGTTCAAACGAACTAATCTGTGTACAGAGGATTTCAATCGTGGCAAGATACTAGGCAATCCAAACGCATTGAATCGGAGATGGGAGCACGAGTGGGATCAAAACTCACCCTAACTTGGTGGAGTTTTTCACGGCGGCAACGGCGCTGGAGGAGATGGCCGCTGACGGCGACGGAGACTCAAGGGCGAGGGCGCTGAAGCGATGATCGCGACGATCCGGAGACCAAGGCGACGACAGAAGGGGTGGGGCTAAACGTTTGAAGGAGGAATCAACGCCCCCTTGGAATATATACCCTTCGTCTGTCGGTGGGACCGAAGTGTAAAACTCGGTGGCACTGAGATGGATAACTCGCTAGGCGTTATGCACTTCGTCACGCCGAAAATCACAACTCGGTTTCACCGAGATGAAAACCTAGATCAGTCTAAATGCTTTCGGTTCGACCGAGTTTGAGTGAGTTGGTCCGACCAAATCAATTAGAAGGTTTTGGAAATTAGCCCTTGATGGATCGGTGGCTCAAAGTGCTCCTCACCCGAGGGTCCGAAAATGACTTGTTCAAAATTTGTGATGTAAGCATGAATAGAATTTGAGACAAGAAAGCATAGATAGCTAGGGGAGGTACTTAGGCATTCTTGTCCATCCATTTGGTCAGAAAACTCAAAACGACCAAAACAACAAATGGATGTCCTCGAATGCATAAAATCATGTATCCAACATGCTCACACAATAAGATAGCAAATGAAATATGTGTCAAACACGCACAACCAAAACTCTAGCAACTAACACACAATTTGTCGATGACTAGGTCATCTTTATATGAGTATATTGACTTAGGAGCCAAATGAGAACATTTGATCATAGGTCATACTCATCGTTTAGGCACAAGTGGGGTTACCACTTTTACATAGAGCATTGATGTGTTCACATCATTTGAAGATGCTTTAGCTCAATTTTTAGAGCAAAGCTCCCCTAGATGTGAGAACCCTTTAAAGGGTCAAACTAACCTTGGGTTGTCGAGAAGACTTCATGTAGATGTTGAAGATGTGGATGCTCAATGTTGATGGAGATCATCAAGAGTTGGGAGCTATCCTTTGGATTCGGCACTTTCAATACCTACATGGGTTAGTCCCACAAGGAACAAACAAGGATATCCATGGACATAGATTGAAGTTCACAATAGATGATGTCCATGAAAGCAATGATTACCTTGTCCCTTGACTTACCAACAAGAGGGTTTGTGACTCCATGAACTAGTGCACGATGTGGAAGTTGATTGCACAAGTTTTTGCCAAAATGAATGTGAGTGAAGTATGTTGGCGGAGTCACCCTCAAGAACTTTCTAGTTCTTCTTCTTCGGATCCACATCATCTTGATGGGAATCCTTGGGGTTGTAGTTGAGCTTGACGAAGTAGAACTTGACGCTTCCTTGGGAACCCACTTGACCATGGCTTGAGGTGCTTCAACAAATGCATCAATCTCCTCTTGAAGCTTGTCCTTGCCTTTTAGCTTGTGGTCTTGTGGTGGAAGGTCATCTTGAGCTTGTTCCACATTGGAAGAAGTAGGATCATACTTCTCCTTTTGAGGAACAAACTGTGGAGTAGGATATCGACCTTCTTCCCACTCAACACCTTCGGCGTTGAACTTTCGCTCAAAACCAATTCCTTGATTCTTCCGTGCCTTCCTTGCTTGCGAACAATTTCTCAAAGTTCTTGCTTCCGCAAGGCTCTTGTAGACACCTTTCTATGATCCCTTTCAATAAACTATTTTCTTGCTCAAGTGTAACTTGGCTTGAAACATTGTTAGTGGAATCAAGAGAACTACTAGAAGCAACAACATTGGATTTAGCATGGTTATTGTTATTACTAGAGGAAGAATTTTTCTTATGCTTGTCATGCTTAGTCCTAATGGGTGGCAGGAAATTAGACAAGAGAAGTCGTTTGGCAAGATATGAAGAACTCTTCTTTCAAAGATCGTCATTGATTGCTTTTAGAAACTCATGTTCTTGTAGAGTGAGCTTCTCGAAGCGTAGCTTCTCATGAGATCTTAGGAGCTCTCTATGATCTTCTTGAGTTGTTTCATGAGCTAACTTAAGAGTGTTTAGTTCTTTAGTTAGATGCTCAATCTCCTTCATAGCATTGTCATTCGACTCTTCTCGACTATAAAGACTATTAGCATGTTCATCGTTACTAGGCTCACTGGATTTATCATGCAAGAGTTCATCTTCACCAAGCAAGTCATCCTCATCACTATTGAAGTCAATGAATTTAGGGTGTGATACCTTGGGGCCTTTAGCCATGAAGCATCTTCCAATTCCCTCATTTGGTGAATCAAATAAGTCGAGGAGTTGGAGTTGGAGGATACGAGAGCAAGACCGCAACACCTTCATCTTGATCAGAGTCGGAGTTGGAGTGATAGCTTCCTTCGGATTGATTGTCGAGTCGGAGCCGAGACCCATTCACCTACATGAGCTTGATGTTTTCTTCTTGTGTAGCTCCTTGATGTCTTGTCTTTCCTCTCCTAATCCTTGCTTCTCCGAGAGGGTCTTCGCTCATAACGATCATCTCTACTCCTTCTCTCTTCCGAGGTGACTCATCTCTTGAGCTTCTTCTTCTTGGAGATTCTTCTCTTCTCTTGTGGGAGCCAGACACTCATTTGAGTAGTGTCCGGTCTTCCACAATTGTAGCAGCTTCGATCACGACTAGAAGATCTCTTTTCATCATATGATCTAGACTTTGAGCTTCTCTCTTTGCCTCTATTCTTGTAGAATTTGTCAAGTTCTTGACCATTAGGCTTATCTCTTCATTGGAAACTAACTTGTCACTTGAGGTTGTGGGAGCATCACTTGTAGCTTTGTAAGCACCACTTGACTTGTTGTGAAGCTCTTCCTTATCCTTGAGTGTCATCTCATGAGCAACAATTCTTCCAATAACTTCGGTTGGCTTGAGAGTCTTGTAGTTTGGCATCATTTGGATCAAAGTGCACACGGTGTCATACTTTCCATCCAAAGCTCTGAGAATCTTCTTGATGATGAATCGGTCGGTCATTTCTTCGCTTCCTAAGCCGGCAATCTCATTTGTGATGAGAGCAAGCCTAGAGTACATTTCAAATACTCCTTCACCATCCTTCATCTTGAACTTGTCAAGTCGACCTTGAAGAATATCTAGCTTTGATTCCTTCACGGACTCGGTACCTTCGTGCATTTCAACCAAAGTATCCCAAATCTCTTTTGCATTCTCAAGACGGCTGATTTTGTTGAACTCCTCGGGACACAAGGCATTGAAGAGAATGTCACAAGCTTGAGCATTGTTTTGCAACATCCGCAATTCTTCCGTTAGAAGCCATGATCCGAACTTTTCCTTCCTCAAGAATTCACCTTGTATACCAACACAAATAATGCCCCATGCGGTGGGTTATGACCAAGAATATGCATTTTCATTTTATGCTTCCAACTAGCAAAATTTGTACCATCAAAGTAAGGACCTCTACGAAAATTACCCTCACTAGACGCCATACTCTCCTAGGTTGTGAAACCAAGCTTATGGAGTCCAATGCAATGGAAACCAATACAATGGAGACCAAAGCTCTGATACCACTTGTAGGATCGAAAGTATGTCTAGAGGGGGTGATTAGACTACTTATCAATATAAAAATTCGCCTTTTGACAAAGAACAATTTTTGGCGATTCACAATTATGATCAAGTCAAGCATCACCCTACACATGCAATTCTAGAGTATAGGCAGCGGAAAGTAAATTGCACATATAGTAAAGAGAGGTGGAGAAGAGCAAACGCAATTTTGGAGACGCGGTGATTTTTCTCGTGGTTCCGATAGGTGGTGCTATCGCATTTCCACGCTGATGGAGACTTCAACCCACGGAGGGTAACGGCCAGAGTCCACGGAGGGCTCCACCCACGAAGGGTCCACGAAGAAGCAACCTTGTCTATTCCATCATGGCTCTACGCCCACGGAGGGCTAGCCTTACTCGGGGTAGATCTTCACGAAGTAGGCGATCTCCTCGCTTTACAAACTTCTTGGTTCAACTCCACATCTCGATGACGGAGGCTCCCAAGCGACACCTAACCAATCTAGGAGGCACCACCTCCAAAAGGTAATAAATGTTGTAGATGATGATGAACTCCTTGCTCTTGTGCTTCAAATGATAATCTCCCCAACACTCAACTCTCCTCACCGATTTGGCTGTGGTGGAAGAAAGGATTGAGTGGAAAGCAACTTGGGAAGCCTAGAGATCAAGCTTCATATGGTGGGAGTGGAGCAACTTGATCTCAACACAAGGGTAGGTAGTTCTCTTCTCGAAATGTAAGGTAGGAGTGGTAGTTCTTTCGATGGCTCTCTCCACGAATGAAGAGGGGTGGAGGGTATAAATAGCCTCCACACAAAATCCAACCGCTACACACATTTGAGCAATCTCGGTGAGACCGGTGGACAACTCGGTGAGACCGATAGTTCAAATAATGTGAACGTTGGGATTTTCTGTGGGACCGAATATACAATCTCGGCTAGTCCGATTCGCGAATGACAAGAGCATGCCGCTTGGTGGGACCGACTTCATCATCTCGGTGACACCGATTTGATGATGAAGATTCTGAAAGCTTGGCAACTCATGTTTCGTGAGACCGAGTTCGAATCGGAAAATCCGAAGTTTACTAGGGTTTGGCTTATGGTGAGGTGGTTCATCTCGGTGTGGTGAAGTTTGGAATATCGGTGGGACCGAGACTACTTATGAGTGTATATGGCAATGAAAGTTCTTGATAGTTTAGGAGATGTATCACTAAGCACTTGAGCAACCAGATCATCATCATAACCTCATCCCTTTTAATAGTATTGGCTTTACCTATGGACTCAATGTGATCTTGGATCACTAAACCAAAATGGAGTCTTGAGCTTTTGCCAATGCTTGCCTTAGCATTTTGAGGGTCCACTTCTTCGCCCTTGCCATACCCATATCACTGAACTCTCTGAAATGATTCTCAAGTAACTATTAGTTCAATGATATATATGTTGTTATTAATTACCAAAACCACCCGGGGATTAGTTGCACTTTCAAAGACGGATCAAGGATAGGCTGGACGAACCGAAAACGAACAGGACAATTGATCGACGAACGCGAGCCATCTTTGTCCTCACTTAACAACCACCTGCGAAATCAAAAAGACATGGTAACAAAAAGAAGGCCAGTAACTCGTTTGATCCAAAAAGAGAAAGAACATTGGCGGACAACCTAGGAGATGGCACAGTCGGGCACAACACCAACTCATGACTGTAAATCTGCAAGGCAAGCTTGTACCATAAATTGAAAATGAGCTAAAGTGGAATCGCGGTACACATGTAGAATGCAGAGTACAGGTACACTGACCTCGATGATCCAATTCACCATAGCAGAACGCTGCTCTACGACGCGACGGCCGCAGTTGCCTGAATGGAGGCGTACACCTCAGTGTAGTTGCACGCCGTCACTCCTCGTCGCTCACGCCGCAGGAACCGCTCGTAGCTCTCCTCGTCCTCCAAGTCATCGAACCGCTTCCACTGACGCGAATATTCCAATGAAGCCACCAAATCAGATCAAACACCGCACTGACTCTCGCAAAGGGAACCAATTTCCAACAGATTTGAAGAGGAATGTGTGGAACCCGCTCACCTCTGGTATGTCGTCATCGTCGCCAGTGCCGAGCAAAAGGGCACCCTGCCCAATCGCCGGATCCAACACAACATGAATGGTGGATGGCGGGGAGGGAGGGAGCATTGGAGCAACACGGTACCTCGGGGCGAGAAGGGGCTGGGGTCGGGGGAGGAGGCTGAGGGAGCGGGCGGAGCGGATGCAGCTGAGGAGTCTCTCGCCGACGCGGGAGAGGTCCATGCCGCCGCCCTCGATCAGGAACAGGGTCAGGAAGACGAGCGGCGAGGGGCCCGACCCGAAGAGCTCGCCGCCGGCGAAGAGGATCGAGGGGCCGGAGATGAGGAGGAAGCCAAGGGCGCGGTAGGCGGCGGCACGTCGCCCCGCATCTCTGCAGCGCCGTGCCCCCTCGGTGCGGCGGGGGACCATGGGAGGGAGCCGCCGCAGATCAGGCGGAGAGAAAGGAGCAGAGGAGGCGTTTGCGTGTGCTTGCGGCGTGGGAAGGAGCAGCTGGCCAATGAAAATGCGTACCTAATCCAGCGAATCACTTCTCTTTTCTTCGTGTTTTTTGTCGTACATGTGATGATGTGGCACGCGCGAGGATGCGCCATTTGCGCGACGCGTAATGGGTTTAATTTCCTGTGCTCTGCTTGCGGTCCAGCGGCGGCGGCGCCATGGCTGCTGTCGAGGAGCTAGCGGGAATGGGTTTCCCCAGATTTCAGCGAGATCGCGGGTTTGGTATGCTGGAGGTCGGTCGGTTTCCCCGGATCTCAGTGAGATCACGGGCTTGGTGTGTTCGAAGAAAAGGGGAACTTGCGTGACGGAGGAAAAATACATAGTAGCCCGTGATGTATTTTTCCTGTTTCCAGCGCTTTCTTTGCAAATAGCAGTTGTTGTGTATGGCCTGGTGTATGGTACGATGTGCTTGTATGAGTTGGGTTCTGTACTGTGCATGAGAGTACAAATACTCTAAGGCGAGATAGAACGAAAAAGACTGTAACATGCTAACTGCACATTCATTCATCTGTCGACTCTGTACAAATATATAGAGAGGATGAGCATGCTAGTGCTGCCACTACTCTAACTGCCTCCGTAACTAACTCCTCTAGATAAGCGCATGCCATCATGTACGTGAGACTAGCACTAGTTGTTACATTTTTTTTAGAACGAAGGCTTAAAGGGAGCCCGACTTTGAATTAACAAAGCCATCAACTGGTCAGGATTACACAAGGCCACCAAGCAAGAGCGACCGAAAGATATAAGGAAGCCGACCGAAAGTACTTACAACGCAACGCACACTCATCGCACACAAAGGAAAAGACATGGAAGAACGCAAGTAATGTCGGGCCATCGCACATCGACACCAAAAGCGTGAAAGCGAGAAGCCTCGGGGTTCACCAAAGGCCCGCAAGCACTCAGAGCACCGGATCATGGGATTGGGACCCCGCAACTGCCTTCCAACGCCAAGAAGACCCCAATCATCTCGCCCGAGCTCGAGGCGCCGCACTGCTCGGGTCGTTAGGCGCCACCCGAGAGCACGGACATGTGCTTGGTCGCAACCTGCAATAGGCATAGCTCACGATTCTCACCACGCCATAGGCTCGCACCACTAGTCAGACCGCCACCCGCCCGGCAACCGAGAACAGGAGGAAAGCATTTGGGGATTGTCAAGAAACCACCAGAAAGACCCAAGCACGGAGCTTGGAGAAGCCTCTGCTTGGACTCATGAATGACGGGCGCTCTCCTACCACAGAGCCACTCACCCGGAGAACCAGATGACCCAAGGCGGCGTCTCAAGGAGGGAACGACGCCAGGGCCCGCCACCGCCCAACCCGAGACGAAGTTTTGGGTTTTCACCCGGATCTGGGGCGGGGATGGATAGGGAGTCCTCAGCGGTACCTCGAAGGAGAAAGGCGATGCGCACACGCGCCCTCACCGCCGTGGTTGGAGAGCCAACCAAGGGTTTCCCCGGGACTCATGCTATGCCACCAACACACCGCCGGCACCGGAACAGGCAACCAAAGCTGCAGATCGGACAGCCCGACAAGAGGAGTGAGCAGAGGAGGAGAAAAAGCCCGACCTTCAGATCTGGGTCGGAAGAAATCCGTGCCACGACCACCCCCCGCCGGCTCCGCGCCGCCCGAGCAGCCGAGGAGGCTCGCGCGCCACATCCGCAAGACGCCACTGCCGCCGAGGCCAGATCGCTCGCCGGCCAGGGCGCTGCCCGAGTCCGTGGTCCTTCGCGAGGAACGGCGACGGGGACCTCGCCGCCACCTTCCTCGGCGGCCGCCGCGGCTTGTCGGGCGTGCCTCGGTGGCGGCAAGGGAGAGAGATGTTTGGAGGGTGGCGGCGCCGGAAACCCTAATCGCCCGGTCGCCCATGGGGACGACACGGAGCCGCAAGGGGGGTGGGTCGGATCCTATACTTGGTTCCACTAGTTGTTACATTAAAAGATCACATTGGTGCAACTGATCTTCTAGGGGTATTCCAACAAATACAAGCATCCTTTTTCTTAAAAAAATACTAATAGGAAGAGGAAGACGAAAATAGCACATGGGCCCATGTAGTCAGCCAGAATATAGCATGTGATCCTGCTCGGGATCATCCGTTTTCCGCTGTGCCAAATAAGCAATTAGCAGAAATCAACCGGGATGGACCGGGATTTGAAAGTACAGGGTGCCAATTTCAAGGATATGAAGGTCAAGGTTTAATTCAGACTGCGAGTACGAATTCAAGGTTTATTTCAGACTTTTCTCGCTTATTTATCATGGACTTGATGTTAGCTCAGTGGCAACCGTGTTACGAAGCAACCCGGAAATCACATGAGATATCCGCGAGTGGGCCGACCTGTTACTGTACACGTTTCACGTGAGAGATCCTTCTGCCTAACGTGAAGCGAGGTATAGTCGCCGCGGGAGCTCCTAATCAGTGTTGTAAGCGCTGGTTGCCACTACTAGCACTCACGCACATGCACCACCTTTGATCGATACATGTAGAAGATCACTCGATCGCATCTCGCAGGTTTCTATTTGCTCGATCAATTTGGGTCGATCAATCGATCTGGACTGGTCGCAGTTGACCTGTTGACCGGTCAACCATTGACTTTAGAAAAAGAAACAAAAAAGTAAAAATCATAAAATATCGTAAAAATGAAAAAATAGTTGTGATTCAAAAATGTTCATGGATTTCATAAAAAAGTTCAGATACTTCAGAAAAGTCCACCAATATGAGAAACATTGCAATTTTTTGAAAAAAGTTCATCAAATTTGAAAAAGCTGACAAGTTGAAAAACAAAATCTTTGTTTTTGAAAAGTTCATCCATTGAAAAAAATTCATCTCTTTTGAAAATATTACATTGATCTTGAAAAAAGGTTCATCTAATTTTAAAAAAACCACCAATCTTGAAAAAAAGTTCATTGAATTTGAATTTTTTTTTTGCCAAGTTTTGGAAAAGTTCATCTGGTTTGTAAAGAGTTCCTTAATTTTGAAAAAAAATAATGAATTCAAAACAGTTCGCGCATTTAAAAAAATAGTAAAGAAAAAATAAAATTTTAAAAATAAAGAAAATAAACAAAAAAGGAATGCCAAAACCATATAAAACTGGTCTAGTAAAAAACTATGACGAAAAAATAAAAAAAAAACAGCTGGAAGCTTTGCAAAACCGGGGCTTCCATGAACTAGGGAAAGTATAAATGGAGAAAAGGAAGTTTGTATGCACAAGTGATTCGATATCCTAGTGGTTAGGTCGTTTGATGTAGAGATTGCGAGATTGAAACCTTCGTGCGCACCTCTTTTTGGTTAAAAATAGAAAAAAGTTAATGGGCTGGCCAGCTCGGAGAGTTTATAAAAACTGTTATAAAAACAACTTTTTTCGAAACTTTTTTTCGAAACTGTTATAATAACACATCGTTGACATTTTCCTAATGCAAGAGAGAGTTGCTGCTCAGTCGTTGACTTCTTTTTCCAAATAACACATCGTTGACATTTTCCTAATGCAAGACACGGTTGCTTAAAACTTGCTCTTTCCAATATTATTATGTGATAAAAGGTCTCCTTCCCATTTCCTCCATGCTGCGTGTCCATGTCTAATGGCTAGGTAATTAACCATCTCGTCCTGACATTTGACCTTGTTGGTTCTTGCCCAACTTCCGCTGCCTTGTTGCAATGTGCCAACGGCGACAAGCATTGAGGGATTAGCACAAGCAAAGCGGTGCTCCGGTGCAGGGATTCTCTCTTTTCTACCAGCTCTGATCGTTCAGTCATTCCGGGCGGAGGTTTCTTCTTTGGCTGGATCAATCGGTGAGTATCTGAAACACCTCATCTTGTCTAAGAAGTGCCAATGGATGTAACCAAACCAACAAAGCAAGCACGCATGCATTACAATTTGCATCTTTGGAGGCTGCTTTGTGATGTCTGTGAGCATATTACTTCTTCTGTTCTTCTGTTTTTTTTTTTTGAAAGATGCGGGTTCACCGGCTTGATTGATTTAGAAGAAAGCAATGGGAAAACATGGTTGATCAAGTGATCATGGTTTGGAAAGAGGTAAGACCGGTCAAAGACTAGGCCAGCTACATGACCAGTGCATATTATCTCGCTACATCTTCCCCGAACGGGGCCTCAATGCATCTAGCTCCTGCTGCCCGCCAGAGCTCCATCGTGTTTTTGATGGCTTGTTGAACGTCCTCCGTCTGAGGCGTTTTTCCTCTGAACACACACGCATTCCTCTCTTTCCAGATCTCCCAAGTGATTAGCAGCAGCATCGACCTTAGCCCCTTTCTGCAGCTTTGAGGCGTTAGAGCAGTCAGTCTTTCCCAATGCCCGAGGGAACTGTGACCTTCGTCCCGCGCTTCTCTGAGCACAGCGCAACCATGCTTACTCGATGCTGCCCGCCAGACAGCTTTGGCAAAGGGGCAGTCCCAGAAGAGGTGTACTGAGCTTTCTAGGTTTCTGTTGCAGCAAACGCAGAAATACCCGTTGGGCACCCTCGCCGTTGCAGACGATCATTGCACCACAGCTTGTCTTGGTGGAGCAGCCAGACGAAAATCTTCACCGTACCTGGCGCCCAAGCCCTCCAAATCGCAGTTCTAACGCCTGCAGGGGGGATGACACTTATCTGTAGGTTGTAAGCAGCCTTTGCAGAGTAGTTTCCTTCTCCTCTGGTGTCCACCCAGCTGATCCGGTCCTCGTCGGAGGAGAGAACAATGCCCGCACTCTGAATCTTCCTCCACAGCTGCAAAAACTGGTGAGCAATCTCTGCTCTGTTGCCATGCCGGAGATCACGCACCCAAGTGTCGTTTGTCAGCGCTTCCTGAATCGTCATGTTTTTTCTTCTGGAATGCTGAAACAAGGATGGGAATTCATGTTGCAGCGCCACCGGCCCGATCCATCTGCAGGTCCAGAAATGCGCTGTTTTTCCGTTGCCCAAGTGCACAACGGTGGCAGATGCAAACAGCTTCAGGTCCTCCTTGACACATGGGGCCGGGAAATTCATCCAGGGCCGGCGCTGCTGTTGCTAGGAGAGCCAAAGCCAGCGCAGCCGGAGAGCTGTGCTGAAACGATGGAGGTCCAACAAACCTAGCCCCCCTTTTTCCACCGGAAGACAGACTTTGCCCCAGGCCACCTTGCATTTGGCGCCAGTGACATTCTCATCATGTGCCCAAAGAAACTGCCTCCTTGCTTTGTCCACCTCTTTCAAAATCTTCTTCGGCACTTTTAGAACTGTCATTGCAAACACCGGCAGTGTCGTCAACACAGCACGCACCAGTACCCTTCTACCTGCCATATTCATCATCTTGCCTTTCCACCCAGCCAACCTCGAGCGTATCCGGTCAATGATAAATTGGAAGTGCACCAGCCTAAGCTTCCTTGGGGAGATTGGCAGTCCCAGGTATGTGGTAGGGAACGTGGACTGCATCCCTCCAAAATTGTACAGAACCTCATTTAACTGAACATCAGTGCAGTTTATTGGGATGGCTTCAGATTTTGCCTGGTTCAACTTCAGTCCCGTGGCCTCCCCGAAATTACTGAGCAAAAGCTGCAGCGCGTCCACTTCTTCCTTCGCCGGGTTAGCGAAGATGAAGGCATCATCGGCGTATAAACTTATTCGCATGCTGATCCCATGTCCTAGCAGCTGGGCGATCATTTCTTCCTCTTCAGCAGCTTGGAGAAGGTGGTGGAGAGGGTCGATCGCGAGGACGAAAAGCAGCGAGGATAGCGGATCACCCTGCCTAAAACCACAGCCATGAGATATTGATTGGCCCTTCGTTCTGTTGAGCAGGCAGGAGGAGGTGGCCAAAGAGAGTAGCAGAGCTATCCAGTTTCTCCATCTGGGGGGGAAACCCATTTTTTGCTTGAGCTCGAGCAAGTACTCCCACGACACCAAATCAAAGGCCTTTGCTATGTCCAGTTTGAAGAAAAGCGCCTTTTTCTTCATCCTATGCAACATCCGAACGCAGCTTTGCACGTACTGATAACTCTCGTGGATGCATTTGCCCTTTGGAAATGCAGTCTGCGCCGGTGAGATGATTTTGTCTAGGGCCCCCGCCAACCTTGCAGCGAGCACTTTGGAGATTAGCTTAGCTACTGAGTGGATCAAGCTGATTGGTCGATAATGGTTGACCTCCGAAGCTCCATCTTTCTTTGGCAGTAGTGTAATCAGGGCCGTGTTGATCTCTTGAAAATTCTGCCCAGCCACCTGATGGAACTTGCAAAACACTACCATGATGTCGTCCTGAATGATGTGCCAGCAGGATCTGAAGAATTGCCCTGTGAACCCGTCAGGGCCAGGGGCCTTTTCCGTTGGGGAAGAGATGATGGCTGCCCAAACCTCAGCCAAGGAGAAAGGCGATTCTAGACCTTGCGGATCCACAGTGGGAATTGCCAGTCGTTCCCAGTTGATGGTGGTTCTCGTATCTTCTTGCTTTCCCAGAAAGCTTGTAAAGTGGTCATGGAGAATCCTCTCCTTTCCGTCATGATCAAACACCTCCGAGCCATCTACCATGAGGGGGTGAATGTAGTTTCTCCTCCTTCTAGCTCTCACTCTTGCGTGGAAAAACTTCGTGTTTGCGTCTCCTGCCTTTAGCCAGGTAATCCGAGAGGCTTGCTTTCTTCTAGCCCTCTCAATGGCTGCTAATCCGAGCACTTTCATCTTGAGCTGTCTTCTCAGGTGCAATTCTGCAGGCGAGAGTTCTCTATTTTCTTGCGCCACATCTAGCAGCCGGATGATCTCATTTGCAATGTGCAGCTGCATCTTTCCTTTGCCAAAAGTGGCCTTGCTCCATATCCTCAGGTTGGCCGCTGTTCGGTCAAGCTTCTTCTTGATTCTGATGAAAGGGCAGTCGTGCTGGACCGGCCTCTGCCAGGCTCTAGTGACCGTTTGGAAGAAGTGAGGAAACTTAGGCCAGAAGTTTTCAAATCTGAACCTAGCGCTTCGTCGAGGTGCATTCGCAGCAGTTAGAACCAGCGGGCAGTGATCCGAAAAAGAGGTTGATGCAGCAACCAGCATGTGATCGGGGTGCGATTCCTCCCAGCGCGGTTGCTGAAAACCTTGTCAATGCTACACAAGGTAGGCCTTTCTCTCTTATTGCTCCATGTAAAACGCCGGTTTTTTGCACTTGATTTCCTTGAGTCCTGCTAAATCGATAGCCCGGCGAAACTTTCCAATCATCCTCCTGTTTATGTTTGAGTTGCTCTTGTCTCTCGCTTGATATATCATGTTGAAATCACCCTTGATCATCCACGGCTCGTCTGCAGGAGGGGCGGCAGCGGCTATCTCCGAAAGG
This sequence comes from Aegilops speltoides, assembly GCA_021437245.1. NCBI lineage: Eukaryota > Viridiplantae > Streptophyta > Magnoliopsida > Poales > Poaceae > Aegilops > Aegilops speltoides. Next base: position 473,082,115 of record CM038143.1, on the reverse strand, counting down.
AAATTCTCTTTTTGTGCATCCTCAGTTGGGCCGTAGACCGTGGTCATCCAAAAAACCCTCCCTGAGCTCCTCTCGAGCACCCTAGCTGTAATGGAGAAGCTACCCAGGTAATGCGAAGCTACGTCGACTACATCCTTATCCCAAAAAATCGCTGCGCTCTCTCTAGTCCCAATCGCCGGCAGCACCACACACCCCTGCAATCTACTGCCTCCTATCTCGCTAGCTACTGCTGTCGTCCAAGTATCAATTTTAGTTTCCTGTAAACAGAGCACTGCTACCCTATGGGAGGAGGCTACGTCGCTGACGATCGTGCGTTTAGCCAGGCAGTTTAAACCTCTAACGTTCCAAGTCATGAAGGTTAGATTGCCGTCATCCATCGAAGAAACTGAAATTTCTCCGCCAACTGAACCATGCACTAAGAAGAAACAAAGACACCGTACAACTACACCGGGGGCGACGATGGCCACCAGTAGCCCCAAAAGCCCGTCGTCGCGAGCCGTCCACAACACTGAAGAACTAACCATAGAAACTAAATCTAACTCAAACTGGTTTAAGACCAGCCGCTGGCGGAGACTAGCTACTACTAGGAGTACCAACATGATCATCCTTGCGAGATCTCCTCTGCTTCAGCGATTCCAGCCATGCCCGCAGCAATCTTGAGAGCGCCCTGGTCAAGGCCCGTGAGCTTAGAGATCGCAGCAATGTCGTCATTGGAGAGGGGCTCCTGGAAACGCTTCATGATATGCGCTGCAGCTTTTTCCGTCATCTTGTCCTTCGGGCCAAGCTCTCCCAGCTCCTCAACGAGGCGCAGCACCGCCCTTTGCGCCACGGGGGTGGCGTTGCCCGCAGCCGCCTGCCGAGTGCTGCGGCGAGATGGGCGGAGGTGGCCCTGGACTTTGGCGGGGCAGAGTGGCGAGGACGAGGAAGCTGGCTAGCGAGGATCGGTGGAGGCACCGCGGTGAACAACTCCTCAACCGGCGCCTTCCCGCTGCCAATGCGCATGGCGCCCACCTGGTGGGTGACCGCGTCCATCTGGAAGCCCACCGTCGCCGCAGCAGGGGAGGCAATGCAGGGCAGGAGGCATGGCAGCATCTCCGGGCTTTCGAGCTCGGAGGGCTTAGCGACGTGGGGGGAAGGGGAGCGGCCACCATCCTCGAAAGCCAGCGGGGTGAAGAGGGCTTCCTGCATGGCGCTCTCCAGTTCCAACTACATGCAGTCAGTGCGCGGTGGAGGAGACAGTGCGCGCCCGTTGTCGGAGAAGGAGAAGAACTGGGCCACCGGGTCTGTCTCCGCCACAGGAGGAGGAGGAGGTGCAGAACGGAGTGGGAGCGGCGGCGTTGCGCGCAACACTAGAGCATCTGCGGCCTTGTCGCCCACTTTGCGGCCCCGCCGGTCCGCCCCGTGACGACGCCCGGCTGGAGACCTACTGCGGCGCCGATGCGCTTCCCTGACGACGTCCTCGTCGCAGCTCCTGGCGTGGCAGCCGTGGCCCAGCAGGCGATCCCGCCAGGAGCGGTTGGCCCTGGCGCCATCACCACCGCCATCCTCGTCACGGTCACGGGAACCCCTTCCGAGCACAGGGCCGCAGGCCGCAGCCCCGACGCGCGGCGCCCGGCTGCGGGCCTTGCCCTGCCCATCTTCAACGTGCTCCACCCAGGTGCCAGGCTCATAGCGCGGGAGGGGGCGGTTGTCGTCTTCATCCGAGGAGGGGAGCCCGCTCTGGCCGGAGTGCGAAGAGCGCGGCGAGAGGGGGGTCCAGCCCTCCAGCAGGTCGACGTGGATCAGGAGATCGTATCGCCGGACGCCAGGCGGTGGGGGGATGCGGCGATCAGCGGGGGCGAGGCCGACGATCTCGTCCGCCCGGCCCGCGCCCCGCTTGAGCACCCAGAGCGCGCGCTTGGTGGGGATGTGAGCAACATCCCACACCCAAAGCCAGAACGCGAAACGTCTTGGTGTGCCCTCTCTCCAGGGTGCGCGAGTCGAGCCGGTCGACGCGGCCGATGTCGCCGAGGGCCTCCTCCGCACCCAGTAGAAACTAGAACTGCATGGGCAGGTCTTCAACAACTATGCGGACGTGGTGGTGAAACTTGAGGAGCGCGGCGTGGTCGTCTTCGTTCCAAGCCCTGATGAAGTACTTGCACCCCTCCACCTTGATGACGCCCCGGCGCACGGCGTTGTCCCGGTGCGCGGGGAGGTCGAAGTGGACAAGGAAGGCTTCTGGCTGGTGGGCGGTGACGCGAAGCAGGTGCGGAGGGGTGGAGAGCTGCTCGAGGATGACCCTGCCCACCGTGGCCGGGGTGGTGGAGTGCGAGCGGTCCGCGGCGGTGAGGGTGACCGCGTGTTGGCGCATCACATGCTCCTCGATCTCAAACGCCGGGGAGGCCACGATGATCTTGCTGCTCTCCCGCGGCCTCCTGGCCGGGTCGTAGAGGGCGAGGCTTGCCATGGGAGCGGGGGGAGGCGCGGGCGGGAAGACGACGCGGCCGGGGACCGGAGCTGTTGACGCAGCCGGGAAAACTAGGCGATCACGGGCAGCCCCTCCCGGGCCGCCGTTTCTTGAGTTTTGGGGGCACTCCTGGCCAAAGTGACCCGCTCGCTTGCAAATGATGCAGCGAAGGGGATCCCGGCAATCTATACGGCGATGGCGCTTACTGAAGCAACGAAAGCATTTACCTTTGAACTTACTTAAAAAGGCCTCCTTCCTCGCATCCGCATTGAAGGTTCTGCGGCGGTCCAAGCGCTGGATCGGAGCGCGCCCGCCTCGATCCGCCGAGCGGGGGGCGGCCCTCCCCTTCTTCCGAGATTTGACCTCCGTCCATCCCCCCCCCCCCACCGGGCTTGCCTGGCTCGAAGAGGAAAGAATGGCCGGTGAAGCGGGGCAAACGACCTAGGAATTAAGGCGCGCCTGGCCCCCACGAGGAGAGGCCCCCAGATCCGGCGAGCCGAGCTGCGCCCCGGCCCTGGATGACTCGCCGCGCTGCAGGATTCGCGGCGTCGAGGCCGGATCTGACGCGCCAGCCGTCGAGGCCGCAGACCGAGGGGAGGAGAGCTGGGAATGACCGCAGACCGGCCTATTCAGCTGCATCTGCTTTGGTCCCCCAGTTCTTCTGTTTTCAAGTACTCCCTCCATTTCAAAATAGATAACCCAACTTTGTACTAAAGTTAGTACAAGATTGAGTCATCTATTTTGGAACGGGGGGAGTATAATGTTAGTGTTAAATGTTCTTACACAAGCTTTGATTTGATCAGGTGGCGCTTGAATACTCTCTTCTACGCCACGATCGCGATGGCCGGTGATACCAAGTTCCTCCTATGGCTGCTGCTCTTGATCAGCGCATCGCTGTGCCACGCTTCCGAACTCGACATCCAGTGCCTGAAATCCGTACAAAAATCAGTGGCCGACCCAAACGGCATCCTCAGATCCTCTTGGAAATTCAACAAGGACGGCCGCAGCGGCTACATATGCGGATTCACCGGCGTCGAGTGCTGGAGCCACGACGAGAACAGGGTGCGCTCTCTGCGCCTGCGCAACTTGGGACTCCAAGGTCCGTTTCCTCAAGGCCTCCATGACTGCACGAGCATGATCGCGCTGGACCTCTCAGGCAACGGTTTCTCAGGGCCGATCCCTTGGCGCATCGCGCACGACGCGCCGCACCTGTCGTACCTGGACCTCTCGAACAACAGCTTCTCCGGCGAGATCCTGGACAGCATCGCCAACATGGCGTATCTCAACGTGCTCAACCTCGAGTACAACCAGCTCGGCGGCCAGATTCCGGAGCGGTTCAACGCGCTTGGCCGGTTAACGGCGTTCAGCGTCGCCGATAACCTGCTGTCGGGGCCTGTTCCTGCTCTGCTGCGGAAGTTTCCGGCGTCGCATTTTGCTGGCAACCGAGGGCTCTGTGGTGCACCGTTGGACGGGTGCCCTGGGAAGATATGGGGATTGGTGCGGATCAGGCAGATCAACGAGGAGTCTAGTATCGGAGCGGCTGTCGGGTTCGTCGTGGGGTTCGTGGCGGCCTTCTACTCCCCGCACTGGGTCGGCTTCCCCAAGAGGCTCCGTGCTTACGGCTTCCGCGTATGAACAACTCCAACAGCAAATCTGTTTTGTCTTTTTTGTGATTTATTTTATCTCCTGTTGAAAAAGTTAGCTTTCACCCGATGAGCCTGGCAACTTGCGAAATCACTAATTAAGGAGTACTCTTTGCGGAGATCACTTCAACTTCCCCACGTTGCAGCAAATGGTGCGCTGCATGTGCCCCACTTGTCGCAACCTGATAGTTTTTTCCTTTTTTCGCAGATCCGTTTATTCAAAACGTTTTATTTCTTAAGCCGTGCGTCCAAATCTCGAACCGTTTTTGCCGCTGCATTCCTCGCGTCGAGATCTTCCAAATTAGATCACATGTTGATAGGTTTTGACGAACTTTTTTTTCCACGAAAAAACCGAACTGGGAACACGGATTCCCGTGCCTCTGACGAAATCACAACCGTGCCTCTCGCGAAAGAAAAAGAAAATAGAAAACACGTTTTTTTCCTTTCCGAAAGAGGCACGCCTGTGCCTCTCGCGAAAGCACAACCGTGCCTCTCGCGAAAAAAAAAATAGAAAACACGTTTTTCCTTTCGGAAAGAGGCACGCCTGTGCCTCTCGAAAGCACAACCGTGCCTCCCGCGAAAGAAAGAAAACAGAAAACGTGTTTTTTTTTTCATTTCCGAGGAGGCACGGCCGTGACTCTCGCGAAAGTACGCCCGTGCCTCTCGCGAAAGCAAAACCGTGCCTCTCGCGAAAGAAGGAAAAATAGAAAACACGTTTTTTTCGTTTCCAAGAGGCACGGACGTGCCTCTCGCGAAAGTACAACCGTGCCTCTCGCGAAAACAAAATCATGACTCTCGCGAAAAAAATGCGTTTTTTTGCGCAAAAAAATTATTTTCTTCGAAAATTATTTTTTGTCGAAAAGCTAGGGAAGACCAGTGGAAAACCAAAACGTCAAAAAAAAACCGAAAAAACCGTTTAAAAAGCCAAAAACACGTGCGGAAAAATAAAAAAACAAAATCCGGCGCCCAGAGCGCGACACATGGCGAATGGCTAAGAGCGCGCCAAGTGGCGCTGATCGTTGCGAGGCTCCCGAAGAAGCACTCATTAATTAGTTGCTCCCGGCAACTTGGCATGTGCCGGTGTTTTCTCTTTTTGATACACGGTCCTAAGGCCCAATTCATTAAAAAAGATCAAAGAGAATTGTCAGGTTAGTTAACGGAAAACCGAGCAAAAGTTGTCACATAACGCCCGCAAAAAAGAAGGCACCTTAGGCTACATGTCCACCCATGCAAGAACGCACACACGCCGCCGAGGAGAAAAAGCCTGTCAAGGTTGCAGCCCGGCGTTATTGTCATCACGCCTCCACGAGGGCGACTCCGACTTCACCATCGACGACCATCGATGTCCTCACCGCAAACAAGCGTCGAGGCCTGTGTCGGTTGATGCCAAACAGTCAACCACGCATGCCAGCGACCAGACAGCCCCGACTCTGTCGACAAGCATTGCAGGCGAAAAGCATTGGGCTTGCGCCGAGCCAGCACTAGAACCGATCACCTGTCTCGTGTCGTCGTCACCCCAAGGGCCCCTCCTCAGCAGTTCTGACTCCAGGAAGACAAAGCGAGGCACAACGACCCCTCAAACACGCCGGAAGAGACCGACTACCAAGACCCATCAGCAAGGTAGCTCCGCTCGAAGCCGCCATAGTTGCCGTACAGGAGGCCGCGCAAATAACCACATCGTCGGACGGACGCCGGCCAACCGCAATTCCGCGAGCGCCCAGCACATGAAGCATGCAATCAGGATCCAATGCTCTTCAAGGCGACGCCCCCAAGGGGGAAGCGACGATGATGCCGCCGTCCGCCCCGGTCAGGCTTTAGGTTTTCACCCGAAGAGATGGATCTGAGTGTGTGCAGGGAGTGAACTCCACGGCAACACCTCCAAGAAGGGGAAACAACGCCCACAGAAAAACCGCCACCGCCGCCGGCTACTGCGCGGGCTTTGCCTGGCGGCAGCGAGGGGAGAGGGAAGGAGCGGGTGGGGTGGCGGCAGCGGTGTTAGGGCACGCTCTGGCGTGTTTGCTTGCAACATATATTTCAACTCTTGCACAAGTACAACGATGCGAGTTGTGGTTATAATATGATCGAAGCAGCAAAAAAAACGGATGTTAGCTTCTGATGTACTGATACACTGAGAAGCGAGCGTAGCTCAGTTGGCAAGGTGCGCTAGTTGGCAGCCAGCCCATCAGTATTCGAGTCTCGACTCGAGCGCTTGGTGCTAACGGAGTTTTCTTCTATAAAAAAACCAATAGGGTAGGGTTGGTCTCGTTTTTTCTTTTTCTTTTTCGACGCACTGATGCACTCAAGCGAAAGGGTTGGTCTCGTTTTTTCTTTTTCTTTTTCGACGCACTGATGCACTCAAGCGAACCAGTTGTGACTGCAAAGCGGCACATGCGATTGCTTCCGGTTGTGGGCACTGCTTCACTCGTTTCTTTCTTTTTGAGCAAATGGACTACTCGCCCGCACATTCTTCATTCGTTAACGAAACTTGAGAGTTTCTGCACCACCCGTGAGGGCACTGCTGTCTGCTGCACTACGACGTAGTACAGTCCAGTACCTTTGAGCTGTCCAGGCTAGAGGATGGGCCTCTCGACTTAACTACGACGGACGCGCTCTGGTTCCATAACTGCTGTGCTGACCCGTGACTTGGTCAGAGATGGTACGTTGAAGCGCGAGGGCCATCTCGAGTTGCAAGGATGGGTTCCGATAGCGAGGCCATCCATCGACGTCCGCGGCGAGACGCACGCCGGAAAGCGCACGCGCACCACGTACGCACTACGCCACTCGCTAGTGGCGAGCGCCGTGGTCAACCTCCCAAGCCAAGCCAGGAGGAAACCGATCGATCCGTGTGCCGACGACGCGGGGATCGCTAGCATGTGTACGTAGCTAGCGTTCGCGCTCCAAGGCGAGAACCTACGGCGACGCGGTGGTGCATTCCGCACCGTTGCTTTCGGTATGTCCGGCATTATTTGGTTGCCTGCATCCAACGATGAAATAGGGTTCCCCTTATTTAGTACAAAGCAACCATCATCAATAAAATCAACGATAAGTACTGAGACGGAAGCATTACAGGCACGCCAAAAAGCCAAACGAGAAAGTATGAAATATACAAATGCCGACAACGGCGGATCAACAAAAACGAAGAAGCCTCGCGATCGCAGCGCCCACCGGGGATCTTCCACCAAGCTCCTAGACTTCAAACTGTCTGTACGAATCAACACCCCTAAGAAGGGACGCGACGATTCACTCTGTGCTTTTTGAAACCGAACTGAAAAACCATACCGAAAATAAACCGAACCGGACCAATTTTACGGCTTTTATGGTTTCTGATTTTGGTATGGTATGAACTTTTCATACCGTTTTGAACTTTGGTTTTTATGGTATATACCAAAAACCGAACGGTTAACCGAAATAAAAAATAAATTTATATTTCTTGAGGCGAACAACCATACAAGTTATCATTTTTCTTGTACATGAGTCAAATTCAATACCAAGCACGTACATTTTCCTCATAACATAGTCATTTTTCTCTTTGAAAAATGATAAGCACGTCCAAAACCATCTAGGAATGAATCCATTCATGCATATATACTTATATATATAGTTATATACTATTTGTGTAAAATAGTATGTGCTTTGAGTCATAGATTTCTAAATTGTTATTACGTCATTTTTAAATTCACGTCAACTTTGGTTTTTATGGTATATACCGAAATCATACCAAAATAATTTGGTATATACCGAAACCGAAACGTATTTTAATTTCATACCGTATTTGCCGAAATGTTAATACTGTATAAACCAAAAAATTGTATAAACCGAATCATGTAAACCGAATAAACCGAACGCACAGAGTGAGCGACGATGATGACGCTGCTGCCAAGGGTTTCCCCCGGTATGTGACAAGGAGACATGAAGGGTAGCCCTCGACGTCCTCCAGGAAGGTTCGGCAGCACACACAGGCGCCACACCGTCGGTGTCAGCTAGGCCGACAGGGATTTCTCCCGATCCCAACCTTCACTACAGGCGCTCTGGAGCATGCCACCAAACAGACCACCACCCTGCGGCAACACGTTCTTGAAGCTTCTCACGCCGCCTCACAATGGCACCGCGAAGGGGGCCTGTACAACGAAGAAGAGGAGCCGGGATTAGGGACAGCAACACCGTCGGCACGCGGGAGGGCCCAACATCCACCGTCGACGACGGTAATCGACCGGACGCAACAGCAAGAGCATACCAGGCCCACAGGCCTGACCAAGCCCTTAGATGCTCGCAAAGCTCCCATTGTCGCGCTGTAGAAGGCACGCCATCGGCGCCGCCATCCCAAATCCGAGCTTATCCTCCCCCTCGCCACACAGAAGACGTCGAAGTTGCGCCAGTGGCCGACCCGCTAGGACCCAGATGGGCCCCGGATGGGCAAGATCTATGCCGGGAGCGCGCCGCCGGCCACCCCACACTACCACGCCGCCCGTCGCAAAGGAGCAGCACCGCCACCACACCCGCCGCTCGGTCGCCAGGCCACTGCCAGGCCGAGCCGCACCGCCGCCGTCCCCTGCCCCGAGAAAGAGGAAACACGCGGGGGGGGGGGAGGAGGAGGTCGCGCCACCGCCGACACCACCCGGGCCAGCGTCGGGCCGTCCGATGGTGATGGCAAGGGGGGGAGGGAGGAGGAGGACGACCGAGAGGGAGGGACGCGCGTGATAACCCACAAGTATAGGGGATCACAACTGTTTTCGAGAGTAGAGTATTCAACCCAAATTTATTGATTCGACACAAGGGGAGCCAAAGAATATTGTGAAGTATTAGCAGTTGAGTTTCAATTCAACCACACCTGGATAACTTAGTATCTGCAGCAAAGTATTTAGTAGCAAAGTAGTATGAAAATAACGGTAACAGTGACAAAAGTAAGAGTAGCAGTTTTGTAGTAATTGTAACAGTCGCAATGGTAAAGTAAATAAGCAAAACACAATATGTGAAAAGCTCGTAGGCATTGGATCAGTGATGGATAATTATGTCGGATGCGGTTCATCATGTAACAGTTATAACATAAGGTGACACAGAACTAGCTCCAGTTCATCAATGTAATGTAGGCATGTATTCCGAATATAGTCATACGTGCTTATGGAAAAGAATTTGCATGACATCTTTTGTCCAACCTCTCGTGGCAGCGGGGTCCTAATGGAAACTAAGGGATATTAAGGCCTCCTTTTAATAGAGTACCGAACCAAATCATTAGCACTTAGTGAATACATGATCTCCTCAGACTACGGTCATCACCGAGAAGTATCCCGATTATTGTCACTTCGGGATTGTCGGATCATAACACATAATAGGTGACTATAGACTTGCAATATAGGATCAAGAACTCACATATATTCATGAAAACATAATAGGTTCAATTCTGGAATCATGGCACTCGGGCCCTAGTGACAAGCATTAAGCATAGCAAAGTCATAGCAACATCACTCTCAGAACATAGTGTATACTAGGTATCAAACTCTAACAAAGCTAACTTGATTACATGGTAAATCTCATCCAACCCGTCACCGTCCAGCAAGCCTACGATGAAATTACTCACGCACGGCGGTGAGCATGATGAAATTGATGATGGAGGATGGTTGATGATGACGATGGCGACGAATCCCCCTCTCTGAAGCCCCGAACGGACTCCACATTAGCCCTCTCGAGAGAGATTAGGGCTTGGCGGCGGCTCCGTATCGTAAAACGCAAGGAAACTTTCTCTCTGATTTTTTTTCTCCGCGAACGTGAATATATGGAGTTGGAGTTGAAGTCGGTGGAGGTCCAGGGGGCCCATGAGGCAGGGGGCGCACCCTGGGGGCGCCCCCACCCTCGTGGACAGGGTGTGGGCCCCCTGACGTTGATTCTTTCACCATTTTTTTATTAATTCTGAAAAGTTGCTCCATGGATTTTCAGGTCATTCCAAGAACTTTTATTTATGCACAAAAATAACACCATGGCAATTCTGCTGAAAACATCGTCAGTCCGGGTTAGTTCCATTCAAATCATGCAAATTAGAGTCCAAAACAAGGGCAAAAGTGTTTGGAAAAGTAGATATGATGGAGGCAAGTCAATTGACAAACTGAAAGTGATAAAGAAAAAAAATTACAAACTCTATTTGCTCTTGTTGTTGCAAATATGTAAAGCCAACATTCAAGTTTTCAGTAAAGATTATGAACTAACCATATTCACAATAACACTTAGGTCTTATGTTTACTCATATCAATGGCATAATCAACTAGCGAGCGATAATAATAAATCTCGGATGACAACACTTTCTCAAAACAATCATAATATGATATAACAAGATGGTATCTCGCTAGCCCTTTCTGAGATCGCAAAACATAAATGCAGAGCACCTTTAAAGATCAAGGACTGATTAAACATTGTAATTCATGGTAAAAGAGATCCAGTAATAGTCATACCCAATATAAACTAATAGTAATGCATGCAAATGACAGTGGTGCTCTCCAGCGGGTGCTTTTTAATAAGAGGGTGATGACTCAACATAAAAGTAAATAGATAGGCCCTTCGCAGAGGGAAGCAAGGATTTGTAGAGGTGCCAGAACTCGATTTTGAAATAGAGATAAATAACATTTTGAGCGGTGTACTTTCATTGTCAACATAACAACTGAGAGATCTTGATATTTTGCATGCTACACACATTATAGGCGGTTCCCAAACAGAATGGTAAAGTTTATACTCCCCCGCCACCAACAAGCATCAATCCATGGCTTGCCCGAAACAACGGGTGCCTCCAACCAACAAACAATCCTAGGGGACTTTTGTTTGTAATTATTTTTTATTTAAGCATGGGACTGGGCATCCCGGTGACCAGCCATTTTCTCGTGAATGAGGAGCAGAGTCCACTCTGTCGTGGTACTAAGAGTGACAGTAGAATGGGGGGTAGGTATGGAGAGGCAAGATCCTGGCTATGGAGTAGTTGTATACGCAAGTGATTTACGAGTTCAGGCCCTTCTCGGAGGAAGTAACAGCCCTACGTCTCGGAGCCTGGAGGCGGCCAGACTGGATTATATGTGTATGAGTTACAGGGGTGCGAACCCTTCTGCCAGTGGAGGGGGGTGGCTTATATAGTGTCTGCCAAGACCCAGCCAGCCCATGTAGCGGAGGGTATAAAGTACATTAAGGTCTGGCGTTACAGGTAACGCCTTACATAAAGTGTCATCATGGCCATAAAGACTACTTAATTACAGACCGTTTGGATACAGAGTGGCTCTTGATCTCCTGGTGGTCGAGTGAGTCTTCATGGTCGAGTGTCTTCAAGTCCGTCGAGTGGAATCCCTCTTGGTCGACTTGGAAGCAGCTTCTTCTAAAGATGTCCTTGGGGAGGGTACTTTGGACAGGTCCATGACCCTACCCTACGTACATGACTTCATCATTAGCCCCCGAATGGATCGAGGTTTGAGTGAGGAAGGAGTTGATAATCTTTCCAACCTGTTTTTTGTGCTACGAGTGTGTCTCACTATGGATCAATGACTTCTTAGTGGTGGCGTCAACTTCTCTTTCAGTCGCCTTGATCCATTCATTATGTTTGTCGAGTGAACTTTAGGAACTTGGAGATTTCTGAGCGACGGATCGTAGGAGATCTCTCGTCTCACAAGTTGCTCTATTGTTAGCGGATTTAGCGGGATCCGAATTTTGGGAAGCACGCGAAGCGGAGAAGACCGCAGTACTCGGATGGGATAAGGCAGAGATGCCTCGACTTCTGCGCCACCTTTTTCACCATGTATCACGCGCGCGACTGTTTCGGGATTTGACAGGATCGCCTGGGCCTACCGGTCAGTCACTCGGAAGTGACCTTATATAAGGCGTCGGACGGGTTTTTTTTGAACAGTGCGTCTTCATTCCCCTCTCCCCCTTCCTCAACCTCGCCCGCTGCGCCCGCTTTTATTTCCAACCAACTGCTCCTCGCGCGCCTTGCCGACGACGATGGTGAAGGAGAAGATGGTGGCCTTGGAGCGAGCGAAGAAGGCGACAGCGACGGCGAAAGTGATGGGGAGAGCAACCAGTCAGGGCGGATCTTCGTCGCGGTCCCGCCTGCCGCAAGGCTGGGTCCAAGGAGACTGGATCCGCTCGACCATCACCCAGAGGGATCTCGACGATCTGGCCAATGAGGGACTGATCTCTCATGGGTCAGCAAGACTTCCGGGGACGGAGTGGCAGCCGCGGCCACAGGAGGGTGAGTGTGTCCTCTTAGCCACTCATGTAGATCACGGATTCTCTCTGCCGCCGAATCTTTTCTTTCGAAGGTTTCTGAACTTCTTTGGGGCACAACTCCATCACTTCACTCCCAATTCCATTGCCTATCTCGCCGCTTTCGTGTCTCTGTGCGAAAACTTCCTGGGTTGTAGGCCGCACTGGGGTCTCTTTAAGCACATATTCACTTGTCGTTCTCAGACGGTGAAAAAGGCGAGTCCGAATGACGAGAGGACCAAAGTAATCCAGATGTGTGGGGGTCTTGGGGTCCAAATGAGGAGTAAGAGTGCTTTTCCAGCAATGACCCTTCCCGATTCGGTTAGAGGGTGGCAGTCGACCTGGTTCTACTGCCAAGATGAGTCGACGCCGGGGCAGTCGACTGGTCTCCCTCCATTCTCCATGGACCGAGTGAACAAGCCATCTTCCTTGAAGGTACTTATGGAGGAAAAGGCGTAGGTTAAAATGTTGATGGAGCGTGTAGTTCAACTCATTCGCGATGGTGTCACTGGCATGGATCTTTTGGAGGTTTTTCTTCGATGGTGCATTCAGCCACTCCAGTACCGAGGCCACCCAATGTGGTTGTACTCTGGTACCGAGGGCACCACTCGGGTCCACCCAGAGGAGATCGACGATGCCACACTGGAGAGGTGGATGACTGCCATCACGGGGAACAAGGACAACCCTCGTGGGGCTAGGAGGATCCCACCGCTCGACCAGTCTTATGAACCAGACACGGTATGACCACTTATCCCTGGTTGTGACTCTGTTTCATTCATTTTGTTTCACTGCAAATCGGTCGATTGACCTTTGTCTTGTTTTGTTGTCTTCCAGGCTACCACTAAGTTGTATTCGATGCCCAATGGGGCGCAGGCACCGACAAAGGAGGAGGAAGGAAGTGGAGGTGAAAGTCAAGAGGAGTGGGAATCGGATGGCGATGAGGTTGATGAAGATGCTGGCTCCGACGAGGAAGAGGAGGAGGAAGAGGAGGAGGAAGTCGCGCCTCCCCGTTCCGAAAGGAGATCCAAACTTGTCCATGATCCTGTAGTCGAGCGTGGCAAAGGAGTCGCGCCTGTTGTTCAGTCGACCAAGCGTCCTCGGACGACTTCTCCGGTGCCGACTGAGAAAGCGCCGAAGCAATCTCGAGTGGCGTCATCGAAGCCGACGAAGGCCTTGCCAAAGATGAAGATGGTGATCCCCACTATCTCAGGGTAATGGCGTAACTTGAGTTTTCTTGTTTCACATGGATTTATTCTTGGTCGATTCACGAACTGACCGACTGACTTCTGGAACTACAGTGCTGCTACTTCTGATACCTCGACCAGACCTGAAGATCACGAAATGGAGGATGCTATCACTTCCAACCCGTGTATGGCCTTTGTAGCTCCGTTTTCAGTCGGTAGGATCTTCATTTTTAACTTTGAATCTTTTCTGCACCTCCAACCAACATCATCATTGACCTTCCTGATGACGATGATGAGGAACCACTGAGGCAGAGAAGGAATAAGAAAGCGTCTGCTGGCAGGGCAGCTCAGGTCGTGTCAGCACCCGAGATGTTGGTAGTGGAGGGGGACAACGTCACTCGGCCTATCGTATCCTTTGCGGTGCCGCTGACGAGTGCACGTCCTTCGTCGTCGAGTGCTGATCAGCCTTCACTTTTCTTGACCCACCACGTCCCAGAAGACCAAGCAAGCGCTACTAAAGAAGCCATACGCCAGGCGGGGGTCATGATGGAGCAAGTGAAGGCGATCCGAGACGCCAGTCAAGCGGCTTATGACGCCAGTTCAGCTCTTCAGAGCAATGTTCAGGTTAGTCGATCACCGCTTTGCTCGTTAGGATATGATACCTAAAACTTTTCTTTACGAAAATCTTAGTATCTGTCGTACACCCACTGGGTGCGCCGATTGAAATTCTGGATTGGTGGGGGCACACTGAGTGCACCCACTGGGTGTAGTCCCCAAGGCTATGGTGGATCTGGCACGATCGACCATAGTCTTTATGTCTTAAGCTTTTTCTTTACTCGATCGGTCGAATGGAATCATAGACCGGTGGGGGCACGCTGAGTGCACCCACCGGTGTAGTCCCAGATCGTGGTCGATCACGCGCAATCGACTACTGATCTGAAGAACACTTCTCTCTTTTTTTTGTGGCTATCTGCTGGTGGTTAGCCTTTCTGTCTTTTTTGGTCGACTGATCGACTCTAGCTGATAAAACTAGTGGGGGCACGCTGAGTGCACCCACTGGGTGTAGTCCCCGAGACTACAGTCGAATGTTTAAATTCGGCTGTAGTCTTAGAGATACTATGCTTTTTCCTTAGTCACTCGGAAGTGACCTATCTTTGAGGTCTGTCAATTGGTCCTTCGCAGAAATCTTGCGAACTTGCAGCTTGTTATACTGAGTTGAAGAAGAAGCACATCCAGCTCGAACTTGATCTGAAGCTTGTCCAGGAGAACTTTATGAAGGTGAAGGAGGAGGCAAAAGGTATGTTTGGTGAGAACCTTGACGACTGCTTTTGTCTCTTGTCCATTTCTGAGTCTGATCTCATTGTGATTTTACAGGTAAACTAAGGGATTCTCTGAAGAAGAAGGACCTTGACCTTGCTGAGGCGCAGAAAGCAGCTTCAGAGAAGACCAAGCTCGCAGAGGAAAAGCTGGGTCCGATCAGCAAACTTGAAGAGGAGAATACCAATTTGAAAGCTGCTCTTGATGCGGCCAACAAGGAGGTCAGTCGACTGAAGAATGACAAGATTGCTTTGAGTGACAAGGCCAGCGAGTTGGTGGGAAAGAAGAATGATCTGAAGGCTTATCTGAGAGGACTCGCCAAGAAGCTATTCCTCATGCTCGAAGGTAATCCTTTGTATCGAACAGGCCTTTTAACTATGATCTTGCCATCAAACTGTTGTCTTGACTTTGGGGTTGTGCCTGTAGAGTTCTGCCAAAACTTTGAGGAGGAGACTGGTCGGCTGGAGACAAGCCTGGATCCCATCAACTCTCCTGTGAAGGACGAAGCCGCCATGAATGTGCTCCGACTCGAGTCTTGCGTCGCTGCCGTTGTCGACTATCTTGCAAGGCTGAAGGTTGCAACTTCTCGCATCGACACATCACTCTGGCCTGGAGAAACACTTCAGAATGACCTTGAGTCTCTGATGACTCGACTGAACGAAGTTCCAAGTCGAGTGCAAGAATGGAAGAAGTCTTCTGCCAGGTGCGGTGCGGATGTTGCTCTATCTCTGGTCCATGTTCACTTCAAGGATGCGCGAGAGGAAAAACTGGCAGCACTCAAGGTGGCCAATACCAAGAAGCATGAATTTCGATCCTTCATGGAGACCTTCATTGTTGCTGCCACTCGGATCGCAGATGGAATCGACTTGGACGAGTTTGTTGCGCCTTCCAGCCCTCCACAGGAGGGGTAAAAAACTTCTATGCTTGATGCTTTAAATTTGCCTCGGTATGCCGAGTGGTTTTTGTAACCGATAAACTTTAACGGGCTTAGCGCCTGAGCACTTCTGGTTCCGTAAGATGTTATCTGAACTTGGATTCGACGTTGACTATGTTTGCATCTGGTTGAGGTGTCTTTTGCAGGCTAGGATGAAGCACATATTGCAATCGACTTGTACCTCATCACTCTTAGGCGAGCACTGGGCTGCAGCTAAGCCCCAGAGTGGGAGGTTTGCTCTCCACTCCGTAGGATTTTCAAAAACTTAGGCGAGCCCTGGGCTGCATCTAAGCCCCCGAGTGGGAGGTTTGCTCTCCATTCGGTAGGATTTTCAAAAACTTAGGCGAGCACTGGGCTGCAGCTAAGCCCCCGAGTGGAGGTCTGCTCTCCACTCGGTAGGATTTTCAGATACTTAGGCGAGCGCTGTGCTGCAGCTAAGCCCCTGAGTGGGAGGTCTGCTCTCCACTCGGTAGGATTTTCAGATACTTAGGCGAGTGCTGGGCTGCAGCTAAGCCCCCGAGTGAGAGGTCTGCTCTCCACTCGGTAGGATTTTCAAAAACTTAGGCGAGCGCTGGACTGCAGCTAAGCCCCCGAGTGGGAGGTCTACTCTCCACTCGGTAGGATTTCTGTGGCGTACCTCTGAAGAAGAAGGCATCAATCAACCTGCACCTCGTCTTCCTTGCGGAGCGCACATTATACTTGTGGTGTAGCTCGGGAGGAGAAAGTAGCAGTCGACCTGTACCTCATCCTCCTTGCAGAGTGTACATTATACTTGTGGCGTAGCTCGGAAGAGGAGGGTAACAGTCGACCTGCACCTGGTCTTCCTTGGGGAGCGCACGTTATACTTGTACTTAGGCGAGCGCTATGCTGCAGCTAAGCCCCCGAGTGGGAGGCTGGCTCACCACTCGGCAGGATTTCGTTGAAACTTAGGCGAGTACTTGGACTGCAGCTAAGCCTCCGAGTGGGAGACTGGCTCACCACTCGGTAGGATTTTATTGAACTTAGGCGAGTACTTGGACAGCAGCTAAGCCTCCGAGTGGGAGACTGGCTCACCACTCGGTAGGATTTTATTGAACTTAGGCGAGTACTTGGACTGCAGCTAAGCCTCCGAGTGGGAGACTGGCTCACCACTCGGTAGGATTTTATTGAACTTAGGCGAGTACTTGGACTGCAGCTAAGCTTCCGAGTGGGAGGCTGGCTCACCACTCGGTAGGATTTTATTGAACTTAGGCGAGTACTTGGACTGCAGCTAAGCCTCCGAGTGGGAGACTGGCTCACCACTCGGTAGGATTTTATTTAAACTTAGGCGAAACGGATTCGCAGCTAAGCCTCCGAGTGTGAGGCTGGCTCACCACTTGGTCGGATTTTTACAAACTTAGGCGAAATGGATTCGTAGCTAAGCCACCCACTAGGGGGATCTTTGAGTAAACAAAAGTAACAACAATCACTGGGAAAATTATAACACTATTGTCTTTGAAAAATGAACTACAAAAGTACTTTTATTACATTTCCGAGTGCATACTTAAGTGTAGAAGGGGCGGAGCAGCTCTGCGTTCCAAGCTCGGGGCTCGTCGATCTGGTGCTCGACATTGTAAAGACGGTATGCTCCATTGTGGAGAACCTTGGTGACAATGAAGGGGCCTTCCCAAGAAGGAGCTAGCTTGTGTGGCTTCTGCTAATCCACTCGGAACCAAATGTCCTTCCTGGAAGGCTCGACTCCTCACGTTTTTGGCGTGGAAGCGACGCAAGTCCTGCTGGTAAATGGCCGATCGGATCAAGGCCATCTCCCTTTCTTCTTCTAGAAGGTCGACTGCGTCTTGCCGGGCTTGTTCTACTTCAGCTTTGGTGTAGAGCTCAACTCGGGGAGCGTTATGAAGCAGGCACTCGGCAAAACCGCTTCAGCTCCGTAGACCAAGAAGAACGGAGCTCTCCCAGTCGACCGGTTAGGTGTGGTCCTTAATGCCCAAAGTACTGACGGAAGTTCGTCGACCCATGCACTAGCAGCGTGCTTGAGGTTGCACATCAATCGGGGTTTCAACCCTTTGAGAATCAAGCCGTTTGCTCGTTCTGCCTGTCCATTCGACTGAGGGTGAGCGACTGAAGCATAGTCGACTCGTGTGCCCTGAGATGTGCAAAAGGCTCTGAATTCCTCGGAATCGAAGTTTGAACCATTGTCAGTGATGATGCTGTGTGGAACTCCATATCTGAATATCAACTCTCTAATGAAGCTGACAGCAGTGCCGGCATCAAGATTTTTGATGGGTTTAGCCTCAATCCACTTGGTGAACTTGTCGACTGCTACTAGCACATGGGTGAAGCCACTTCTGCCTGTTCTCAGAGGTCCAACCATATCCAATCCGCATACAGTGAAAGGCCAGACGAGTGGTATGGTCTTTCAGGCTGAGGCGGGCTTGTGTGACATATTGGAGTAAAATTGACATCCTTCACACTTGTCGACTATCTCCTTTGCCATTTCATTTTCTCTTGGCCAGTAAAATCCGGCTCGGTATGCTTTGGCCACAATGGTCCGAGAGGATGCATGATGGCCACAGGTTCCCGAGTGGATATCGTCAAGGATTATCCGACCTTCTTCTGGCGTTACACATTTCTGACCAACTCCAGTCGCGCTTTCTCTGTACAACTGTCCCCTTATCACGGTAAAGGCTTTAGATCGGCAGACGATCTATCGAGCCTCTTCTTCATCCTCTGGGAGCTCTTTCCTTAAGATATACGTGATATACGGCACTGTCCAATCGGGAGTGATCACCAACACTTCCATGATCAGGTCGACCACTGCTGGAACTTCAACTTCAGTCGGATCTGTGACACTTTTAGGCTGCGGAACTTCTTCGGTAAAAGGATCTTCTTTAACTGATGGAGTATGGATATGTTCCAAGAACACGTCACTAGAAATGGCTTCTCTCTTGGAACCTATCTTCGCCAAATCATCAGCCGCTTGGTTCTTCAGTCGGGGTATATGATGGAGCTCTAACCCTTCAAATTACTTTTCAAGCTTTCTCACTGCATTGTAGTATCTAGTCATGGCTGGGCTTCTAACGTCCCACTCCTTCATCACCTGATTGACCACCAAATCTGAGTCACCATAAACCATAAGGCGACGGACACCGAGTGAAATGGCCATGCGCAACCCATATAAGAGTGCCTCATATTCTGCTTCATTATTGGAGGAATCAAAGTGGATCTGGAGCACATATCTAAGCTTATCTCCTCGGGGGGAAACCAAAACTACCCCAGCACCGGAACCATTTAACATCTTAGAGCCATCAAAGAACATGGTCCAATGCTCCGAGTGAACTTGAGTCGGCTGCTGTTGTTCAATCCACTCGGCAAGGAAATTTGCTATTGCTTGGGACTTAATGGCTTTCTTTGCCTCAAACTTGATATCAAGGGGAAGGAGTTCAATCGCCCATTTCGCCACTCGACCGATTGCATCTCTGTTGTGCGAGAATCTCGAAAGTGGGCGTCACGACGATCGTAATGGAATGGTCGAGAAATAATGAGCAACCTTCTTCGAGGTCATGTAGATCCCATAGACGGGCTTCTGATAATGAGGGTATCTTTGCTTCGATGGGGTCAAAACTTCGGAAAGATAATATACTGGGCGCTGAACTTCGAAGGCTTTTCCCTCTTCTTCCCGCTCGACCGTAAGTACTGTACTGACGAATTGTCCTGTGGCTGCAATGTAAAGCAACAGAGGCTCTTTGCTGATCGGAGCAGCAAGCACCGGCTGGGTGGATAGCAGAGCTTTTAGCTCGGCAAATGCTGCATCAGCTTCTGGAGTCCACTCGAACTTGTCTGACTTCTTCATCAGTCGGTAAAGAGGCAATGCATTTTCACCGAGGCGAGAGATAAATCGACTTAACGCGGCCAAACATCCAGTAAGCTTCTGGACATCGTGCACACGCACAGGGCGTTTCATTCAAAGTATAGTGCCAACTTTTTCTAGGTTAGTGTTGATTCCTCGTTCGGAAACGAGAAAACAGAGTAACTTTCCACCGGGAACTCCGAATGTGCACTTTGATGGACTGAGCTTGATATCATATCTCCTGAGATTGGAAAATATTCCAGCGAGGTCAGTCAACAGGTCGGAACCCTTCCGTGACTTGACCACAATATCATCCATGTACGCTTCCACGTTCCGACTGATTTGAGTGAGTAAACACTTCTGAATCATCCTCATAAACGTGGCTCCGGCATTCTTGAGGCCGAAAGGCATGGTGACATAGCAGAAGCACCCGAATGGAGTGATGAAAGCTGTTTTGATCTCATCGGGTCCATACAGACGGATCTGGTGGTACCCGGAATAGGCGTCTAGAAAAGACAATCTCTCACATCCCGCAGTCAAGTCGACAATTTGGTCGATGCGAGGGAGAAGAAAATGATCTTTCGGGCAGGCCCGATTGATATGTTTGAAATCAATGCACATGCGAAGTGACTTGTCTTTCTTGGGAACCATGACAAAATTGGCGAGCCACTCGGAGTGGTATATCTCTCGGACAAACTCTGCTGCCAGGAGCCGAGCCACCTCCTCGCCAATGGCCTTTCTCTTCTGGACGGCGGACCGTCGAAGATGTTCTTTGATAGGTTTTGCTTTTGGGTCGACTCGTAAACGATGCTCAGCCAGCCCCCTAGGAACACCCGGCATGTCAGCAGGCTTCCATGCAAAGATGTCCCAGTTCTCACAGAGGAACTGGATGAGTGCTTCTTCCTATTTAGAGTCGAGTGTTGTGGAAATATGAGTCGGAGCTGCGCTGGGGTCGGTCGGGTGAATGTGAACGGGCTTCGTCTCACCAGACGACTGGAATGCTGACTCTGTGGCGGGTTTCTTGGCCCGCAATAAATCACTCGGATCTGCATTTTTCTTATATTCTTCCAGCTCCACCACTGTTATCTGGGAATCGGCAATCTTTGAGCCTTTCTGAAAACACTCTTCTGCCTTTTTCCGATTGCCAGTGATGGTGATAACACCCTTTGGGCCACGCATCTTCAGTTTGAGGTATACGTAACATGGTCGAGCCATGAACCGTGCATAAGCTGGCCTGCCCAAAATTGCGTCATAAGCGCTCTGGAAATCCACAACTTCAAATGTCAGCTTCTCTTTGCGGAAATGCTTCGAGTCGCTGAAAACCACATCTAGGGCTATTTGGCCGAGTGACTCAGCCTTCTTTCCAGGAATGACTCCATGAAAATCATGTCGATGGAGCTGAGTCTGGACATCGGAATGCCCATTCCCTTTAGCGTCTCCGCATACAATATATTCAGTCCACTGCCACCATCCATCAGCACCTTAGTCAATCGAGTGCCTTCGACGACTAGGTCAACCACCAAAGCTTGCCTCCCTGGGGTGGCTATGTGTGTCGGATGATCAGACTGGTCGAATGTAATGGCAGTCTGAGACTATTTCAGATAGCTTGGTGTCGCTGGAGCGACCATATTTACATCATGGTTGATAACTTTCAATTGACTTTTGCTCTCCACATCAGCAAAAATCATCAGGGTGGAATTGACATGGGGGTATCCTTCATCACTGTTCTCTTTGTCCTCAGCCTTGTCCGACTCCTTTTCCTTATCCTTGGGCTGTTTTCCTTGAAACTGTTGGATTAAGAGCCGGCACTGGCGAGTGGTATGTTTTGGGTAGATGAAGTTACCCTCTTCGTCTTTCTTCGCGTGGATGTGACATGGCAGATCCATCATGTCGTTTCCTTCCTTATCCTTTACTTTCTTGAGGTTCCAGGATCCTTTGGGCTTACCTTTGAATTTTCCCTGAGTCACGGCTAGGGCCTCTCCAGGAGCAGCTGGCTCGGCCTTCCGCTTCTGCTTCCGACTGGAGTTTCCTTTTTCCGACTGACTCGGCTTGTACTTGCCACTCCGGAGTCGATCCTCTTCTTCACCATTGGCGTACGGTGGCAATCTCCATCATTCGACTCGTGGTCATATCTCCGGTCCGACCAAACTTCAAATTTAACTCTCGTTTAACGCCATCCTTGAAGGCACAGATCGCTTGATGATCGACACGCTTCTCCACCGTATGATGCAATGTGATCCATCTCTGGATGTAATCTCTCGTGGTCTCATTCGACTTTTGCACACGCACTGCAGCTCTGCGACCCCGCTGGTCGCTTGCAAGTTCCCTCAAATGTCTTGACGAACACTCGAGCAAGATCTTCCCAAGTGTAAATGCTGCTAGGAGCCAACTGATTCAACCAGGCCCTGGCCGATCCCTCCAA
This sequence comes from Aegilops speltoides, assembly GCA_021437245.1. Classification (NCBI taxonomy): domain Eukaryota; kingdom Viridiplantae; phylum Streptophyta; class Magnoliopsida; order Poales; family Poaceae; genus Aegilops; species Aegilops speltoides. The sequence continues at coordinate 473,060,114 of CM038143.1, read as the reverse complement.
CATGAGTGGTAGGTGTTTCATAGCCACCTCATCATTACCGCCGCCAATCTGCACAGCCACTCGGTATTCCTCGAGCAAAGTTTCGAGCTTGGACTCACCAGTGAACTTACTCACCCAAGTCGCCAACCTGAAGTTGGGTGGGATCACCGCGGCCCTGATGGCTCTGCTGAAACACTCTGGTCCTGAAACATGGACTCGGCTGATGGTGGGTGCATCTCTGTTGTGGCCTTCTCGATGAGCTCTGTTCTGGTCGACCAAACCTTGCACGATGATGGATCTCGCGTCAAAGCCTGGTTCCCTGGGGTCGACCGGGCCTCTCCGCCAACACCGGTCGACGCCTTTGTCATCTTGCTGCCGAGGGCGAAGACCCACCTCTTGGGGAGGAGGGCACTGATGTCGATCATCCCGATCGAATCGGTCATCATATCGATCACGCCGACCCCACGTCCCTCACGCCCGGAGGCGATCTTGGGCTATGAGCCGATCGATCAGATTCGCAGCAACGGATCGATTGTGAATCCTATTGCGTGACTGTGACACAGCTGAATTCTGATCTCCTGCTGCCCGGAGCAAATCTCGGATCTGCATCAAGCCTCTGCCAGCCTCCGACTGAGAGGGTTGAATTGATTCTGCTATACGGGCAGCAGCTGCTAGATTCTGAATCGGGGTTCGATATACCTGAGTTGGTTGCGGAAAGAGTTGACGTCGACTGGAGTCAGGTAGTCGTTGCCGCGTGCGTTCGTCGAGTGCTCTTGGAGGTTCTCCAGTCGAGCGCGCTCAGCCAAGTTGGCCAAACGTGCATCCTCCAAGGCACGAGCCTCGGGGGTTTCTCCTACGATGGGAGTATGCAAAGCATCCATATTCTGGCGGCGAAGATCTTCCCTTTAGAGGGAAGTGAGTGGCTTGGGTTGATACTCCTCGTGGACCTGAGCGGGGTCGCCTCCGCCGTCTGCTCCGTCGGTGCGAGGGAAGCCGGGAGGACTACGAGGCCCATTGACCATCAGGACCTCCGCCATCGGATCATCTTCTGTCGCTTTGGATGCGCTCTCTCGGAGCCGGTCGGCGATCGAACAGGCCGTAGAGAGATTCGTCTGGCTCGATTGCCGCGACTTGGGTGGTGGCCGATTGATGAGCCACTGCGTGTCTCACCCACCGCTGAAGCCTCGACCGACCAGAGTGCTTGCGCTGGTGGGAGACAGGGAGGGAGGACGACACAGGAGTCGACCGATACGGGGCCGACGGTTGCCGCAGCAGGATGCCGCGGACACATGCACGAAAATGCGTCGCCCCGCGGACGGGAAGCGCGTCGATGTCGAGTGGAGCCTCCTGGAGCCAAGCGGAGTCGTCGGCGATGAATGTGAGTGCGCCGAGACGGATCTCCCGGCCCTCGACCAGAACTCCGCCAGAAACCATGATGAAGGCGATCGGAACAATTGCAAATTCTCCAATAAGTCGCTAAGACACCGGCCCCAAGGTGGGCGCCAACTGTCGTGGTACTAAGACTGACAGTAGAATGGGGGGTAGGTATGGAGAGGCAAGATCCTAGCTATGGAGTAGTTGTATACGCAAGTGATTTACGAGTTCAGGCCCTTCTCGGAGGAAGTAACAGCCCTACGTCTCGGAGGCCGGAGGCGGTCGACTGGATTATATGCGTATGAGTTACAGGGGTGCGAACCCTTCTGCCAGTGGAGGGGGGTGGCTTATATAGTGTCTGCCAAGTCCCAGCCAGCCCACGTAGCGGAGGGTTTAAAGTATATTAAGGCCTGGCGTTACAGGTAACGCCTTACATAAAGTGTCATCATGGCCATAAAGACTACTTAATTACAGACCATTTGGATACAGAGTGGCTCTTGATCTCCTGGTGGTCGAGTGAGTCTTCATGGTCGAGTGTCTTCGAGTCCGTCGAGTGGAATCCCTCTTGGTCGACTGGAAAGCAGCTTCTTCTAAAGATGTCCTTAGGGAGGGTACTTTGGACAGGTCCATGACCCTACCCTAGGTACATGACTTCATCACACTCCTCTTGAGAATAACCCGCCTAACATGGAAGATACAGACAACCCTAGTTGATACATGAGTTGTTCGAGCATACAAAACAGAATTTCATTTGAAGGTTTGGAGTTTGGCACATACAAATTTACTTGGAACGACAGGTAGATACCGCATATAGGAAGGTACGGTGGACTCATATGGAATAACTTTGGGGTTTATGGAGTTTGGATGCACAAGCAGTATTCCCGCTTAGTACAGGTGAAGGCTAGAAAGAGACTGCGAAGCGACCAACTAGAGAGCGGACAACAGTCATGACCATGCATTAAAATTAATCGACACTGAGTGCAAGCATGAGTAAGATATAATCCACCATGAACATAAATATCGAGAAGGTTATGTTGATTTTGTTTCAACTACATGCGTGAACATGTGCCAAGTCAAGTCACTCGAATCATTCAAAGGAGGATACCACTCTATCATACCACGTCACAACCATTTTAATAGCATGTTGGCACGCAAGGTAAACCATTATAAACTCCTAGCTAATTAAGCAGGGCATAATCAACTATAATCTCCAATTTTCATTGCAAACATGTTTATTCACAATAGCTGAACCAGGAACGATGAACTAATCATATTTACAAAAACAAGAGAGGTCGAGTTCATACCAGCTTCTCTCATCTCAATCAGTCCATCATATATCATCATTATTGCCTTTCACTTGCACGACCGAACGGTGTGTATAATAATAATAGTAGTGTACGTGCATTGGACTAAGCTGGAATCTGCAAGCATTCAATTCAAGGGAGAAGACAAGGTAATATGGGCTCTTGGTTAAATCAACAATAATGCATATGAGAGCCACTCAACATTTTCATTATGGTTTTCTCCTCTCGACCCCCAAGGGAAAGAAAAGAAATAAAACTATTTACACCGGAAAGCTCCCAACAAGCAAAAGAAGAACAGAAATCTTTGGGTTTTCTTTTAATTATTACTACAAGCATGGAAAGTAAGCTAACTAATTTTTTTGATTCTTCTTAAGGTTTATTAAACACACCAGAAGAAAGCTAGAAAAAGAAAATAAACTAGCATGGATAGTACAAGAAAAAGTTTGAGCACCGACAACTAGAATGAGTGTGTGAACATGAATGTAATGTCGGTAAGAAATACGCACTCCTCCAAGCTTAGCTTTTGGCCTAAGTTGGTATATGACCATGGATCACGGCTACTCTCTCCGGTGTACTGAGGAGTGTCATCCGGGTACCACTAGCTGGCGATCTCCTCCGGATCCCACTGATAAAAGGATGGACGATAAGGGTCAAGTGGTGGTTCCGGCTCAGGCTCTGGAGCTGATGTCTGGCCCCGGTATGCATAAACGGCCTCCGGCAAGACGAGGTAAGTGCCTGCAGTTAAGTCAAACAAAGAGGGTGCAGACCAGATAATAGTCTCACTGTGTTTCTTATGAAATATCAAATTATACTTAAGCATTTTCTCATCATTTTTAACAATAAAATCATGTGCTACCATGCTCTTATAATCTAGAAAAACTAGGGGGCAGCAGCTTTTCCTCTTTCTCATAATGCCTAATAGGTATCTTGAAGTGTTTAGCAAGGCGTGAAGCATAGATACCTCCAAAGATGGGGCCCTTTGTACGCTTCAGACTTAATCGTTTAGCAATAATAGTGATGAAGTCATGTACCTAGGGTATGGTCATGAACCTGTCCAAGGTATCCTCCCCAAGGCTATCTTTAGAAGAAGCTGCCTTTCAGTCGACCTAGAGGAACTCCACTCGACGGACTCAGAGACACTCGACCATGAAGACTCACTTGACCACCAGGAGTTCAAGAGCCACTCTGTATCCAAACGGTCTGTAATTAAGTAGTCTTTATGGTCATGATGACACTTTATGTATATGGCGTACTGTAAACGCCAGGCCTTAATGTACTTTAAACCTCCGCTACTTGGGCTGGCTGGGGTCCTGGCAGACTCTATATAAGCCACCCCCTCCACTGGCAGAGAGGTTCGCACCCCTGTAACTCATACGCATATAATCCAGTCGACCGCCTCCGGGCTCCGAGACGTAGGGCTGTTACTTCCTCCGAGAAGGGCATGAACTTGTAAATCCCTTGCGTATACAACTACTCCATAGCTAGGATCTTGCCTCTCCATACCTAACCCCATTCTACTGCCAGTCTTAGTACCACGACAGTTGGCGCCCACCGTGGGGCAGGTGTCTTAGCGACTTATTGGAGAAGTTGCAATTGTTCCGATTGCCTTCTTCATGGTTTCTGGCGGAGTTCTAGTCGAGGGCGGCGAGATTCGTCTCGGCGCGCTCACGTTCATCGCCGACGACTCCGCTTGGCTCCAGGAGGCTCCACTCGACATCGACGCGCTTCCCGTCCGCGGCGTCCTGCTGGAGCAACCGCCGGCTCCGTATCGGTCGACTCATGTGTCTTCCTCCCTCCCCGTCTCCCGCCAGCGCAAGCGCTCTGGTCGGTCGAGACTTCAGCGGTGGGTCAGACACGCAGTGGCTCGCCAATCCGCCACCACCCAAGTCGCGGCGATCGAGCCCGACGAATCTTTCTACGGCTCGATCGATCATCGACCGGCTCGTGAGATCGCATCCGAAAAGCGACAAAGAAGGATCCAGCGGCGGAGGTCCTGATGGTCAATGGGCCTCGTAGTCCTCCCGGCTTCCCTTGCACTGACAGAGCGGACGGCGGAGGCGACCCCGCTCAGGCCCACGAGGAATATCAACCCGAGCCACTCACTTCCCTGCAAAGGGAAGATCTTCGCCGCCGGAATATGGATGCTCTGCATACTCCCATCATAGGAGAAACCCTCGAGGCTCGCGTCTTGGAAGATGCGCGTTTGGCCAACTGTTGGGGAACGTAGTAATTTCAAAAATTTTCCTACGCACACGCAAGATCATGGTGATGCATAGCAACGAGAGGGGAGAGTGTTGTCTACATACCCTTGTAGACCGAAGCGGAAGCGATCACAACGTAGAGGAAGTAGTCGTACGTTCTCCTCGCGATCCGACCGATCCGGCCAGTTATTCGGCGCCCCGAGTTCTTGACACACGTACACTCGATGACGTCCCTCATACTCCGATCCAGCCGAGTGTCGAGGAGAGTTTCACAAGACGACGGCGTGGTGATGATCTTGATGTTCTATCGGCGCAGAGCTTCGCTTAAGCTTGCGACGATATGACCGAGGTGGAATATGGTGGAGGGGGCACCGCACGGCTAAGGAACGATCCGTAGATCAAACTTGTGTGTCTATGGGGTGCCCCCTGCCCCGTATATAAAGGAGGGAGGGAGGAGGAGGCCGCCCTAGGAGGAGGGCGCGCAAGGAGTCCTACTCCCACCGGGAGTAGGATTCCTTCTTTCCTAGTCCAACTAGGTCAAGGGGGGAAGAGGGAAGTGGAGAAGGAAGGAAAAGGGGGCCGCGCCCCAAACCCTTTGTCCAATTCGGACTGGGCTTGGGGGCGCGCGCCTCCTCCTCTGCTCCTTCCCACTAAAGCCCATTAAGGCCCAATACTCTTCCCGTATTCCCGTAACTCCCTGGTACTCAAAAATACCGAATCACTGAACCTTTCCGAACTCCGAATATAGTCGTCCAATATATCGATCTTTACGTCTCGACCATTTCGAGACTCCTCGTCATGTCCCCGATCTCATCCAGGACTCCGAACTTCTTCGGTACATCAAAATACACAAACTCATAATATTACCGTCATCGAAACCTTAAGCGTGCGGACCCTACGGTTCGAGAACAATGTAGACATGACCGAGACACGTCTCCGGTCAATAACCAATAGCGGGACCTGGATGCCCATATTGGCTCCTACATATTCTACGAAGATCTTTATCGGTCAAACCGCATAACAACATACGTTGTTCCCTTTGTCATCGGTATGTTACTTGCCCGAGATTCGATCGTCGGTATCCAATACCTAGTTCAATCTCGTTACCGGCAAGTCTCTTTACTCGTTCCGTAATACATCATCTCGCAACTAACTCATTAGTTGTAATGCTTGCAAGGCTTAAGTGATGTGCATTACCGAGAGGGCCCAGAGATACCTCTCCGACATTCGGAGTGACAAATTCTAATCTCGAAATACGCCAACCCAACATCTGCCTTTGGAGACACCTGTAGTACTCCTTTATAATCACCCAATTACGTTGTGACGTTTGGTAGTACCCAAAGTGTTCCTCCGGCAAACGGGAGTTGCATAATCTCATAGTTATAGGAACATGTATAAGTCATGAAGGAAGCAATAGCAACATACTAAACGATCGTGTGCTAAGCTAACGGAATGGGTCTTGTCAATCAGATCATTCAACTAATGATGTGACCTTGTTAATCAAATAACAACTCCTTGTTCATGGTTAGGAAACATAACCATCTTTGATTAACAAGCTAGTCAAGTAGAGGCATACTAGTGACACTCTGTTTGTCTATATATTCACACATGTATTATGTTTCCGGTTAATACAATTCTAGCATGAATAATAAACATTTATCATGATATGAGGAAATATATAATAACTTTATTATTGCCTCTAGGGCATATTTCCTTCAGTCTCCCACTTGCACTAGAGTCAATAATCTAGATCACATCACCATGTGATTAACATCGATAGTTCACATCATCATGTGATTAACACCCATAGTTCACATCGCCATGTGACCAACACCCAAAGGGTTTACTAGATTCAGTAATCTAGTTCACATCGCTATGTGATTAACACCCAAAGAGTACTAAGGTGTGATCATGTTTTGCTTGTGAGAGAGTCTTAGTCAACGGGTCTTTCACATTCAGATCCGTTATGTATTTTGCAATTTTTAAATGTCTACAATGCTCGCATTTAAGCTACTCTAGCTAATTGCTCCCACTTTCAATATGTATCTAGATCGAGACTTAGAGTCATCCGATCGTGTCAAAACTTGCATCGACGTAACCCTTTACGACGAACCTTTTTTTTTCTTTCATAATCGAGAAACATATCCTTATTCCACTAAGGATAATTTTGACCGCTGTCCATGATCTACTCCTAGATCACTATTGTACTCCTTGCCAAACTCAAAGGCAGGGTATACAATAGATCTGGTACACAGCATGGCATACTTTATAGAACCTATGGTCAAGGCATAGGGAATGACTTTCATTCTCTTTCTATCTTCTGCCGTGGTCGGGTTTTGAGTCTTACTCAATTTCACACCTTGTAACACGTGCAAGAACTCTTTCTTTGACTGCTCCATTTTGAACTACTTCAAAATCTTGTCAAGGTATGTACTTATTGAAAAACTTATCAAGCATCTTGATCTATCTCTATAGATCTTGATGCTCAATATGTAAGCAACTTCACCGAGGTCTTTCTTTGAAAAACTTCTTTCAAACACTCCTTTATGCTTTGCGAGAATAATTCTACATTATTTCCGATCTACAATATGTCATTCACATATACTTATCGAAATGATGTAGTGCTCCCACTCACTTTCTAGTAAATACAGGCTTCACCTTAAGTCTCAGATAAAACTATATGCTTTGATCAACTCATCAAAGCGTATATTCCAACTCCGAGATGCTTGCACCAGTCCATAGATGGATTGCTGGAGCTTGCACACTTTGTTAGCTTCCTTTGGATCGAAAAAACTTCGGTTGCATCATATACAACTCTTCCTCCGTAAAACCATTCAGAATGCAGTTTTACATCCATTTGCCAAATTTCATAAATTGTGGCAATTGCTAACATGATTCGGACAGACTTAAGCATCGCTACTGATTGAGAAAATCTCATTGTAGTCAACACCTTGAACTTGTCAAAACCTTTTGCACAAGTCGAGCTTTGTAGATAGTAACACTACTATCGCGTCCGCCTTCCTCTTGAAGATCCATTTATTTTCTATGGCTTGCCGATCATCGGGCAACGCCACCAAAGTCCACACTTTGTTCTCATACATGGATATCATCTCAGATTTCATGGCCTCAAGCCATTTCATGAATCTGGGCTCATCATCGCTTCCTCATAGTTCGTAGGTTCATCATGGTCTAGTTACATGACTTCCGTAACAGGATTACCGCACCACTCAAAAGCGGATCTCACTCTGGTTTACCTACGAGATTCGGTAGTAACTTGATCTCAAGTTACATGATCATCATCATTAGCTTCCTCACTAATTGGTGTAGTAGTCACAGAACAGATTTCGTGATGAACTACTTTCCAATAAGGAGAAGGTACAATTACCTCATCAAGTTCTACTTTCCTCCCACTCACTTCTTTCGAGAGAAACTCCTTCTCTAGAAAGGATCCATTTATTAGCAACGAATGTTTTGCCTTCGGATCTGTGATAGAAGGTGTACCCAACAATTTCCTTTGGGTATTCTATGAAGACGCATTTCTCGATTTGGGTTTGAGCTTATCAGATGAAACTTTTTCACATAAGCATCGCAGCCCCAAACTTTAAGAACGCGACAACTTTGGTTTCTTGCTAAACCACAGTTCATATAGTGTCGCCTCAACGGATTTAGATGGTGCCCTATTTAACGTGAATGCAACTGTCTCTAATGCATGATCCCAAAACGATATTGGTAAATCGGTAAGAAACATCATAGATTGTACTATATCCAATAAAGTATGGTTATGACGTTCGGACACACCATTATGATGTGGTGTTCGGTGGCATGAATTTGTGAAACTATTCCACATTGTTTTAATTGAAGACCAAAATCGAACTCAAATATTTGTCTCCGCGATCGATCGTAGAAACCTTATTTTCTTGTCACGATGATTTTTCCACTTCACTCTGAAATTCTTTGAACCTTTCAACTATTTCAGACTTTATGTTTCATCAAGTAGATATACCCATATCTGCTCAAATCATCTGTGAAGGTCGAAAATAACGATACCCACCATGAGCCTTAACACTCATTGGATCGCATACATCAAGATGTATTATTTCCAATAAGTCGGTTGCTTCGCTCCATTGCTTCGAGAACGGAGTCTTAGTCATCTTGCCCATGAGGCATGGTTCGCAAGCATCAAGTGATTCATAATCAAGTGATTCCAAAATCCCATCAGATGGAGTTTCTTCATGCGCTTTACACCAATATGAGCTAAACGGTAGTGCCACAAATAAGTTGCACTATCATTATTAACTTTGCATCTTTTGGTTTCAATATTATGAATATGTGTATCACTACGATCGAGATCCAATGAACCATTTTCATTGGGTGTAACCATATAAGGTTTTATTCATGTAAATGAACAACAGTTTATTCTCTTACTTAAATGAATAACCGTTTTGCAATAAACACGATCAAATCATATTCATGCTCAACGCAAACACCAAATAACATTTATTTAGGTTCAACACTAATCCCGAAAGTATAGGGAGTGTGCGATGATGATCATATCAATCTTGAAACTATTTTCAACACACATCATCACTTCACCCTTAACTAGTTTCATATTCTTACGCAACTCCTGCTTTGAAGTTACTACTCTTAGCAACCGAACCAGTACCAAATACCGAGGGGTTGCTATAAACACTAGTAAAGCACACATCAAACACCTGTATATCAAATATACCCTTTTTCACTTTGCCATCCTTCTTATCCACCAAATATTTAGGGCAGTTCCGCTCAAAGGACCATTTCCTTTGCGAAGTAAGCACTCGTTTGTGCTTTGGTTCAGCTTTGGGCTTCTTCGTGGGAGTGACAACTTGCTTGTCAATCTACTTGAAGTTCCCTTTCTTTCCTTTGCCCTTTTCTTGAAACTAGTGATCTTGTCAACCATCAACACTTGATGCTCTTTCTTGATTTCTACCTTCGTCGATTTCAACATCATGAAGAGCTCGGGAATCATTTTCGTCATCCCTTGCATACTATAGTTCATCATGAAGTTCTACTAACTTGGTGATGGTGACTAGAGAATTCATCAATCACTATCTTATCTGGAAGATTAACTCCCACTTGATTCAAGCGATTGAAGTACCTGCATAATCTGAGCACATGCTCACTAGTTGAGCGATTCTCCTCCATCTTTTAGCTATAGAACTTGTTGGAGACTTCATATCTCTCAACTCGGTATTTGCTTGAAATATTAACTTCAATTCTGGAACATCTCATATGGTCCATGATGTTCAAAACATCTTTGAAGTCCCGATTCTAAGCCATAAAGCATGGTGCACAAAACTATCAAGTAGCCATCATATTGAGCTAGCCAAACGTTCATAACGTCTGCATCTGCTCCTGCAATAGGTCCGTCACCTAGCGGTGCATTAAGGACATAATTCTTCTGTGCAGCAATGAGGATAAACCTTAGATCACGGATCAAATCCGCATCATTGCTACTAACATTTTTCAACACAATTTTCTAGGAACATATCAAAATAAACATATGAAAGCAACAACGCAAGCTATTGATCTTACAACATAATTTGCAAAATACTACCAGGACTAAGTTCATGATAAATTTAAGTTCAATTAATCATATTACTTAAGAACTCCCACTTAGATAGACATCTCTCTAGTCATCTAAGTGATCACGTGATCCAAATCAACTAAACCATAACCGATCATCACGTGAGATGGAGTAGTTTTCAATGGTGAACATCTTATGTTGATCATATCTACTATATGATTCACGCTCGACCTTTCGGTCTCCGTGTTCCGAGGCCATATCTGCATATGCTAGGCTCGTCAAGTATAACCTGAGTATTCTGCGTGTGCAAAACTGGCTTGCACCCGTTGTAGATGGACGAGAGCTTATCACACCCGATCATCACGTGGTGTCCGGGCACGATTTAACTTTGGCAACGGTGCATACTCGGGAGAACACTTCTTGATAATTTAGTGAGAGATCATCTTATAATGCTACCGTCAATCAAAGCAAGATAAGATGCATAAAAGATAAACATCACATGCAAATCAATATAAGTGATATGATATGGTCATCATCATCTTGTGCTTCGTGATCTCCATCTCTGCAGCACCATCATGATCACCATCGCCACCGGCGCGACACCTTGATCTCCATCGTAGCATCGTTGTCGCCTCGCCAATCTTATGCTTCTCGACTATCGCTACCGCTTAGTGATAAAGTAAAGCATTACAGTATGCATTGCATTTCATACAATAAAGCGACAACCATATGGCTCCTGCCATTGCCGATAACTTCGTTACAAAACATGATCATCTCATACAATAAAATATAGCATCACGCTTTGACCATATCACATCACAACATGCCCTGCAAAAACAAGTTAGACGTCCTCTACTTTGTTGTTGCAAATTTTACGTGGCTGCTACGGGCTTAAGCAAGAACCAATCTCACCTCGCATCAAAACCACAACGATATTTCGTCAAATAGACTCCGCTTTAACCTTCTCAAGGACCGGCGAGCCACACTCGGTTCAACTAAAGTGAGAGAGACAGACACCCGCCAATCACCTTTAAGCAACGAGTGCTCGTGGCGGTGAAACCAGTCTCGCGTAAGCGTCGCAGTAATGTCGGTCCGGGCCACTTCATCTCACAATACCGCTGAACCAAAGTATGACATGCTGGTAGGTAGTATGACTTGTATCGCCCACAACTCACTTGTGTTCTACTCGTGCAAAACATCAAACCATAAAACCTAGGCTCGGATGCCACTGTTGGGGAACGAGTAATTTCAAAAATTTCCTACGCACACGCAAGATCATGGTGATGCATAGCAACGAGAGGGAGAGTGTTGTCTACATACCCTTGTAGACCGGGCGAAGCGATCACAACGTAGAGGAAGTAGTCGACGTTCTCCTCGCGATCCGACCGATCCCGGCGCCGTTACTCCGGCGCCCGAGTTCTTGACACACGACAGCTCGATGACATCCTCGACTCGATCCAGCCGAGTGTCGAGGGAGAGTTTCGTCAGCACGACGGCGTGGTGATGATCTTGATGTTCTACCGGCGCAGAGCTTCGCCTAAGCTTGGCGACGATATGACCGAGGTGGAATATGGTGGAGGGGGGCACCGCACACGGCTAAGGAACGATCCGTAGATCAAACTTGTGTGTCTATGGGGTGCCCCCTGCCCCCGTATATAAAGGAGGGAGGGAGGAGGAGGCCGGCCCTAGGAGGAGGGCGCGCCAAGGGAGTCCTACTCCCACCGGGAGTAGGATTCCTTCTTTCCTAGTCCAACTAGGTCAAGGGGGAAAGAGGGAAGTGGAGAAGGAAGGAAAAGGGGGCGCCCAAACCCTTTGTCCACCTGGACTGGGCTTGGGGGCGCGCGCCTCCTCGGCTCCTTCCCACTAAAGCCCATTAAGGCCCAATACTCTTCCCCGTATTCCCGTAACTCCCGGTACTCGAAAAATACCGAATCACTCGGAACCTTTCCGAACTCCGAATATAGTCGTCCAATATATCGATCTTTACGTCTCGACCATTTCGAGACTCCTCGTCATGTCCCCGATCTCATCCAGGACTCCGAACTCCTTCGGTACATCAAAACTCATAAACTCATAATATAACTGTCATCGAAACCTTAAGCGTGCGGACCCTACGGGTTCGAGAACTATGTAGACATGACCTAGAACTATTCTTGGTCAATAACCAATAGCGGGACCTGGATGCCCATATTGGCTCCTACATATTCTACGAAGATCTTTATCGGTCAAACCGCATAACAACATACGTTGTTCCCTTTGTCATCGGTATGTTACTTGCCCGAGATTCGATCGTCGGTATCCAATACCTAGTTCAATCTCGCTACGGCAAGTCTCTTTACTCGTTCCGTAATACATCATCTCGCACCTAACTCATTAGTTGTAATGCTTGCAAGGCTTAAGTGATGTGCATTACCGAGAGGGCCCAGAGATACCTCTCCGACATTCGGAGTGACAAATTCTAATCTCGAAATACGCCAACCCAACATCTGCCTTTGGAGACACTGTAGTACTCCTTTATAATCACCCGATTACGTTGTGACGTTTGGTAGTACCAAAAGTGTTCCTCCGCAAACGGAGTTGCATAATCTCATAGTTATAGGAACATGTATAAGTCATGAAGGAAGCAATAGCAACATACTAAACGATCGTGTGCTAAGCTAACGGAATGGGTCTTGTCAATCAGATCATTCAACTAATGATGTGACCTTGTTAATCAAATAACAACTCCTTGTTCATGGTTAGGAAACATAACCATCTTTGATTAACAAGCTAGTCAAGTAGAGGCATACTAGTGACACTCTGTTTGTCTATATATTCACACATGTATTATGTTTCCGGTTAATACAATTCTAGCATGAATAATAAACATTTATCATGATATGAGGAAATATATAATAACTTTATTATTGCCTCTAGGGCATATTTCCTTCACCAACTTGGTTTAGCGCATTCGACTGGAGAACCTCCAGTGAGCACTCGACGAGTGCGCGCGGCAACGAGTACCAGACTCCAGTCGACGACAACTCTTTCCGCCGCCGACCCAGGTATATCGAACCCCAATTTAGAATCTAGCAGCTGCAGCCCACATAGCGGAGTCGATTCAGCCCTCTCAGTCAGAGGCTGGCAGAGGCTTGATGCAAATCAGAGATTTGCTCCGAGCAGCAGGAGATCATAATTCGGCTGTATCACAGTCACGTAATAGGATTCACAGTCGATCCGTCGCTGCGAATACAGTCCAGTCGGCTCATAGCCCAAGATTGCCTCCGCGGCGTGAGGGACATTGGGGATGACGTGATTAGTATAATGACCAATTCGATCGTGATGATCAACGTCGAGTGCCCAGTCCTCCCCCAAGGGGTGGGTCTTACGTCCCACGACAGCAAGATGACAGATGCTAGCATAGTGTTGGGCGGAGAGCTCCGGTTGACCCCAGGGAACCAGGCTTTGACGCGAGATCCATTATCGTGCAAGGTTTAGTCGACCGGAACAGAGCTCACCGAGAAGGCCACGACAGAGATGTGCCCACCAGCAGTCGAGTTCATGTTTCAGGACCAGAGTGTTTTAACAGAGCCATCAGAGCCGCGGTGATCCCTCCCAACTTCAGGTTGGCGACTGGGGTGAGTAAGTTCACTGGTGAGTCCAGGACCGAAACTTGGCTTGAGGACTACCGAGTGGCTGTGCAGATTGGCGGTGGCAATGATGAGGTGGCCATGAAACACCTACCGCTTATGTTGGAGGGTTCGGCCAGAGCCTGGTTGAATCAGTTGGCTCCTAGCAACATTTACACTTGGGAAGATCTTGCCCAAGTGTTCATTAGGACATTTGAGGGAACTTGCAAGCGACCAGTAGGGCTGACAGAGCTACAGGTGTGCGTGCAAAAGTCGAATGAGACCCTGAGAGATTACATCCAGAGATGGATTACATTGCATCATACGGTGGAGAACTTATCTGCAGGCAGTTTGTGCCTTCAAGGAAGGCATTAAGAACAGAGAGTTAAGTTTGAAGTTTGGTGGGACCGGAGACATGACCCTGAGTCGAATGATGGAGATTGTCACCAAATACGCCAATGGTGAAGAAGAGGATCGACTCCGGAGTGGCAAGTAGAAGCCGAGTCAGTCAGAAAAAGGAAACTCCAGTTGGAAGCAGAAGCGGAAAGCCGAGCCAGCTGCTCCTAGAGAAGCCTTGGTCGTGACTCAGGGCAAGTTTAAAGGGAAACCCAAAGGATCCTGGAACCCCAAGAAGGTGAAGGACAAGGAAGGAAACGACGTGATGGATTTGCCATGCCACATCCACACGAAGAAAGACGAAGAGGATAACTTCATTTACCCGAAACATACCACTCGCCAGTGCCGGCTCTTAATCCAGCAGTTCAAGGAAAACAGTCCAAGGATAAGGAAAAGGAGTCGGACAAAGCTGAGGACAAAGAGGACAGTGATGAAGGTTACCCCCATGTCAATTCCACCCTGATGATTTTTGCTGATGTGGAGAGCAAAAGTCGACTGAAAGTTATCAACCGCGAGGTAAATATGGTTGCTCCAGCGACACCCAGCTATCTGAAATGGTCTCAGACCGCCATTACATTCGACCAGTCCGATCACCCGACACACATGGCCACCCCTGGGAGGCAAGCTTTGGTGGTCGACCCAGTCGTCAAAGGCACTCGACTGACTAAGGTTCGATGGATGGTGGCGATGGATTGAATATATTGTATGCGGAGACGCTAAAGGAATGGGCATTCGATGTCCGCACTCGCCCAAAGAACATGAGTTTCCATGGAGTCATTCCTGGAAAGAAGGCTGAGTCACTTGGCCAAATAGCTCTTGACGTGGTTTTCGGCGATTCGAAGCATTTCCGTAAACAAAAGCTAACATTTGAAGTCATAGATTTCCAGAGTGCTTATCACGCTATTCTGGGCAGGCCAGCTTATGCGCGGTTCATGGCTCGACCATGTTACGCATACCTCAAATTGAAGATACCTGGTCCCAAGGGTGTGATCACCATCACTGGCAATCGGAAAAAGGCAGAAGAGTGCTTTCAGAAGGGCTCAAAGATTGTCGATGCTGAGATAACAGTGGTGGAGCTGCAAGAGTATCAGAAAAATGCAGATCCGAGTGATTTGTTGCGGGCCAAGAAGCCCGCCACAGAGTCAGCGTTCCAGGCGTCTGGTGAGACGAAACCCGTTCACATTCACCCGACCGATCCCAATGCTGCTCCGACTCATATTTCCACAACACTCGACTCTAAATAGGAAGAAGCGCTCATCCAGTTCCTCTGTAAGAACTGGGACATCTTTGCATCGAAGCCTTCTGACATGCCGGGTGTTCCCAGGGGGCTGGCTGAGCATCGTTTACGATTCGACCCAAAAGCACAGCCTGTCAAAGAACATCTTCGACGGTCCGCCGTCCAAAAGAGAAAGGGCATTGGTAAGGAGGTAGCTCGGCTCCTGGCAGCCGAGTTTATCCGAGAGATTTTCCACTCCGAGTGGCTCGCCAATGTTGTCATGGTCCCCAAGAAGGATAAGTCACTTCGCATGTGCATTGATTTCAAACATATCAATCGGGCCTGCCTGAAAGATCATTTTCCTCTCCCTCGCATCGACCAAATTGTCGACTCGACTGTGGGGTGTGAGAGATTGTCTTTTTTAGACGCCTATTTCGGGTACCATCAGATCCGTCTGTACGGACCCGACGAGATCAAAACAGCTTTCAACACTCCATTCGGGTGCTTCTGCTATGTCACCATGCCATTCGGCCTCAAGAATGCCGGAGCCACGTTCATGAGGATGATTCAGAAGTGTTTACTCACTCAAATCAGTCAGAACGTGGAAGCGTACATGGATGATATTGTGGTCAAATCACGAAAGGGTTCCGACCTGTTGACTGACCTTGCTGAAACATTTCCCAATCTCAGGAGGTATGATATCAAGCTCAATCCATCAAAGTGCACATTTGGAGTTCCCGTGAAAGTTACTCGGTTTTCGCTTCGAACGAGGAATCGACGCTAACTCGTAAAAAATTGGCACTATACTCCGAATGAAACGCCCTGTGCGTGTGCACGATGTCCAGAAGCTTACTGGATGCTTGCCCGCGTTAAGTCGATTCATCTCTTGCCTCGGTGAAAAGGCATTACCTCTTTACCGACTGATGAAGTCTGACAAGTTCGAGTGGACTCCAGAAGCTGGTGCAGCATTTGCCAAGCTAAAAGCTCTGCTCTCCACCCAGCCGGTGCTTGCTGCTCCAATCAGCAAAGAGCCTCTGTTGCTTTACATTGCAGCCATTAGGAGAAGTCGTCGATCTGATCGACGATCGAGCGGAAGAAGAAGGAAAGCCTTCAAAGTTCAGCGCCCAAGATATTATCTTTCCAAGTGTTGACTCCATCGAAGCAAAGATACCCTCATTATCAGAAGCTCGTGTATGGGATCTACATGACCACGAAGAAGTTTGCTCATTATTTCTCTGATCATTCCATTACAGTCATCAGCGACGCCCCACTGTCAGAGATTCTGCACAACAGAGATGCTACCGGTCGAGTGGCGAAATGGGCGATTGAACTCCTTCCCCTTGATATCAAGTTTGAGGCAAAGAAACCATTAAGTCCCAAGCAGTAGCAGATTTCCTTGCAGAGTGGATTGAACAATAGCAGTCGACTCAAGTTCATTCGGAGCACTGGATCATGTTCTTTGACGGTTCTAAGATGTTCAATGGTTCCGGCGCTGGGGTAGTATTGGTTTTCCCCCGAGGAGATAAGCTCAGATATGTGTTCCAGATTCACTTTGATTCCTCCAACAATGAAGCAGAATACGAGGCGCTTTTGTATGGGTTGCGCATGGCCATTTCACTCGGCATCCATCGCCTTATGGTTTATGGCGACTCAGATTTGGTGGTCAATCAGGTGATGAAGGAGTGGGACGTTAGAAGCCCAGCCATGACTAGATACTGCAATGCAATGAGAAAGCTTGAAAAGAAATTTGAAGGGTTAGAGCTCCATCATATACCCCGACTGAAGAATCAAGCGGCTGATGATTTGGTGAAGATAGGTTCCAAGAGAGAAGCCATTCCCAGTGATGTGTTCTTAGAGCATATCCATACTCCATCGCTAAAGAAGATCCTTTTCTCAAGAAGCTCCGCAGCCTAAAAGTGTCACAGATCCGATCGAAGTTGAAGTTCCAAAGAAGGGTCGACTGATCATGGAAGCGTTAGTGATCACTCCCGATTGGACAGTGCCGTATATCGCGTATATCTTAAGAAAAAAGCTCCCAGAGGATGAAGAAGAGGCTCAACAGATCGTCCGCCTATCTAAGGCCTTTACCGAGATAAGGGGACAGTTGTACAGAGAAAGCGCGACTGGAGTTGGTCAGAAATGTATAACGCCAGAAGAAGGTCGGACAATCCTTGACGATATCCACTTGGGGACCTGTGGCCATCATGCGTCCTCTCGGACCATCATGGCTAAAGCATACCAAGCGGGATTTTACTGGCCAAGAGCAAATGAAATGGCAAAGGAGATAGTCGACAAGTGTGAAGGATGTCAATTTTACTCGAACATGTCACACAAGCCCGCCTCAGCCTTGAAGACCATTCCACTCATCTGGCCTTTCGCTGTATGGGGATTGGATATGGTTGGACCACTCAAAACAGGCAGAAGCGGCTTCACTCATGTGCTGGTAGCAGTCGACAAGTTCACCAAGTGGATTTAGGCTAAACCCATCAAGAATCTTGATGCCGGCACTGCTGTCAGCTTCATCAGGGAGTTGATATTCAGATATGGAGTTCCACACAGCATCATCAGGGCCTTCTGCACATCTCAGGGCTCACGAGTCGACTATGCTTCAGTCGCTCACCCTCAGTCGAATGGACAGGCAGAACGAGCAAATGTCTTAATTCTAAAAGGGTTGAAACCCCGATTGATGCGCGATCTCAAGCATGCAGCTGGCGCATGGGTCGACGAAGTTCCGTCAGTACTTTGGGGATTAAGGACCACACCTAACCGGTCGACTGGGAGAACTCCATTCTTTTTGGTCTACGGAGCTGAAGCAGTCTTGCCGAGTGACCTGCTTCACAACGCACCTTGAGTCGAACTCTACACCGAAGCTGAAGTAGAGCAAGCCCGGTAGGACGCAGTCGACCTTCTAGAAGAAGAAAGGGAGATGGCCTTGATCTGATCGACCATTTATCAGCAGGACTTGCGTCGCTTCCATGCCAAAAACGTGAAGAGTCGAGCCTTTCAGGAAGGAGATTTGGTTCTCCGAGTGGATCAGCAGAAGCCACACAAGCTTGCTCCTACTTGGGAAGGCCCCTTCATCGTCACCAAGGTTCTCCACAATGGAGCATACCATCTTTACAATGTCGAGCACCAGATCGACGAGCCCCGAGCTTGGAACGCGGAGCTGCTCCGCCCCTTTTATACTTAAGTATGCACTCGGATGAGATGTAATAAAAGTACTTCTATTGTTCATTTTTCAAAGACAATAGTGTTATAATTTTCCCAGTGATTATTGTTACTTTTGTTCACATAAAGGTCCCCCACTGGTGGCTTAGCTGCGAATCCGTTTCGCCTAAGTTTGTAAAAAAAATCCTTGATGAGTGGTGAGCCAGCCTCACACTCGGGGGCTTAGCTGCGAATCCGTTTCGCCTAAGTTCAACAAAATCCTACCGAGTGGTGAGCCAGCCTCCCACTCGGGGGCTTAGCTACAGTCCAAGTACTCGCCTAAGTTCAACAAAATCCTACCGAGTGGTGAGCCAGCCTCCCACTCGGGGGCTTAGCTGCAGTCCAAGTACTCGCATAAGTTCAACGAAATCCTACCGAGTGGTGAGCCAACCTCCCACTCGGGGGCTTAGCTGCAGTCCAAGTACTCGCCTAAGTTTAAACGAAATCCTATCGAGTGGTGAGCCAGCCTCACACTCGGGGGCTTAGCTGCAGCATAGCGCTCGCCTAAGTACAAATACAACGTGCACTATGCAAGGAGGACGAGGTGCAGGTCGACTGCTACCCTCTCCTTCCGAGCTACGCCACAAATACAACGTGCGCTCCGCAAGGAGGACGAGGTGCAGGTCAACTGCTACCCTCCCCTTCCGAGCTAGGCCACAAATTCAACGTGCGACCCGCAAGGAGGACGAGGTGCAGGTCGACTGTTACCTTCTTCTTCAGAGGTACGCCACAAAAATCCTACCAAGTGGAGAGCAGACCTCCCACTCGGGGGCTTAGCTGCAGTCCAGTGCTCGCCTAAGTTTTTGAAAATCCTACCGAGTGGAGAGCATACCTCCCACTCAGGGGCTTAGCTGCAGCCCAGTGCTCGCCTAAGTTTTTGAAAATCCTACCGAGTGGAGAGCAGACCTCTCACTTGGTGGCTTAGCTGCAGCCCAGTGCTCGCCTAAGTTTTTGAAAATCCTACCGAGTGGAGAGAAGACCTCTCACTCGGGGGGCTTAGCTGCAGCCCAGTGCTCGCCTAAGTTTTTAAAAATCCTACCGAGTGGGGAGAAGACCTCTCACTCGGGGGCTTAGCTGCAGCCCAGTGCTCGCCTAAGTTTTTTTGAAAATCCTACCAAGTGGAGAGCAAGCTTTCAACTCGGGGGCTTAGCTGAGGCCCAGCGCCAGCCTAAGAATGACGAAGTACAGGTCGATTGCAATCTGTGCTTCATCCTTACCTGCAAAAGAGCATCTCAAACACCATCATATAGGCCGAGCAAAAGACAATGTTCGTCCGGAGGCAGATGCAGACATATTCAACGTCAAATCCAAGTTCGGATAGCGTCCTTACGGAACCAGAAGTGCTCAGGCACTAAGCCTGTTAAAGTTTATCGGTTACAAAAACCACTCGGCATACCGAGGCAAATTTAAAGCATCAAGCATAGAAGTTTTTTACCCCTCCTGTGGAGGGCTGGAAGGCGCAACGAACTCATCCAGGTCGATTCCATTTGCGATCCGAGTGGCAGCAGCGATGAAGGTCTCCATGAAGGATCGGAAGTCATGCTTCTTGGTATTGGCCACCTTGAGAGCTGCCGGCTTGTCCTCTCGCGCGTCCTTGCAAAGTGAACACGCACGGAGATAGAGCAACGCCGGCCGCACCGCGAAGACTTCTTCCATTGTTGCACTCGACTTGGAACTTCATTCAGTCGAGTCATCAGAGACTCAAGGTCATTGTGAAGTGTTTCTCCTGGCCAGAGTGTTGTGTCGATGCGTGAAGTTGCAACCTTCAGCCTTGCAAGATAGTCGACAACAGCAGCAACGCGAGACTCGAGTCGGAGCACATTCATGGCGGCTTCATCCTTCACAGGAGAGTTGATGGGATCTAGGTTCGTCTCCAGTCGACCAGTCTCCTCCTCAAAGTTCTGGCAGAACTCTGTAGACACAACCCCAAAGTTAAGGCAGCAGTTTGGTGGCAAGACCATAATTAAAAAGCCTGTCGGATACAAAGGGTTACCTTCGAGCATGAGGAATAGCTTCTTGGCGAGTCCTCCCAGATAAGCCTCCAGATCATTCTTCCTTCCCACCAATTCGCTGGCCTTGTCACTCAAGGCAATCTTGTCATCCTTTAGTCGACTGACTTCCTTGTTGGCCGCATCAAGAGAAGCTTTCAGATTGGTATTCTCTTCTTCAAGCTTGCTGATTGAAGCCAGCTTTTCTTCTGCGAGCTTGGTCTTCTCTAAAGCTGCTTTGTGGCTCAGCGAGGTCAAGATCCTTCTTCTTCATAGAATCCCTCAGTTTATCTGCAAAATCACAGTGAGATCAGACTCAGGAATGGACAAGAAACAAAGGCAGTCGTCAAGGTTCTCACCAAACATACCTTTTGCCTCCTCCTTCGCCTTTGTGAAGTTCTCTTGGACAAGCTTCAGATCAAGTTCGAGCTGGATATGCTTGTTCTCCAACTCAGTATAACGAGCTGCAAGCTCGCAAGATTTCTGCGAAGGACCAATCGACAAACGTCAAAAATGGGTCACTTCCGAGTGACTAAGAGAAAAATCATAGTATTTCTAAG
The DNA here is from genome assembly GCA_021437245.1 of Aegilops speltoides. Taxonomy (NCBI): domain Eukaryota; kingdom Viridiplantae; phylum Streptophyta; class Magnoliopsida; order Poales; family Poaceae; genus Aegilops; species Aegilops speltoides. The sequence goes on along the minus strand of CM038143.1, from coordinate 473,038,718 downwards.
ACTACAGCCGAATCAAAAATTCAACTATAGTCTCGGGGACTACACCCAGTGGGTGCACTCAGCGTGCCCCCACTAGTTCTATCAGCTAGAGTCGATCAGTCGACCAAAAAAGACAGAAAGGCTAACCACCAGCAGTTAGCCGTAGTTTCAAAAAAAATTAGAAGTGCTCTTCAGACCGTAGTCGACTGCCAGCAGTCGACCACAGCCTCGGGGACTACACCCAGTGGGTGCACTCAGCGTGCCCCCACTGGTTCTACGATTCCATTTGACCAGATCAAGTGAGAAAAAAGTTTAATACATAAAGACTATGGTCGACTGCCAGCAGTCCACCATAGCCTTGGGGACTACACCCAGTGGGTGCACTCAGCGTGCCCCACCAATCCAGATATTCAATCGACACACCCAAAGGGTGTCGATGATACTAAGATCTTCAGAAAAGTTTTTCAGATATCATATCCTAACAGAACAGGCGGCGATTGACTAACCTGAACATTACTCTGAAGGGCTGAACTGGCGTCGTAAGCTGCTTGACTGGCGTCTCGGATCGCCTTCACTTGCTCCATCATGACCCCCGCCTGGCGTATGGCTTCTTTAGCAGCGCTTGCTTGGTCCTCTGGGACATGGTGGGTGGAGAAAAGTGAAGGCTGATCAGCACTCGACGACGAAGGGAGAGCACTCATCAGCGGCACCGCAAAGGATACGGTAGGCCGAGTGACGGCGTCCCCCTCCGCAACCAACGTCTCAGGTGCTGATACGACCTGAGCTGTCTTGCCAGCAGACGCCCTCCTATTCCTCCCCTGCCTCAGTGGTTCCTCGTCATCGTCATCAGGAAGATCAATGATGATATTAGGTGGAGCTGCAGAAAAGATTCAAAGTTAAAAGTGAAGATCATACTGACTGAAAACAAAACTACAAAGGTCATACCAGGGTTGGAAGTGACTGCATCCTCCATTTCTTGATCTTCAGGTCTGGTCGAGGTGTCAGAAGTAGCAGCACAACAGTTTCAGAAATCAGTCAGTCAGCTAACGAATCGACCAAGAGTAAATCTATGAGAAACAAGAAGACACAGGTTACGTCATTACCCAGAAATAGTGGGAATCACCATCTTCATCTTCGGCAAGGCCTTCGTCGGCTTTGACGGCGCCACTCGAGATTGCTTCGGCGCTTTCTCAGTCGGCACCGGAGAGGTCGTATGAGGACGCTTGGTCGACTGCACAACAGGCGCGACACCCTTACCGCGCTCGACTGGAGGGTCATGGGTAAGCTTGGATCTTCTTTCAGAACGGGGAGGTGCGACTTCCTCCTCCTCTTCCTCCTCCTATTCCTCATCGGAGCCAGCATCTTCATCACCCTCATCGCCATCCGATTCCCACTCCTCTTGACTTTCACCTCCACTTCCTTCCTCCTCCTCGGTCTGTGCTTGCGCCCCATTGGGCATCGAATACAACTCAGTGGTAGCCTGGAAGACAACAAAACAAGACGAAGGTCAATCGACCGATTTGCAGTGAAACAGAATGAATGAAACAGGATCACAATCGGAGATAAGTGGTCGTACCTTGTCTGGTTCGTAAGTATGGTCGAGTGGTGGGATCCTCCTAGCCCCACGAGGATTATCTTTGTTCCCTGCGATGGCAGTCATCCACCTCTCCAGTGTGGCATCGCTGACCGCCTCTGGATGGACCCGAGTGGTGTCTTCAGTACCACAGTACAGCCACATCGGGTGGCCTCGGTATTGGAGTGGCTGAATACGCCGTCGAAGGAAAACCTCCAGAAGATCCATGCCAGTCACTTCGTCCCGAATGAGCTGGACTACACATTCCATCAACATTTTAACCTGAGCCTTCTCCTCCGGAAGCACCTTCAGAGAAGACAGCTTGTTCACTCGGTCCATGGAGAACGGAGGGAGGCCAGTCGACTACCCTGGCGTCGACTCATCTTGACAGTAGAACCAGGTCGACTGCCACCCTCTAACTGACTCAGGAAGGGTCATGGATGGAAAGGCACTCTTGCTTCTCATCTGAACCCCAAGACCCCCACACATCTGGATTACTTGGGTCTTCTCGTCATTCAGACTAGCCTTTTTCACCGTCATAGAACGACAAGTGAATATGTGCTTGAAGAGGCCCCAATGCGGCCGACAACCCAAGAAGTTTTCACACAAAGACACGAAAGCGGAGAGGTAGGCGATGGAATTGGGTGTGAAGTGATGAAGTTGTGCCCCAAAGGAATTCAGAAACCCCCGAAAGAAAAGATTCGGCGGCAGAGAAAACCCACGATCTATATGGGTGGCTAAGAGCACACACTCACCCTCCTGAGGCTGAGGCTACCACTCCGTCCCCGGAAGCCTTGCTGACCCGTGGGAGATCAGCCCTTCATTGGCCAGGTCGTCGAGATCCTTTTGGGTGATGGTCGAGCGGATCCAATCCCCTTGGATCCAACCTTGCGGCAGGCTGGACCGCGACGAGGATCCGCCCCGACTGGTCGCTCTCCCCTTCACCTTCACCGTCGCCTTCTTCGCCCGCTCCAAAGCCGCCGTCCTCTCCTTCACCATTGTCGCCGATTTAGGCAGCAGCAAGGCGGGCCGAAAGGTGTGGCGAAGCGCAGCGGATGAAACTAAAGATGGGGAAGGGGAAAATGGGGGCGCATTATTCAAAAAACCTCCGCCCGGCGCCTTATATGGAGTCGCTTCCGAGTGGCTGACTGGTAGGCCCGGGCAATCCTGTCAAATCCCGCAACAGTCGCGCGAGCGATTCGTGGCGAAAAAGGTGGCGCAGAAATCGAGGCGTCTCTGCCTTATCCCATCCGAGTACCGCGGCCTTCTCCGCTTCGCGCGGTTCCCAAAATTCGGATCCCACTAAATCCGCTAACGGCAGAGCAACTTGTCAGATGGAAGATCTCCTACGATCTGTCGCTCGGAAATCTCCAAGTTCATAAAGTTCACTTGGCAGATATAAAGAATGGATCAAGGCGACTGAAAGAGAAGTTGACACCATCACTAAAAAATCGTTGATCCAGAGTAAGACACATTCACAGCATCAGAAAACAGGTCGGAAATATTATTAACTCCTTCCTCACTTAAACATCGATCCATTCAGGGGCTAATGATGAAGTCATGTACCTAGGGTATGGTCATGAACCTGTCCAAGGTACCCTCCCCAAGGCTATCTTTAGAAGAAGCTGCCTTCTAGTCGACCTAGAGGGACTCCACTCGACGGACTCGAAGACACTTGACCATGAAGACTCACTCGACCACCAGGAGTTCAAGAGCCACTCTGTATCCAAACGGTCTATAATTAAGTAGTCTTTATGGTCATGATGACACTTTATGTAAGGCGTTACCAGAAACGCCAGGCCTTAATGTACTTTAAACCCTCCGCTACGTGGGCTGGCTGGGGTCCTGGCAGACTCTATATAAGCCACCCCCTCCACTGGCAGAGAGGTTCGCACCCCTGTAACTCATACGCATATAATCCAGTCGACCGCCTTCGGGCTCCGAGACGTAGGGTTGTTACTTCCTCCGAGAAGGGCCTGAACTCGTAAATCCCTTGCGTATACAACTACTCCATAGCTAGGATCTTGCCTCTCCATACCTACCCCCCATTCTACTGTCAGTCTTAGTACCACGACAAATAGTGCCCATACTAACAGAGTTATCACGAAATAAAGCATGGAACAAAATAATAATATCTGGAACACTAAGGTTTCTATAGTTTCCGCAACCAATTAAGCATCTACTAGCAAATATTGCAAAGTAACGTAGAACAGGAAAGTGTGTGCTAGTAATTCTTGCATCGGAAACCTTCCTCGTTTCCCCTACAGTAATAGTATCAATAAATCCATCCACATCTTTATGATGTGGTTCCTCTAAGCTGCCCCCGTAGGGTATCTTGCAAACCGCACAAAATTCATATAGTGACATCTTCCTAGCCACATCATATAAATGGAACTCTACTGAAGGAGGTGATTTCTTAGGATGAAAGTAAAATTTTGCACGAAAGTATGGGTGAGTAAGAGATACTGTTCGAGCTGGTCGTGGAGGAAGTCGGTGAGGCCCGCATTATCAGCCAACGAATAAAATCATCATGAATCCCGGCTGCCCTCAAGAAATCATCACAAGGCCATTCACACGGCTGCACTTCCGCGACGCGAGGGAGATTATACTTGGGCTTTTCATTCTCCTTATTTTGTTTATCCTTCGAGCCTTGGCCAGAAGAGCCCCTCAAAAACATCTCTTCATCTTTTTCTGAAATTTTTAGTAACTCGAAATAAAAGTGGATCAAACTCAACAAAATTGATAGCAACTACTCCCACAAGTGCCTAGAGACTATATCATGCATTGGAACTACTTGGGACCATATAAATTTGACATGCAAGCTCAAGAACAGGGTCACCTAGGCAGCAAAAATTTGCAATGAATAAAACACTAGAACAAAAACTAGTTGGACCATTGGAGGAGTCACATACCAAAGAACAATCCCCCAAAGCAGTATTGTGAATGGAGCTTTGAGCAAGGAGATCGAAAATGGCAGCAAACGGAGCTAGAACTCGTGCTTGAGCTGGATAGTGATTTTTTGGGGAGGAAAAATAAGAGTGTGGGTTGAGGAATAAGTGGAGGGGGACACCATGGGCCCACGAAGCAGGGGGCACGCCCAGGGGGGTAGGGTGCGCCCCTGACCCTCGTGGCCAGGTGCTTGCTCCCCCTGATGTGTTCTCAGTGCCAGATATTCTCAAATATTCCAGAAAAAAATCATACTACATTTTCAGGGCATTTGGAGAACTTTTATTTTCGGGGTATTTTTTATTGCATGGATAATTCAGAAAAGGGACAGAAAATACTATTTTTTTCTTTATTTAATCTAAATAACAGAAAGTAAAAAAAGAGGGTACAGAAAGTTCTGCCTTCTAACTTCATCCATCTCATGATCATCGAAAGGAATCCACTAACAAGGTTGATCAAGTCTTGTTAGCAAACTCATTCCAAATAACATGGAACCGGAGAAATTTCGAACAACACTAGGTTACCTCAACGCGGATATGCACATCCCCAATAATAAGAATATCATATTTCTTCTTGACAGTGGGAAGAGGAAATTCAAAACCTCCAATAATAATCGATGGAATTTTTCCAATAGAATTTATGTTATGAACTCGAGATGTTTCCTCGGAAAGTGTACCGTATACACATTACCATTAACATGAAAAGTGACATTGCCTTTGTTGCAATCAATAACAGCCCCTGCAGTATTCAAAAAGTGTCTACCAAGGATAATCGACATACTATCGTCCTCAGGAATAACAAGAATAACAAATTCCGTTAAGATAGTAACGTTTGCAACCACAACAGGCACATCTTCACAAATACCAACAGGTATAGCAGTTGATTTATCAGCCATTTGCAAAGATATTTCAGTAGGTGTCAACTTACTCAATTCAAGTCTACGATATAAGGAGAGAGGCATAACACTAACACCGGCTCCAAGATCACATAAAGCAGTTTTAACATAGTTTCTTTTAATGGAGAATGGTATAGCTGGTACTCCTGGATCTCCAAGCTTCTTTGGTATTCCACCCTTAAAAGTATAATTAGCAAGCATGGTTTTAGCTTCCGGTATCTTTCTTTTATTTGTAATGAAATATTTCATGTACTTAGCATAAGGATTCGCTTTAAGCATATCAGTCAAACGCATAAGCAAAAAGATAGGTCTAATCATCTCAGCAAGGCGTTCAAAATCCTCGTCATCCTTTTTCTTGGATGGCTTAGGAGGAAAAGGCATGGGTTTCTGAACCCATGGTTCTCTTTCTTTACCGTGCTTCCTAGAAACAAAGTCTCTCTTATCATAACGTCGATTCTTTGATTGTGGGTTATCAAGATCAACAGCAGGTTCAATCTCTACATCATTATTATTGCTAGGTTGAGCATCAACATGAACATTATTATTAACATTATCACTAGGTTCATGTTCATCATCAGATTGTGTTTCAACATCAGAAATAGAAATAGAAATATCATTGCGATTCTCAAGTGTGTCTACAACAGGTTCACTAGAAGCATGCAAAGTCCTATCATTTTTCTGTTTCTTCTTTTTAGAAGGACTAGGTGCATCTACATTATTTCTCTGAGAATCTTGCTCAATTCTCTTAGGGTGGCCTTCAGGATACAAAGGTCCCTGAGTCATTTTACCCATTATAGTAGCCACTCTAATAGAAAAGTCATGTTTATTATTTAATTCATCGAGCAAATCATTTTGAGCTTTAAGTACTTTTTCTACTTGAGTGGTGACCATAGAAGCATGTTTACTAGTGAGTTTAAGTTCACCTTTAAATCTAGCCATATAATCACTCAAGTGTCCAATCATGTAAGCATTACTCTTTAATTGTCTACCAACATATGCATTAAAGTTTTCTTGTCTAGCCATAAAGTCATCAAATTCATCCAAGCATTGGCAAGCAAACTTAGTAGACGGGATTTCAGCTTTATCATATCTATAGAGAGAATTTACCTTTACTACCTGTGTCGGGTTATCAAGACCATGTATTTCTTCAATAGTTGGTATATTAAGGCCATGTATTTCTTCAACAGGGGGTAAATTCTTAACATCTTCAGCTTTAATACCTTTTTCTTTCATAGATTTCTTTGCTTCTTGCATATCTTCAGGGCTGAGAAATAGAACACCCTTTTCTTCGGAGTTGGCTTAGGAGTTGGCTCAGGAAGTGTCCAATTGTTTTCATTAGTCCACATATTATTCAATAGCAATTCAGCTTGATCAACTGTTCTTTCCCTGGAAACACAACCGGCACAACTATCCAAGTGGTCTTTGGAAGCATCAGTTAGTCCATTATAAAAGATATCAAGTATTTCATTTTTCTTAAGAAGATGATCAGGCAAAGCATTAAGTAATCGGAGAAGCCTCCCCCAAGTTTGTGGGAGACTCTCTTCTTCAATTTGCACAAAATTATATATTTCCCTTAAAGCAGCTTGTTTCGGATGAGCAGGGAAATATTTAGCAGAGAAGTAATAAATCATATCCTGGGGACTACGCACACAACCAGGATCAAGAGAATTAAACCAAGTTTTAGCTTCACCCTTTAATGACAATGTAAATATCTTAAGGATATAGTAGTAACGAGATTTCTCATCATTAGTGAATAGGGTGGCTATATCATTCAATTTAGCAAAATGTGCCACAACAGTTTCAGATTCGTAGTCATAAAAAGGATCAGATTCAATCGAAGTATTTATCTCAGGATCGACAGAGAAATCATAATCCTTATCAGTAACAAAGATAGGTGAAGTAGAAAAAGCAGGGTCATATTTCATTCTAGCATTCAGAGATTTCTGTTTCAGTTTAGCTAATAACTTCTTAAGATCAGATCTATCATTGCAAGCAAGAAAATCTCTAGCAGTTTCTTCATCCATAACAAAACCCTCTGGAACAACAGGCAATTCATATTTTAGGGGGAGAACCTTCATCATCACTATCTTCAATAATATCAGTTTCAATAATTTCATTCTCTCTAACCCTAGCAAGTTGTTCATCAAGATATTCACCTAATGGCATAGTAGTATCAAGCATAGAAGTAGTTTCATCATAAATATCGTGCATAGTAGAAGTGGCATCATCAATAACATGCGACATATCAGAATTCATAGTAGAAGCAGGTTTAGGTGTCGCAAGTTTACTCATAACAGAAGGAGAATCTAGTGCAGAGCTAGATGGCAGTTCCTTACCTCCCCTCATAGTTGAGGGATAAATCTTAGTTCTTTCGTCCTTCAAGTTCCTCATAGTGATCAGCAGATATAAATCCCAAGTGACTCAACGAATAGAGCTATGCTCCCCGGCAACGGCGCCAGAAAATAGTCTTGATAACCCACAAGTATAGGGGATCGCAACAGTTTTCGAGAGTAGAATATTCAACCCAAATTTATTGACTCAACACAAGGGGAGCCAAAGAATATTCTCAAGTATTAGCAGTTGAGTTGTCAATTCAACCACACCTGGATAACTTAGTATCTGTAGCAAAGTATTTAGTAGCAAAGTAGTATGGAAATAATGGTAATAGTGACAAAAGAAATGGTAGCAGTTTTGTAGTAATTGTAACAGTGGCAACGGTAAAGTAAATAAGCAAAGCACAATATGTGAAAAGTGTTGGGGAACGTAGTAATTTCAAAAAAATTCCTACGCACACGCAAGATCATGGTGATGCATTGCAACGAGAGGGGAGAGTGTTGTCTCACGCACTCGTGAGACCGAAGCGAAGCGATCACAACGTAGAGGAAGTAGTCGACGTTCTCCTCGCGATCCAACCGATCCCAGCGCCGTTACTCGGCGCCTCCGAGTTCTTGACACACGTACAGCTCGATGGCGCTCCTCGGGCTCCATCCAAGAGAGCTTGGGGAGGAGAGTTCCGTCGACGACGGCGTGGTGACGATCTTGATGTTCTACGGCGTGAGGGCTTCGCCTAAGCACCGCTTCGATATGACCGAGGTGGATTATGGTGGAGGGGGCACCGCACACGGCTAAGGAACGATCTCAAGGATCAACTTGTGTGTTCTAGGGTGCCCCTTGCCCCGTATATAAAGGAGCAAGGGGAGGGCCGGCCGGCCCTAGGAGGCGCGCCAGGAGGGGGGAGTCCTCCTCCTAGTGGGAGTAGGACTCCCTTTCCTAGTCCAACTAGGAAGGAGGAAGGGGAAGGAAGGAGAGGAGAGGAGAGAGGGGGGCGCGCCCCCTCCTTGTCCTATTCGGACTCCCACAGGGGCGCGCCACCACCTCCGATGCGGCCCTCTCTCCCCTCTTGGCCCACTAAGGCCCATAACTTCCCGGGGTTCCAGTAACCCCTCCCACTCCGGTTTTCTCCGAAACTTCCGAACCTTTCCGGTGTCCGAATATAGTCGTCCAATATATCAATCTTTATGTCTCGACCATTTCGAGACTCCTCGCCATGTCCGTGATCACATCCGGACTCGAACTTCTTCGGTACATCAAAATACACAAACTCATAATATAACCGCCATCGAAACCTTAAGCGTCATGGACCCTACGGTTCGAGAACAATGTAGACATGACCGAGACACGCCTCCGGTCAATAACCAATAGCGGGACCTGGATGCCCATATTGGCTCCTACATATTCTACGAAGATCTTTATCGGTCAGACCGCATAACAACATACGTTGTTCCTTTGTCATCGGTATGTTACTTGCCCGAGATTCGATCGTCCGTATCCAATACCTAGTTCAATCTCGTTACGGCAAGTCTCTTTACTCGCTCGTAATACATCATCTCACAGCTAACTCATTAGTTGTAATGCTTGCAAGGCTTAAGTGATGTGTATTACCGAGAGGGCCCAGAGATACCTCTCCGACTATCGGAGTGACAAAACCTAATCTCAAATACGCCAACCCAACATCTGCCTTTGGAGACACCTGTAGTACTCCTTTATAATCACCCATTCGCTGTGACGCTTTGGTAGCACCTAAAGTGTTTCTCCGTAAACGGAGTTGCATAATCTCATAGTTATAGGAACATGTATAAGTCATGGATAAAAGCAGTAGCAACATACTAAACGATCGTGTGCTAAGCTAATGGAATGGGTCATGTCAATCAGATCATTCACCTAATGATGTGACCTTGTTAATCAAATAACAACTCTTTGTTCATGGTCAGGAAACATAACCATCTTTGATTAACAAGCTAGTCTAGTAGAGGCATACTAGTGACATTCTGTTTGTCTATGCATTCACACATGTATTATGTTTCCGGTTAATAAAATTCTAGCATGAATGATAAACATTTATCATGAGATAAGGAAATAAATAATAACTTTATTATTGCCTCTAGGGCATATTTCCTTCAGTCTCCCACTTGCACTAGAGTCAATAATATAGATTACATAGTAATGATTCTAACACCCATGGAGTCTTGGTGTTGATCATGTTTTGCTCGTGGAAGAGGCTTAGTCAACGGTCTCGCTACATTCAGATCCGTATGTATCTTGCAAATCTCTATGTCTCCCACCGCACTAAATCTCGGATAGAATTGAAGCGCCTCTTGATGTGCTTGGTCCTCTTGTGAAATCTGGATTCCTTCGCTAAGGCAATTGCTCGAAGATTGTCACGAAGATTTTCATTGGACCCGATGCACTAGGTATGACACCTAGATCGGATATGAACTCCTTCATCCGCACTCCTTCATTAGCTGCTTCCGAAGCTGCTATGTACTCCGCTTCACATGTAGATCCCGCTCACGACGCTTTGTTTAGAACTGCACCAACCGACAGCTCCTCCGCTTAGTGTAAATCGATCCGGTCTGCGATTTAGAATCGTCCGGATCGGTGTCAAAGCTTGCATCAACGTAACTGCCATTTATGAGCTCTTTGTCACCTCCATATACGAAAACATATCCTTAGTCCTTTTCGTATTTCAGATGTTCTTGACCGCTGTCCAATGATCCACTCCTAGATTACTTTGGTACCTCCTGCTAGGCTTATAGCAAGGCACACATCAGTCTGGTACACAGCATTGCATACATGATAGAGCCTATGGTGAAGCATAGGAACATCTTTCATTTTCTCTCTATCTTCTGCGGTGGTCGGGCATTGAGTCTTACTCAACTTCACACCTTGCAAACACAGGCAAGAACCCTTTCTTTGCTTGATCCATTTTGAACTTCTTCAAAATTTTGTCAAGGTATGTGCTTTGTGAAAGTCCAATTAAGCGTCTTGATCTATCTCTATAGATTTTGATGCCCAATATGTATGCAGCTTCACCGAGGTCTTTCATTGAAAAACTTTTATTCAAGTATCCCTTTATGCTATCCAGAAATTCTATATCATTTCCGATTAGTAATATGTCATCTACATATAATATCAGAAATGCTATAGAGCTCCCACTCACTTTCTTGTAAATACAGGCTTCTCCAAAAGTCTCAGATGAACCCAAATGCTTTGATCACACTATCAAAGCGCTTATTCCAACTCCGAGATGCTTGCACCAGTCCATAAATGGATCATTGGAGCTTGCACACTTTGTTAGCTCCTTTGGATCGATAAAACCTTCGGTTGCATCATATACAACTCTTCTTCCGTAAATCCATTCAGAATGCAGCTTTACATCCATTTGCCAAATTTCATAATCATAAAATGCGGCAATTGCTAACATGATTTGGACAGACTTAAGCATCGCTACGGGTGAGAAGGTCTCATCGTAGTCAATCCCTTGAATTTGTCGAAACCCTTTGCACAAGTCGAGCTTTGTAGACAGCTACATTACCGTCGGCGTCGGTCTTCTTCTTGAAGATCCACTTGTTTTCTATTGCTTGCCGACCCTCGGGCAAGTCAACCAAAGTCCATACTTTGTTTTCATACATGGATCCCATCTCGATTTCATGGCCTCGAGCCATTTTATGGAATCTGGGCTCACCATCGCTTCTTCATAGTTCGTGAGGTTCATCATGATCTAGTAGCATGACTTCCGAACAGGATTACCGTACCACTCGTGCGGATCTTACTCTGGTTGATCTACGAGATTCTGAGTAACTTGATCTGAAGTTTCATGATCAACATCATCAACTTCCTCACTATTTGGTGTAGATGTCTCGTAAACCGTTTCTGCGACAAACTACTTTCAAATAAGGGAGAAGGTACAATTACCTCATCAAGTTCTACTTTCCTCCCACTCACTTCTTTCGAGAGAAACTCCTTCTCTAGAAAGGATCCATTCTTAACAACAAATGTCTTGCCTTCGGATCTGTGATAGAAGGTGTACCCAACTGCCTCCTTTGGGTATCCTATGAAGACACATTTCTCCTTTGGGTTCGAGCTTATCAGGTTGAAGCTTTTTCACATAAGCATCGCATCCCCAAACTTTAAGAAACGACAACTTTGGTTTCTTGCTAAACCATAGTTCATAAGGTGTCGCCTCAACGGATTTTGACGGTGTTCTATTCAGTGTGAATGCGGCCGCCTCAAGAGCATAACCCCAAAACGATAGCGGTAAATCTGTAAGAGACATCATAGATCGCACCATATCTAGTAAAGTGCGATTACGGCGTTCGGACACACCATTACGTTGTGGTGTTCCGGTGGCGTGAGTTGCTAAACTATTCCGCATTGTTTCAAATGTAGACCAAACTCGTAACTCAAATATTCACCTCCACGATCGATCGTAGAAACTTAATTTTCTTATTACGATGATTTTCAACTTCACTCTGAAATTCTTTGAACTTTTCAAATGTTTCAGACTTATGTTTAATTAAGTAGATATACCCATATCTCGCTTAAATCATCTGTGAAGGTGAGAAAATAACGATATCCGCCACGAGCCTCAACATTCATCGGACCACATACATCTCAGTATGTATGATTTCCAACAAATCTGTTGCTCTCTCCATAGTACCGAGAACGGGTTTTAGTCATCTTGCCCATGAGGCACGGTTCGCAAGTGCCAAGTGATTCATAATCAAGTGACTCCAAAAGTCCATCAAGATGGAGTTTCTTCATGCGTTTTATACCGATATGACCTAAACGGCAAGGCCACAAATAAGTTGCACTATCATTATCAACTCCGCATCTTTTGGTTTCAACATTATGAATATGTGTATCACTACTATCGAGATTCATCAAAATAGACCACTCTTCAAGGGTGCATGACCATAAAAGATATTACTCATATAAATAGAACAACCATTATTCTCGATTTAAATGAATAACCGTCTCGCATCAAACAAGATCCAGATATAATGTTCATGCTCAACGCAGCACCAAATAACAATTATTTAGGTCTAAAACTAATCCCAAGGTAGATGTAGAGGTAGTGTGCCGACCGCGATCACATCGACTTTGGAACCATTTCCCACACGCATCGTCACCTCGTCCTTTGCGGTGTTCGCAATCCGTAGTCCTGCTTCGAGTTGCAAATATTAGCAATGTAACCAGATCAAATACCAGTGCTCTGCGAGCTCTAGTAAGGTACACATCAATAACATGTATATCACATATACCTTTGTTCACCTTGCCATCCTTCTTATCCGCCAAATACTTGGGGCAGTTCCGCTTCAAAGGACTACCGCTTGCGAGAGAAGCACTCGATTTCAGGTTTAGGTCCAGACTTGGGTTTCTTCTCTGAGCAAAGAACTTGCTTGTTGTTCTTCTTGAAGTTCCTTCTTCTTCCCTTTGCCTTTCTTCTTGAAACTAGTGGTCTTATTGACCATCAACATTTGATGCTCCTTCTTGATTTCTACCTCCAGCCTTTAGCATTGCGAAGAGCTCGGTATAGTCTTTACTAACCCTTGCATATTATAGTTCATCACGAAGCCTTTGTAGCTTGGTGGCGTGATTGAAGAATTACATCAATGACACAATCATCCGTAAGATTAACTCCCAGTTGAGTCAAGTGATTGTAATACCCGGACATTCCGAGTATGTGCTCACCGACGTAACTATTCTCCTCCATCTTGCAGCTATAGAACTTATTGGAGACTTCATATCTCTCAATCCGGGCATTCTGTTGAATATCAACTTCAACTCCTGGAACATCTCATATGCTCCATGACGCTCAAAACGCCGTTGAAGACCCGGTTCTAAGCCGTAAAGCATGGCACATCGAACTATAGAGTAGTCATCACTTTGCTCGCCAGACGTTCTTAATGTCGTCGGTTGCATCATCGGCAGCAGTTCGCATCCAGCGGTGCATCCAGACGTAACTCTTCAGGCAGCAATGAGGATAATCCTCGAATTACGGACCCAAATCCGTGTAATTGCTACCATCATCTTTCAACTTTGCTTTCTCAAGGAACGCATTAAAATTCAACGGAACAACAAAGACGAGCCATCTATCTACAAACAAACATAGACAAGCAAGATACTATCGGTACTAAGTTCATGATAAATTTAAGTTCAATTAATCATATTACTTAAGAACTCCCACTTAGACAGACATCCTCTAGTCATCTAAGTGATCACGTGATCCAAATCAACTAAACCATAACCGATCATCACGTGAGATGGAGTAGTTTTCAATGGTGAACATCTTATGTTGATCATATCTACTATATGATTCACGCCGACCTTTCGGTCTCCGTGTTCCGAGGCCATATCTGCATATGCTAGGCTCGTCAAGTATAACTCGAGTATTCTGCGTGTGCAAAACTGGCTTGCACCCGTTGTAGATGGACGAGAGCTTATCACACCCGATCATCACGTGGTGTCTCGAGACGATTTAACTTTGGCAACGGTGCATACTCAGGGAGAACACTACTTGATAATTTTAGTGAGAGATCATCTTAAAATGCTACCGTCAATCAAAGCAAGATAAGATGCATCACATGTAATCAATATAAGTGATATGATATGGCCATCATCATCTTGTGCTTGTGATCTCCATCTCCGAAGCACCGTCGTGATCACCATCGTCACCGGCGCGACACCTTGATCTCCATCGTAGCATTGGTTTCGCTTACGCCATCTATTGCTTCTACGACTATCGCTACCGCTTAGTGATAAAGTAAAGCAATTACAGGGCGTTTGCATTTCATACAATAAAGCGACAACCATATGGCTCCAGCCAGTTGCCGATAACTTCGGTTACAAAACATGATCATCTCATACAATAAAATATAGCATCACGTCTTGACCATATCACATCACAACATGCCCTGCAAAAACAAGTTAGACGTCCTCTACTTTGTTGTTGCAAATTTTACATGGCTGCTACGGGCTTAAGCAAGAACCAATCTCACCTCGCATCAAAACCACAACGATATTTCACAAATAGACTCCGCTTTAACCTTCTCAAGGACCGGGCGTAGCCACACTCAGTTCAACTAAAGTGAGAGAGACAGACACCCGCCAATCACCTTTAAGCACGAGTGCTCGTAACGGTGAAACCAGTCTCGCGTAAGCGTACGCGTAGTGTCGGTCCGGCCGCTTCATCTCACAATACCGCTGAACCAAAGTATGACATGCTGGTAGGTAGTATGACTTGTATCGCCCACAACTCACTTGTGTTCTACTCGTGCAAAACATCAAACCATAAAACCTAGGCTCGATACCACTGTTGGGGAACGTAGTAATTTCAAAAATTTCCTATGCACACGCAAGATCATGGTGATGCATAGCAACGAGAGGGAGAGTGTTGTCTACGCACCCTCGTGAGACCGAAGCGAAGCGATCACAACGTAGAGGAAGTAGTCGATGTTCTCCTCGCGATCCAACCGATCCCAGCGTCGTTATTCCGGCGCCCGAGTTCTTGACACACGTCAGCTCGATGACGCCCCTCGGCTCCAATCCAGAGAGCTTCGAGGGAGAGTTCCACAAGACGACGGCGTGGTGGACGATCTTGATGTTCTATCGACGCAGGCTTCGCCTAAGCACCGCCACGATATGACCGAGGTGGATTATGGTGGAGGGGGCACCGCACACGGCTAAGGAACGATCTCAAGGATCAACTTGTGTGTTTAGGGTGCCCCTGCCCCGTATATAAAGGAGCAAGGGGAGGGCCGGCCGGCCCTAGGAGGCGCGCCAAGGGAGGGGGAGTCCTCCTCCTAGTGGGAGTAGGACTCCCTTTCCTAGTCCAACTAGGAAGGAGGAAGGAGAAGGAAGGAGAGGAGAGGAGAGGGGGGGGCCGCCCCTCCTTGTCCTATTCGACTCCCGAGGGGGCGCGCCACCTCCCCGGTGCGGCCCTCTCTCTCCCTCTTGGCCCACTAAGGCCCATAACTTCCCCGGGGTTCCAGTAACCCTCCCAAGACTCGGTTTTCTCCGAAACTTCCGAACCTTTCCGTGTCCGAATATAGTCGTCCAATATATCAATCTTTATGTCTCGACCATTTCGAGACTCCTCGTCATGTCCGTGATCACATCCGGGACTCAACTTCTTCGTACATCAAAATACACAAACTCATAATATTACCGCCATCGAAACCTTAAGCGTCATGGACCCTACGGTTCGAGAACAATGTAGACATGACCGAGACACGCCTCCGTCAATAACCAATAGCGGGACCTGGATGCCCATATTGGCTCCTACATATTCTACGAAGATCTTTATCGGTCGACCGCATAACAACATACGTTGTTCCCTTTGTCATCGGTATGTTACTTGCGAGATTCGATCGTCGGTATCCAATACCTAGTTCAATCTCGCTACGCAAGTCTCTTTACTCGCTCAGTAATACATCATCTCACAGCTAACTCATTAGTTGTAATGCTTGCAAGGCTTAAGTGATGTGTATTACCGAGAGGGCCCAGAGATACCTCTCCGACTATCGGAGTGACAAAACCTAATCTCGAATACGCCAACCCAACATCCGCCTTTGGAGACACATGTAGTACTCCTTTATAATCACCCAGATTACGTTGTGACGCTTGGTAGCACCCAAAGTGTTCCTCCGTAAACGGAGTTGCATAATCTCATAGTTATAGGAACATGTATAAGTCATGGATAAAAGCAGTAGCAACATACTAAACGATCGTGTGCTAAGCTAATGGAATGGGTCATGTCAATCAGATCATTCACCTAATGATGTGACCTTGTTAATCAAATAACAACTCTTTGTTCATGGTCAGGAAACATAACCATCTTTGATTAACAAGCTAGTCTAGTAGAGGCATACTAGTGACATTCTGTTTGTCCATGCATTCACACATGTATTATGTTTCCGGTTAATACAATTCTAGCATGAATGATAAACATTTATCATGAGATAAGGAAATAAATAATAACTTTATTATTGCCTCTAGGGCATATTTCCTTCAAAAAGCTTGTAGGCATTGGATCAGTGATGGATAATTATCTCGGATGCGGTTCATCATGTAAAAGTTATAACATAGGGTGACACAGAACTAGCTCCAGTTCATCAATGTAATGTAGGCATGTATTCCGAATATAGTCATATGTGCTTATGGAAAAGAACTTGTATGGTATCTTTTGTCCTACCCTCCCATGGCAGCCAGGTCCTAATGGAAACTAAGGGATATTAAGGCCTCCTTTTAATAGAGTACCAGACCAAAGCATTAGCACTTAGTGAATACATGAACTCCTCAAACTACGGTCATCACCGAGAAGTATCCCGATTATTGTCACTTTGGGGTTGTCAGATCATAACACATAATAGGTGACTATGGACTTGCAAGATAGGATCAGAACTCACATATATTTAATAGGTTCAGATCTGAAATCATGGCACTGGGGCCCTAGTGACAAGCATTAAGCATAGCAAAGTCATAGCAACATCAATCTCAGAACATAGTGGATACTAGGGATCAAACCCTAACAAAACTAACTTGATTACATGGTAAATCTCATCCAACCCATCACCGTCCAGCAAGCCTATGATGGAATTACTCACGCACGGCGGTGAGCATCATGAAATTGGTGATGGAGGATGGTTGATGATGATGATGGCGATGAATCTCCCTCTCCGGAGCACCGAACGGACTCCAGATCAGCCCTCCCGAGAGAGATTAGGGCTTGGCGGCGGCTCCGTATTGGAAAACGTGATGAAACTTTCTCTCTGATTTTTTCTCCGTGAACATGAATATATGGAGTTGGAGTTGAAGTCGGTGGAGGTCCAGGAGGCCCACGAGGCAGGGGCGCGCCCTAGGGGGGACGCCCTAGGGGGGGCGCCCCCACCCTCGTGGACAGGGTGTGGGGCCCTGACGTTGATTCTTCCACCAATATTTTTTATTAATTCTGAAAAGTTGCTCCGTGGATTTTCAGGTCATTCCGAGAACTTTTATTTCTTCACAAAAATAACACCATGACAGTTCTGCTGAAAACAGCGTCAGTCCAGGTTAGTTCCATTCAAATCATGCAAGTTATAGTCCAAAACAAGGGCAAAAGTATTTGGAAAAGTAGATACTACAGAGACTTATCAGCGCGATGCGCCGGCCACCTTCTGGGGAGGCGACGCAAGGGCGGAACTGGGAGGGGGAGGTGGGCGGGGCCAGACGCGCGCGACCAGCGGCGGGAGGGCGCTAGGCGACCGGCAGCAGCAGCAGTATGTCAGGGGAGGAACCCGAGCGGGAGTAACTATTTTGTAATGCAAGTTCTTGTCTGCATCAAACTCAAGAAGATCACAGCATCACAAATTTGGCCTGTTTGTTTGTCGGGTTTTTTATCCTTGTGAATCTTACAACACAGTTGGGTCAGGCGAAGCTAGAAAGGCTAGATTGGCCATTTCTCAGAAGCCAGGCTCTGGTGAGTCACGCGTGCCTCTCGCCTGCACAATTGGTGAATCATGGGAGACGGTGGGCATCTCGAATCAAGCTTAACTACCACCCCTTCTCTCGCATCATCGTCAAAACACATTCACTCCCCATTCTCTATCTTCGATGGCCTCTCTACCTTGACATCGTCTCAATCTCATACCTGCCGGCCCCGAGAAACCACAACTACTAGGTCGCCGGCTTGACGGGAGGGGAGGGGGGGTGACCACGATCAGTTGCTAGGGCTCTAAAGGCAATGAGCCCCTTCTACACCTGGCCATGGCCAGCGACCATCGACCACCCGTATGAATTTGTTCTTGTGCCTGTTGTGCCCGGTAGTTCTTTAGTGATGGCGGCGTGGATGGGTTCTGCGGGTGCAGCCACGTCGACTTTGGATTGGGCGGGGATTCTCACTCTCTCGCGAGGGCTTTCTTCCCTCGCTCTAGCCCAATCCTATGGTACCCCGACTGGTACATCGATTGTTGCACGTGGTACCGCGAATTTGGCCTGGTACCCACATAGCCGAGAGGAGACACGAGCATCGTCATAGCGCTGCTCGTCGAAGATCCAAATGTGCAGCCTCACCTTCCGGGGGTCGCCGCCCCGGCATCCAAGAACCCCATACTCTACCCACAGCCATCATTGTAGCTGAGGAACTATGGAAGTAAAAGTAGGAAGGCAACTCCTTCTTGGCCCGATATCAGCCACCAACTCATGAAAAGTATGGCGACGAAGTCACCCACGCCGATGTGCCAACCGATACCACATGAATCGGGAGGGGAAACCATACTACGGCTACCTATGGCTCGGCAACAAGCACTCCACGGCCACAACCAAACTGGCCTTGAACCATGCACACCCGGACATAGCCCCACCGGTGGCCATCGAGGCAAAACATCCAACGACATGGCAACTCGAATCGAGATTGAACCGATGCAACCAGGAAGGGATGGAGTAGCTCCACCATGGAACCTCACCCGCGTCGACCAATTTGACCTCCGAAAGAACCCTGGCACGACGTGCCATCTGCCGTCGCCACAAACGACAGGCACCACGCCACCCACGGCAAGGTTGGGCGCGGCTAGTGGCCGGAGGCCTGCGGAACCCAGATCGGGCCAGACAACCCCAACCACTACCGCCTCAATGTCATGCGCTAGAGCCTCTGCAACACTGCCGTCACATGCTAGTCACACGTCCAGGACCTTGCAACCTAGGCCCTGCCCCAATCGATGTGCACGGACGGGAGAGAAGTCGGGCCCGAGAAACACCTCATCGCCGCCTTCACTGGAGCTTGCCCGGGCTTCGCTGATGAGCCTCATGTGACGGCAAGACATGGGAGAAGAGAGGAGGAAGGCGCCAACGGAAGGTAGGGTACCCCCCCAACCCGGGTGTTGCCAAAGGAAGGCGACACAAGTTTTTTTTTTCTTTGTCGCTCCCAAGAATATTTGTCCTACTTCCATAAATTTGTGTCCCCTTTTTTCTTGGCTTAATTTTTTCACAATTCCAGGCTGGAAGTAGATCATAGCTCAAAAGAGACACCGGTAGCTTTCCTACTCGGTTCTGACCACCACCGTTCCCCGACAGCGACCGTTAGCACTCCCACTCCCAACGGCATTTTAAAAACACGCGCCAAAAAGGCTACATCCATCCCATGCTTCCTGCCCGCGCTAACTTTAACAACTTCCTTGGCCTCCTCCGGGAAGCAAGGCCTTCCGTCCACTCCACCCTTCCCCCACCTCCCGTCTTCTCATCCCATCTCCTCTCCTCCTCCTCCACTTCTTCCCTCCTCATTCTGCGCCCCGCCCCAGCCCACCACCGCCGAAGCTCTCTCCATCTCCGCGGGGCTCTCCGGCGCACCCCCTCGTGCCTCGGGGACCCCAATCCGCCGCCGACACCACGATCGATCCATCCATCACACCTGCCTCTCCCGGACGCCCCTGCTCGTCCTGAGCGAAAGGGAACACCGGCTAGCTTGGCAGCTCGCTTGATGGAGGAGGAGCTGAGTCAGATGGAGCCCGGCGCGAAGGTGACGCTGCAGCGGCAGGCGTCGTCGGGGTCCCTGACGCAGGGCCCGTCGGGGGAGCTCCGGCGGCAGTCGTCGCTGGAGTCGTCCCCGCGCTCGGGGCGCGGCGGGAACCGGTTCCTGTTCGGGCGGCAGTCGTCCATGGACCCCAACCGGCGCCGCGGCCGGAGCCAGAGCCCCGTCGGCGCCGTGGCCGAGCAGGAGCTCGCCCTGCCGGACAACCTCGACTCCACCATGCAGCTGCTCTTCCTCGCCTGCCAGGGCGACGCGCACGGCGTCGAGGCGCTGCTCCGCGGCGGCGTCGACGTCAACAGCATCAACCTCGACGGCCGCACCGCGCTGCACGTCGCCGCCTGCGAGGGCCACCGCGAGGTCGTCCGCGTGCTGCTCGACTGGCAGGCCAACATCGACGCCCGCGACCGATGGGGCAGCACGGTCAGTCATCAACCATTCGAGTTCATCCAAATAATCCCACATAATTTATTTCTTTTTCCTTTCATTGGCATCAGACGATCGATGTCTCATTCGTTTCTCTCATCATGTATATGTAGGCTGTGGCCGATTCCAAGTGTTACGGCCACATGGACATCTACGATCTTCTGAAATCCTATGGTGGAAAGGCCCCGGTATATATCTGTCTTTCCATCACATCAACTGTCTCTTTGATTTGTTTGATCGATGGATCCATGGTTCATGTGCTGGTCTCTGTCTTTGAACGTCTGTAATTTGCAGAGAAACAGGAGGACGCCGATGATGGTGTCGAACCCCGGGGAGATACCGGAGTACGAGTTGAACCCGGGCGAGCTCCAGTTCCGGAAAGGGGACGAAGTGCTCAAGGTAGTGCAATTTGTTTTCTTCCCATTTTCCTTTTTCAGATAACAGAAATAGCATGAAGCTAGTGAAAAAATAAGAGGGGAAATTAACGGTGTGCGCGTTGAACAGGGCACGTACCAAGTTGCAAAATGGAACGGAACCAAGGTCTCCGTTAAAATAGTCGACAGAGAAACCTACTCCGATCAGGAAGCCATGTGAGATGCAGGCCTCAATCCTCAATTCTTCACCCCAAAGAGCCCAACCAATTTTTTCATCTAACAAAAAACAAAATCATGTTTCTTTTCATTTGTTACAGAAACTCTTTCAGGCATGAGCTGACGGTATTCGAGAAGGTCCGGCACCCTAACGTCGTTCAGTTCATCGGAGCCGTCACGCAGAACATACCCATGATGATTGTTTCTGAATACCATGCAAATGTATTAAGAATGTCAAAATTAGACTGTTACTTAAGCCATTATATCTAGCTTACATGCCTATATCCTCAGATGCACTAAGTCATGCAGTTATTCTGAAACGCAGGCTGATTTAGGAAGCCTTATTCAGAGGAAAGGAAGGCTGAATGGTCATAAGGTGCTGAGATATGCCCTTGACATTGCCAGGTATATCTACTGATCCCAAGAGAAGATCAATCTTTGAAAACTGAAACATGTGTCATATTGTTCTCCATTCGACAAAAGACGAAGCTCCATGCCGAAATGTGCATCAGTGCTAATGATCTTATTTGTTTTCGTCGCGGCTGACTCTGGATGTTCAGGGGCATGACTTATCTGCATCAGTGCAAACCAGACCCCATCATCCACTGCGACCTAAAGCCAAAGTAAGATGAGGAAATGAAGCAACCTGGTCTTGTCTGTTCTCTTGCTTGCATTTGCTTGGAATCATAAACACGCCGCGCGCGCATATTTTTCGGATGATGCAGCAAAATAGAATTATCATGGTTGTGCCGTACTTTACTATTTGAATCTTGGTAAGGTGCCAGAAATATCTTCCTGGATAATGGAGGCCTAATGAAGGTCGGGGGGTTCGGGCTGATGAGGCTGTCCAAGATGGCTCCTGACAAGGTGAAGCTGATGAACCACGAGGCCATTGTCGACACCTTCAGTAAGTCCACTCTCAGCAACAAAATATAAACGAGAATCATTTCAGATAGTGCTTCTTCTGACAAACTCAATCGTGCTCTTCTGTAACCTAGGTTACTACACTGCGCCTGAGATGCACAGAAACGAGGTGTTCGACATGAGCGTCGACGCGTACGCATTCGGCTTCATCCTTTACGAGGTCGGTACAGCTTTCTGTTCCATGTGCAGTCACTCTGCAGTGTGCACAAAGCAGAGCAGAGAACATTACCAGCTGGGTTTCAGACTTGATAACTTAATCGCCCCTGTGATCATCATCAACTCAATCTTTTGTTGGTGTTGTGTGATCATCAGATGGTTGAAGGACTGCCCAACATGGAATCCACAACCGTCATAGCCCGATGCGAGGGGATGCGGCCGTCGCTGAAGAACAAGCTCAAGGGGTACCCTTCAGACTTCAAAGGGTGAGTTTGCTTCTGAATATGAAAACACCTTCAAGTTCACTAGATCAGTTTTTTTTTTGAAAAAAAAAATGCTCACTAGATCACAACTAGCAACCACAATGAGCCAGAAACCCTAGTTCTTCTACCCTGGGTGCATGTAAATATGCGATGCAGGCTGATCGAGGAGTGCTGGGACACGCACCCGATGGCGCGGCCGACCTTCTCGGAGATGATCGTCCGGCTGGACAAGATCTACGCGCACTGCATGAAGCACGGGGCCTGGAAGGAATCGCTCAAGATCTGGTCCGTATCCCGGCGACTCAATCGTTTCAGGCTCAAAATC
This sequence comes from Aegilops speltoides, assembly GCA_021437245.1. NCBI lineage: Eukaryota > Viridiplantae > Streptophyta > Magnoliopsida > Poales > Poaceae > Aegilops > Aegilops speltoides. Next base: position 473,015,799 of record CM038143.1, on the reverse strand, counting down.
CGGAAAAAGGATGAGTTCATCTTAAGTCACTGAACGGTATTGCTACTGGTCCGGATGTCATCTGAGCACTGAATGATTTTCCTCTCTGTGTTTTGTCCGGCAGGAAATGACACGGGCCGGTCTCTGTGTACGTGCGTAGGCGCGCCAACGCGTGGGGTGCCGATGGAGCTGGAGGATCACCGCGTCCACTTGCCATGTCGAGTACATACATACATACTGTAAAAGATTACATGAGCACGCGTATACGGTCTTTCTTTTTGTTTTGCTGCTGTATTGTCGAATGAAGAGTCTGAACACAACAATGATGCTCTACTGCAGAAGCTAGGATATACTTATCATGATGTATGTTTATGATGTCACTTGAGTAATATGGCTTCGCTATCATGTGACCAGCGTGACTAATTGCAACCTACTATGGTTGGGTTGTTTGTGCGAGTAATGAGTATCCAGGCCGTGACGAGAGCTTTTTTTTTTCTCGAATATGCACAAGTGTGCATATCATATAGTAGTACTAGACCATGATGGCGCGCGTTGCCGCACCCGTCCATTTTTATAATTAATGATAGGTATTTTGGCAAATATGTTAAGATACAAACATAGAAATTAATTTTATCCATATTAGAAGAATATGTTGTTGTTTTTTAAGCTTGATTATTTCTCATTGTCAACATCATCATCATCATATATAATGTAAAGGTAAGTAAAGAAAAGGATTTAGCAAGCCTGCATTTGTGATCAAGTAGAGAGTAGACAAATCCATCCGACCGTTGATCAGAATGCCTCCCAAGGAGAAAAATACTTCCCTTCTGCAACAACACACACAATTTCTAAAAAAGTTATAAATGAAAGTTTATAAACAACCAACAAAATGAAAAGACTTAAATTTAGAGAGAAAACCATGCAAAATAAATAAGATGAGCAATGGTCCCGGTTTACCGAAAAAGGCTTTCGCCCCGCTTTATAGATAAAGCAAACCGCCACAAGACATACAACCACATCAGGTTCAAACCCACACACCCAAGTACCACACCAAAGTCATAAGGTTCTGCTGAGGGCACAGCTCAACAAGCCCAAAGAAAGAGAAAAAAAGAGCGAGACCCGCGCAGGGGATCTAGTCAGGCTCCGGCGGTGGCGGCGGCGGCGGCGGCGATAGGCGGACGGCCATCGAGCGAAGATCGGCGATGAAGGCCGAGATGGCGTCGCGCTCCAGGGGACGGCTAAGCGGCCGCCAAAGCTGCAGGAAACCCGAGAATTTGTAGAGAGCGTCGAGCACGACGAAGAGGGTACGCCGATCACAAGCTTATTACGAACAGTCCAAAGAGTCCAGGTTAGGACCCCAACCTCCAGCCACCTAATGTGGCGAGAGGACGAGGGGACGCTTGTAGTTCAACAATAAGTCGGGAAGTTGGTGTGAGTCCAACTTCCCGACAATCTCGCAAAACAGCTCCAGAGGAACCAAGGGAGGCGCAAGCGAAGAAGATGTGGTTGGAGTCCTCGGGGCGGCATGAGGGGGCATATACCGGTGCGGGCCATTACGCTATGCATTCTCCACACCGAAGGATCCGTCCCGGATCCACCGCCACATGAAGATGCGGATCTTCGGGGGAGACGGACGGACCACACCATCGGGAGGAGTGGAGGAGGGGCAATGGCCATGTAGAGCGATTTGGTAGAGAACTGGCCAGACGGCTCCAAGTGCCAACGCACACGGTCTTGGGCTCCATCCACCAACGGCTCATGCAGAGCGACGCAATCAAGCAGCTCACGCCAGGCGGCGGATTCCGCAGGCCCAAATGGCCGACGGAAAGCGAGGCGCCCTAAGTCAATGAGGGCCCTATCAACAGAAATCATGGGATCGACAGAGATAGAGAAGAGGATGGGGAAGCGAGCCGCAAAGGGGGAGTCGCCGGCCCAGCGGTCAAACCAGAAGAGCGTCGAGAGGCCGGACCCTACCGAGATAGAGGTACCAATGCGGAATGGTCCCGGTTTTATTAACCTTTTCACCAATTTCACAAAGCTACATCCCATGCTAGTAGCAGTGGGACCATGTTGCTCCCTGGTCCTCACCCTTCCTCTTGTACTTTCTTCTCGCCCTCACCACCTCCATCATATTCCTCAACAGCCGTGGCAGCATCACAGCAAGGATTTCCCCTAGGTTGGGAGAGCATGTGGGTAGCAAGGGTGAAGTTGAATAAAATAGTTGACGATGAGACGATACCTATTTTGAACCGCAAAGTGAATACAAAATGTAACTACATGTGAAGTAAATTTAACTAAAGTACATTTAAAGTTACAAACATTAGTACATAGCATATCTACTTTATATGTGCAAAGTTGATAATTCAGTTTTGGTTTCCACAAAATGGGAATACTCAATTGTGTTGGATATAATAATACATCCAGAGAACTTCAAAAGAAGTTGTAGGAATTACTCCATGAAGCCATAATTGTCCAACGTTAATAATAAAATAAATCTTTAACTTACATATTTAAATATTTTTGTGCATTTCATAGAAACAAGAAGAAAAAATAGAATGCCTAGTGGGAGTGTGATATATGGAAGTCACCTCCATTGCATATGTATTGGTCTTTTTCTTTGTAACAACATGCATCACATGAAAAGGAAGCTATTTCAATCTGTATAGTAAGTTGTTTTTTCATGCAAGTGTAGAATAATTTCTGTAAAAATTAACTGAATCGGGCGTACCAATTATTTATTGTTTGCTCGGTCGACTACTACAACTATTAAATCTAATCACACACGCCTGAAAAATATGTTAGCACAACAACAGTATAGCCCTCCATTCCTTCTTTCCCTGCGTATATATAAGCAAGAAGAGATGATGATTGATGAACAAATGCATGTTGATTGAGAAATGAGAGAACTCAAGATATATAAGATTCAAGCCTTTGGAAACGAGCATACAATATGTCGACGCTGTAGTGTGGTATCCTGAATTCCCGATCTGCACCCCTTCTAGATGGTCTCATAGTCAGTGTTGGTTGGGATCCATCTGCACCGAATGGACAACGTCCAACAAGTGAACATACTTTACCAGCCCTATTGACTATAGCCCCTCAAGGCCTCAACTATGTCAAAGATGTAGCGATTAAGGAGCATGCCCTGTTGGACAGATCAAAATTATTATACTTAACTCACTGAAACTACAATCAGGTGACCAAAGAGGGTAAGAGCAGAACTTTTTATGTAAGACTACACAGTGAATAAACAGTGACTATGAGGAAATGTAAAGCTTCACATAATAGCATTAAATCAACTAAAGAAACTATTACTGACCTGATGATTAGCAAAATATGAACTATTGGTTTGTATTTGATTCTTAGCCATTGATGCACGGGCCCTTCGACACTGATCAGAAGATGGAAACATGCTGGGCATGTGAGTGAAACTACAAATTAGGGAGGCGATGCAGGGACAGAAGCCTTATTCTTAAGCATGTTGTATGGAGGATGATTATGTCCGAGTAGAGCTTATAACGGGAATAGGAGCGGCAGGGCACGGGAAGTATGCGACAAGAGTCATGGAGGAGCAGAGCAGTTCAGATGTTTCGCTCAGAGCCAAAGACATTGAAAACAGAAGCGCGTGTGGTGGGATGAAGGTGCCGCTGTGAGGCGAGGAGGACAGGGGAGGGAAGAAAGTAGCGAAAGACATGCTATGGCTCCTCACGGCGCAGTGGTGCCAGAGATACTCGTTGTAACGACGACGGCGCACCTCGAGGTCGGGAGGGAGGAGCGTCGAGTGATCCGTCAGGTGGACGAGTTGAGGGCGACACCCACAAACGGCCCATTCGTAGTCCCACGCCAGATGAACGACGGGCCTCCAAAAATGCTACGAGAGTAGCGGCCCTTTTAGGACATCCACGCCAGATTTGGCCTACGCCGCGCTAGCAGAACATTCATGTGAATCGGACGACCATGTACGTCAAATTGCGAGGATGGACGGCTCTGGAGTTTAGTGACCTGAGAGGGCAGGATTAGTGCTCAGTTTTAATATATCTAAACTAAAGAAGAAAGGAAAAGAGTGCCCCACCGATGGCGAGAGCTTTCGTAGGAGGTAAGTATACTATCCACGTCGGAATTTATCTGAGTGGAGCGCTAACCACCCTCTGAAGTGAAAACTGGTCTGGTGAAGAACCTGAAATATACAAATACCGGATTAATCTCTCTTAGGCGCTTTTCCCCCTCACAAGGCATAGGTTTAGTTCGTAGCGACATTTATTCATCATTTGACCAAACGATGAGACTAAGGAGGTGTTCGGCAGTCCTCCAGCTCCCTGAGATCTCAAAATCCGTGGAGCTTCTTTTTCCTCGCTCTGTCAATTTTAGCTACAGCTCCATCATCTCCCAGAACGGACTTGGAGAGTGGAGTCTCCGAACAGGCCCTAAACGTACCCAGCAGACTCCCCGTGACTAGTTTCGTCCCGCTGGGCAGGCGTCGGGTGTGGTTAGAGGAGGTGTCACCCTTGGGCATGTCACCGGGTGCCACTGGAGGTGATGTCAATGATAGAAATCCCGTTCTCCACCACGTCCAAAAATGTTTTACGCTAGGAATAGGGGTCTCATCACCATCATGTGTGCCATTGTCGGTTCCATAATGCCGACCACAATGTCGTCCATATAGGACCATTTGACTCAAGGAACAAATCGTCGGATCTGAGCTATTGGACGAATGCAGGTGGACTCCAGGAAGGTGGCGGCGACCGGGTCAGTTAAAATTATGCCAAAGTGCTAATCAATATTTACTTAGCTCAGAACCAACTAAATCTGTGCCACGTCAACTTGAAAAACACCTGACGGGTTTTAATCCAAAATATTAAGTGAGAAAATCATTACATCAGGAACAACCAGACGTGGGACTAACATTTTCAAATCTCCATCTCTACTATTTAAAAAGAACGTAAAGTTCTCATTTCACCTTTCTTCCCACCACCCCTTCATCCAACCTTTCATGTATATGATAATCAATCACCTTAATTTACTCACCTTCTGAACTAATTCCACTTTAATTTACTTATCAAACTTCTGAGCAAAATATAAGGTAATTCACGGCCGGAATTTGATGAACATTTATTTACACAATCACATTATTATTGAGCGGCTACGTGACAAAGGAAATTGACCAAATGGCTCTCGCGTCCGCGCTCGCTGCCGCGTGAGCGGGCAGCCGCCGCCGGCCGGATCTCCCTGCTCGCCACCCCGCGTCTGCCGCTCCCGGATCCAGCCTCCGCGCCGTCTGCTCTCTCCTTCCTTCGGGTGGGAGCTGCGCCTGATGCCTCGCCGTCCCTCCGGTCGTCACCGGCACCGCCCGCCGGCCACCCTGTCGCCGTCCGCGTCGCGGCGGCATCTTCTTGCCGCCTCGGCCGTGGAGCTGCTGGCTGCACCAGTAGCGCCGTTCTCCACCACCGCCGTCTCACCGCCGATCCCATCTGGATCGGAAGCTCGTGTCCCCGCCGCCGCGATGGGTGCCGGGCCACGCCCTTGTTGGTGGTGGGCCCAAGAAGGTGCCGGAGGTGTCCGGGCAGCTGGCTGCGCCAGCGCCGTGGTGTCTGCGCGGCTCCTCGTGCAGACCCACTCGCTGCTCCGATCCACGCCGCCGAGGACCGAGAGGGATGAGCTCTCTGTCTCGCGCCCGCCAGCCAGTCGCGCCGAGGGCGCTGCTGACCAGCCAGCACCCCATTCCTAGCTCGAAGCCGCGGCCTCTCGACTCGGGCAACCAAAGCTCGGGTCATGGGTCTCGCTTCGCTGGCACGGAGAAGACGACGACAATGAAGAGGAGCTGGCCCTTTGACGCCGCTTGTCGTAAGGGCTCAACCTCGTCGGCCGCCAGCCGGGCTTGGGGTGTGTGGCGGAGGCGAGTGGGGGATGGCAGAAGGTGTTGCCTCGGCGTTGTCCGCGTCACCCCACGTCGCCAGCCCCGACAATGGCCCCGCGTCCAATCCCTGCTTGGCTGCATGGTAGATGCTGCAAATGCCTTGCTCCTGGGCATCGTGCAGTTGTCTGTCGAGATCCGCTTCGGTGTTGTCGTTGCTTGGAGAACGGTCACCTTGCACGTGGTTGCCGCAATCGATGGCGTCCTCTAAGCTCTTTGGCATGCCTTGCCATGCCGCCGGTCCTCGGTATCGTGCATCGTCCTGCTCCAGCTTCATGTGAGGGTCCAATGAAATCCACGCTCCCTTCCAAGGCGCTTCGCCATGGGTCTTGGGCGTCCGTCGTGTCTACTCCTGTTGGCGTGGCTACACCACCCGATGTGATGTTACAGTCCGCTTTGGCGGATCGAGACGATCTTGTTGCAGAGTTGCTCGGCGCGTGTTGGGAGTTTTCGAGCGGCGGAGGCTGCTGAGCGATCTCCCCTTGTGCCGGCTTTGTCGCAGACCACTCCGATGTCACACCCTCCTGGTGTGGCCGATGTTGGCTCCATTGAGAAGGGGGACAAAGAGCTATATGGATGTTTCTCCCCTCGTGTTGGGGACAGTTCATCGTCTCTGTCGGCCTCGTCCCCTGTGTTGTCTACCACTGGGGGTGAGTCCGTCGTGCTTCAGGCTCCGGTGCTGCAGGCCATGCCCGAACTGCGGGAGCTATGTCTGAGCCCTACTTCGCCATTGTCTGTGGAGCATTTGGAGGTTGACTCATCGATGACCTCGTGTGCGGGACATGTTTCGCCTCTGTCATCTAAGCAACTGAAGGTGCATGAGTCCATCATGTCGGTCGATCCTACGGTTGATGATGCTGTGTCAATGGTTCCTCTAGTTGAGGATGTCGATGCAGCTGGTGTGTTGATGTTGGCTCCTCGGAGCCTTTTGGTGGACGACATTGACACCCAAAAATTTGAGGAGTTTTATGATTTTCTTGACAAATGGGTGGCAGATCAGCCTCAATCTAGCAAGACAAGTGATTGCCCGTCAAAGGAGAAGCCAGGCAGGGAGAAAGCAAAGAGGAACAAAAGTAAGAAGAGTGGCGCCATTCGAAAGGCGTCCATGGTTTCATGATGGAGGGTGCTCAGGTTTTGCCGTTGTCGGTGTGTTTGGCAGGAGTGTCATTGTGGTGTGCAAGTGTCGAGGGTTGCGATTGTTGCACCTTTGGAGGGCCTCTTGAGTGGTGTGGGTGTTTTGTACTTTGTGAGTAGTACACGTATGAGTTGGTTGTATCGGTTTTTGCCCGGTTTTCCGTGATTAACTGGGCAACTCTCTTCTTCTTAATTAATCAATGAGGCAAAACTTTTGCCTTTGTTTCGAAAAAAAACATTATTATTGACAGGTAAATCACAAGCTAACGTACTAAAATATTTATACCCCGTGGCAACGCACGGGCATTGTTCTTGTTTTGTAAAACAAATAAAAAATGTAGTAAGATCAAACCAGCCCTTTGAACAAAAATTGTAGGGAAAAGGTCAACCGAGGCCTAAGTAAGAGCTGAGTGCCCACGTAGACATGTACGTACAGAGAACCTTGGGTCGCCATAGTATCCAACACCCAATGAGTTGATTTATCCGGTATTGTGTGTCTGTATATTTCAGGTGTTATATCAGCCCATATTTCACTTTATGGCTCTTTCTATGATATGTTGGGAGCAACTAATTAGGGGGCATCCCAACAGGGTCATTTTCGGTGAAGCACGATGCACGGGAGAGCGACATTGTTGCTTCCCTAGGTGGTAGTGCTTCTAGTTTTTTTTTCTCCTTTTTTCTTCTCTTTTCGCATTGTACCACAACTGTGGTGCACTGTAGCGAGGGTGTCGTACCACTACCACCCGCGGCACATGTACTATACCGCATGCATCACATGTACCCCCTCCGTTTCCAAATATAAGTCCTTCTAAAGATTACAATATAGACTACATAGAGAACAAAATGAGTGAATATACACTCTAAAATACGTCTATATTCATCCGTATGTAGTTCATATTGAAATCTCTATAGACTGCAGCTACAAGGCTGCAACATATGTGCTATGATGCGTGCATCACATGTGTGCTACATGTACTTATCACGTGCTAACATAGGCATGCTCCACAACGAAGCACATGGTGGACTACGTGTGGAGAGCAACTTACGCTCCATGGGATTACACTAGCTCCCGGAGGAGTACAAGTATGTTACCCTGTGGATTACATGTACGCTATAGTGGGCATCACAAGTTTAAAGTACAAGTTATGAAAAAAAAAGAGTTCATTAAAACCTATCAATATGAGATCTCAATGAAAACGATTTATAATTTGGATGCTGAGTTCACAAGGTATTTCGTTTTAAAATTTCGAATATCGTGAAAAAGAAATAAAGTACACACCCTTCCCATGATCCCATCCACCCGTGGCAGGTAAACAAACCTAAAACTCTTTGGTGGCAACCATTGGCATAACCATTGCGCCACGGAAGGAGTTTGCTGATAACATTTGCGAGCGATAGTGGTTTCGTCTTATCAAAAGTACTCCCTCGGTTGGAAACTTGTGAAGAGGAAGAAGAATCGGCGGCAGGCGGCGGTTGGGGCGCCGTTGTCGGCGAGGAAGCCGATCGAGATCTCCGTGATGCGCCAGGAGCGTTTGAACGCTGTCCTGGGCCGCGGGATCGGTGGGCCTGGGGATGGGCCGGTTCTGTGCGAGCCGGACCCAATCGCGTATGGGCCTGTTGTACCTGGGTATGAGGCCCACACCAACTTGGCTACACCCCCATGCACGTCCGACGACATATCGGTGGTTTTCCGATCGAGGATCGCTAGGGTTCGACCTAGCGGCCGATCGTCTTTTTCCGAGCGAGGCGTGGGGTGTGCTCGGTGAGTTTTGCCGCTGCGCGACATGGCAGGTCGGGGGTTGCCCCCTTCCAAGACGGCCGCGACGGCCGGTGCGGGCCGGGCGGCAGCGCCGCCGATGGCAGTGGCGGCGGTGGCGTCGTTGCGCCGCGGGTCGGGCGCGCGGGGCTGACCGCTCCGCTTCGGGACCGGAAGGGGCGGCGCTACCCAGGTCCAGGCATCCGGTTCCGGCCAGCCGGTGCTAGAGGCCGGCGGCCCTAGGCCTCAAACTGGTGGGACGCTCGGCACTGGAGGGGCTGGTCGCGGGCAACCTGCGGCGGCTAGGCTCCCCTCGCCGGCTATGGGGCGGGGTGGCCTCAGGCCACCGGCGCCGGCTACTGTGACCGCCGCGGGTCGCGGCACCCCGGCTTTGAGGCCGCCGGCTCCGGCTTCCGGTGGTCAGCATCGACCGGTGGTGGTGCAAACCGGAGCTAGACCTATGCATTTTGTGGCTCGGCAGGCGCAGAACTCGAAGGCGCTGGTGTTGCAGCAGGCGCAACTGCCGCAAGCATCGGCTAGGGGGAATGATTCATCAGTGCCTCGTGGTCAATGGGGTGACGATGGGATCAATGCTTATGGTGATGGGCAGCATCGGGGATCCTCATCCACAGGTGGTGGTCGGGGGTATGCATGGCAGAGTGACGGGTCGGCCGAGAGACCTTTCTTGGGGCCAACAGGTGGTTTCGTCGAAGGGGCGTCTGGACCGGCCAATCGCAACCGAGGTGGTTTCTGAAGGAAATATGCCCTAGAGGCAATAATAAAGTTATTATTTATTTCCTTATTTCATGATAAATGTTTATTATTCATGCTAGAATTGTATTAACCGGAAACATAATACATGTGTGAATACATAGACAAACATAGTGTCACTAGTATGCCTCTACTTGACTAGCTCGTTTATCAGAGATGGTTATGTTTCCTAGCCATGGACAAAAGAGTTGTCATTTGATTAACGAGATCACATCATTATGAGAATGATGTGATTGACTTGACCCATTCTATTAGCCTAGCGCTTGATCGTTTAGTATATTGCTATTGCTATCTTCATGACTTATACATGTTCCTGTAACTATGAGATTATGCAACTCCGTTTACGGAGGAACACTTTGGTACTACCAAACGCCACAACGAATCGGGTGGTTATAAAGGAGTACTACAAGTGTCTCCGAAGATACATGTTGAGTTGGCGTATTCGAGATTAGGTTTTGTCACTCCGATTGTCGGAGAGGTATCTCTCGGCCCTCTCGGTAATGCACATCACTATAAGCCTTGCAAGCAATGTGACCAATGAGTTGGTTACGGATGATGCATTACGTAGCGAGTAAAGAGACTTGCCGATGACGAGATTGAACTAGGTATTGATACCGACGATCGAATCTCGGGCAAGTAACATACCGATGACAAAGGAACAACGATGTTGTTATGCGGTTTGACCGATAAAGATCTTCGTAGAATATGTAGGAGGCAATATGGGCATCCAGGTCCCGCTATTGGTTATTGACCAAGAATAGTTCTAGGTCATGTCTACATAGTTCTCGAACTCGTAGGGTCCGCACGCTTAAGGTTTCGATGATGCTTATATTATGAGTTTATGAGTTTTGATGTACCGAAGGAGTTCGAGTCCCGGATGAGATCGGGGACATGACGAGGAGTCTCCAATGGTCGAGACGTAAAGATCGATATATTGGACGACTATATTCGGAGTTCGGAAAGGTTCCGAGTGATTCGGGTATTTTTCGGAGTACCGGAGAGTTACGGGAATTCGCCGGGGAGAAGTATTGGGCCTTATTGGAGAGGGGCTGCCTAGGGCAGGCCGCGCCCCCATGGCCTAGTCCGAATTGGACTAGGGGGAGGGGCCGCACCCCCTCCTTCCTTCCCTTCTCTCTTCCCCTTCCTTGTCTCCTACTCCTAATACATGGAAGGACTCCTAGTTGGACTAGGAAAGGGGGAATCCTACTCCCGGTGGGAGTAGGACTCCCCTAGGGCGTGCCATAGAAGAGGGCCGGCCCTCCCCTCCTCCACTCCTTTATATACGGGGGTAGGGGGCACCCCATGGACACACAAGTTGATCTACGGATCGTTCCTTAGCCGTGTGCGGTGCCCCCCTCCACCATATTCCACCTCGGTCATATAGTCGCGGAGTTTAGGCGAAGCCCTGCGCCGGTAGAACATCATCATCGTCACCACGCCGTCGTGCTGATGGAACTCATCTCCGGAGCTCGCCTGGATCGGAGGCCAGAGATCGTCATCGAGCTGAACGTATGCTGAACTCGGAGGCCCCGTACGTTCGGTGCTTGGATCGGTCGAATCGTGAAGACGTACGACTACATCAACCGCGTTGTCATAACGCTTCCGCTTACGGTCTCACGAGGCGTACGGGACTAACACTCTCCCTCTCGTTGCTATATCATCACCATGATCTTGCGTGTGCGTAGGAAATTTTTTGAAATTACTACGTTCCCCAACAGTGGCATCCGAGCCTAGGTTTTTATGGTTTAATGTTATATGCACGAGTAGAACACAAGTGATTTGTGGACGATATAAGTCATACTGCCTACCAGCATGTCATACTTTGGTTCGGCGGTATTGTTGGATGAAGCGGCCCGGACCGACATTACGCGTACGCTTACGCGAGACTCGTTCTACCGCCGTGCTTTGCACACAGGTGGCTGGCGGGTGTCAGTTTCTCCAACTTTAGTTGAACTAAGTATGGCTATGCCCGGTCCTTGCGAAGGTTAAAACAGAGTCTATTTGACAAACTATCGTTGTGGTTTTGATGCGTAGGTTAGAACGGTTCTTGCTCAGCCCATAGCAGCCACGTAAAATTTGCAACAACAAAGTAGAGAACGTCTAACTTGTTTTTGCAGGGCATGTTGTGATGTGATATGGTCAAGACGTGATGAGATATAAGTTGTTGTATGAGATGATCATGTTTTGTTGAAGTTATCGGCAACTGGCAGAAGCCCTATGGTTGTCTCTTTGTTGCATAAGATGCAAGTGCCAAATAATTGCTTTACTTTATCGCTATGCGATAGCAATAGTTGCAAGAGCAATAGTTGGTGAGACGACCATGTGACGACACATTGATATAGATCAAGATGATGAAGATCATGGTGTCGTGCCGGTGAGATAGAGATCATGACAGACTTTGGAGATGGAGATCAAAGGCAAGATGATCATGGCCATATCATGTCACATATTTTGATTGCATGTGATGTTTATCTTTTATGCATCTTATCTTGCTTTGATTGACGGTAGCATTTTAAGATGATCTCTCACTAAATTATCAAGAAGTGTTCTCCCGAGTATGCACCGCTGCCAAAGTTCGTCATGCCCGACACCACGTGATGATCGGGTGATAAGCTCAACGTCCATCTACAACGGGTGCAAGCCAGTTTTGCACACGCGAATACTCAGGTTAAACTTGACGAGCCTAGCATATGCAGATATGGCCTCGGAACACGGAGACCGAAAGGTCGAGCGTGAATCATATAAGTAGATATGATCAACATAGTGATGTTCACCATTGAAAACTACTCCATCTCACGTGATGATCGGACAGGTTCCGAGTGATTCAGGTATTTTTCGGAGTACCGGAGAGTTACGGGAATTCGCTTAGATGACTAGAGAGATGTCTGTCTAAGTGGGAGTTCTTAAGTAATATGATTAATTGAACTTAAATTTATCATGAACTTAGTCCTGGTAGTATTTTGCAAATTATGTTGTAGATCAATAGCTCACGTTGTTGCTTTCATATGTTTATTTTGATATGTTCCTAGAGAAAATATGTTGAAAGATGTTAGTAGCAATGATGCGGATTGGATCCGTGATCTGAGGTTTATCCTCATTGCTGCACAGATGAATTATGTCCTTAATGCACCGCTGGGTGACAGACCTATTGCAGGAGCAGATGCAGACGTTATGAACGTTTAGCTAAGCTCAATATGATGACTACTTGATAGTTTAGTGCACCATGCTTAACGGCTTAGAATCGGGACTTCAAAGACATTTTTGAACGTCATGGACCATATAAGATGTTCCAGGAGTTGAAGTTAATATTTCAAGCAAATACCCGAGTTGAGAGATATGAAGTCTTCAACAAGTTCTATAGCTAAAAGATGGAGGAGAATCGCTCAACTAGTGAGCATGTGCTCAGATTGTCTGGGTACTTCAATCGCTTGAATCAAGTGGGAGTTAATCTTCCAGATAAGATAGTGATTGACAGAATTCTCTAGTCACCATCACTAAGTTACTAGAACTTCGTGATGAACTATAATATGCAAGGGATGACGAAAGTTATTCCTGAGCTCTTCGCGATGTTGAGATCGGCGAAGGTAGAAATCAAGAAAAGAGCATCAAGTGTTGATGGTTAACAAGATCACTAGTTTCAAGAAAAGGGCAAAGGGAAAGAAGGGAACTTCAAGAAGAACGGCAAGCAAGTTGTTGCTCAAGTGAAGAAACCCAAGTCTGGTCCTAAGCACGAGACTAAGTGCTTCTACCGCAAAGAGACTGGTCATCGGAAGAGGTACTACCCCAAGTGATTGGCGGATAAGAAGGATGGCAAAGTGAACATAAGTATATTTGATATACATGTTATTGATGTGTACTTTACTAGTGTTTATAGCAACCCTCAAGATTTGATACTAGTTCGGTTGCTAAGATTAGTAACTCAAACGGAGTTGCGAATAAATGTAAACTAGTTAAAGGGTGAAGTGACGATGTGTGTTGGAAATAGTTCCAAGATTGATATGATCATCATCGCACACTCCCTATACTTTCGGGATTAGTGTTAAACCTAAATAAGTGTAATTTGGTGTTTGCGTTGAGAATGAATATGATTTGATCATGTTTATTGCAATACGGTTATTCATGTAAGTTAGAGAATAATTGTTGTTCTGTTGACATGAATAAAACCTTCTATGGTCATACACCTAATGAAAATGGTTTGTTGGATCTCGATCGTGTGATACACATATTCGTAATATTGAAGCCAAAAGATGCAAAGTTAATAATGATAGTGCAACTTATTTGTGGCACTGCCGTTTAGGTCATATCGGTGTAAAGCGCATGAAGAAACTCCATAAAGATGGATTTTCGGAATCACTTGGTTATGAATCATTTGATGCTTGCGAACCGTGCTTTTTGGGCAAGATGACTAAAACTCCGTTCTTCGGAACAATGGAACGAAGCTCTTGACTTATTGAAAATAATACATACCGATGTATGCGCACCAATGAGTATGAAGGCTCGTGGCAAGTATCGTTATTTTTTGACCTTCACAGATGATTTGAGCAGATATGGGTATATCTACTTGATGAAACATAAGTCTGAAATAGTTGAAAGGTTCAAAGAATTTCAGAGTGAAGTGCAAAATCATCGTAACAAGAAAATAAAGTTTCTGCGATCTGATCGTGGAGATGAATATTTGAGTTACGAGTTTGGTATTCAATTAAAACAGTGTGTAATAGTTTCACAGCTTACGCCACCTGGAACACCACAAAGTTATGGTGTGTCCAAACATCGTAGCCGCACTTTATTGGATATGGTGCGATCTATGATGTCTCTTACTGATTTACCAATATCGTTTTGGAGTTATGCATTAGAGACAGTTGCATTCACATTAAATAGGGCACCATCTAAATCCGTTGAGACGACACCGTATGAACTATGGTTTAGCAATAAACCTAAGCTGTCGTTTCTAAAAATTGGAGTTGCGATGCTTATGTGAAAAAAAGTTTCATCCTGATAAGCTCGAACCCAAATCGGAGAAGTGCGTCTTCATAGAATACCCAAAGGAAACTGTTGGGTACACCTTCTATCACAGATCTGAGGGCAAGATTTTCGTTGCTAAATTCGGATCCTTTCTAGAGAAGGACTTTCTCTCGAAAGAAGTGAGTGGGAGGAAAGTAGAGCTTGATAAGTAATTTGTACCTTCTCCCAAATTGGAAAATAGTTCATCACTGAAATCAGTTCCAGTGATTCCTACACCAATTAGTGAGGAAGCTAATGATGATGATCATGAAACTTCAGATCAAGATACTACAAAACCTCGTAGGTCTTCCAGAGTACGATCCGCACCAGAGTGGTACGGTAATCCTGTTCTGAAAGTCATGTTACTAGACCATGATAAACCTACGAACTATGAGGAAGCGATGATGAGCCCAGATTCCACGAAATGGCTTGAGGCCATAAAATCTGAGATATGATCCATGTATGAGAACAAAGTGTGGACTTTGGTGGACTTGCCCGATGATCGGCAAACCATAAGAAATAAATGGATCTTTAAGAGGAAGACGGACGTTGATAGTAGTGTTACTATCTACAAAGCTCGACTTGTCGCAAAAGGTTTTTTGACAAGTTCAAGGTGTTGACTACAATGAGATTTTCTCAACTGTAGTGATGCTTAAGTCTGTCTGAATCATGTTAGCAATTGCCACATTTTATGAAATCTGGCAAATGGATGTCAAAACTGCATTCCTTAATGGATTTATTAAAGAAGAGTTGTATATGATGCAACCAGAAAGTTTTTTTCAATCCTAAAAATGCTAACAAAGTGTGCAAGCTCCAGCAATCCATCAATGGACTGGTGCAAGCATCTCGGAGTTGGAATATATGCTTTGATGAGTTGATCAAAGCATATGGTTTAATACAGACTTTTGGAAAGGCCTGTATTTACAAGAAAGTGAGTGGGAGCACTACAGCATTTCTGATAAGTATATGTGAATGACATATTGTTGATCGGAAATAATGTAGAATTATTCTGCAAAGCATAAAGGAGTGTTTTAAAGGAGTTCCTTAAAAGAAATACCTCAGTAAAAACTACTTACAGATTGAGCATCAAGATCTATTGAGATAGATCAAGACGCTTGATAAGTTTTTCAAAAGTACATACCTTGTCAAGATTTTGAAGTAGTTCAAAATGGAACAGTCAAGAAAGAGTTCTTGCCTATGTTGCAAAGGTGTGAAATTGAGTAAGACTCAAATCCCGACCACGGCAGAAAATAGAAAAGAGAATGAAAGTCATTCCCTATGCCTCAGTTATAGGTTCTATAAAGTATGCTATGCTATGTACCAGACCTATTGTATACCTTGCTCTGAATTTGGCAAGAGAGTACAATGGTGATCTAGGAGTAGATCACTGGACATTGGTCAAGAATATCCTTAGTGAGGACTAAGGAAATATTTCTCGATTATGGAGGTGATAAAAGAGCCCGTCGTAAAGAGTTACATAGGTGCAAGCTTTTACACCGATCCAGATGACTCTAAGTCTCAATCTGGATACATATTGAAAGTGGGAGCGATTAGCTAGAGTAGCTCCGTGCAGAGCATTGTAGACATAGAATATTTGCAAAATACATACGGCTCAATATGATGACCCGTTGACTAAGCTTCTCTCACGAGCAAAACATGATCACACCTTAGTACTCTTTGGGTGTTAATCACATAGCAATGTGAACTAGATTATTGACTCTAGTAAATCGTTTGGGTGTTGGTCACATGATGATGTGAACTATGGGTGCTAATCATATACAGATATGAATATTGGTGTTAAATCACATGACGATATGAACTAGATTATTGACTCTAGTGTTAGTGGGAGACTGAAGGAAATATGCCCTAGAGGCAATAATAAAGTTATTATTTATTTCCTTATTTCATGATAAATGTTTATTATTCATGCTAGAATTGTATTAACCGGAAACATAATACATGTGTGAATACATAGACAAACATAGTGTAACTAGTATGCCTTTACTTGACTAGCTCGTTTATCAGAGATGGTTATGTTTCCTAGCCATGGACAAAAGAGTTGTCATTTGATTAACGAGATCACATCATTAGGAGAATGATGTGATTGACTAGACCCATTCTATTAGCCTAGCGCTTGATCGTTTAGTATATTGCTATTGCTATCTTCATGACTTATACATGTCCCTGTAACTATGAGATTATGCAACTCCCGTTTACCGGAGGAACACTTTGGGTACTACCAAACGTCACAACGTAACTGGGTGATTATAAAGAAGTACTACAGGTGTCTCCGAAGGTACATGTTGAGTTGGCGTATTTCGAGATTAGGTTTTGTCACTCCGATTGTCGGAGAGGTATCTCTGGGCCCTCTCGGTAATGCACATCACTATAAGCCTTGCAAGCAATGTGACCAATGAGTTGGTTACGGGATGATGCATTACAGAACGAGTAAAGAGACTTGCCGGTGACGAGATTGAACTAGGTATTGGATACCGACGATCGAATCTCGGGCAAGTAACATACCGATGACAAAGGGAACAACGTATGTTGTTATGCGGTTTGACCGATAAAGATCTTCGTAGAATATGTAGGAGGCAATATGGGCATCCAGGTCCCGCTATTGGTTATTGGCCAAGAAAAGTTCTAGGTCATGTCTACATAGTTCTCGAACCCGTAGGGTCCGCACGCTTAAGGTTTCGATGACAGTTATATTATGAGTTTATGCGTTTTGATGTACTGAAGGAGTTCAGAGTCCCGGATGAGATCGGGGACATGACGAGGAGTCTCGAAATGGTCGAGACGTAAAGATCGATATATTGGACGACTATATTCGGAGTTCGGAAAGGTTCCGAGTGATTCGGGTATTTTTCGGAGTACCGGAGAGTTACGGGAATTCGCCGGGGAGAAGTATTGGGCCTTATTGGGCCCTGCGGGAAAGAGAGAGGGGCTGCCTAGGGCAGGACGCGCGCCCCCCCATGGCCTAATCCGAATTGGACTAGGGGGAGGGGCCGCACCCCCTCCTTCCTTCCCTTCTCTCTTCCCCTTCCTTGTCTCCTACTCCTAATACATGGAAGGACTCCTAGTTGGACTAGGAAAGGGGGAATCCTACTCCCGGTGGGAGTAGGACTCCCCTAGGGCGCGCCATAGAAGAGGGCCGGCCCTCCCCTCCTCCACTCCTTTATATACGGGGGTAGGGGGCACCCCATGGACACACAAGTTGATCTACGGATCATTCCTTAGCCGTGTGCGGTGCCCCCCTCCACCATATTCCACCTCGGTCATATAGTCGCGGAGTTTAGGCGAAGCCCTGCGCCGGTAGAACATCATCATCGTCACCACGCCGTCGTGCTGACGGAACTCATCTCCGGAGCTCGGCTGGATCGGAGGCCGGAGATCGTCACCGAGCTGAATGTATGCTGAACTCGGAGGCCCCGTACGTTCGGTGCTTGGATCGGTCGGATCGTGAAGACGTACGACTACATCAACCGCGTTGTCATAACGCTTCCGCTTACGGTCTACGAGGGTACGTGGACGAACACTCTCCCCTCTCGTTGCTATATCATCACCATGATCTTGCGTGTGCGTAGGAATTTTTTTGAAATTACTACGTTCCCCAACAGTGGTATCCGAGCCTAGGTTTTTATGGTTTAATGTTATATGCACGAGTAGAACACAAGTGAGTTGTGGACGATATAAGTCATACTGCCTACCAGCATGTCATACTTTGGTTCGGCGGTATTGTTGGATGAAGCGGCCCGGACCGACATTACGCGTACGCTTACGCGAGACTGGTTCTACCGCCGTGCTTTGCACACGGTGGCTGGCGGTGTCGCTTTCTCCAACTTTAGTTGAACTAAGTATGGCTATGCCCGGTCCTTGCGAAGGTTAAAACGGAGTCTATTTGACAAACTATCGTTGTGGTTTTGATGCGTAGGTGAGAACGGTTCTTGCTCAGCCTGTAGCAGCCACGTAAAATTTGCAACAACAAAGTAGAGAACGTCTAACTTGTTTTTGCAGGGCATGTTGTGATGTGATATGGTCAAGACGTGATGAGATATAAGTTGTTGTATGAGATGATCATGTTTTGTTGAAGTTATCGGCAACTGGCAGAAGCCATATGGTTGTCTCTTTGTTGCATAAGATGCAAGTGCCAAATAATTGCTTTACTTTATCGCTATGCGATAGCAATAGTTGCAAGAGCAATAGTTGGTGAGACGACCATGTGACGACACATTGATATAGATCAAGATGATGAAGATCATGGTGTCGTGCCGGTGACGATAGAGATCATGACAATACTTTGGAGATGGAGATCAAAGGCGCAAGATGATCATGGCCATATCATGTCACATATTTTGATTGCATGTGATGTTTATCTTTTATGCATCTTATCTTGCTTTGATTGACGGTAGCATTTTAAGATGATCTCTCACTAAATTATCAAGAAGTGTTCTCCCTGAGTATGCACCGTTGCCAAAGTTCGTCGTGCCCAGACACCACGTGATGATCGGGTGTGATAAGCTCAACGTCCATCTACAACGGGTGCAAGCCAGTTTTGCACACGCGGAATACTCAGGTTAAACTTGACGAGCCTAGCATATGTAGATATGGACTCGGAACACGGAGACCGAAAGGTCGAGCGTGAATCATATAAGTAGATATGATCAACATAGTGATGTTCACCATTGAAAACTACTCCATCTCACGTGATGATCGGACAGGTTCCGAGTGATTCAGGTATTTTTCGGAGTACCGGAGAGTTACGGGAATTCGCCGGGGAGAAGTATTGGGCCTTATTGGGCCCTGCGGGAAAGAGAGAGGGGCTGCCTAGGGCAGGCCGTGCGCCCCCCATGGCCTAGTCCGAATTGTACTAGGGGGAGGGGCCGCACCCCCTCCTTCCTTCCCTTCTCTCTTCCCCTTCCTTGTCTCCTACTCCTAATACATGGAAGGACTCCTAGTTGGACTAGGAAAGGGGAATCCTACTCCCGGTGGGAGTAGGACTCCCCTAGGGCGCGCCATAGAAGAGGGCCGGCCCTCCCCTCCTCCACTCCTTTATATACGGGGGTAGGGGGCACCCCATGGACACACAAGTTGATCTACGGATCGTTCCTTAGCCGTGTGCGGTGCCCCCCTCCACCATATTCCACCTCGGTCATATCGTCGCGGAGTTTAGGCGAAGCCCTGCACCGGTAGAACATCATCATCGTCACCACGCCGTCGTGCTGACGGAACTCATCTCCGGAGCTCGGCTGGATCGGAGGCCGAAGATCGCCATCGAGTTGAACGTGTGCTGAACTCGGAGGCCCCGTACGTTCGGTGCTTGGATCGGTCGGATCGTGAAGACGTACGACTACATCAACCGCGTTGTCATAACGCTTCCGCTTACGGTCTACGAGGGTACGTGGACGAACACTCTCCCCTCTTGTTACTATATCATCACCATGATCTTGCGTGTGCGTAGGAATTTTTTTGAAATTACTACGTTCCCCAACAGTTTCCGTGGTAATCGTGGTGGCGGAGGTGGCCGAGGGGGACGGTATCGCCCTAGGCAGCATCATGTTGTCGTTGATGAGATGGCGGTTGGCGGAGCTACTGAGGAGACAGAGCTGTCTTGCCAGGCTATGGAGGTGGTGACGGCACTGGCGGATGTCGTCGTACCTGATAATGCTATGGTCGAGCCTATATCGGTGGAGGCATCTGATAGGTCTGAGATGGACAGGGCGGCAAAGTTTGCAAAAAAGAAGGAACGAATGCTATGTTACCGTTGTGGTGATAAGGGCCATTTTATTGCTGAGTGTGTGGCCAGTTTATGTGATACTTGTGGTAAGCCAGCCCATGAGATAGGGGCGTGTCCGCTTTTGCGGGAACAGACACCGAGTATTATGACATACGGAGTGTTCTATTCTGAGCTCATGTTCTTTGAGTCGCCGATTGAGAGGGAGGTTCCTCAGGAGGTGCACAATATGACAACTGGGATGGTTTAAGTGACTAGAGGTCAAGTGTCTGAGGCCCAGATTATTCAGCGGCTCCAGGAGCTGGCACCAGGAGATTTCCACTAGGAGCTTGTCGGTCTGGAGGCTAACTTATTCAGGGTTCAGTTCCCGACTGTGGAGGACTTACAGAGGTTGCTGAGCTTTGGGATGTGTAAGGTACCAGGTACGGAGGGCATCCTTGAGTTCCAGGAGTGGAAGTTGATTGAGCCCCAGGGTAAACCTCTCACCCAGGCATGGTTGCGCTTTTCGGGAGCTCCTTCCGCACTACTTCAGGATGCTAGGGTCGTTGCTAGTCTGGGTATCATGGTGGGAAAGACCGAGCGAGTGGATATGGCTTTCACTCGAGCTCATGGGGTTGCTCGCTTATTGGTCAGTATTTTGGACATTGATTTCGTGCCGGACGTGGTTAAGTGGGCTTTTCGAGGTCAGGTCTACAGCCTTGAGATTGAGTTTGAGGATGACAGCCTATTTGCTGAGGCACCTGCTGCCACTGGTGACGATATGAGTGAGGGTGATGATGGTACGGCGGGTAAGGAGAACCCGGCCACTGATCCTGGGCGTGAGACGGCTAAGGGAGCAGGGTCGACTGCTCCGGCAACAGGAGGTGGGACGGCGCCTAGTACCTCTGTGCCGTCGACTACTTTAAGATTTGGGTCCATTGAGGTCGTTTCCGCGCCTCTGAGGTTATGGAGCGAGCGGGTGGAGTCTCTGGAGGTTTTTGAGCACTCTTTACATGAGTTGGACTTTGAGGATCCGAGAGTGGAGGATTTTGGTGTGGCTGCGAGGCTGGAGATCGTGGTCTCGCCTCCCTCAGTTTGCGGTGAGATGGCTGAGTTGCAGGAGGATGGTCCGATCCTGTCTGGGGGTTCGGGGCAGGTTGCCTCGGAGACCTCTTCTCCTCTTGTTCCGGTTGAGGTTACCGGGAGAGACGACGGACCTACGGTAGGGGGGCCGGGGCAGGTGGCCTCCGCACCCTCTTCGCCTTCTGCTGGGACGACACTGCAGGCGGCTGGACCGGTTCCTGGAGAGGGCTTGGGGCAGGCGGCCTCAAGGCCTTCTTCACCTTCGGTGCCCGAGGGGAGCGCCCCGTTCGCGACATCGATGTGCACTCCTGACATGCGGTCTGGAGTGGATGGGGGGCGGAGGCAGGTGTCCTTTGCCTCCCCATTAGCTGACTCAGCGCCCTCACCTGGTCATGGGGACCGGGTGGATGTTCGGGGAGTGACAGGCGGTCGCTCCCTGGATAAATTCTCGAGGGAGGAGGTTATTCTGTTCGGCGGTATCCCGGACCAGGCGTCTGAGGGCCGACGCATGAGTTGTCGGCTTCAGGGCCATCCGGAGGTGGACGACATGCAGCAGCGCTGTGCCGTGAGGGCGGCAAAGCTTCGTGATGTTCAGGTCACTACTGGTATGTCCGTGAATACTTCCAATACTATTTTGCATTTTTCGAATGATCAGATTGCGGATAAGGCAAACCAATTAGGAATTTCACTTGGTAGTAATGAGGGTGAAGTTTCTAATTCTGTTAATGATTTGCTTGATCTAGAAGCCGAGAGGGCTTTAGAAATGATTCGTAACTTAGCTGCTATCAAACCGATGAACGATTCTGAGATTGATGCTTTGGGAGTTCGAATGCTCGATAATTTTTGTGATGATCTCGCACCGCCCCTCCAGGAGCCAGAGGAGGAGGACGAGAATGTCGGTTTGGAGGTAGTTAGATCCCCAGTTACGGGGAGTTTGGACCAGGTGGGCCCGACCAGCCCTAAGCGCAAGTGGAAGCGCAAGATATACCCGATGTCCGCGGTCCGTAGGAGTGCTAGGATCCGCACGGCCAAAAAAATTCATGATGAGATATGAGAGGAATCTTTTGGAATAGCAGAGGTCTTAAGGACTTGGCTAAAAGGAGGTTCCTTGCAGAGGCATCCATTGAGCATAGATTAGACTTTATTGCCTTGTCGAAAACGGGCAGAGCAAATTTCTCACCTCAATTTCTCAATACGTTGTCGGGGGTATTGAGTTTGACTGGCATTGTCTTCCACCGAGAGGAAGGTCGGGTGGAATCTTACTTGGTGTTAGATGTGACTCTCTCGAAGTTCGCAGTGTGGTCATGGGAGATTTTCCTATTAAGTTCAGGGTGCGGTCCAAAGATGATGGTTTCGACTGGGCTTTGGTGGCGGTGTATGGGGCCACGCAGGCAGAATTCAAACCGGATTTTTTGGCCGATCTTGTTAGAGTCTGCGGGTCTGAGCAACTTCCAATTCTGGTTGGGGGAGATTTTAATATTATTAGAAGATGTGATGAAAAGAATAATGACAATTTCGATGGGAGATGGTCATTTATGTTTAATACTATTATTTAAAGCTTAGATTTGAGAGAGATTGAGCTTTCAGGTAGGAAGTTCACCTGGGCTAACGCGTTGCCAAATCCAACTTTCGAGAAGTTGGATCGGGTTCGCTAGTGTCGCTTGGGGAATGTAAGTTTCCTTTGTAACTGCTTCATGCTC
The DNA here is from genome assembly GCA_021437245.1 of Aegilops speltoides. Lineage (NCBI taxonomy): Eukaryota > Viridiplantae > Streptophyta > Magnoliopsida > Poales > Poaceae > Aegilops > Aegilops speltoides. The sequence goes on along the minus strand of CM038143.1, from coordinate 472,992,751 downwards.
TCTCTCGGGATTTCGATCACACACCTCTGCTGCTCGACTCTGGTGGGGCTACCTATTCGGGCAACAAGAATTTATTCTCTTTTGAGCTTGCGTGGTTTGAAAGAGAAGGATTCTTGGATCTTGTAGCCAGAGAATGGGCTAAAGATGTAGGAGGTAGGAATGCGCTTGAGCGCTGGCAGAACAAGATTAGGCATCTCAGAAGTTTCCTTCATGGGTGGGCTAAGCATCTAGGTGGAGTGTATAAGGTGGAGAAGGAACGGCTCCTTTCCCTTATTCAAACCTTAGATATAAAAGCAGAAACTACGATTCTGTTAGCCACCGAGCTTCATATCAAGCATGAGGCTGAGATGAGGCTGAAAGAGTTACTCCGTGAAGAAGAATTAAAGTGGGCACTGCGGGCCAAGGTGCGAAAAGTTGTCCAGGGGGACGCGAACACTCAGTTCTTCCACATGACAGCCAATGGCAAGCACCAGAAGAAGAGAATCTTCCAGCTAGAACAAGATGAGGGTACAATTGTCGGTCAGGACAATCTGAAGCTATATATTACTGAGTACTACAAACGTTTGTTTGGACCACCAGAGGAGAACTGTGTGTCCCTGGATGAGTCTAGGGTTCAAGATATCCCTCAACTTACTGCTGTGGAGAACGATGTCTTAACTGCCCCTTTCCCGGAAAAGGAGGTTTTCGAGGCTATTTCCAAGATGAAATGTAACAAGGCACCGGGACCGGATGGTTTCCCGGCTGAGTTTTACAAGAAGTGCTAGCATATTATCAAAGGGGACCTGATGCCGATGTTCCATGATTTGTTCTCGGGACATTTGCAGCTTTTCCAACTGAATTTTGGAACGATAACCCTGTTGCCTAAGAAAACAGAGGCCGTGAGAATCGAGCAATTTCAGCCTATCTGCCTTCTGAATGTTAGTTTCAAAATTTTTACCAAGGTTGGGACGATCAGGTTCACACAGATTGCGCACGCAGTAGTGCAACCTTCTCAAACGGCTTTCATGTCGGATAGGAACATCCTCGAAGGGGTTGTGGTCCTTCATGAAACGCTTCATGAAATTCATATGAAAAAACTCAATGGTGTTATTTTCAAAGTGGATTTCGAGAAGGCTTATGATAAAGTCAAATGGCCGTTCCTCCAACAGGCTTTACGGATGAAGGGCTTTGATGAAACCTGGCGACGTCAGGTGGAAACATTCACGCAAAAAGGAAGTGTGGGCATTAAAGTTAATGATGACATAGGTCATTACTTCCAAACTCACAAGGGCTTGAGACAGGGTGACCCTATGTCGCCTATTTTGTTCAATATTGTGGTTGATATGTTAGCGATCCTGATTGGGAGGGCCAAGGAGGCCGGTCAGGTGGAGGGATTGGTGCCTCATCTGGTTGATGGTGGTTTGTCCATCCTGCAATACGCTGATGATACAATCATTTCCATGGAACACGATTTGGCAAAAGCGAGGAACATGAAGTTAGTGTTATGCCTTTTTGAACAATTGTCGGGGCTGAAGATTAATTTCCATAAAAGCGAGTTGTTCTGCTTTGGTAGAGCCAAAGACGAACAAGAAGCGTATACACAATTGTTTGGTTGTGAAGTTGGGGCTTTACCTTTCACGTATCTTGGTATTCCCATTCACCATCCACTAGTGCAGAACCGGGCAATAGCACCGGTTCGTAAGGCCCTTTAGTGCCGGTTACATAACCGGCACTAAATTGTGGTTACTAAAGGCCCCCCCCCCCTTTAGTACCGGTTCAGCACGAACCGGTGCTAAAGGGCAACCACGTGGCACGAGCCAGCTCCGGGGCCTAGAGCCCTTTAGTACCGGTTGGTAACACCAACCGGTACTATAAGGTTTGGTGGGTTTTTAGTTTTATGATTTCTTTTTCATTTAATTTTGTGTTTCCATTTTAATTCTTTTTCGTTTGCTGGTATTTTACGATACTACACATTGTACACGTTATGCATCATACATCATGCATGCTTTGTTTATCAACCCTGCTGCTATGTTCATTGCACCCGCAGATATAACATGCTCATATGCATGCTTTGCATCATTAGATCATCATATATATATATAATAACAAGTCCTACTAATCATGCATCATCATACAACTTCTACTCGTTATTAATAATAAGTCATACAATCATCATCCTCATATATAGTCATCGAACCCAACCCTACATAATTGTTCTTAGCACATGATCATCAGTATCAGGTAGGACCTAAACACCCTTAAGGTAAAATAGCATAAAACAATATAGACCCTGACTCTCCATTATGAAGAATGGCGATCATCCTGTCTCCAATTCTTGCCTTTCGCTGCTTATTGCTTCCAAGAAGCTCCTTACGACTGTTCATACATTTTTTCCATTCTTTGATTGTTATGTCTCCACTTCTTTTAGAAACCCGGTATGGACAGTTGTGATTCAGAGGGACGACCTGGTCGTATGTTCAAAACATGAAGGCTACCACGCGTATACATCGATGAGGCACACAATCATTCGGGATTATCTGTTGAAAAACATAATAATAACTTTGTAGTTAGCAATGATGTACTAGTTTTAGAAGTGTGCAAAAGATGCACGGATGTTGTAATAGTAAAAAATAATCTTACCAGGGTATCTCCATGGTAGTTACCGTAGTTCAATACGTGCACTAGTGGCACGTATTGACCATAATGTTTAGGAGTTTGATTGTAGATATTGCAATTCTCAAGATCAGTACAAAATCCGACCGGATGATTTTTCTCCCGATAAGTTAATTCGAGCCTTCAGTTAGTAATGCGCTCGCCTACCATCTTCCGCACATTCTTTGAAGAATGAAAATAAGCTGTCAATGGAGATAAGTTGTCAACATTATATTTTGAAATAAACAATATAAATTACTTAATAACTATGTTTAGCTCACATGAGGGAAGAACTGGAGGTGTATCCACAAGGACCCAAATCGAAGGTGTCTCTTGCTCGATTGTAGGATCACCAATATCCATGGTGACAAGCATACCCTCATCAAGACCATACATCTTACAAAATGCATCCTAATTTTTGCAACCAAAATGGGTTACACTCTGAGAATTGTACAACTTTACTTGAAAATCCACACCATGTTCAGTACTTAGGATAATTTTTTTGGTTTCGAAATTTTCATTGTCTTCAAAACCCATCCTCTCCAAGACATAGCGTCTTGCAAAGCATGGGATAAGCTAGTCGAATTGGAAAACATGAAAAATACACATTAGAATAGTTCAAGTCGTGCTTAATTACGAAAAAAACTATTGTCGCTGCTATGCATCCGTATGAACATCGCAGGTCTCCTCGAGCTTAATGCTGAAGCGCCGATCTTCGCCCAGCTCAATGAACTGTCGCAGATACCTCGGTCGTCGTGGCACCAGTCGCACTCCCCCGGGAGGTTTTCGTCGTCCGATGAGTACGACATTTCCGCCCTCGCTCATAATTTAGTTTTATTAATTAAGTCAACTATCTAGTTCAACTACTAAGCACTTACTATAAATAAATAAGTAGTACTTACTAAAACAAACTACTTCTATATATAGTAAAATAAAATAGTTTATTAAATCAACTAGCTAGTTCAACTATATATAAACTACTTCTTCTGTTTTTCCTTTTCTAAATACTATGAACAAAAAAATCATTAAAATTCTATGAACAAAATTAATTACACAATCTAAATATCACCAAAAAATCTATTAACAATAATATCACCAAACATGCATATTCAATAATAATATCACCAAAAAATCTATTAACAGAAAAAATCTATTAACAGAAAAAATCTATTAACAGAAAAATCTATTAATTCAACTAGTTCAACTAAGCATTTACTAAAAATAAACTAGTTATATTAATTCAACTAGTTCAACTAATTAATCATTTACTAAAAATAAATTAGTTCTATATATTAATTCAACAAGTTCAACTAATTAAGCATCTTCTAAAAATAAACTAGTTCTATATATTAATTCAACAAGTTCAACTAATTAAGCATCTTCTAAAAATAAACTAGTTGATCTATATATTAATTCAACTAGTTCAACTAAGCATTACATTTACTAAAAATAAACAAGTTATTATATTAATTCATCGATGATAACATTTCTAACATTCTAAAAATAAACTAGATAGTTCTAATTCATCTAAACATTATATATAGAAAACAGAAAATAAGTAAAAAAAATGTGTGTGTGTGTATATACGTGTGTGTGTATGTGTGTGTTTGTGTGTACGTGTCTGTGTGTATGTGTGTGTGTGTGTGTGTGTGTGTGTGTGTGTGTGTGTGTGTGTGTGCGTGTGTGTGTGTGTGTGTGTGTGTGTGTGTGTATGCGTGTGTGATATAGGGCGTATGGGTGGCGCGGGCGGCGACGACGGCGGCGGGGCGAGACGGCGAGGGCGACGGCGGCGGCGGCGGCAAGCGTCGGCGAGATCGAGCGAGACTCTCTCATGCGAGAAAAGTGGAACAAGTGGCGGCGATAACTGATTTTTCGTAAGTGCCATATATATAGGGAGCCTTTAGTACCGGTTGGAGCCACCAACCGTACTAAAGGCCAATTTTGGCCAGCCTAAGCGGCGGAACGAGGTTCTTTAGTACCGGTTGGTGGCTCTAACCGGTACTAAAGGGCAACGATTAGTACCGGTTGGAGCCACCAACCGGCTTCAAGGCCGTCTTGCGCCGCCACCAGCGATGCGCTATGTTTAGTCCCACTCGCTGAAGCGAAGGACAGCCGCACTGGTTTATAAACCCAGCCGCGGCCGCCTTTCGAACTCCTCTATATAGCGAAGCTTGGGCTAACTATGGCGCTGCCGGTGAGCCTCCTGGACCTTCTGGGCCTGCATTTGCACACCCTAGGTCTTGTAGGCCCACCGGGCAGCGCCCCAACATTTTTTTTAAATTTTTTTCTTTTCTGTATTATTTATTTTTGAGTAATTTTTTATATAGTTATTAATTTTCTGCTCTATTTTTTCTTCTATTTATTTCCGAGTAGTTTTTGCCGTATTTAGTTTCTTTCTGAATATTTTTGCTTTATATAATTTTTTTCTTTTCTGCATTATTTATTTTCTTCTATTTATTTTTGAGTAATTTTTATATAGTTATTTATTTTCTGCTTTATTTTTTTCTTCTATTTATTTCTGAGTAGTTTTTTGCCGTATTTAGTTTCTTTGTGAATATTTTTGCTTTATATATTTTTTTTCTTTTCTGCATTATTTATTTTCTTCTATTTATTTTTGAGTAATTTTTTTTATATAGTTGATGGCGTCGCTTTGAATGATGCATACTGAATGCACAAAAATTTCGTCAGAAACCTGAATACTTCGAAAGAGATTGTCCAGTTAGAAATGGTTGAAAGTTGATGGCGTCGCTTTGAATGGTGCATACTGAATGCACAAAAAGTCTGGAGTTGTAATAAGTTTAAAAAAATGAAATGCCTTTGTAACAGATGAGTTTAATTTCGTCAGAAATCTGAATACTTTGAAAGAGATTGTCCAGTTTGCAAACGAAGTGCATCCAGTTTTTGCCGTAACCCTCTCTACTTTTTTGAACAATCTATGTGGGTGAAATGATGATACCATGCCAAGTTTCAACTTTTTCAGAGTTCATTTGTAGTGCTTTTCAATTTCCAGGTCATTTAGTTCTCAAAACAAATCATTGAATGCATGAAAAATAGCAAATGAAGGCGAAATGGTTGAAAGTTGATGGCGTCGCTTTGAATGGTGCATCTTGAACGCAAAAAAATATAAGAGCATTTACATCATGATCTTATATTTCTTTACAGTCTAAACTGTCTATATGATCTTATAACATCAAAAATACTTTGATCATCAATGATCTTTGTGTGTACAATCTGAATTGTCAATATGAGTCATCAACGATTTATAAACCGATGAAGACTCATATTGCGGCCACAAATTCTACACATAGAGTTCAATGAAGACCAAGTGCTTGTGATAGTTTGAGAAATAACATATTTAAGGTGGTAAAAGGCTTGTTAGAGGAGTGAGGTGGGACTAAAAATAGATTGCCATAACCTCATTAGTACCGGTTCGTGGTACGAAGCGGCACTAAATGGTGATGGTGGGGCCATAGCCTGACCGCAGGCTGACACATCCCCTTTAGTACCGGTTCAGGGCATGAACCGGTACTAAAGGTTCGCCACGAACCGGTGCTATTGATCGCTGCCACGAACCGGTGCTATTGTACACATTAGTGCCGGCTGAAATTCAAACTGGCACTATTGGGCTTCACGTTTCACCCTTTTTCTACTAGTGATCGTAAGCTAACAAATGGTGAGTGGAAGTGCATCGAGGATCGGTTTGAGAAGAAACTGAATTGCTGGAAAGGAAAACTCATGTCTTATGGAGGCCGGTTGATTCTTATTAACTCGGTGCTCACGAGTTTACCTATGTTTCTCTTATCTTTCTTCGAGGTCCTAGTCGGGGTTAGGAAAAGGCTAGACTTCTATCGTTCTCGCTTCTTTTGGTAGAGTGATGAGCTTAAGAGGAAGTACATATTGGCCAAATGGGATATTATTTGTCGACCAAAGGACCAAGGGGGCCTTGGTATTGAAAATCTTGAAGTCAAGAACAGATGCCTGCTCAGTAAGTGGCTGTTTAAGTTGTCTTCTGAGACAGAGGCAACTTGGGCGCAAATTTTACGTAGTAAATATCTGCACTCAAAGACTTTATCCTAGGTTACTTTGAGACCTACAGATTCGCCGTTCTGGAAAGGGCTTATGAGGGTCATAGCCGCTTTCTTTAACAGAACAAGATGTATTGTCGGTAATGGTGATAATACGCGATTCTGGGAGGATACGTGGCTTGGTGACGCGCCTTTGGCTTCACAATATTCAACCCTATATCGTATTGTTCAGCGGCGGGAGGCTCTCGTTGCCACGGTTATGCAGTCTGTTCCTCTCAACATTCAGTTTAGGAGGGTGCTTGTGGGGGATCGATGGGAAGCATGGCTTCACTTGGTCCGTAGGCTGATGGAAGTTCAGCTAACTCCTCAGCCCGACCAGTTATGTTGGAAGCTAACTAGATCTGGGGTGTTCACGGTTAAATCGATGTACATTGATATCATTAATTCTACTGTGATCCCTAGTTCCAAAGAGGTTTGGAAAGTTAAGGTACCTTTGAAGATTAAAGTGTTTATGTGGTTTGTGCATAAACAAGTTATTCTTACAAAGGACAATCTAGTTAAGCGCAACTGGACAGGTTCTACTAGGTGTAGTTTCTGTGATCGGGATGAGACTATCAAGCATTTATTTTTTGACTGTCCGTTGGCACGACGGTTGTGGCGCTCCGTGCAAATTGCCTTTAACATTACTCCTCCGAGATCGGTCAACACGTTATTTGGGGCGTGGCTTGTTGGGATAGAGTCCGAAACAGCCAGACATATTCGTGTAGGAGTATGCGCGCTGTTATGGGCAATTTGGAATTGCAGAAATGATTTGGTTTTTAACAAAACAACAAATACTCATTTTTGCGGTGTTATTCGAGCTACAAGACTGATCCGACGTGGTCCTTACTCACTCCGGCAGAGGCGTGGAGCGTTTGGTTATCGGATCTGTCCGTGGGAGACGGTAGCGCAGGATATCTTCAACCGGTTTGGACGGCGATCATGTAATAGGATAGGCATTTAGTTTACCTATCTGTTTTTTGCCAGCTGGTTGTGGCTTTTGGGGCTTCTGTTTTGCAGTTGACGCTCTAGGTGAGCTAGCTGCTGCTTTTGATTGAGTACTTTAAGACCTTGTTGAGACCTTATTTACTTTTTAATAAAAGAGGCCGTATGCATCGATATGATGCAGAGGCAGGGGAGTCCCCCCTTTTTGAAAAAAAAGTACTCCCTCGGTTCAAAATTAACCATCATTGAAATGGGTGAATCTACACACTGAAACACATCTAAATGCACTCATTTCAGCAAGACTCAAGTCGGAATGGAGGAATATTCGTTAGCAAGAATTTTTTTTTTTGAATGTTGGCAGGAGAGCTGCCAAATTCATTGCTCAGAAGAGGTATTACAAGTAACACCCCCAAAGGAGGAATGCACCGCATAAGACGAGTGCTAAAAAAAGAAGAAGGAAAGGGTTGCTCGGTTTATCAAGGAAAACCAGGCGAAAACCTAAGCAGCGCCAAGCACCACAAAACATACAACACGCCAGAAAGGCAAACACCCCACAACACGCCCGGTCGAGCACTCGGCGCCTTCTATGCTACCAAAGTGCACACGAAAACCGTCATGTCAATCCAGGCTGCCACAAGCATCTCCACACAACTCGACGACATCGAAGAGGAACGCTATGTCTGAACAAACATATGCCGCTTCAATCCCACGAGATTGGCAGACATAACTTGCCTGGCGCACCTTGCATGTGAAGGGTGCATCTGCTGCTCTCACGGAGATGTCATATAAGCCGTCGCCAACCACCTTCACGAACACTTAGTCCCTCTGACCGAGTCTAGCTCCAAGATGATGTCCTCAAGAGGAAACACAATGCCGGGCAAAGCCAATGGCGTCGTCATCATCCGACCCGGAAGACCGGATCTAGGGTTTCCCGCATGTCGAGCAAGGGAAGAAGAGGACTGCAACATCGATGCCTCCAACAAGGGGCGGAGCCCGTAGGCACCGCCATCGACGGCTCCGGCCAGCCTCCGAGACGGCTTTCGCCGACAACCTCCCCGCCCAAACCCATGACCCAGCCAGCTCTTCCAGCAGATCACCTCCATGGCGCCCTAGCGCTGCTAGACATCTCACCCCAGTGCGCGCCCAGAGGTCGCCGCCGCCACCCCGCAGCAAGACCACTTCTCCTCTCCACATGCGCCAAAGCCAAGCCAGCTGCGCCACCCGCCTACCTCCTCCCTCGACCAGTCGGCGGCCAGCGCGCAGATCCGCGCCACCTGCGCACCCCACTCCACATCGCGCGCGCGTCGCGCGGATCCGCGCCACCCCGCAAAGACGCCTCCACTCCACCGCCGGGCGGCCGCGCCAGATCTGAGCCGCCGCGCCCTCGCTGCCGACGATCAAGCGTCGCCCGTCGAGAACCAGACCCAGACGGCGCCTCGTCGAGATCCACATCCCCTCGGCCGAGCCGCCACCGCGCTGCTCGTGCACCTGGCGAGACGGAGAAGACCCCGCCGCCGCCAACGCCGCACGGGCTTTGCCCGGCAGCGCACTCCGGCGGCGGCGAGGGGGGTAGGGCGAGGTGGGTAGGTGGCTGGCGGCGGCGATTTAGGGTTCTCCCGGGCCGCTGCGGGGAGCGACGCGGGAGTCACGTCTTCCTGATAGCAAGAAAATAAGCCCCGGTGATGTGCAACGGTGCTGTCCACCATCCGATGCATGCAGCTGTGCTGTCCATGCAGTGCCTAGTTCCCAAACAAAAACAAAAAAACCCATGTCATCCTGCAGGTGGAGCCAGGAAACGCAGGCGTCTCAGCGCAGTACCCAGCCGGTTCAGAGGAACACAAGGAAAGCAGCGGGTCGTCGCTCCAATCCATGGCCAGGACCAGGGTGGATCTCCTTCGATCTCTTCTCACAGCGATCGATCACGATCACGATCAGATCCTCGTTTTCCCGCGTAGCATGCATGCATGTTGCCCAAAGTGTGAAAGAAGAGTAGGCGCTGCGCGTTTTGTGCATCGGTCAAGGCGGTCAAAAGCGTGGTGGACGCACAGACGTAGCAGTGTGTAAAAGGCTCGGGCTCAGTTCTTGGCAGATTGTTTCACAAAAGAAGAACATTGGCAGAGGCCAAAGTTGAGGTACGCAGGAGCAGTTATCAGATAGCAGGCTTGTGGGGGCAACAAGGGTGCAGGACTAACAGGAGTTTGACCAGACGAACGGGTTTGTCTTTGTTCAACCCCTGTCCAATGAGACCTGGGCAAGCTCAAATGATAGTACATAAACTCGACTGGCGGGGCTTCATACATTTCGGACTAACGTGTAACCCATTGCCGAGCTTGTGTACCGCGGCTGACGTGTTTAAAGTTTTTGTATGAAAATGTTTTCACCAGCAAAGTTTATGTATGTACTCCCTTCATTTTTATTTAGTCCGCATATTACCTTTAGTCAAAGTTAAACTTTGTAAATTTTAACAAAATTTATAAAAAAATATATTAACATATACAATAATAAAATCAATACTATTAAATTTATTATTAAATATATACCTTCACATCGTATAGATTTGTTATAGCAAATATTTATATTTTTTTCTTCGTGGTAACCGAGCCACCGACGTGACAATACCAAAATGTGTGCCTGCGCCATAGTTAAGGCTCGCAGGTATTGCTTTGCTTGCCAAGAGGAATGCCTGACCGCCTCCTGTGTGGTGATCACGCGGAGCATGCATGCATGCTCTCTCTTGCTATTGTATAAGCCGGAGCATGCATGGCTGTCGAGCCCAAGCCAGAGCTGACGCGGAAGCGCTCCCCTCCTCTACCCACTTGGCCGAACGAGGCCTACACGTGGACGGGCCTGTATCGGGAATGGGTGAGTGCGCCTCATGTCCACTTCGCCTCGACGCCGGCACAGGAGGCGGCCCATATTGAGCGCTGGAAGGAGCACTGGCTCCTTCAGGAGCAGGCCGACGGCAAGCGGCAGATGCGCTACGAGGCGATGCTGCAACGCGACGCGGAGGTGCTCCGGCCTGAGAAGGAGGAGGAGAAGGAGCGCGTGTGGCGAGCCGCAATGGCGCGGCCAGAGCGGACGCCGGAGGAGGCGACCCTGACAGCCTACCAGGGGGCGTTCGGGTGGGCTGGCCCTGTTCCAGTCTTCATCGACCTCACCGGCGGCGATGGACGTCAAGGGCAAGGGCAAGGCCGACGACGTTTAGGGAAGCATGCGGGGAGGCGCCGACTTTTTTTTGGTTTTATTTAATGTTTAATTAGGTTTAAGTGAACTTTGGCCGGCGGTTGACCGGCCACTTATGTTTAATTATGTTTATTTTCTGTGAGTTTTTCTTTTTTCGCTGGCACATTTGCCGTTGGGCTGTCTAGCCGACCCATTTAAGAATACGGACGCGCACGCCCGTCTGCCCGACCTAAACGGACGAAAAACAAAGCGCGCGTCCGTTTGGGTCGCCCCATTAAAATTGCTCTAAAAACTGCCGACGACAGCCAGTGGCATACCCATTGTGCGACCATTTGCAAACGGTATTCTTAAATGGTGATTTCGTCTTATGAAAAGTGTTTTTTTTTTAGAAAAATCTCGCATGGCGCAACTGTGCTGTCCACCATCGATCCCGCCATGCATGCAGCCGTGCTGTGCTGTACCCGGTCATCTTGCTGGTGGAACCAGGAAATGCAGGCGTCAGCGCAGTACCCGGCCGGCTCAGAGGGAAATGAGGAAGCAGCGGGAGCGGGTCGTTGCTCCGATGCAGGACCATGACCAGGACCTGGGTGGATCTTCTTCGATCTCTTCTCAGCAATCGATCACGATCAGATCCTCGTTTTCCCGCGTGGCATGCAGGTTGCCGAAAGTGTGAAACAAGAGTAGGCGCTGCGCCGGTCAAAAGCGTGGACGCACAGACGTAGCCGTATGTGGAGGTGGAGCGGGTAAAAAGGCTCGGTCTCAGTTCTTGGCAGGTTGTTTCACAAAAAAAGAACATTGGCAGAGGCCAAAGGTGATATGTGCAGGAGCATTTACATTTAGCAGGCTTGTGGGGGCAACAATGGTGCAGGACTAACAGGAGTTTGACCAGACGAACGGGTTTGTCTTTGTTCACCCCCTGTCCAATGAGACCTGGTGTAGCATGGCCAGCCGGGAACGGAGCCAGCCACCCAAGGGCCGAGCACACGGAGGTTCACTTGCTTGACAGGAGGCGGCAGTTGAACCCGAGATAACATAAACTGATTGGCGGGAAAACCGTCATGCATTTCGGACTAAATGTACCCCATTGCCAAGCTTGTGTACCGCGGCTGGACGCGTTTCAAGTTTTTGCATAAAAGTTCTTTTACCAGACGTGACAATATAAGGTCGTGGTAACCGAGCCACCGACGTGACAATACCAAAATGTGTGCCTGCGCCGCCCGAGTTAAGGCTCGCAGGCATTGCTTTGCGGAATGCTGCCTGCTGCGTGGTGATCACGCGGAGCATGCATGCATGCGTGCTCTATCTTGCTACTCTGATGAAAACTTGCGACGCACTGTACGTGCTGCTGCTGCTGCTGATCTTCTCTCTCAACAGTGCAGCGTATCTCATATCTGCCGTGGCAATCCGGTGCCAGTCTAGGCTTTTGACCGCTGGTCCAAGCCTCCAAGCCATGCATGCCTCCCTCGGCTCCGCTCTCACCCTCTCCCTGTCATGTCAGGCCACTACTGTTTCGTGTGATACGGTGGTACAGAAATCTCTTGTACACTCAGGCGCAGCAGCAGAGCTTTGAATACGCGCACTCGATCGGCTCCATCTACTTGCTGCCAAGAGACAAGAGCAACGGCACAGGACACATTAAAATTAACCCACCGCTGTGGCTTGGGCTGCTATAAATATACCCTACCGAATGCATGCTCACAGCACCCAGCAACCACGCAAAGCCTACACTTGCTTCCCAGCTTGCGTAGCTGAAGTTCACAGAGCGAACGAAAGTAGAGGAGAGACTCGCACTAGCTAGCTAGCTTCGCCACCATGGCCTTCCGCGACGCGGCCCGCAAGCCGCTCCTCTGGCTCCTCCCGGCCACGCTCATCCTGGCGACGGGCGGCGGCGAGCGCGACGCCGCCCGGCGCCGGCTCTACGCCCCCACCTTGCTGGCCGCGTGGCTGGTCCTCGGCGTCGTCACGGCGGTGCTGGCCGCCAACGGAGGGAGGATCATGCGCTTCGCACGCTGGAAGAGGCTGCTGCTCCGCGGGGGCCTGCTGCTCGCCCTCGGCCTCAACGCCTTCTGCATCTTCCTCGCCCTCGACGCCGTCGCCGACCGGCTCCTGGGCGAGCAGGGCCCCGTCTCCCTGGGCGTGGCTCGCGTCGTCTGCGCCCTCACCGCCGCGGCCGCGCACCTCGACTTCGGATGGGTCGCCGTCCACGGGGAGTAGAGCGGCGAGTTGTTACCACTTGTTAGCCGACCGGCCGGCGGAGACTGATCAGTATGTGGTCGAGTGACTTGGTTGATGCGTATTGTGTAGTGAGTACTACCGTAGTAGGAGTAGTAGCAGGCATTGTGCGCAAATTGTTAGACTGTCTTCAAAGTTGATGTCTGGCCTTCTGCCGGACGCAGATCAACATGCATGTAGTGTGAGAAGAGAGTATTTATGTGTTTAAGCTAGTATTTTTACACTGTGTTTAAGCTATGGATTTGGTTAACCGCCGGTTGGTGGCCTTATCATGTCGTGGTAATGTTGCTACTTCCACATTCGTTTCGGCGGAGGAATGATTTTCACCCTTTTTTAGTCGATGCCATGTTTTCCTTACTATCGTTTATGTATGTTTTATTTATTCGATTCTAGCTCCAGATGGGTTCAGCCGTTTAATTAAGTTAAGGTCTCTTATAGTTTACAGGAATTTTATATGATAGCATTCCCCTGGGAAAATTACTTCCCCTACATTTTACTACTTTAAAGATGGACGATCTAGCCGATCCTCTAAAGTTAGAGGTGTAAAAAAAACATCAATTCCTTTAGCATAGCCGCATAAATTTCAAGCGATAACACATTAGATCATCAATCATTCAAATATTCCAAGATAAACATGCACAACATATCAATTGTTAGCAACCATATAGTTTCACGGATCAAGATTTAAAATTTAAACATGTATAGTTTATCCAAAAGGCATCATATCGATCAAGTTTGATTCAAAACCACTACAACATAGGAAATTTTTATCTCGTCGATCGAGCCCAACAAAAGTCATGCATGAACTCAAACTCCATCCTCGCCAAAGAGATCACCACCACCATCCACACGGCCACCCCCATCACTGTTGGGGAACGTAGCAGAAATTCAAACTTTTTTATCCATCACCAAGATCAATCTATGGAGTAAGGGCATCTCCAGCCGTTGGCCCCCCAGGACGCATAAAAATCGCCCCCTGGGGGCGAGCCGGCGATACTCGGTGTGCTGAACCTCGAGCGTCGTTTGCGGATGTTGCGAACATCTGACATACATGTTTTGATGACTACGTGATAGTTCAGTGCGTAATGTTAAACGGTTTAGAATTGAGGCAGCGAAGACATTTTTTGAAACGTTGGGCTCGTGCCCACGTCAAGAGGTATGATACCTCGGACAAGTTTCTTAACCTGCAAACTAAGGGAGAAAAGCTCAATCATTGAGCATGTGCTCAGATTGTCTGAGTACTACAATCACTTGAATCGAGTGGGAGTTAATCTTCCAGATGAGATAGTGATGGTTCTCCATAGTCACTGCCACCAAGCTATTAGAGCTTCATGATGAACTATAACATATCAGGGATAGACATGATGATCCTTGAGCAATTCACGATGTTTGACACCGTGAAAGTAGAAATCGAGTAGGAGCATCAATTGTTGATGGTTAGTAAAACCACTAGTTTCAAGAAGGGCAAGGGCAAGAAGGGATACTTCATGGGACGACAAATCAGTTGCTGCTCTAGTGAAGAAACCCAGGGTTGAACCCAAACCCGAGACTAAGTGCTTCTGTAATGAGGGAACGGTCACTGAAGCAGAACTTCCCTAGATACTTGGTAGATGAGAAGGCTGTCAAGGTTGATAGAAGTATATTGGATATACATTGTATTAAATGTGTACTTTACTAGTACTCCTAGTACCACCAGGGTATTAAGATACCGGTTCAGTTGCTAAGTGTTAGTAACTCGAAATAAAAGAGCTACGGAATAAACGGAGACTAGCTAAAGGTGAGATGACAATGTGTGTTGGAAGTGTTTCCAAGGTTGATCTGATCAAGCATCGCTTGCTCCCTCTACCATCGAGATTGGTGTTAAACCTAAATAATTGTTATTTGGTGTTTGTGTTGAGCATAAACATGATTGGATTATGTTTATCGCAATACGGTTATTCATTTAAGGAGAATAATGGTTACTCTGTTTATTTGAATAATACCTTCAACGGTCTTGCACCTAAAATGAATGGTTTATTGAATCTCGATCGTAGTGATACACATGTTCGTGCCAAAATATATAAGATAGTAATGATAGTACCACATACTTGTGGCACTGCCACTTAAGTCATATTGGTATAAAACGCATGAAGAAGCTCCATATTGATGGATCTTTGGACTCACTCGTTTTTGAAAAGATTGAGACATGCGAACCACGTCTATTGGTATATACGCATGAAGAAACTCCATGCAGATGGATCGTTTGGACTCACTTGTTTTTGAATCACTTGAGACATGCAAATCATACCACATGGGCAAGATGACTGAAAGGCCTCGTTTTCAGTGAGATGGAACAAGAGAGCAACTTGTTGGAAGTAATACATTTGATGTGTGCAATCCAATGAGTGCTGAGGCATGCAGTGAATATTGTTATGCTCTTACTTCACATATGATTTGAGTAGATTCTTAGTATATTTACTTGATGAAACACAAATCTGAATTATTGAAAGGTTCAAGTAATTTCAGAGTGAAGTTGAAGATCGTCGTGACAAGAGGATAAAATGTCTATGATATGATCATAGAGATAAATATCTGAGTTACGAGTTTGGCACACAATTAAGACATTGTGGAAATTGTTTCACAACTAATACCGCCTGGAACACCATAGTGTGATGGTGTGTCCGAACATCGTAACTGCATTGGATATGGTGCATACCATGATGTCTCTTATCGAATTAACACTATTGTTTATGGGTTAGGCATTAGACACAACCGCATTCACTTTAATAGGGCACCACACAATTCCATTAAGATGACAACGTATGAACTATGGTTTAGAGAAACCTAAGCTGTAATTCTTATAAAGTTTGGGGCTGCGACGCTTATGTGAAAAAGTTTTAGGTTGATAAGCTCGAACCCAAAGTGGATAAATGCATCTTCATAGGACACCCAAAAATAGTTGGGTATACCTCCTGTCTCAGATCCGAAAGCAAAAGGGATTGTTTCTAGAATCGGGTCCTTTCTCAAGAAAAAGTTTCTCTCGAAAGAATTGAGTGGGAGGATGGTGGAGACTTGATGAGTTTATTGAACCGTCACTTCAACTAGTGTGTAGTAGGGCACAGGAAGTTGTTCTTGTGGCGCCTACACCAGTTGAAGTGGAAGCTGATGATAGTGATCATGAAACTTCGGATCAAGCCACTACCAAAACCTCGTAGGTCGACAAGGACGCGTACTGCTTCAGAGTGGTGCGGTAATCCTGTCTTGAAGGTCATGTTGCTAGACAACAATGAACCTACGAGCTATGGAGAAGCGATGGTGGGCCCGGATTCCAACGAATGGCTCGAGGCCATAAAATCTGAGAGAGGATCCATGAATGAAACCAAAGTATAGACTTTGGAAGAACTACTTGATGGTCGTAAGGCTGTTGGGTACAGATGGATTTTAAAAGGAAGACGGACAATGATGGTAAGTATCACCATTAAGAAAGCTCGACTTGTCATTACGATGTTTTCCGACAAGTTCAAGGAGTTGACTATGATGAGACTTTCTCACTCGTAGCGATGCTAAGAGTCTGTTGAAATTATATTAGCAGTTCCTGCATTATTTATGAAATCTTGCAGATAGGATGTCAAAACATTGTTTCCTCAACGATTTTCTTGAGGAAAGGTTGTATGTGATATAACCAGAAGGTTTTGTCAATCCTAAAAGATGCTAACAAGTATGCAAAGCTCCAGCAATCCTTCTAAGGACTGGAGTAAGCATCTCGGAGTTGGAGTATATGCTTTGATGAGATGATCAAAGATTTTGGGTTTATACGAAGTTTATTGGAAACTTGTATTTCCAAAGAAGTGAGTGGGAGCACTATAGCATTTCTGATGAGTATATGTTGTTGACATATTGTTGATCGAAAATGATGTAGAATTTCTGGAAAGCATATAGGGTTATTTGAAAAGTGTTTTTCAATGGCAAACCTGGATTAAGATACTTGAACATTGAGCATCAAGATCTATAAGGATAGATCAAAAATCGCTTGATGGTACTTTCAAATGAATACGCACCGTGACAAGATTTTGAAGGAGTTCAAAATAGATCGGCAAAGAAGGAGTTCTTGGCTGTGTTATAAGGTGTGAGTATTGAGTAAGACTCAAGACCTGACCACGGCTGAAGAGAGAGAAAGGACGAAGGTCGTCCCCTATGCTTTAGACGTAGGCTCTACAAAGATGCTATGCTGTGTATCGCACCAAGTGTGCCTTGCATTGAGTCACTATAGGGTACAAGAGTGATCCGAAATGGATCACAGGACAGCGATCAAAGTTATCCTTAGTGACTAGTGGACTAAGGAATTTTTCTCGATTATGGAGGTGGTAAAATAGTTCGTCGTAAAGGGTTACGTCGATGCAAACTTTGACACTAATCTGGATGACTCTGAATAATAAACCGGATTCATATAGTAGAACAGTTATTTGGAATAGTTCCAAATAGTGCGTGGTAGCTGCATCTACAAGATGATGTAGAGATTTGTAAATCACACATGGATCTTAAAGGTTCAGACCCATTGACTAATAACCTCTCTCACAAGCGAGATATGATCAAACCCCATGGGTGTTGGATTCATTACGATCACATAGTGATGTGAACTAGATTATTGACTCTAGTGCAAGTGGGAGACTGTTGGAAATATGCCCTAGAGGCAATAATAAAATGGTTATTATTATATTTCCTTGTTCATGATAATTGTCTATTGTTCATGCTATAATTGTATTAACTGGAAACCGTAATACATGTGTGAATACATAGACCACAACATGTCCCTAGTGAGCCTCTAGTTGACTAGCTCGTTGATCAATAGATGGTTATGGTTTCCTGACCATGGACATTGGATGTCATTGATAACGGGATCACATCATTAGGAGAATGATGTGATGGACAAGACCCAATCCTAAGCATAGCACAAGATCGTGTAGTTCGTTTGCTAAAAGCTTTTCTAATGTCAAGTATCATTTCCTTAGACCATGAGATTGTGCAACTCCCAGATACCGTACACTACTAGGGAAAACCCTAGTAGTAGCGCGGGTTTTGAGGCTAGCAGCAGCGCGGGTGGCAGCGCTACTAATAAGGCGCCATAGTTAACTCATAGTAGTAGCGGCCCTAACCCGCACTACTACATTGACGATATCAAGATCACTTTTCACGCCGCTATTATTAACTAGCAGTAGCGATTTCGCCATCCTCGCTCATCGCTATATCTTTCATCATTTTCCCATTACCCTTTCCTTTCGGTTCTCCTTTCAGATACTAGATACTAGGTAATCGCTAGTAGATATCAAATTCATAAACCATTATTAGTAGTTTTCGTTCCAAATTACTCGTCGTGGTTCTAGTTCAAACCATGACAAGTAATTTGGAACGAAGGGAGTACTAGATAACAATTTCATGCATAGCCAACATGCATCCTCAAGCAGTACAAGGTCATATCAACGGCCATCATCATATGTAGTTCTAGATGATATCGACGACGATCATCATATCTAGTTCTAGATGATATAGCCACACACACATATGTAGTTCTAGATGATATAGCCACACACACATATGTAGTTCTAGATGATATAGCCACACACACATATGTAGTTCTAGATGATATCGAAGACAATCATCATCCTCAAGCCTGGGCGGTTGGTGTTCCTGATAGTAATTAGGATGGCCTGTCCAACACGAAGATTCTTGCCATCGAGGAATTTCTTCCACCCAACCGAAGTTTAAGTGTAAAGCGACCGTCCGTGTCCACGCTGTAAGTACAGGTTGTGACGGAGCCCCTTGTAGTAAGGCGTAGTCCAGCTGAGCCTTCTTCATCGGGCTCGATACCATAACTCACAGATATGCTCTTTGCCAATTTTGAATAAGAAAACATATCAATTAATAAGCATGTGATCGAACTCTACACTAAAACATATCATCGACTAGATTCCACACAACATACCATATCATTGGACTGTACACTAAGTAATTCACACTATTAATTTGCATTTGTAAGTATAACATACCATATCATGTCGATCAACCATGGTATTTGTCAAGGTGTCACGAATGGCACCCGACAAAGTCAAGACGTGGCGGAATTATGTCCCACAGGTTGGACACCTCCTCCTCACTCAGCCTTGTTCTTTGATCTACGATGGCTTCATGAAGTGAGTCCTCATCATCTTCATCGAGTGGGTCCTCATTATCTTCATCATCTTCATCATCTTCGCCATCTTCATCATCTTCCACCAAAGTTGAGATAAATGACAGCTAGCTTGGGTCTTTCGCTCGGAAGTTGAAGCTAATCAACTCACCACCAAGAAGATGCATGCGAGCGACTTAAACGGGCCCATCCATCTCCTCCAATCATGACATATTGCGCCCTTTCTCGACCTCCATTGTGTACGCCTCAGAGCCTCAAATGTCACAAAGTCTCCGTCACTTGTTGAATTTCAACCTCACATTGCATGGGACGATCTGTAAAATAAGCAAATGACACAATGCAGTAATGCCAACACTAAAAATAAAATAGTTATTACATTTCATCTAATTTCTTATCGCCGCATGACTAAAACTCGGCTGGAAGTAGATGCTTAACAGCTTGCTGGGCTTGCAAGGTTGTCAAGATCTTGACTTGCACAATGACATAGTGGTGGTGGTGGTGGCGCCATTCTTCCTAAAGCAATATGAGCAAAGGATTAACGATCAACTAAATCAAAATGTTCTAAGTGAACTAAATCAACTAGCCTACTAAATCAACTAAATCATATCAATTAAATCAAAATTTTCTAAGTGAACTAAATCAACTAGCCTACTAAATCAACTAAATCATATCAACTAAATCAAAATGTTGCATATGAACTAGCCTACTAAATCAACTAAATCAAAATGTTCTAAGTCAACTAAATCAACTAGCCTACTAAATCAACTAAATCAAAATGTTCTAAGTCAACTAAATCAACTAGCCTACTAAATCAACTAAATCATATCAACTAAATCAAAATGTTGCATATGAACTAGCCTACTAAATCAACTAAATCAAAATGTTCTAAGTCAACTAAATCAACTAGCCTACTAAATCAACTAAATCAAAATGTTCTAAATCAACTAAATCAACTAGCCTAATAAATCAACTAAATCAAAATGTTCTAAATCAACTAAATGAACTACCCTACTAAATCAACTAAATCAAAATGTTCTAAGTCAACTAAATTAACTAAATGAATTAGCCTACTAAATCAACTAAATCAAAATGTTCTAAGTCAACTAAATCAACTAGCCTACTAAATCAACTAAATTATATCAACTAAATCAAAATGTTGCATATGAGCAGGAGGGAGAAGGAGGGGCGACTCGAGGAGGGAGAAGAGAGTAGGATGGAGGAGGAAGGCGGAGCGAGGAGGGCCGGCCGCGCCGCTTGAGGGAGGACGGAGGAGGAAGGCGGAGGAGGAGGGCCGGCCGGGCGTGGCTGCCAGTTGAGGGAGGACGGAGGAGGAAGGAGGAGGAGGAGGGCCGCCAGCAAGCAGTGGAGAGGGAGTACGGAGGAGGAGGCCGGCACCGAGTCCAGAAGGAGGAGGAGGTGGCCGGCACAAGGCGCACGGAGGAGGGGCGACGGGTGGACCGGGCAAGGCGCAGACGGATCGGAGAGGATTGAGTGGCTGTGTGTGTGAGTGGATCGGAATGGAGGAGATGGGGAGATGAATGGCTTAGCAATAGCGTGCTTTAGGAAAAGACGTCCTTTGCTAAGCTATCTAGCAGCAGCGCTTTCACAATAAAGCGCCATCGCTACGTGTCAAGATGTAAAAATAGACTTTGTTCAATATATCAAAAATACATTGATCATCAATGATCTTTTGTGTACACCTGATTTGTCAATATGAGTCCTCACCGGTTTAGGAACAGGTGAAGACTCATATTGCAGCCACAAATTCTACACATAGAGTTCAATTAAGATCAAGTGCTTGTCAAAGTTTGAGAAGTAACATATTTAAGATGGTAGAAACTCTCTTCACGGAGCGAGGTGGGACTAAATTTTTGTAGGAAACTTAGCAGTAGCGCTTATTTGAGAAATGCGCTGCTACTATGCTACGTAGCAGCAGCGCGCATCGCTATAACGCGTTGCTGCTATAACTAGCCTCGCGGCGGCCTCCTAGGAATTATAGCAGCAGCGCGTCTTTGAGGGGACGCGCTACTGCTATATTTGTCTCAGCAGCGAGTTTCGTCTGTGCGCGCTCCTGCTAGTTAGCAGCAGCGAGTTATTTTGAAGCGCGCTCCTGATAAGATTCTGTGTATAGGCTTTTCCCTAGTAGTGGTAGGAATGCTTTGGGTGTGCCAAACGTCACAACGTAACTGGTTGGCTATAAAGGTGCACTACGGGTATCTCCAAAAGTGCCTGTTGGGTTGGCACGAATTGAGACTGGGATTTTTCACTCAGTGTGACAGAGAGATATCTCTGGGCCCACTCGGTAATGCATCATCATAATGAGCTCAATGTGACTAAGTAGTTAGTCACGGGATCATGCATTACGGAACGAGTAAAGTGACTTGCCGGTAACGAGATTGAACGAGGTATTGGGATACCGACGATCGAATCTCGGGCAAGTAACGTACCGATTGACAAAGGGAACTGTATACGGGATTGCTTGAATCCTTGACATCGTGGTTCATCTGATGAGATCATCGTGGAACATGTGGGAGCCAACATGAGTATCCAGATCCTGCTGTTGGTTATTGGCCAGAGAGCTGTCTCGGTCATGTCTGCATGATTCCCGAACCCGTAGGGTCTACACACTTAAGATTCGGTGACGCTAGAGTTGTTATGGGAATTAGTATGCAGTTACTGAATGTTGTTCGGAGTCCCGAATGAGATCCCGGACGTCACGAGGAGTTCCAGAATGGTCCGGAGGTAAAGGTTTATAAATGGGAAGTCCTATTTTGGCAACCGGAAAATGTTCGGGATTTTTCGGTATTGTACCGGGAAGGTTCTAGAAGGTTCCGAAGTGGGGCCCACCTACATGGGGGGCCCACATGAACGTGGGTAGTGGGGGAAAGGCCCCACACCCCTGGTCAAGGCGCACCAAGATCCCCCCTTAGAAGGAATAAGATCATATCCCGAAGGGATAAGATCAAGATCCCTAAAAAGGGGATAATAATGGGGGGAAGGAAATGATGGGATTTCTTTCCTCCCACCTTTGCCAATGCCCCAATGGACTTGGAGGGCAAGAAACCAGCCCCCTCCACCCCTATATATAGTGGGGAGGCGCATGGGAGCTTCACACCTTCCCTTGGCGCAACCCTCTCCCTCCCCAACACCTCCTCCTCCTCCGTAGTGCTTGGTGAAGCTCTGCCGGAGAACTGCAAGCTCCACCACCACGCTGTCGTGGTGCCGGAGCTCTTCCTTAACTTCTCCTCTCCCCTTGCTGGATCAAGAAGGAGGAGACATCCCCGGGCTGTACGTGTGTTGAACGCGGAGGCACCGTTGTTCGGTGCTTACATCGGATTCGCCGCGATCCGAATCGCTAGTGAACGACTCCACCGATCGCGTTTGCAACGCTCCAAGATCGCGATCTTCAAGGGTATGAAGATGCACTCCCCTCTCTCTAGTTGCTAGTTAGGGCATCTCAAGCCGCGCCCCCAACAGGCCGCCCCCCCAGGCCACTTTTTCGGCGCCGGCGCTGAAAGAACGCCCCCAAGGCCCAGACGCCAAAATCGCCGGTTTGGACCTTTTTCAGCCATGTCACAGTCGAACCAGCGCGCTGGGGAGCCGTTAGGGCTCCGCGCTAGGAAAAGCACGCCGCCCACACCGGCTGGGGAAAAATCAAGGTTTTTTTCCCCGACTCGCCTCGCACCCCCACGCCCTCGCCACCGCTAGCTATATCCGGCGACGGCCGCCGCCTACTCGCTAGATAGCCATTCCCGCCGAAAATAGCAGCGCCGCGCAGCCCCTCCCGCAGCAGCTGGCGCGTTCCGCCGCCCGTTCCGCCGCGAGGCGCGGTTTAACGGCGGTACACGCCCACCGAGCGCAAGGTGTTAAGCGTTTTGACTGTCTCGACGATGGACTCGGATGAGAAGGAGAGCTCGCCGCCTCGCCGAGGAGGAAGTCGCGCCGACGCCCGTGAAGAAGAGCATCCGATGGTGCTTTCGCCGCCCTCGCCAGCTGCCGGGCGAAAGAATGAAAAGCCGCTCGAGGTGGCTCGGCGCCGGGCGGTGAAAGCAAAGAACCGCATCGCTCGCAAGGCTACTGCATGCTCAACTCCGACTACTTCGCCGATGCTCCACTTCATGGCGAGAGAACATTTCGGCGCCGTTATCGGATGAGCCGAAAACTCTTCCTTAGGATTGTGAATTCCATCCGGGAGTTCGACAACTACTTCGAGTGCAAGATGGATTGCACTGGCGCTCTTGGATTCACCTCCATCCAGAAGTACACGACAGCGATGAGGATGCTTGCATATGGAGCTCCCAGTGATTCACTCGATGACTATGGGCGCATGGCCGAGTCCACCAGCATAGAGTGTTTCTACAAGTTCTATCGGGCAGTGGTGGTAGTGTTTGGGCCACAATACTTGAGAGCACCCAATGCGGAAGACACTTCTCGGATCCCAGCCTGAATGCAGCAAGAGGATTTCTGGGATGCTTGGAAGCATCGATTGCATGCATTGAAATGGAAGAACTGCCCATTTGGTTGGCGGGGGATGTACAAAGGCGCCAAAGGCGGTTGCGAGCAGTGGTGCTTGAGGCGGTAGCCACACAGACCTCCGGATTTGGCACTCCTTCTTTGGTATGCCAGAACTCACAATGACATCAACGTCTGCAAAGGTTTCTCTTGTTTTTGCTAAGCTCGTTGAGGGCCATTCTCCTCCGTGAACTTCGAGATCAATGGGCACCAATACAACAAGGGGTACTATCTAGCTGAGGGCATCTATCCGAGATGGTCGACATTTGTGAAGACGATCTCAAACCCTGTGGCAGGAGGCAAGAACGCCTGGTTTGCGAAGCTTCAAGAGGCTTGCAGGAAGGATGTCAAGCGGGCATTTGGTGTGCTCCAATCTCTTCGCTGTTGTTCGGTACCCGCCGCACCTGGTCGAAAGATCAAATGTGGGAGATCATGACTTGTCTGTGTCATCTTGCACAACATGATCATCGAGAGCGAGCAAGAAGACCCAGCTTTTGACATCGAACCATACTACAGTGGGGTCCTCTAGCGAAGTTGATCACCAGCTACCGCAACTTGGACTGCCTATCTCAAGATATCGTCAGAGATCCGAGACCCACAGTGCATCATCAATCTGCAGAAGATCTGATTGAGCACCTATGGAGGCTCAAGGGGACGCCAGCGTGATGAAATACGAGTTTTTATTTGTTGAACTATATAATTTGTATTGAACTATTTGTTGTTGTAGTATTTTGTTGAAGTATTTGATTTTTCTGTGATGAAATATGTGATAAGGAATAATTGTGCATTAAGGACATAAGCCTTCTGTGCAGCAATGAGGACAATCCTCAGTATACGGACCCAGTCCGCATAATTGCTACTATCAACTTTCAACTAAAATTTTCTCTAGGAACATATCTTAAATAGTAGAACTAAAGCGCAAGCTACGACATAATTTGCAAAGTCCTTTTGACTATGTTCATGATAATTAAGTTCATCTAATGAATTCCCACTCAGATAGACATCCCTCTAGTCATCTAAGTGATACATGATACGAGTCAACTAGGCCGTGTCCGATCATCACATGAGACGGACTAGTCATCATCGGTGAACATCTCCATGTTGATCGTATCTACTATACGACTCATGTTCGACCTTTCGGTCTCTTGTGTTCCGAGGCCATGTCTGTACATGCTAGGCTCGTCAAGTCAACCTAAGTGTTTTGCGTGTGTAAATCTGGCTTACACCCGTTGTATGTGAATGTTAGAATCTATCACATCCTATCATCACGTGGTGCTTCGAAACAACGAACTTTCGCAATGGTGCACATTTAGGGGGAACACTTTCAAGAAATTTTAATGAGGGATCATCTTATTTATGCTATCGTCGTTCTAAGCAAATAAGATGTAAACATGACAAACATCACATGCAAATCATAAAGTGACATGATATGGCCAATATCATCTTGCGCCTTTGATCTCCATCTTGAGGCACGACATGATCACCTTCGTCACCGGCATGACACCATGATCTTCATCATCATGATCTTCATGAAGTTGTCTCGTCAACTATTACTTCTACTACTATGGCTAACGGTTTAGCAATAAAGTAAAGTAATTACATGGCGTTTTCAATGACACGCAGGTCATACAATAAATTAAGACAACTCCTATGGCTCCTGCCGGTTGTCATACTCATCGACATGCAAGGCGTGATTCCTATTACAAGAACATGATCAATCTCATACATCACATATATCATTCATCACATTCTTTTGGCCGTATCACATCACATAGCATACCCTTCAAAAACAAGTTAGACGTCCTCTAATTGTTGTTGCATGTTTTACGTGGCTGCTATGGGTTTCTAGCAAGAACGTTTCTTACCTACGCAAAAGCCATAACGGTGATATGCCAATTTCTATTTACCCTTCATAAGGACCCTTTTCATCGAATCCGATCCGACTAAAGTGGGAGAGACCGGTACCTGCTAGCCACCTTTATGCAACAAGTGCATGTTAGTCGGTGGAACCTGTCTCACATAAGCGTACGTGTAAGGTCGGTCCGGGCCGCTTCATCCCACGATGCCGCCGAATCAAGATAGGACTATTAACGGTAAGCAAATTGATCAAACCAACGCCCACAACTACTTGTGTTCTACTTGTGCATAGAATCCACGCAATAGACCTAGCTCTAATACCACTGTTGGGGAACGTAGCAGAAATTCAAAATTTTCTACGCATCACCAAGATCAATCTATGGAGTAACTAGAAACGAGAGAGAGGGGAGTGCATCTACATACCCTTGAAGATCGCGATGCGGAAGCGTTGCAAGAACGCGGTCGGTGGAGTCGTTCACTAAGCGATTCAGGTCGCGGCCAAATCCGATGTAAGCACCGAACAACGGTGCCTCCACGTTCAACACACGTACAGCCCGGGGACGTCTCCTCCTTCTTGATCCAGCAAGGGGAGAGGAGAAGTCGAGGGAGAGCTCCGGCAGCACGATAGCATGGTGGTGGAGCTTGCAGTTCTCCGGCAGAGCTTCCCCAAGCACTACGGAGGAGGAGGAGGTGTTGGGGAGGGAGAGGGCTGCGCCAGGGGAAGGTGTGAAGCTCCCATGCGCCTCCCCACTATATATAGGGGTGGAGGGGGCTGGTTTCTTGCCCTCCAAGTCCATTGGGGCGTTGGAAAAGGTGGGAGGAAAGAAATCCCATCATTTCCTTCCCCACCGATTGTTATCCCACTTTTTTAGGGATCTTGATCTTATCCCTTCGGGATATAATCTTATTCCTTCTAAGGGGGGATCTTGGTGCGCCTTGACCATAGGTGCGAGGCCTTGCCCCCACTACCGACGTTCATGTGGGCCCCCCATGCAGGTGGGCCCCACTCCGGAACCTTCTAGAACCTTCCCGGTACAATACCGAAAAATCCCGAACATTTTCTGGTGGCCAAAATAGGACTTCCCATTTATAAACCTTTACCTCCAGACCATTCTGGAACTCCTCGTGACGTCCGGGATCTCATCTGGGACTCCGAACAACATTCAGTAACTGCACACTAATTCCCATAACAACTCTAGCATCACCGAACCTTAAGTGTGTAGACCCTACGGGTTCGGGAATCATGCAGACATGACCGAGACAGCTCTCTGGCCAATAACCAACAGCGGGATCTAGATACCCATGTTGGCTCCCACATGTTCCACGATGATCTCATCGGATGAACCACGATGTCAAGGATTCAAGCAATCCCGTATACAGTTCCCTTTGTCAATCGGTACGTTACTTGCCCGAGATTCGATCATCGGTATCCCAATACCTTGTTCAATCTCGTTACCGGCAAGTCACTTTACTCGTTTTGTAATGCATGATCCCATGACTAACTACTTAGTCACATTGAGCTTATTATGATGATGCATTACCGAGTGGGCCCAGAGATACCTCTCCGTCACACGGAGTGAAAAATCCCAGTCTCGATTCGTGCCAACCCAACAGACACTTTTGGAGATACCCGTAGTGCACCTTTATATTCAGCCAGTTACGTTGTGACGTTTGGCACACCCAAAGCATTCCTACGGTATCCAGGAGTTGCACAATCTCATGGTCTAAGGAAATGATACTTGACATTAGAAAAGCTTTTAGCAAACGAACTACACGATCTTGTGCTATGCTTAGGATTGGGTCTTGTCCATCACATCATTCTCCTAATGATGTGATCCCGTTATCAATGACATCCAATGTCCATGGTCAGCAAACCATAACCATGTATTGATCAACGAGCTAGTCAACTAGAGGCTCACTAGGGACATGTTGTGGTCTATGTATTCACACATGTATTACGGTTTCCAGTTAATACAATTATAGCATGAACAATAGACAATTATCATGAACAGGGAAATATAATAATAACTGAGGGAGTCCTGGACTAGGGGCTGTTCGGATAGCCGGACTATCATCATCGGCCGGACTCCAAGACTATGAAGATACAAGATTGAAGACTTCGTCCCGTGTCCGGATGGGACTTTCCTTGGCGTGGAAGTCAAGCTTGGCAATACGGATATGTAGATCTCCTACCATTGTAACCGACTCTGTGTAACCCTAGCCCTCTCCGGTGTCTATATAAACCGGAGGGGTTTAGTCCGTAGGACGAACAACCATTACAACAATCATACCATAGGCTAGCTTCTAGGGTTTAGCCTCCTTGATCTCGTGGTAGATCCACTCTTGTACTACCCATATCATCAATATTAATCAAGCAAGAGTAGGGTTTTACCTCCATCGAGAGGGCCCGAACCTGGGTAAAAACATCGTGTCCCTTGTCTCCTGTTACCGTCCGCCTAGACGCACAGTTCGGGACCCCCTACCCGAGATCCGCCGGTTTTGACACTGACATTGGTGCTTTAATTAAGAGTTCCTCTGTGTCGTCACCGATAGGCTTGATGGCTCCTTCAATCATCAACAACCATGCAGTCCAGGGTGAGACTTTTCTCCCCGGACAGATCTTCGTGTTCGGCGGCTTTACACTGTGGGCCAATTCGCTTGGCCATCTGGAGCAGATCAAAAGCTACGCCCCTGGCCGTCAGGTCAGAAAGATTTGGAAGCCTAAACTTCACGGCCGACATCCGCGGAGACTTGATCTTCGATGGATTCGAGCCACGACCGCAGCGCTTTGACCGCACGATGGGCATGATTTAGCTCGCCACGGACGGTGCCTCGAAGCTGCACATGAGTCCGCTCTGACCCCTAATTCGGAGCCGACCGCGCAAATCGAGGACAGGTGGCTGGACACCGCCTCGGGAGCTGCAATCTCTATGGCGATGGAGTCGAATACTGACATTGTCCCTCGTAAAGCTCGTGACTCTGAGGTGCCGGACTCCTCGCCGGACTCCGAACCTCCTGCGCCCCTACCAATCGAATTCGATTGGGCGCCGATCATGGATTTCACCGCCGCGGACATCTTTCAGCACTCACCCTTTGGCGACATTCTGAATTCGCTAAAACATCTCTCATTATCAGGAGAGACCTAGCCGGACTGCGGTCAGGACGGTTGGGATGCGGACGACGAAGAAATTCAAAACCCACCCACCACCCACTTTGTAGCCACTGTCGACGATCTAACCGACATGCTAGACTACGACTCAAGACATCGACGGTATGGATGACGATGCCGAGATTTACCAAGAACCAGCACCTACGGGCACTGGAAGACCACCTCGTCATACGACATATACATGGTGGACATCCCAAAGGATGGGAATGGCGAAGAAGCAGCGGAGGCAGATTCCCCTAAGAAACAGCCCAAGCGCCGACGTCAGCGGCGTCGCTCTAAATCCCGCCACAGCAAGAATGGAGATTCCGGCAGCGGAGATAATAACACCCCAGAGAGTGCCGAAGACAACCCCCTCCAGCAAGATTTAGCGCAGGAGGACGCAGAAGCCAGCCCTCACGAGAGAGGCATTTAAGAGGTCGAGGATGACAATTACATGCCTCCTCCGGAGACGAGGCAAGCCTCAACGACGATTTAATTTGTCGTGCCCGAGGATCCCATCGAACAAGAGCGTTTTAACGCAGGCTTATGGCCACGGCAAACAACCTAAAGAAAAGCAGCAACAGCTCGAGCTGATCAAGACCTGCTGGCGACGGATGGACCAAGTCCTCGCGTCAAGAGCATGAACTCGAACGCCTCCAAAAGCTACCCAAAACGCAAGTTGCTCCCCAATTATAGGAGGAGGAATATAAACCTCATCACCAGCGCTGTCTGGCGGCAGATCGACCACCTCGTGGCCGTGACAGAGAGCATCTAAGCCTCCACGAACCGCACCCGGCACCGCCGAAAAGTGCGGGCCCGCGGGAATGCGCCGGACTTGCAAGACATATTGAGGACAAGGCAAGACAATCAAGATCGATCTACGGATCACGTGGCGCCCATGATGCGCGACGACTACCTCGCGCGGATACAAAGAACTCCGGTCGAGCGAACACGAGAGACAAAGCTCTCTTGAGCTACGCCGTGATATTGCCCAAAGATAAGGCGCCAGACACCCACTATGCTTCACGAGATGAAGTAATGGATCATCAAATCCTCAAGGGTTTAAACCCGTGAACATTGAATCCTACGATGGCACAACAGACCCCGTGGTTTGGATCGAACACTATCTCCTTCATATCCATATGGCCCGCGGTGACGATCTCCATGCCATCAAATATCTCCCACTCAAGCTTAAAGGACCAGCTCGGCATTGGCTTAACAGCTTGCCGCCAGAGTCAATTGGGTGTTGGGAGGACACGAAGCCGCATTCCTTGACAACTTTCAGGGCACATATGCGACCACCAGATGCCGATGACCTAAGCCACATAATTCAGCAGCCAGATTTAATCGCCGGATAATTCGACACGGTTCCTAACAAAGAAAAATCAAATCGTCGACTGTCCGGATGCAGAGGCCCTCGCAGCCTTCAAACACAACATCCACGACGAGTTGCTAGCCCGACACCTAGGACAGGAAAAGCCGAAATCCATGGCAGCTCTCACATCACTAATGTCCCGCTTCTGTGCGGGGGAGGACAGCTGGCTAGCCCGAAGTAACAACCTCAAAGAAAATGCTGGCAGTCCGGATACTAAGGACCGCAATGGCAGGTCGCGTCGAAACAAAACAAACGCCGCGTTAACGGCGATAACACCGAGGATACGGCAGTCAATGCCGGATTCAGAGGCTCTAAACCCGTCACGGAAGAAGCCGCTCAAAAGAACCACTCCGGTCCGTCCAATTTGGACCGAATACTCGACGCTTCTTGCGGATACATGGCACCTGAAAAGCCAGCTAATCACACTAACAGGGATTGTTGGGTATTCAAGAAAGCAGCAAGTTAATTGCGAAAACAACGACAAGGGGCTGCATAGCGATGACGAGGAAGAGACCCGGCCACGAACAATAGAGGATGTAAGGTTTCCCCCACAAGTACGGACGGTAAACATGATATACGCAACCCATATACCCAAGAGGGAGCGGAAGTGTGCACTTAGGGATGTATACGCGATGGAGCCAGTCGCCCCGAAGTTCAATCCATGGTCCTCTTGCCCGATCACTTTTGATCGAAGGGACCACCCCACCAGTATCCGCCATGGCGGATTCGCCGCATTGGTTTTAGACCCAATCGTCGATGGATTTCACCTCACCAGAGTCCTGATGGACGGCGGCTGCAGCCTGAACCTGCTTTATCAAGACACAGTGCGCAAGATGGGCATAGACCCCTCAAGGATTAAACCTACAAAGACGACCTTCAAAGGCGTCATACCAGGTGTATAGGCCAATTGTACAGGCTCGGTTACACTGGAAGTGGTCTTCGGATCCCCGGATAACTTCCAAAGCGAGGAGTTAATCTTCGATATAGTCCCGTTCTGCAGCGGCTATCATGCTCTGCTCGGACGGACAGCGTTTGCAAAGTTCAACGCGGTGCCGCATTATGCATACCTCAAGCTCAAGATGCCAGGCCCTCGAGGAGTCATCACGGTCAACGGAAACACGGAACGCTCCCTCCGAACGGAGGAACATACAGCGGCTCTCGCGGTAGAAGTACAGAGCAGCCTCTTAAGGCAATTCTCAAGTCCGGCCGTTAAGCGACCGGACATGGCCAAGCGCGCCCGGAGTAACATACATCAAGACCACCTGGCACGTTCCGAGCACGTGTAGCAATGCGGCCCCAACCCCAGCCCTTGCATGATTGCAAGACTAGTCCTTTGCGTACATCATTACGCTCTGGAGATACCATGGGCATAGGGGGAGGGGCACGACCACGACAGGCCCAGAGTGCGGCTCAACCCCACCAGGGGCTCCCAAGTGTGTCGCTTTTTTTCCTTTTTTCCTTTTTCTTACCCACAGGATTCCGCTCACGGAGACCACATGCTGCAGCAGACACCGCCAAACTAACGATGCAACAGCCGGGAAGGAGAAAGGCTACGATTTAACACTCGTGTGGTCTCCATTACGAGCATTAAATCTGTTTAATACACCATTCCGTAGCCTACCTCTGGAGGGGGACATGTTTAATAGTCCAACCCCTTGCTTACCGCACTATTTGCATCGCTCTGCATTCATAGCAGTATTTCTGAATAAACAATGCATCGCTTTTTGCTTATAATCGCATCCCTTTTTTATATATGTTCGTTTATGACATTTTTCATATGTACACTTTGGTACGGCCGGATACACCAGGGGCTTATGTCCCCCGCATTATAGTGTGATAAGTCCGCACACTTTCACAAGGGCGGCACCCCGAACTTATAGCATTATATGCATCGGCTCCGAATCATGTCTTGGGTCAATATTTGGGTTTGCCCGGCTCCCATGTTTTGGTACCTTACATTCCGTTTTATCGGCTAAGGTAGCACTGGAGAACCACTGCGATTGCGCCCGGTTGAGCTGGGCGGCGCCTCGAAGGAGAAAGCTAAAACTGACTGTCATGATAAGGCGAGAGCTGGTCGCTGTTCGAGAGGTCTTTTCGAGTCCCTAAAGACTTATGCCGCTTAGAGCGAGGAACCGGCTTTGTCCGGCCCAGGCGTGGATAGCGCCCCGAACTCGGTCTTCCGAATACTAGGGTCTTCGCCGAAATTTAAAATTATAGAATTCTATGGCTAAGTGAGAGTGTTCAAGCATTATAAGTCTGGTTGCCTTGTTCGTCGTGTTGAGCGCCTCCCTAGATGGACCCAAAAATGGGAACAAGAGCGCTCAAGTTTATACCGAACACCCCAGCACTCGTGGCATGGGGGCTGAAGTCGACGACTTGCCATCTCACAGATTTTATAAACGGCCGCACAGAAGGTAATATTTTAAATCAATAAGCATTGCTTAGCGCACATGAACAAAGTTTTCAGCGTACAGGATAACACATTGCGAGTCTAATCAAATATTACATCTTTGGAGCACTCATCCGCAATCTTGCGGGCACCCTTCAAGACACTCTTATAATACATTTCGGGCGTGCGATACTCCTTGCCCGCCGGCGGCGCGTCCGTCAGAAGCTTCTCAACATCCAGCCTGCCCGATGCACTTTTGC
The DNA here is from genome assembly GCA_021437245.1 of Aegilops speltoides. Lineage (NCBI taxonomy): Eukaryota > Viridiplantae > Streptophyta > Magnoliopsida > Poales > Poaceae > Aegilops > Aegilops speltoides. The sequence continues at coordinate 472,959,992 of CM038143.1, read as the reverse complement.
ATCGGGCAAGGCCCGACGGGCACCTTCAATGCAGCAGAGCGCTTGACGACTTCCACCGAGGACATGCATCCACCAGCCGCCGCACCAGGCGAAGTAGCTCCTGTGCATGGCCTCCAGGGCCACACCAACTATGAGGCCCTTCATGGCCTGTTGGCTACCTTGTGGAGCTTGACCAGCTGCTTCACTGGTCGCTAAGGGGCACCGGATGTCCGCCTCGGATATTGAGACCAAGACCTTCTCCGCCGAGCTCCCTCCTTGGCCCGGTAGAATGCGGCAGCATCGGACACGCTGCGAGGCAGATCTGCAAACGCTCCTGGAGAGCTCCGAATTCGGGTAAGTAACAGGTAATTCACTTTCACATGCTTGCTTTGCATGAAAAAAGCCTTACCCGCTGCTATTTTCTTCAAATCTTCGACCTCTTGGAGGGCTTTGTGGGCTTCGGCCTTAGCGGCAATTGCGCCCTCAAGAGCCGATGCAAGCTCGGACTCTCGAGTCCTCGAGTCGCGCTCCAAACCCTCATGTTTTTCCATGAGAGCCTGGAGCTCTTGCTGCACCTCCGCCACCCTCGTCTCCTGCTTCTCCCGCTCGGCTCGCTCTGCGGCCGCATTGCGTTCAGCTGCAGACACCGCCTCCTTCAGGGTCGCCACCTCGTTCGTGGCCCCTGGAGTACCCACGTTATCCTTGTTTTTTTTCATGCAACCAAAATCCTTTTCTGTAAGGTACAAATTCAATATGATGTTACTCACCTTCCCTGTCCTCGAGCTGCTTCTTGGCACGGCCGAGCTCATTCTTGGACCGCTCGAGGTTCTGCCTCAAAGCATCGACCTCCGCAGTCAGTGCGGTGGAGGTCAGCAGCGCAGCTTGCAATCCCATATTGACATAATTTTTAGACCTCCTACGTATATCTTTTTAGATCCTCAGTCCGGCTTTTCTTTCCGAACACCGAACCGAGCATCAGGGGCTACTGTCTATGCGGTATTACATTACATATTTTAAATTTCTTACCTCAAAGCCCGTTAGAAGGCTGCTGCAGGCTTCGGTCAGCCCGCTCTTGGCGAGCTGAACCTTCTGAATCACCGCACTCATGATAGTGCGGTGTTCTTCCTCGATGGAAGCGTCGTTGAGCGCCTCCAACAAGTTGTCCGGCGCCTCCGGTTGGACGGAGGCCGCCGGTGCCACAGTCTTGCCCTTCTCATGAAGGGGCCGCCTGCCGGACTCTGGAACCACTGCTGGTTCCGGTGCGGAGTCCGGCGCAAAATCCGGGAGGCTGCCTTGCGGCACCTCCGGAGCCTCCTCCTCCTGATGGGTCCCCTCCTGGGTCCCCACCTCGGCGTCGTCAGCGTCACGGGGAGTTGAGGCGGTCGGAAGGGAATTCACATCCGACGGAGCCAAGGACCCGCTCGATGAAGCGGGAAGATCATCCTCGGCCGGACTACAGGTAGTATGCGGCATTAGAAGGACACTGCGTGGCACAAAGAGAAACTATAAATCATTCAGGAATCCGGATACTTACGATCTGGCCGGGGGCTTGGCCCTTGAGGGCCACTCCCCGTCGCTGTCGCTGGCGTTGGCGGAGCAGTCCGGAGGAAGGGTCCTTCCCTTCTTGGACCCTTCGGCCTCCCCCGTTGGGGAAGCCTTCCTTTTCTTCTCTCCCCCCTCTTGGGGAGAGGCATCTTTCTCCTCCTCGTCTTCGGGGGAGGAGTCCGCCTCGGAGCCATCGGACGACGAGTCCGATACCACCTGGCGCCGGGAACTTCTTTGGGTTCCCGTGGCCTTCTTCTTGGTCTTCTTCTCCGGCACCACATAAAGTGTCGGGACTAGCAGCCCCGTCAAACGGGTATCCGCTGGGTCTTTCGGGAGGGGAGCCGGACAGTTAACCTGTCCGGACGTCCTCTGCCAGTCCTGTTAAAGGCATGGGGAATTTTAAATCCCACATAGAGTCAAACTATGAAAGAAATGAATGTCCCGTAAAGGATAACATATCTTACCGCGCTGGCCGGGCGCTGCGTGCTGAATCCGCGATCTTTAGTTGCGGATGCGGGGGCCTCTCCCCCCTTGAACAGCACCCTCCAGGCCGCTTTGTACGTTGTGTTGAAGAGCCCGCTAAGGGTCCGGTGCTGTGCCGGATCAAACTCCCACAGATTGAAGGCCCGTTGTTGGCAGGGGAGAATCCGGCGGACGAGCATGACCTGGATCACGTTGACAAGCTTAAGCTTCTTGTTCGCCAGTGCAGAGCGGAGACAGATCGAGTCCGTCAGCTCCTCCGAGCTGCCCCATAGCAAGCCCTTCTCTTTCGGAGGTGAGCTGCATGGAGGTACCAGATCTGAACTCGGGGCCGCTGCCCATTTAGGGTCACGCTGCTCGGTGATGTAGAACCACCCGATTGCCACCCCTTGACGGATTCCACAAAGGCGCCTCGAGCCAAGTAACGTTGGGCATTTTGCCCACCATGGCGCCTCAAGACTCCGCTTGAACGCCCTTCACCACCTTCGCTTGACATTGAAAGTCTTTAGCCACAAGCGAAGTGGGGCTGGATGCATAGGAAGGTTTCGCATTACGATTTATAAACGCCGAGATGTTGAGGATGAAGTTTGGCGCCAGATCGTGGAAGTCCATGTCGTAGTAGTACATGAGCCCCCGGACGAAGGGATGAAGTGGGAAGCCCAGTCCGCGGAGGAAGTGGGGAAGAAATACGACCCTCTCATGGGGTCTGGGGGTGGGGATGAGCTGCCCCTCGTCGGGCAGCCGGTGCGCGATGTCGCTGGACAAGTATCCGGCGCCGCGCAGTTTTTCGATGTGCCCCTCCGTAACGGAGGAGGCCATCCACTTGCCTCCCGCTCCGGACATGGCTGGAGAAGGTTGAGGCGAGGTGTGCGGACTTGGGCGCTGGAGCTCGAGTGCGCGGAGATGGATAGGCAAAGGAGGAAGAAGGCGTAGGTAAAAAGGGTGGATCCTTATCCCCTTATATATGGGCGGACGAAAACTATGCGTCCCCACCAGCCTGGTAAAACTCGCCTATCTCCCAAGCGCCACAATCAATGGCGCGGTTGGGTTACCCACGTCCGTATTGATGGGAATCCCGAAATAAGGGGAACACGATCTTTGCTTCGACAAGACGTGCCAAGGAAACCGCTTCGCTAAACGCGCTGAGGTGGTATAATAAAAATGATTCAAGTAAAGGCTTGGCAGTGGTGTGACATCACGCCACAAAATACGTCAGCAGATTGAGCTTGTGTACATATTATTCTCTCTACGGTAGTATGTGGAATTTATTTTGCAGAGCCGGACACTATCCTGGTGTTCACAATCTTCTATGAATTAATTCGGAGGAGGAACCCGCCTTGCAATGCCGAACAATATGCGCGCTGGACTCATCTGAAGGAAATATGCCCTAGAGGCAATAATAAAGTTATTATATATTTCCTCATATCATGATAAATGTTTATTATTCATGGTAGAATTGTATTAACCGGAAACATAATACATGTGTGAATATATAGACAAATAGAGTGTCACTAGTATGTCTCTACTTGACTAGCTTGTTAATCAAAGATGGTTATGTTTCATAACCATGAACAAGGAGTTGTTATTTGATTAACAAGGTCACATCATTAGTTGAATGATCTGATTGACATGACACATTCCGTTAGCTTAGCACAAGATCGTTTAGTATGTTGCTATTGCTTCCTTCATGACTTATACATGTTCCTATGACTATGAGATTATGCAACTCCGTTTACGGAGGAACACTTTGTGTGCTACCAAACGTCACAACGAAACTGGGTGATTATAAAGGTGCTCTACAGGTGTCTCCAAAGGTACTTGTTGGGTTGGCGTATTTCGAGATTAGGATTTGTCACTCCGAATGTCGGAGAGGTACTCTGGGCCCTCTCGGTAATGCACATCACTTAAGCCTTGCAAGCATTGTAACTAATGAGTTAGTTGCGAGATGATGTATTATGGAACGAGTAAAGAGACTTGCCGGAAACGAGATTGAACTAGGTATTGGATACCGCCGATCGAATCTCGGGCAAGTAACATACCCATGACAAAGGGAACAACGTATGTTGTTATGCGGTCTGACCGATAAAGATCTTCGTAGAATATGTAGGAACCAATATGGGCATCCAGGTCCCGCTATTGGTTATTGACCGGAGACGTGTCTCGGTCATGTCTACATTGTTCTCGAACCGTAGGGTCCGCACGCTTAAGGTTTCGATGATGCTTATATTATGAGTTTATGAGTTTTGATGTACCGAAGGAGTTCGAGTCCCGGATGAGATCGGGGACATGACGAGGAGTCTCGAAATGGTCGAGACGTAAAGATCGATATATTGGACGACTATATTCGAGTTCGGAAAGGTTCGAGTCATTCGGTATTTATCGAGTACCGGAGAGTTACGGGAATTCGCCGGGAGAAGTATTGGGCCTTATGGGCCATACGGGAAAGAGAGAGGGCTGTCCTAGGCAGGCCGCGCCCCTGCCCTAGTCCGATTGGGCTAGGGGAGGGCCGCACCCCTCCTTCCTTCCTTCTCTCTTCCCTTCCTAGTCTCCTACTCCTAATACACGAAGGATCCCTAGTTGGACTAGGAAAGGGGAATCCTACTCCGGTGGGAGTAGGACTCCCCTATGGCGCCCTCCTCCTAGGCCGGCCTCCTCCTCCCTCCCTCCTTTATATACGGGGCAGGGGCACCCCATGGACACACAAGTTGATCCTTGAGATCGCTCCTTAGCCGTGTGCGGTGTCCCCTCCACCATAATCCACCTCGGTCATATCGTGGCGGTGCTTAGGCGAAGCCTGCGTCGATAGAACATCAAGATCGCCACCACGCCGTCGTCTTGTCGGAACTCTCTCCCCGGAGCTTTGCTGGATCGAAGCCCGAGGAGCGTCACCGAGCTGTACGTGTGTTAAGAACTCGGAGGCGCCGGAGTAACGGCGCTGGGATCGGTTGGATCGTGAGGAGAACGTACAACTACTTCCTCTATGTTGTGATCGCTTCCGCTTCGGTCTACAAGGGTATGTAGACAACACTCTCCCCTCTCGTTGCTATGCATCACCATGATCTTGCGTGTGCGTAGGAAATTTTTGAAATTACTACGTTCCCCAACAGTGGTATCAGAGCCTAGGTTTTATGTGTTGATGTTATATGCACGAGTAGAACACAAGTGAGTTGTGGACGATATAAGTCATACTGCCTACCAGCATGTCATACTTTGGTTCAGCGGTATTGTGAGATGAAGCGGCCCGGACCGACATTACGCGTACGATTACGCGAGACTGGTTTCACCGTTACGAGCACTCGTGCTTAAAGGTGACTGGCGGGTGTCTGTCTCTCTCACTTTAGTTGAACCGAGTGTGGCTACACCCGGTCCTTGTGAAGGTTGAAACGGAGTCTATTTGACAAACTATCGTTGTGGTTTTGATGCGTAGGTAAGAACGGTTCTTGCTAAGCCCGTAGCAGCCACGTAAAATTTGCAACAACAAAGTAGAGGACGTCTAACTTGTTTTTGCAGGGCATGTTGTGATGTGATATGGTCAAGACGTGATACCATATTTTATTGTATGAGATGATCATGTTTTGTAACCGGTTATCGGCAATCGGCAGGAGCCATATGGTTGTCGCTTATTGTATGAAATGCAACGCATACTGTAATTGCTTTACTTTATCACTAAGCGGTAGCGATAGTCGTAGAAGCAATATATGGCGTAAACGACAACGATGCTACGATGGAGATCAAGGTATCGCGCCGGTGACGATGGTGATCACGACGGTGCTTCGAAGATGGAGATCACAAGCACAAGAAGATGATGGCCATATCATATCACTTATATTGATTGCATGTGATGTTTATCTTTTATGCATCTTATCTTGCTTTGATTGACGGTAGCATTTTAAGATGATCTCTCACTAAAAATTATCAAGTAGTGTTCTCCACGAGTATGCACCGTTGCCAAAGTTCGTCGTGCCCGCACACCACGTGATGATCGGGTGTGATAAGCTCTCGTCCATCTACAACGGGTGCAAGCCAGTTTTGCACACGCAGAATACTCAGTTATACTTGACGAGCCTAGCATATGCAGATATGGCCTCGGAACACGGAGACCGAAAGGTCGAGCGTGAATCATATAGTAGATATGACGATCAACATAAGATGTTCACCATTGAAAACTACTCCATCTCACGTGATGATCGGTTATGGTTTAGTTGATTTGGATCACGTGATCACTTAGATGACTAGAGAGATGTCTGTCTAAGTGGGAGTTCTTAAGTAATATGATTAATTGAACTTAAATTTATCATGAACTTAGTCCTGGTAGTATTTTGCAAATTATGTTGTAAGATCAATAGCTCGCGTTGTTGCTTTCATATGTTTGTTTTTGATATGTTCCTAGAGAAAATTGTGTTGAAAAATGTTAGTAGCAATGATGCGGATTCAATCCGTGATCGGAGGTTTATCCTCATTGCTGCACAGAAGAATTATGTCCTTAATGCACCGCTAGGTGACAGACCTATTGCAGGAGCAGATGCAAACATTATGAACGTTTGGCTAGCTCAATATGATGACTACTTGATAGTTTAAGTGCACCATGCTTAACAGCTTAGAATCGGGACTTCAAAGACGTTTTGAACGTCATGGACCATATGAGATGTTCCAGAGTTGAAGTTAATATTTCAAGCAAATACCGAGTTGAGAGATATGAAGTCTTCAACAAGTTCTATAGCTAAAAGATGGAGGAGAATTGCTCAACTAGTGAGCATGTGCTCAAATTGTCTGGGTACTTCAATTGCTTGAATCAAGTGGGAGTTAATCTTCCAGATAAGATAGTGATTGACAGAATTCTCTAGTCACCATCACCAAGTTAGTAGAACTTCGTGATGAACTATAGTATGCAAGGGATGATGAAAATGATTCCCAAGTTCTTCGTGATGTTGAAATCGATTTAATGTAGAAATCAAGAAAGAGCATCAAGTGTTGATGATTGACAAGACCACTAGTTTCAAGAAAAGGGCAAAGGAAAGAAAGGGAACTTCAAGTGGAAAGACAAGCAAGTTGTCACTCCCGCGAAGAAGCTCCAAGCTGGACCAAAGCCTGAAACCGAGTGCTTACATCGCAAAGGAAATGGTCACCGAAGCGGAAATGCCCTCAATATTTGGTGGATAAGAAGGATGGCAAAGTAAACAAAGGTATATTTGATATACATGTTATTGATGTGTACTTTACTAGTGTTTATAGCAACCCCTCGGTATTTGGTACTGGTTCGGTTGCTAAGAGTAGTAACTCAAACAGGAGTTGCGTAATAAATGCGAAACTAGTTAAGGGTGAAGTGACGATGTGTGTTGAAAGTAGTTTCAAGATTGATATGATCATCATCGCACACTCCCTATACTTTCGGGATTAGTGTTGAACCTAAATAAATGTTATTTGGTGTTTGCGTTGAGCATGAATATGATTTGATCGTGTTTGTTGCAATACGGTTATTCATTTAAGTAAGAGAATAAATTGTTGTTCTGTTTACATGAATAAAACCTTATATGGTTACACACCCAATGAAAATGGTTCATTGGATCTCGATCATAGTGATACACATATTCATAATATTGAAACCAAAAGATGCAAAGTTAATAATGATAGTGCAACTTATTTGTGGCAATTGCCGTTTATGTCATATTGGTGTAAAGCGCATGAAGAAACTCCATGCTGATGGGATTTTGGAATCACTTGATTATGAATCACTTGATGCTTGCGAACCATGCCTCATGGGCAAGATGACTAAGACTCCGTTCTCCGAACAATGGAGCGAGCAACCGACTTATTGGAAATAATACATCTTGATGTATGCGATCCAATGAGTGTTAAGGCTCATGGCGGTATTGTTATTTTCGACCTTCACAGATGATTTGAGCAGATATGGGTATATCTACTTGATGAAACATAAGTCTGAAATAGTTGAAAGGTTCAAAGAATTTCAGAGTGAAGTGGAAAAATCATCGTGACAAGAAAATAAGGTTTCTACGATTTGATCATGAGACGAATATTTGAGTTACGAGTTTGGTCTTCAATTAAAACAATGTGGAATAGTTTCACAGCTCACGCCACCTGGAACACCACAATGTTATGGTGTGTCCAAACATCATAACCGCACTTTATTGGATAAAGTGCAACCTATGATGTTTCTTACTGATTTACCAATATCGTTTTGGGATCATGCATTAGAGACAGCTGCATGCACGTTAAATTGGGCACCATCTAAATCCGTTGAGACGACACTATATGAACTGTGGTTTAGCAAGAAACCCAAGTTGTCGTTTCTTAAAGTTTGGAGTTGCGATGCTTATGTGAAAAGTTTCATCCTGATAAGCTCAAACCCAAATCGAGAAGTGCGTCTTCATAGAATACCCAAAGGAAATTGTTGGGTACACCTTCTATCACAGATCCAAAGGCAAGATATTCGTTGCTTAAGATGGATCCTTTCTAGAGAAGGAGTTTCTCTCGAAAGAAGTGAGTGGGAGGAAAGTAGAACTTGATGAGGTAATCGTACTGTTCCTTATTGGAAAGTAGTTCATCACGAAATCTGTTCTTGTGACTACTATACCAATTAGTGAGGAAGTTAATGATGATGATCATGTAACTTCAGATCAAGTTACTACCGAACCTCGTAGGTAAAACAGAGAGATTCGCACTGAGTGGTACGGTAATCCTGTTCTGGAGGTCGTGTTACTTGACCATGACAAACCTACGAACTATGAGGAAGCGATGATGAGCCCAGATTCCGCAAAATGGTTTGAGGCCATGAAATCTGAGATATGATCCATGTATGAGAACAAAGTATGGACTTTGATGGATTTGCCCGATGATCGGCAAACCATAGAAATAAATGGATCTTCAAGAGGAAGACGGACGTTGATAGTAGTGTTACTATCTACAAAGCTCGACTTGTTGCAAAAAGGTTTTCGACAAAGTTCAAGATGTTGACTACAATGAGATTTTCTCAACTGTAGCGATGCTTAAGTCTGTCCGAATCATGTTAGCAATTGCCACAATTTATGTAATTTGGCAAATGGATGTAAAACTGCATTCTGAATGGTTTTCTCGGAGGAAGAGTTGTATATGATGCAACCGAAGGTTTTTTCGATCCAAAGGAGCTAACAAAGTGTGCAAGCTCCAGCGATCCATCTATGGACTAGTGCAAGCATCTCGGAGTTGGAATATACGCTTTGATGAGTTGATCAAAGCATATAGTTTTGTCTGAGACTTATGGTGAAGCTGTATTTACTAGAAAGTGAGTGGGAGCACTACAACATTTCGATAAGTATATGTGAATGACATATTGTAGATCGGAAATAATGTAGAATTATTCTCGCAAAGCATAAAGGAGTGTTTGAAAGAAGTTTTTCAAAGAAAGACCTCGGTGAAGCTACTTACATATTGAGCATCAAGATCTATAGAGATAGATCAAGATGCTTGATAAGTTTTTCAATGAGTACATACCTTGACAAGATTTTGAAGTAGTTCAAAATGAAACAGTCAAAGAAAGAGTTCTTGCCTGTGTTACAAGGTGTGAAATTGAGTAAGACTCAAAACCCGACCACGGCAGAAGATAGAAAGAGAATGAAAGTCATTCCCTATGCCTTGGCCATAGGTTCTATAAAGTATGCCATGCTTGTGTACCAGATCTATTGTATACCCCTGCCCGAGTTTTGCAAGGAGTACAATAGTGATCTAGGAGTAGATCATCGACAGCGGTCAAAATTATCCTTAGTGGAATAAGGATATGTTTCTCGATTATGGAAGTGACAAAAGGTTCATCGTAAAGGGTTACGTCGATGCAAGTTTTGACACCGATCCGATGACTCTAAGTCTCGATCTAGATACATATTGAAAGTGGGAGCAATTAGCTAGAGTAGCTTCATGCAGAGCATTGTAGACATAGAAAAATTGCAAAATACATAACGGATCTGAATGTGAAAGACCCGTTGACTAAGACTCTCTCACAAGCAACACATGATCACACCTTAGTACTCTTTGGGTGTTAATCACATAGCGACGTGAACTAGATTACTGAATCTAGTAAACCCTTTGGGTGTTGGTCACATGGCAATGTGAACTATGGGTGTTAATCACATGATGATGTGAACTATCAATGTTAATCACATGGTGATGTGATCTACATTATTGACTCTAGTGCAAGTGGGAGACTGAAGGAAATATGCCCTAGAGGCAATAATAAAGTTATTGTATATTTCCTCGTATCATGATAAATGTTTATTATTCATGCTAGAATTGTATTAACCGGAAACATAATACATGTGTGAATATATAGACAAACAGAGTGTCACTAGTATGCCTCTACTTGACTAGCTTGTTAATCAAAGATGGTTATGTTTCCTAACCATGAACAAAGAGTTGTTATTTGATTAACAAGGTCACATCATTAGTTGAATGATCTGATTGACATGACCCATTCCGTTAGCTTAGCACACGATCGTTTAGTATGTTGCTATTGCTTCCTTCATGACTTATACATGTTCCTATGACTATGAGATTATGCAACTCCGTTTACGGAGGAACACTTTGTGTGCTACCAAACGTCACAACGAATCGGGTGATTATAAAGGTGCTCTACAGGTGTCTCCAAAGGTACTTGTTGGGTTGGCGATTTGAGATTAGGATTTGTCACTCCGAATGTCGGAGAGGTATCTCTGGCCCTCTCGGTAATGCACATCACTTAAGCCTTGCAAGCATTGTAACTAATGAGTTAGTTGCGAGATGATGTATTATGGAGCGAGTAAAGAGACTTGCGGAAGCGAGATTGAACTAGGTATTGGATACCGCCGATCGAATCTCGGGCAAGTAACATACCGATGACAAAGGGAACAACGTATGTTGTTATGCGGTCTCGACCGATAAAGATCTTCGTAGAATATGTAGGAACCAATATCGGCATCCAGGTCCCGCTATTGGTTATTGACCGAGACGTGTCTCGGTCATGTCTACATTGTTCTCGAACCGTAGGGTCCGCACGCTTAAGGTTTCGATGATAGTTATATTATGAGTTTATGAGTTTTGATGTACCGAAGGAGTTCGAGTCCCGGATGAGATCGGGGACATGACAAGGAGTCTCGAAATGGTCGAGACGTAAAGATCGATATATTGGACGACTATATTCGGAGTTCGGAAAGGTTCCGAGTCATTCGGTATTTATCGAATACGGAGAGTTACGGAATTCGCCTGGAGAAGTATTGGGCCTTATAGGCCATACGGGAAAGAGAGAGGGCTGCCCTAGGCAGGCCGCGCCCCTTGCCCTAGTCCGAATTGGGCTAGGGGAGGCCCGCACCCTCCTTCCTTCCCTTCTCTCTTCCCTTCCTAGTCTCCTACTCCTAATACATGGAAGGATCCTAGTTGGACTAGGAAGGGGAATCCTACTCCGGTGGGAGTAGGACTCCCCTATGGCGCCTCCTCCCTAGGCCGGCCTCCTCCTCCCTCCCTCCTTTATATACGGGGGCAGGGGGCACCCCATGGACACACAAGTTGATCCTTGAGATCGTTCCTTAGCCGTGTGCGGTGCCCCCCTCCACCATAATCCACCTCGGTCATATCGTGGCGGTGCTTAGGCGAAGCCTGCGTCGATAGAACATCAAGATCGCCACCACGCCGTCGGTCTGGCGGAACTCTCTCTCCCCGGAGCTTTGCTGGATCGGAGCCCGAGGAGCGTCACCGAGCTGTACGTGTGTTAAGAACTCGGAGGCGCCGGAGTAACGGCGCTGTGATCGGTTGGATCGTGAGGAGAACGTCGACTACTTCCTCTACGCTGTGATCGCTTCCGCCGGTCTACAAGGGTATGTAGACAACACTCTCCCTCTCGTTGCTATGCATCACCATGATCTTGCGTGTGCGTAGGAAATTTTTGAAATTACTCGTTCCCCAACATCATCGCCATTGAAGCCCGGTTCAGGCTACCGAGGAGTCTGGACTAGGGGTGTCCGGATAGCCGGACTATCATCATCGGCGGACTCCAAGACTATGAAGATACAAGATTGAAGACTTCGTCCCGTGTCCGGATGGGACTTTCCTTGGCGTGGAAGGCAAGCTTGGCAATACGGATATGTAGATCTCCTACCATTGTAAACGACTCTGTGTAACCCTAGCCCTCTCCGGTGTCTATATAAACCGGAGGGGTTTAGTCCGTAGGACGAACAACCATTACAACAATCATACCATAGGCTAGCTTCTAGGGTTTAGCCTCCTTGATCTCGTGGTAGATCCACTCTTGTACTACCCATATCATCAATATTAATCAAGCAGGAGTAGGGTTTTACCTCCATCGAGAGGGCCCGAACCTGGGTAAAAACATCGTGTCCCTTGTCTCCTGTTACCATCCGCCTAGACGCACAGTTCGGGACCCCCTACCCGAGATCCGTCGGTTTTGACACCAATAATAATCATTTTATTATTGCCTCTAGGGCATATTTCCAACAATCACCATCACCATCCTCTCGGCTACCCCCATTACCACCACAGGAGTTGCTGGTGTGGTAGGCCGGACAAGAGATTTTGGGTGCGCAAGGCGGTTGTTTCTGGCAGCGACGCGCCGACGGGGTGGCGGACGTGTCTTGGCTGGCCATTCGGCTGGAGTGGGGGTCATCGGTAGCGAGGATGACGGCGATAATGATTGCCGGAATCAGGGCTCCGCGGTCCCAAAGAAGGTTTGAACTCTGGGACGTGAACGAAGGATCTCACTTAGCTACGGCTCGCTGCTCGCCACTCCTAGGCCTTGCCTCATCGAGCTCGAGCGGACTGGGAGAAGGAATGACAGGGTGGTTTACCCAGGTTCGGGCCACCTTGCGGTGTAAAACCCTACTCCTGCTTTGTGGTGGATTGCCTCGTGAGGAGGATGAGTATGAACTAGTACAAGTGTGAGCTGCTTGGGGAGAGCTCAATGGAGGAAGGATCCGTTTTGTGGGCCTGATGAGTCGATCCTTCTCTACGGTGGAAACTAACCTATCTTTATAGTGGCCTCGGCCCTCCTCCCTCGTAGCTTCGGCGGGAAGCGATACCACAGCAACCAATTTCGAAGGGGGGCAGGAGTACACCCTATCCTGACTACAGGTGGTCTTCATCTGCAAAGCTTCTAGTTGTGACGTAGTTGTGGGCTCGCTGATGACCTCCGTCCTGCCGAGCCCATGGTCTTGATCTTGTTACGTTGGAGTGGAAACCTTTGGGGGATTCCTTGGGAACCCGCGTACGTCCTTGCCTCCTTAGCACCAAAGAGGAAATTGTCCTGGACTGCGCCCGCTGGCGTCCGCTGGCCTTGGTCATCATGGCTCATGTCACCGTGAACCTCGCGAGGCGGGGTGCCTGCCTAGAGATGTCCGCTCCTCGCGAGGCAGCTCCTTGGGAGGTCTTGATGTCGTTCACCTCACGAGGCGGGGCCCCTCGCGGGGGTCTTGCTTGGGGGGCCTTGGAGTTGGGCCGCGCCAGGCTGTTGGTGGAGCCACGCGCTGGGCCGCAGGCAGGCGGGCATGGGTGCGCCCGATCCCAAAACGCCGACAATGGTGGCTGCACGTGCGGGAGAATAGGGGGGTTTACTCTGCCGCGCCGGGGGCTAGTATATTTAGTCGCCTTGGTGGGCCAACTTTTCGGCTGAAGACTAAATTGTTTAGTGGAGTAAAATAAAAAAAATCCTCTAACCATTTTTGGGGAATCGGCTAGAGTTGCCCTTAGTCCTTTATTTTTTAGGAATGTGTCCCTATTCCTATGCATGATTGATGGATTGGTTCATATCCTTCATATTTTCAGAGAAAAAACATTACTCATACGTAATAGCAAAGTTCCTATCATCTCATTTCTTACTTTGATCATCACAAATAGATTATGTAGATGCAAAAATTTTACTCGAATGATAGGGCACGATGCAAAATAGGCCACCAAGTGATGAAAATTAGCATCACCTGGGCGCTCGAGCAAAACGTGAGCAACCGCAAACCTCTTTGCAAATCCCCCGATATCCCCTTTGGGGCTTGAAATCCCCTCTACCAAACAAGGAGAACAGAGGTATGGCCCTCGTAGGAGATGGCAGCCATGGAGGATGAAGGTGAGAAACCCTAAGCGAGGCGAATGGAAGGGGAACGGCCGGAGAAGGGATGCTAGGGTCGTGGAGGCGGCGACACCCTCCTCCCATCCTCTTTCCCTTCGTCTCCTCGTCTTTTCCCCCTTCTATCCTCGAGGCCCCCTCGGGCTTCTCAACCACCTAGATCACGGGGGTGCCGTCCTCCAAACCCCTACCAAATGACGACTCTTGGATTCGTGGTTTTCTTAGCCTCACGAGGATAATCCTCTGTGGACCTCCCCAAACCCCAGCTACCAAACGAGGCCTCAATGAGATCGAGCAGGGAGATAACCAATTTGTAGTTATTTTCACGAATTTGGACAGGGATAGACCGACGTCTTCAAGTGTTAAGATCGAAGGGCAGACTTTTTATAACGTGGAGACGTGGTCCACAACTGCTATTTCTCGCACACTCCGGTAAATACCATGGTAACTTGCAACCTTGCCATCGCTAGGTTTCATATTCGGCTGGTCCAAGTCGAACTTCATACGGGAGATCCATATTCCAGTTTTATTGTCTTATTTCTTTGGTTTTATTTTAGTCTAAACACAATCAAGTTTATCAATAAATTTTAGTGTATTTAGTCTAAAAACAAAAGGTTGTTTCATTTATTTCGTTTATTTCTCCTTTTTTTCATTTTTCATTTTATTTTTTCATTTCCATTTTGTATCTTTTTCTTTTTCTTTTATTTTTACCTTTTCTATTCTTTTATTATTTTTTGTTCAGGAACAATTTTCGAATTCACGAATATTCTTTGAAATCAGGAACATTTATTGAAATTTTGAACATTTTTTGAGACCATGAGAACCTTTTGAAATCATGAACATTATTTTAAATTAGTGATTTTTTAAATTACTGAACATTTTAAATTCGTGAACAATTTTTAAAATCTGCGAACATGTTTTTGAAACTTGGGAGCTAATTTTGAAATATGCAAAAAAAATTGAATCGGTGAACAGTTTTCGAGATTAGTTAACTATTTTTAATTCTTGTATTTTTATAAATTCAGGAACAAGTTTTGAAATTTGCGAACATTTTCTAAATGTGTGCAAATTGTTTTTTAATTTTGGGAACCTTTTTTTAATTTTCTTTTTGAATTTCGCTAACGTTTTTCGAATTCATGAACATTTTCAAATGACTTATTTTTTAATGAATGATCTTTTTTTAAATCTGGGAATAATTTTTTATATTTCCCATTTTTTAATTCATTAACATTTTCTGAATTCACGAAAATTTATGATATCTCGAGCTTATTTTAAATTCGTGAACAATCATCTAAATTTTGGAACAATTTTTAAATCCATGGACTTTTTTGAAATTTAGATTTGATTTATATCCCAAACATTTTTTGTCAAATATGATATTTGTGAACAATTCTCGAAGTAGAGAAAAAAAGAAGAAATGAAAGAATAAAAGTAAAAAAAAAAAAAAACAGAAGCGCCCAGGCCACGCATGGGCTTGCCCAAAATGCATGCTAGGGCACAAGAGGGGTGCGTGATTCCTCGCTTTTCGACCGCACAAGGTGGGGAATAGGAGGTCCTATAAGGGGTTTATGCCACATTCAAATTTTACTAGGCCGAGGCCCATGCATTTGCCGCTGGACGTTTCTCTCCTCTCACCTCCCTAGCTCTAGCTTCCTTGATCCCCTTTCTAGCTTGCTGATAGAAACTTGTATCCGTGATTGAATTCATGATCCATCGAGTGATTTGTATTCAGGTTCATAACAGAACCGAGGTTTTATTTTGTAGATCGAGGGATGGGAGCTTTGTTTCCTGAAGAAATGTCCCAGTAGGTTTAAGACTACTAACCGGCCCAACTGAGCCGTGCCCACATTTGGGATCCATCTCACTTGCATAGAGTCCAATGAAGGTAAAAGATCCATGGCATGACCTGGCCCATGGGCTGAGGTCAGTGAATTGGGCCGTGATTTGCAAAGTTATCAGTTTCTCTAGTAATTAGTCGGTTCCAGTTTCCACCACTTGCGCCACCGCTCTTCTCTCTTAAAAAAAAACTTACGCCACCTCTCCTCAGCCGACACGCCGCCGCCCACCGCCGCCACCTCTCCTCATCTCCCATCCCGGGGACGGGGAAAAAGACCTAGCAACTCACGTGCTTCTTCCTCCTCCTCAAGCCGCTCCTTCTCAGGCCGCGCCGCTGCGGCGCGCGAGCTCCTCCACCGTCCACTCCCTCCGCACCTGCCCGCCACTAGCTGACCAAGGCGAGGTGAGGAGGTGACGTCGTTGTCTTCCGCATTTGAACTTTCGAGTGCATAATCGTGTATGGTATAGATATGCTGCTCTGCCTCTGCGGCCGCGGAGGCGTCAGGCGTGCAGCAGTGTGCTGTACTCGATGGCTCGATGCAGCTAGAGACCGCGTGTGCTCAGTTCAGTTAGAAAAATGCATGTGTGCCTACCATTTCAGTATGTCTGTCTCTGTCCATTGTTGTGACAACGTGGGAAATCGAAGCAGTTCAGGCTTCAGAGTTCAGAGTCACTCATTCCTAACATATGGCGTCAAACTGATTGTATTTCTGCTGCTCCCTGTCAGTCATGTACTAGTTTCTAACGTTGCGTTACCTTTTATCTGAAAACTGCACTGAAAACACTTACATAACATAACTGATGATCGATGTTGGTTTACGGACCGTGTGCTCGTCACTGCCTGACCGGAATTTTTTCAGATCATGATATTCAATGGTGTCATTTAATTTGATGCGTGGAATACTGTTATACTGCTGGGACTCATCACCGATGTGAACATTAATGTCTGAAATCATCTGAATTTTTTCTTGCTCTTCTGCAGTTGGTGGATCGTTCTAGCAAAATGGGCTCAAAAGCGATCATTCGAGGAAGAAACTGCATCATATGGAGATTGAGCTGCCAGAAGAACCCAACATCTGTTACCATCAATCTTAACATTCTTGGTAATAATGGCATGTCAGATGATGTCCATTCAGGGAAGTCGGCTTCAGACCATGAAGCTAATAAAGGGGCTGGATTGGAAAGTTTGGCTAAACATCAGCTGCTACACGGTTTAGTTGACGGCGCTTTTAAAGGAAGGCACAAAGTTATTTTACCGTTGCGATCTGGTGCTATCTGGCAGACTCTTCGGTTTGCAAGCACTAATGCAGCTAGAAGACCCGAGTTTGACAGTGGCAATGAACACGAGGATGATCAAGATAGACAGCACGAGAAAGACGTGTTAACGGAAGACTGTGTGGACTCTACAGTAGATCTAGGTCCTGCCAAAGCCAACCCCGAAGTGAAGAATCAAGAACAGTCATCTGTGAAACAAAAGTTCTGGGAAACTGTTCCTGTGATTGGTCCTGCAATGAAAAGAGCGGCTTCCATGAGCAGGTTGATATGCGCTGATTCAGAATTTCAGATTAGTTACTGAATATTGTTACTCAGGAAATACTACTTGTTCTTAGTGCTGATTGGATTGGACTCTTTAATTTCAGTCACAAGAAGGACGAGTTCTTTTCAACCTTGCAGCACTATTGGCTTGGCTTGCGACTGCTGTGGCTAGATGTTAGGATTTCGTCCAGATTATTACTGAAGCTAGCCAATGGGAAAAGACTCTCGAGAAGAGAGAGGGGCCAGCTGACCCGCACGACTGCGGACATATTCAAGCTGGTCCCCTTTTCGGTTTTTGTCGTAGTCCCATTCATGGAGTTTTTGTTGCCTGTGTTTCTAAGGATATTCCCAAACATGCAACCGTCAACATTCAAGGACAGGATGAAAGAACAGGTATGTCCCTATGTGGAGTGTGCCCACTATAACTGATGTTGTTCTCTTCTGAATTCTAAACTATTCTACTCCCTCCACTCCTAAATATAAGTCTTTAGAGATTTCAATATAGACTACATACAGAGCAAAATGAGTGAATCTACACTCTACATTCTAAAAGCAACTATTGTGGCACAAATGAAAGAACCGTGCGGATGGAAATTTAGGTGGTTGAATACTAGTAGTACCAGGGAACAGATAACAAAATAAGTGTCTCAACTTTGTACTAAGTTTAGTACAAAGTTGTTGTTAGAGTACGTAATGGGCCTAATGGGCCCGTTAGTCTTAGGGTTAATTAGATATAAGGGTCGCTTGCTTAGGGGTCAAGTAAGCCTTGCTTGGGAGTCAAGTAAACCTCTCTATATAAAGAGAGAGATGTATCAATCTAATCAAGCAAGAATTAAGAAGAAATCCTTCCCTCTTGCCGGCCAGCAAAAGGCAAAAGGCCCGGCCGCCCTCTCGCGCCATCCTTCTAGCAGCGCCATAACAATTTGGTATCAGCTAGCTTCGGTTCGATCATGTCTTCACCGCCGCCAAGCCCGTCTCTTCCGCTGCCGGTCACCTCGTCGCCTCCCGCGACCACCACAACCGTCACCCCGCTCTTGCCCGCGCCGGGATCCTCCGTCGCGCCCGCCACCGCCGTCCTCACCCCGGAGGAGGTGTTCGGGGTGCTGAAGGACCTAACCCAGGCGGTCCAGGAGATCCACCTGTTCTTGGCCGGGTCCTACAGGCCACCCCCGGCTGCGCCGCCCATCGCCGCCCCCGCGCCGCCGTGGCTGCCGTGGCAGCCCCGCACCAGCGGTCGCCGCCTTCGCCGGGCAGCTGCAGCTGCCATCCATCGCCACCACCGCCCAGCCCTGGTTGCAATGGCAGCCGCCGCTCCTGGCGACCTTCGCCGCGCCCGGCGCTCCGCCGCAGCAGCCGATGCAGCTGCAGCAGCCACCGCCGATCAGCTTCGCCGCCCAGTATGGGATGCCCTACGACAGGACTGCGACGACCTTGTTCCCATCAGCGCCGCCGCCATCCCAGGGCGTCCACATCCAGCAGATCAAGTCCCCGCCGCCGTCACCGCTTCCGTCTTGGATCGCTACCCGCCACGTGTCGGCGGCGGTGAGGCTGCAGGCTGCTGCGCGCGGCCTCCTAGCGCGTCGGCGTGTGCGGGAGATGCGTGGTCTGCAGCTGCCGCTCCTCCAAGTTGCCCTTCGCTGCGCAAAGGACCTCGATCTCGTCCGCTGCGTCGGGGATCTTGGGCATGCGGTTTCCCCCACGGGCGGCGGGCATGCTGTTTTCCCCGTGGGCAGCGACCTCAAAGTCTGCGACATCGGCGGTTGGGGGGCGCGCCCCTCCTCGACATTCTCCATCGCAAGCCCTCTACTCTTCCCTGTGCAGTGCAGACCAACATCCATACACATGCACTCCTTTTGTCCAGGTGGTGTCCATGGGATCCAGGTGGCTGTACAAGTGCACGTCCAAAATAAAGCATCACAATCTATTTCAGGTTGAGAGTAATAACACAAGCCGAGATGTAAAAGGCTTGTTTTTAGGTGTTAGGTTTGTGTTGCGTCGAGTCATGGTTATAAGTTGGTTAGGCTGCAGCTCGAGGACAAGCTGCATGTCCAGGTGGGGTGTAGTGTTAGAGTACGTAATGGGCCTAATGGGCCCGCTAGTCTTAGGGTTAATTAGATATAAGGGTCGCTTGCTTAGGGGTCAAGTAAGCCTTGCTTGGGAGTCAAGTAAACCTCTCTATATAAAGAGAGGAGATGTATCAATCTAATCAAGCAAGAATTAAGAAGGAAATCCCTTCCCTCTTGCCCGGCCGCGGGCAAAAAGGCCCCCGGCCGGCCCTCTCGCGCCATCCTTCTAGCAGCGCCATAACAGTTGTACTAAGGTTGAGACACTTATTTTGGGACCGAGGGAGTAGTTACTTACTTTTATTTTATTTTTACTTTTTTACTTTCATGTGTTCGAAAGACACATCATATTTATGTCATTCTGTTTATTTATTTTAAAACAAATAATGGCATGCTTTTCTGAAGAAACACCGTGATACTTTTTGTGACATGACCAATGGTAGGAGGCACTAAAAAGGAAACTCAAAGCAAGGATGGAATATGCCAAGTTTCTACAGGACATTGTGAAGGAAATGACAAAAGAAGTGAAGTTTACACGTAGTGGAGAGAATAAGCAAAATGCAGAGGATATTGAGCAGTTCATTAAGAAAGTATTAGACTTCCCCATATGTTTACTGCATTGTTGTTCTGCATGACTTGGATCACTCGGTACTTATGTGAGATTTCAATGGCTAGGTAAGGACTGGCTCATATGTTGATAATGGAGAAATATTGGGTTTTGCGAAGTTATTCAGTGATGAGCTAACATTGGATAATATGAGCAGGTTATTGTTGTACTTACGCTTTTTCATTTGTGCCTTTTCTCTTCATATATAATGATGCCTAGGTTCATGTCATAATAACCTTGCAGGCCACGTTTAGTAAATATGTGCAAGTATATGGGGATCCAGTCATATGGGACAAACAATTATTTGCGATTTATGCTCAGAAGAAAACTTAAATGGTGAGTGTTTCTATATGTCACATCACAAGTGGTGTCTATTATATCTAGAAGAATAAAACAGTGCTAGAATGATGAGGGAGAATTGCAGATCAAGTTTGCAGTAGCATGTTCATGTGTGATCCCCTGGTTATTGTGGAGTTACCTTTGCAAGTTGGTATGACATATATGTTCCTCTTGTCATTTCAACATCCAGTATATTGATTACTGTTGATTGCTCCGTTCTGGCAGTCATAAATTTGTAGAAATGGGCCATTAGAGCGAAAGCTGAGTTGCTAATTTGCCTCTTTTTCTGGCTAGTATAAAAGATGACGATATATTAATACAGAGAGAAGGTGTAGCCTCTCTCAGTGAAAATGAACTCCGACAGGCCTGCAGGGAGAGAGGCCACCTTGGTTTGCTTCCAGTAGAAGAGATGCGTGAAGAGGTGATCTCATAGCTTCTCCAGTTATTATACTCCCTCCGTTCCTAAATATTTGTCTTTCTAGAGATTTCAACAAGTCACTACATACGAAGCAAAATGAGTGAATCTACACTCTAAAATATGTCTATATACATCCGTATGTGGTCCATTTAGAATCTCTAGAAAGACAAATATTTAGGAACGGAGGGAGTACAATAGATGCATGTAGTCACTTTAGATTCAACAATGGTTGCTACTCAATAGTTGATGGTTTTATCACTTGAGGAGAATGTGTTTGCTTACCTTCTTCTGCCTCTGCGCAGCTGCAAGATTGGTTGGACCTGTCTCTCCACTGTGAAGTGCCATCTTCTCTCCTTATACTATCTAGGTGACTGAATTTTCTTCTGATTTTTTTATCGCTCTAAATAATGTCCCGTGTGACAAATATATGAACTTTGTAAAGCTGGCACGAGCCCTGTTTCATTGACTGGTTATAATAATTTTTGTAGGGCCTTCACAGTTTCTGGCAAGATGAAGCCTGAGGATGTTGCAGCTACACTATCATCCCTTCCTGACAACATATTCGGTAGTGTGGGTCTTAGCTTGCCATCTGAAGATGCTCTTTCAGCTAGGAAGAGGAAGTTGGAGTTCTTGAAAATGCAAGATAAACTTATCAAGGTCATCTAAGTCGTCTAAGATATTTACTTGGGAGTAACATTATTTCTACTTCAGTTCACCTTTTTATAGTTAAAACTTAAAAGGCATATCAGTTCCCAATGCCGGATTAATCGAATTCTGGGCGGGAGCAATGAACCTATTTGAAGTGGCCCATTTCGTACCAGAAAAGCCATGTATGAACAACAGAACAAGGGGTGATTTTACTTTCACACTTAGCTACCCTAGGTTGGGGAGTAGGGCCAGGGGAGTCCATTTTCCATTTATGCCCATTGCTATTGATGAGTTTACTACTAATGTTTCTTGTTCTTTTCCTCTGTCTATTCACTGCTGCCTTTTTGGCTTGAAAAGTTTCTTTACACGTTGCAGGAAGAAGAAAATGAAGAAGAGTACATGGTGAAGTTGGAAGACAAGGGCGGGTCGTGCAATAAATTCAGTGTCAAGGAAGCTGGTGATCTGGCCAGAAAGAGAATGTTAGAGAAACAGGAAGAGCTTTGCAAAATTAGTCAGGCATTAGCTCTTTTGTCTTCTGCATCGGTAAGATTTCAATAGAATACTTGCACATGTCTGTTAATAGATACTCCCTCCGTCCGAAAAAGCTTGTTCGTCAAATGGATGGTGCTAGATACATCCATTTGAGGGACACGCTTTTTCGGACGGAGGGAGTAGTAGTTACTGAAACTTTCTGTTTGTTGATTTATTTCTCTTGCAGTCAACTAGCAAGGAGCGTCAAGAATTCCTAAGCCTTGTGCACAGAGAGGTGAGTCTAGCGCATATTATTTTCTTATCCGCAATAAGGCTAACCAGTACCTTCAACCTTCCACAATAAGATTAAGCAGTTGCATTCAGTTCACTAATATATGTTCTAGTGAATTTTATCTCATTATTATTATCTGCAAAAAAAGGTGGATTTTATCCACTGAAAAAAATAGCGCGCTATAGCGTCGCTAATAGCACGCTATAGCGTATTGAGAATTGTCTCGCTAAATATATTAGTGTACAATGTCTTGCTAATAGCACGCTATAACGCGATATAGCACGTTAATAGCGTATTTTAAGGTCACCGCTATTTTGCTGTAGTGCGCTATTTTTTTCATTGATTTTTATCTGATGATCTGAACCGGCCCGCATTCTCTAAACACATTATTTTCCTTCGTGCAGATAGAATTGTACAACTCACTGCTTGAAGGTTCGACAGCCGAGGATGCTAATGAGGCATACGCAGCTGTGAAGGGGAGTAAATCCGCTAGAAGTTCAGTATCGTCAGCGCTCATGAAAAAGGTATTGTTCAAGTGAAGTATTAGTTCATCAGATCTTTTGAGAAGTGCAGTAGGTCTGTAGTTTTTAACAAAAATGGAATCAAACCAATTTGGATGCCCCGAGTTCGGTTGTCTCCATTCTATTAAACATCCTGGCCATCTCTAGCCTTTAACTTGTGGTATGTTCTTGTGTTTCTTCTTGCAGATAAATGCCATGCTTAAGGAACTGTCAAAGGAGATCGATGATGTAGACACCGCCATCGGTGATGGCTGGCAGCTTCTCGACAGGTAGTAACCCTTGATTTTTGCGTGTCTAGACAAGTCTAGACAACAGAAGTAGAATTCCATCAGACTAGGATCTTGTACCATATTGTCAACATGACACGATATTATATTGTGGTATCATGATGATTTCCTGAAGGGACCATGACGGTAAAGTCACATCAGAGGAGGTGGCAGCCGCGGCCGCGTACCTGAAGCACAACTTGGGCAGTTCGGGCATCGAGGAGCTCATCGGGAGCATCTCCAAAGATAAAGGTCCCTAATTTTAACGATAGCCACGCTCCTGTCGATACTGCTTGACCGTATTGACACGTACTGCTCTGTCTATATGCTTGGATTACAGACGGGAAGATCCTGGTTGAGGACATCGTGAAGCTTGGCACACAAGCTGAGGAGGCAGAGCCCGAACGACGATGATTGACGGCGGCGTCTGGCACCAGGAATCAAGAGAATCACCATCTCTTTTTGTAACCCATGTCGTCGTGGCCCGTCGGCCTAATCTTATTTCTGACACGTGAAAGTCCCTGTAACCCTCTGTTTTTCCGCTCCACGGCACACGGTTTGCCTCGACGTCTGTGCACGACCCTCCCGTCACTGTCGCTGGGTGTATCACGGATGATGGCAGCAGTGGCCGCCACGCCGCGCCGCGCCGTGGGTGTGATCCAATTGAACTCGCCGTCGAAACGGATGCTCGGTTCGCCGCCCACCGGAAGCCTCGGCGCCGGAACGGGACAAGCGGAGAGGTCCACCTCCTAGTCGGCTACACGGAAGATAGTACAAAAAGAAAAGAATTCGAGTGCTGCTGTATTTTTCTTCTTCCGCTGCTGCTGCGGCGATAGGATAGGATAATGCATCGTTTTGACTGACTGACGCGCGTTTGCTGCCGCTGTTGCAGATCCGAGGGCGGTTTATTCATCGGTAGCTGTTCATCCGCCGTGCACGCACGCACGCACGCACGCACCAAGGGCGGCGGGCTGAGCCGAGCCAGGCCACACCTTTCTCTTTTCTCCCCTCCCACTTGGACAAACAAGCAGGCCTCCGTATCCATACCCGCGGGGCGCGGGGCCACCACCACACACACGGGCGGACGGCACCGGCCGGCCCACCTTCCAGGCTCTTCCAGTTCTGCTTTTCCGTAGGCAGTGGGCACATACACACAAATGTGCTATATACACTGGGGCCACCGCGCAGTGAGAAAGTGTGCGTCCTCCGCTCTATGGGCGGCGCCGGCGTGTGGCCACGTGGCGACATCCTACTGGCCCGGGCGGCGCGCCCTTTCCACGTGAGGACATATGTGTGAGTCGGCTCCGTCCTACTTTTTGCCCTCTCATCACTTCACAGCCGTGGCGGGCACCGCGGACGCACCTGCGTCGTGGCAGTGACATGCGGGTCCGGGCCTTCTGTGGGGGACTCGTGTCAGCCGCACGCAGCACGTGGCCCCCTCCCCCCTGCCTGCGTGGGCGTGTGGCCAAGCAGGAAGGTCGCCACAGGCTTCAAAAGCTCTTCGACAGTGGAGACTGAAGGGACGGTAGTGGTGCTGCAGCCCAGCTTCTTCTTTCTCTTCCCGTCGTCGATTCCACAGAGAGAGACTCCGGCGACTCCGACCGCTCGAGCACGATCTCAGGTGAGCACGCAGCTGCGATTCGTTCCAATCCCAAGTCCCCTCTCGCGTCTCTCTTCTTCCCCGTCGATTTCCCCACTCTGATGGGATTGTCCCAAGGACCTGGGAGCCATAGCTCTTCTTCAGTGAGGAGCTGAAGGATATCTGAGCGGAGAATCGTTCGATCAGCTCAAAAATTGAGAACATTTTAGCAATTCTTGGTTTCTTATTTCTGGGGAGTGGAAGTCTCATGGGACGCCTCAGAGTTCAGAAATAGTCTGATTCCCTACTGGTTTATGGCCTCTGAGATGTTCAGCTGGACAGGAAATTCTTACGATTTCCTTCAGAGTTCAGGAGAGAAACACATGGATGTAATTCTGTGCATCTTTTCCTTCAACTCACTATGACTAGTATGAAGTAACTTCTGAAACACAGTACTCATTAATTAATTTATTTATTACCTGCTGAAGATATCGAGTAATTAGTAATGAATCACTTGCCTTACGTTATGCCTTTGGTTCCTTCTATCTATTTATAACAACTTCTTCCTCAACATTCCTTCAAAGAAAGTACCACTTGCGCTGCCGTATGGGTACTCTACAAAAAACTTGAGTAGGTTGTGCTCTCAGCTCTCTTCTCTCTGATCATTTTGGCTTGCAGTTGCAGGGTCAGAGTAGGAGGCACACCTTGATGGCACCCCTGGAGTCAGGCTCCTCACAGCTCTTCTTCGACAGCAGTGCGATCGACGGCCCGTTCGATATCTACGAGTGCGGTACCTTGGCAGGCACCAGAGTCGTGCCAGATCCACCTCCATTACCTGGAACTTCTTATGGCAAGCAGAGAGCTTCCAGGAATGCAAAAGAGTCTCGTTGTGTTCATGTTCCTGAAGAGGTCCAGGACTGCTGGAACAGGCTATTCTTGGAAGGATATCAAGCCGATGTCCGCGTATCGACGGATGATGGAAGCGAGATTTTATCGCATTCCTGCATTCTTGTGAGTACAGTTTTCTGATTCCCTTCCTGTAATGGCCTCACACTCCTAGAACAGAGGCAGGTTTTGATCTTATGTAGGATCTTGGTCTCGTCTCCTACAGGGCATCAGATCTCCGGTTCTGAGAAGCATGCTGGAAGAAGCTCAAGTAGAACATGGTTTGAGAAACATCCTGATTTCCGGTGTGCCATCAGAAGCAGTCCGTGTCTTCATCAGATTTCTGTATTCTTCACGGTATAAATGTGGACTGCGTTCATGCCTGAATGTTTATGTTTCTTCAGAGTTTTCAGTGTGGATAGCATGACAGAACCTTGACATTCATGTCGTTTCTCTCTGGTGAAGCTTTGAGCAGGATGAGATGAAGAAATATGCCCTTCATCTGCTCGTACTCTCTCATGTTTTCTCGGTACAATCTCTGAAGATCGTCTGCACCGACCAGCTCGAAAGATTTTTTCTTGCTCCTGATAACGTGGTGGACGTTCTACAACTTGCACGGCTATGTGACGCGCCAAGGCTCTCGCTCATCTGTACTCGTATGATCACTGGAGATTTCAAGACCGTCTCTCTGTCAGAAGGGTGGAAAGTCATGAGACGGGCCAACCCGAGCCTGGAGCAAGAGCTTCTTGAGTTCCTTGTTGAAGTGGACACAGTAAGTTCTCTGAAACAGAGCATCCTATTATGGCTTAACCACTAGTTACGTGTATGATCTTCCACATGACGCACACACCTAGAATGCTTATACCTTCTGTCAGAAATTTTTGTAGCTGCACATCTACGTACTGTCATGGTTCATAATCATTGTTCTCAAGGCTAAATTTGACGCAGAGAAGGCAAGAAAGAGCTAAAAGGATGGAGGAAAAGAAGGTTTATCTTCAGCTGTATGAAGCTATGGAAGCTCTTGTTCATATATGCCGAGACGGTTGTAGAACAATTGGCCCCTGGGATCAGAAACTCAAGGGCAGTCAGGCTGTTTGCAAGTTTCCTGCCTGCAAGGGCATCGAGTTGCTGGTGCGACATTTCTCGGCATGCAAAATGCGGGTGCCCCGTGGCTGCGCCAACTGCAAGCGCATGTGGCAGCTTCTTGAGCTGCATTCGCGAATGTGTTCCACACCAGGCACCTGCAGGGTTCCTCTGTGCAGGTGAGGTCTCTTGTCTTTGTTAGCCAGGATCATTTCATTCAGACACACAAGTTTTTTAGGTTAATAGTACTACGTAGTACAACAGATGTTTGCTTTCATAGCATCTCAGAATATATTTTTAGTCCCCCTTTTCCAAATGGGGCACCCCCTCCTAGCTTCATCTCCATAAACTGAAGGTAGGTGGACTTACCAGACAGACAAATACTCCCTCCGTTCGGAATTAGTTGTCTCGGAAATGGATGTATCTAGAACTAAAATACATCTAGATACATCCATTTCTGCGACAAGTAATTCCGAACGGAGGGAGTAATTCATAAGACCAGGAAGAAGAACACATCAGATTTCTAGTTGCCTTCCTCACTCACACACCATATGCTCCAGAAAAGAAATTGGACTCGATTGACCACAATAGGAAATTTACTGCTGTACGCATACCATGCCACTTCTTCAGCATTTCTGTTGTATTCACTTCATTGGTATACTATTTGTACATGTTGCAGGCATTTTAAGGATAAAATGCGGCATCGGAGCAAGAAAGAAGAAATCAAATGGGTCCTATTGGTGTGTAAGGTCCTAGGGAGTAAAGGAACAATTGATTCCGTCCTAAAAGCGAGAAAAATCTCACCCCTCAAGCCAGTTGGAGCTTGACGTGTAGTTCGACAGTAATAAACGTGAGCACTGACAGTAAGTACAGGTGTGTATCTCTAGGTGATTATGTAGCAGCTCCCAGTGAAATTGCGGATTTGAGTTACAGATGATGGCGAATGCAGAAGGTGCTTTTGCCATGGTCGATGACTATGCTGGCAGGGGGCTTGCCATTCTAGCTTGCACACGGGAGGTGGTTAACATGCGCTTCTTAATGTGTTCAGGTATAGTGCTCCTTAATGTGTTTGACAGTAGCCAGGCAGTCCGTTCCGTTGATATCAGGGCCCTCTGAACATTAATCTTTGCTGGACTCTTTAGGTATAATAATTGCTAGGTATAAAGAAGTTATAACAGATGTGGCAGCTCTCATCAAGTTGGACCTAGCCCACCTGACTCTCTATCCGTGAGCTTTGACGCTGCACAACATATAATAATCAACACGACGAGTCCAGCAAAGATTACGAAAATGAAGGGGAGGCATATCAACACCAACAGGGGATTGGGTTGTTTCTGTAGAAAGATGGCCAGGGAAAAGTCGGTGACCAATACGAGCCCGAAGGTGACCACAAAACCCTGCAGCGATGGCCAATTTGATGGATCATGGATGCATAATCGGACGCGAAGTGAAGATCGATTGGATCATATTGCAACGATCTGGATCTACTCCAGCGCGACGTACGTACCAGGGTGAACATATTGCAGCAGTAGTCGCAGTAGTCAGGGGGAGGTGGTCTTGTCGCCGACGACGGTCGTGGCTCCCTTCCCTCGAGCGGCAGCGGGTAACCGACGGCGGCGGCCGGCTTCCTCCGGCCACCGTCGTCGATCAGCGGGTAGCCGAGGGCCACGTCGCCATCGTTGCTTAGTTCCTCCATGCCGCGGACGCGCACGACGACCTGCTCGGCCGCGCTAGCCATCATACGCGGTGCAGTACGGCGCGCGGCTGGGAGCAGGAGTTGGTGCGTGAGACGCGCCGGAGGAAGCCGTAGACCGTGGTGATCAATCTAGCTCTAGGCAAGGCACACGATTAAAGCGTTGAATCTGTTAGGACCTTATCGAGATTGATCTGTATCCGGGATGGAACGTAGGGAGGGGCTGATCACGTGTAAGCAGATCGATCTCTTTGTGGTGTCGTCTGCCAGGTGTACACGATTAAAGCGTTGATCTGTTCGGACAATGTCGAGCTTAGATTTGTATCCAGGCTGGAACATAGGGTTGGGGGCTTGGGGCTGATCACGTGTACGCAGATCGATCTCTTTGTGGTGTGTCTGCGGCTGTGTACCTAGTGTCCTTGCGGCATCTACAAGTCGGACCCCTAATAAAACCCCTAAAAGGAGCATTGCATTTGTCAATGATGCAAGAGCCGACCATCTAACCCTGCCTGCATAAATTTTAAACCAGATTTTAACAAACTGGATGGTTATCATGTAAACCGGATGATTTTCATTAAAACCGAAAGAAAATCCATTGCATTTTTGACATATTTCAACTAAACAAAAGTGTCCGGAAGTTAACATAGTCCAAATCTTCACTGTAACTCATGCAATTGTGAGGCCACTATGGTGCCCCGGCCCTAGAGGACAGAGGCCATGCATGAAAGGAACGACCGAGGAATTCAGCTAGGAGGGATGGATGGAGGGAGAGAGAGAGAGGGAGAGGGAGAGAGAGAGAGAGACCATCATCTTGTAACAGATCATATACACCAATATAACAACAACAAAGAAGGATGTATGATATTACACCTCGTGGGGGCCTCAACCTGGGTAAAAATCTTGTCTTTGGTTGATCACAGGAAAAGAACATCTGTAGTGTTTTTAACCCCTGGACGAACAAAATAGGGGGACATCTTTGGTCTCCGATATTGATGATATCACCGTCGACAGCCTCACGTTGCAACACCACTGGCATAGATCAATGCCCCTAAATTGGCGGCGGTAGCCTTGGTGTGCGGCGGTCTGAGAGGAGCAGCAGGGACGCAACCCAATTAGCACGCGATCGGGCATGTGCAATGCCTGTTGTAGGTGATGATGGTCAATGGGCTAGAAGCGAGTTGTGATGAGGGTCAAGAGAGATGTTCTGGCGGCGGCGCCTTTGGGAAGAAAACGTGTGGCGGGAGATAAGGCTAGGTGCAACGTCCGATTTGATATGGATGTGGTAGGAGGACATGAGAGGGGATGTGGGACCCCAGAACGCATGGCGTCGTGGAGGGCTCCCGACAAGTTGACCAGATCGTCAACCGATGAATTCCATACTTCAACAAAGATGATGGATGGTATGTTGAGAGAGTAATCCACTTTAAAGAAACCACATTGATCTCTGGTCTCTATTTAAAACTAACGGGATTCTAAATCTCAGTTGGCTTAGACTTAATCAAGACTGCAAAAGGTACTGCCTTTTACCCAAGTATTGGTTAATTTCATATTTTTTTTGCGGGTTAAAAGGATTTCATTGCTCAATTGTTGGAATATTCGTTCCTATATAGCAGAGGAACGTCTGCAGGTCCAGAGCACAACCAAACTGCAGTTCGGCCCTCCGATCGTCCGAAAGCAGCAAGGGTGTGGCTAACAACGTTCTGATTCCTACTTACATGAGCAATGGAGACATCCCATTCACCAAAGAGCCTCTTAATATCTTGAACTATCATTCTATTTGGCGATCTGTCAAGGGTAGGCGACTTGATCAACTTGACCACATCCATCAATTCCATCTCAATGTCTACCGAGTGAGTAGACCATTGTAGAGCAAGGTGTAATCCCTCCTGGCACACCAACAACTCAGCCTGGAACAGTCCGGAACAATACAAGATGGAACGATAAGCGGAGAAGATAATGTTGCCGTCATTATCACGTAGGATCATATCGGCTCCTGCTAATCGACCATCTGTATCAACGAATGACCCATCAACATTCAGCTTCACGTGACCAGCCGGTGGGGCAGACCACTGGACCGTGGATGCACGCTGTGTTGGTGTATTTATCATTGTAGAACTATACTCAATCGGAGGCATCACCATCTTCCCTTTGTTGATGTCAGTGGTTGGAAAATGATTCATGCATCGAAGAGATTCAGCATAGCTAATCAGAAATCTGCAGGAAGCTTTGATTGGAGGTGGTAGCTTATGGTGTACTATTTTATTACGTACATACCAACTCCTCCACAGCACCATCAACACATGCATGCGATCATCTTCATTTAGCTTGTACAGAAGATCAAAAAGCCACTCAAGCCTTGTATTCATCACTGAAGCTAAGTCCGGCAATAGCCATTTTTCTTGCATAGCGTTCCATAAAGCAACATCCAATGGGCATCTACAGAATGTGTGGAATGTGTCCTCCGGTTCCATCGCACACAGCAGACAAAGGTTAGACACCTCAAGTTTCCGTGATTTTTTATTCACCCAAGTAGCCAGTGAATTTGTGACCAAACGCCATGCAAAGATACGCATCTTTGGTGGAGCAGGGCACCTCCATATAAGTGCCCAGATGGCACGTCGCCCATCAGGTGCCCTACTCTATCCGGTTGTAGTCTGACGGTGAATCTCGTCATAGGATAGACGATAAGCACTCCGGACTGTGAGCGATCCAGAACGCTCAGGCGCCCAAGCAATAATGTCTCTGTCTAACCGTGGCACCACCTTGATCTTCATAATTTTCATGACATCTACCGACATGAAATGTTGATTAACTAGTTGCATGTTCCAATTTCCTCGGTCTTCCAGGAGCTCGCTAACACGCCGAAGGCGGCAGCGCCCCTGGGGTGATATTGGCAACCTCGCAAGTGGATGTAGTATCCACTGGTCACGCCAAATACGTACAGAAGCACCATCACCAATGTGCCAAATTAGACCTTTCTTGAGAAGCTCAAGACCGTGGACAATAGACTGCCATGTCTGGGATGAGTTGCCCGAAAAGACCGTATCTTCCAGACGTCACACCGGGTAATATCTCGCTTTGAGCACCTGCGCACATAAACTGTCAGGGTAAGCAATAAGATGCCAAGCCTGTCTAGCCAGAAGTGCCTGGTTGAAGAGTCTGAAGTCACGAAACCCCATGCCGCCTTGCACTTTCGGTTTAATCAATGTATCCCACGCACGCCAATGTGTCTTCCTGAACTATCATTCTATTTGGGGATCTGTCAAGGGTAGGCGACTTGATCAACTTGACCACATCCATCAAGTCCATCTCAATGTCTACAGAGTGAGTAGACCATTGTAGAGCAAGGTGTAATCCCTCCTGGCACGCCAACAACTCAGCCTGGAGCGGTTCGGAACAATGCAAGATGGAACGACAAGCGGAGAAGATAATGTTGCCGTCATTATCACGTAGGATCATACCGGCTCCTGCTAATCGACCGTCTGTATCAACGAACGACCCGTCAACATTCAGCTTCACGCGACCAGCCGGTGGGGCAGACCACTGGACCGTGGATGCACGTTGTGTTGGTGTATTTATCATTGTAGAACTATACTCAATTGGCGGCATCACCATCTTCCCTTTGTTGATGTCAGTGGTTGGAAAATGATTCATGCATCGAAGAGATTCAGCATAGCTAATCACAAATCTGCAGGAAGCTTCGATTGGAGGTGGTAGCTTATGGTGTACTATTTTATTACGTACATACCAACTCCTCCACAGCACCATCAACACATGCATGCGATCATCTTCATTTAGCTTGTACAGAAGATCAAAAAGCCACTCAAGCCTTGTATTCATCACTGAAGCTAAGTCCGGCAATAGCCATTTTTCTTGCATAGCGTTCCATAAAGCAACATCCAATGGGCATCTACAGAATGTGTGGAATGTGTCCTCCGGTTCCATCGCACACAGCAGACAAAGGTTAGACACCTCAAGTTTCCTTGATTTTTTATTCACCCAAGTAGCCAGTGAATTTGTGACCAAACCCATGCAAAGATACGCATCTTTGGTGGAGCAGGGCACCTCCATATAAGTGCCCAGATGGCACGTCGCCCATCAGGTGCCCTACTCTATCCGGTTGTAGTCTGACGGTGAATCTCGTCATAGGATAGACGATAAGCACTCCGGACTGTGAGCGATCCAGAACGCTCAGGCGCCCAAGCAATAATGTCTCTGTCTAACCGTGGCACCACCTTGATCTTCATAATTTTCATGACATCTACCGACATGAAATGTTGATTAAGTAGTTGCATGTTCCAATTTCCTCGGTCTTCCAGGAGCTCGCTAACACGCCGAAGGCGGCAGCGCCCCTAGGGTGATATTGGCAACCTCGCAAGTGGATGTAGTATCCACTGGTCACGCCAAATACGTACAGAAGCACCATCACCAATGTGCCAAATTAGACCTTTCTTGAGAAGCTCAAGACCGTGGACAATAGACTGCCATGTCTAGGATGAGTTGCCCGAAAAGACCGTATCTTCCAGACGTCACACCGGGTAATATCTCGCTTTGAGCACCTGCGCACATAAACTGTCAGGGTAAGCAATAAGACGCCAAGCCTGTCTAGCCAGAAGTGCCTGGTTGAAGAGTCTGAAGTCACGAAACCCCCATGCCGCCTTGCACTTTTGGTTTAATCAATGTATCCCACGCACGCCAATGTGTCTTCCGGAACTATCATTCTATTTGGCAATCTGTCAAGGGTAGGCGACTTGATCAACTTGACCACATCCATCAAGTCCATCTCAATGTCTACCGAGTGAGTAGACCATTGTAGAGCAAGGTGTAATCCCTCCTGGCACGCCAACAACTCAGCCTGGAGCGGTTCGAAACAATGCAAGATGGAACGACAAGCGGAGAAGATAATGTTGCCGTCATTATCACGTAGGATCATACCGGCTCCTGCTAATCGACCGTCTGTATCAACGAACGACCCGTCAACATTCAGCTTCACGTGACCAGCCGGTGGGGCAGACCACTGGACCGTGGATGCACGCTGTGTTGGTGTATTTATCATTGTAGAACTATACTCAATCGGCGGCATCACCATCTTCCCTTTGTTGATGTCAGTGGTTGGAAAATGATTCATGCATCGAAGAGATTCAGCATAGCTAATCAGAAATCTGCAGGAAGCTTTGATTGGAGGTGGTAGCTTATGGTGTACTATTTTATTACGTACATACCAACTCCTCCACAGCACCATCAACACATGCATGCGATCATCTTCATTTAGCTTGTACAGAAGATCAAAAAGCCACTCAAGCCTTGTATTCATCACTGAAGCTAAGTCCGGCAATAGCCATTTTTCTTGCATAGCGTTCCATAAAGCAACATCCAATGGGCATCTACAGAATGTGTGGAATGTGTCCTCCGGTTCCATCGCACACAGCAGACAAAGGTTAGACACCTCAAGTTTCCGTGATTTTTTATTCAGCCAAGTAGCCAGTGAATTTGTGACCAAACGCCATGCAAAGATACGCATCTTTGGTGGAGCAGGGCACCTCCATATAAGTGCCCAGATGGCACGTCGCCCATCAGGTGCCCTACTCTATGCGGTTGTAGTCTGACGGCGAATCTCGTCATAGGATAGACGATAAGCACTCCGGACTGTGAGCGATCCAGAACGCTCAGGCGCCCAAGCAATAATGTCTCTGTCTAACCGTGGCACCACCTTGATCTTCTTAATTTTCATGACATCTACCGACATGAAATGTTCATTAAGTAGTTGCATGTTCCAATTTCCTCGGTCTTCCAGGAGCTCGCTAACACGCCGGCATGCTGGCAGCCCTGGGTGATATTGGCAACCTCGCAAGTGGATGTAGTATCCACTGGTCACGCCAAATACGTACAGAAGCACCATCACCAATGTGCCAAATTAGACCTTTCTTGAGAAGCTCAAGACCGTGGACAATAGACTGCCATGTCTGGGATGAGTTGCCCGAAAAGACCGTATCTTCCAGACGTCACACCGGGTAATATCTCGCTTTGAGCACCTGCGCACATAAACTGTTAGGGTAAGCAATAAGACGCCAAGCCTGTCTAGCCAGAAGTGCCTGGTTGAAGAGTCTGAAGTCACGAAACCCCCATGCCGCCTTGCACTTTCGGTTTAATCAATGTATCCCACGCACGCCAATGTGTCTTCCTGAACTATCATTCTATTTGGCGATCTGTCAAGGGTAGGCGACTTGATCAACTTGACCACATCCATCAAGTCCATCTCAATGTCTACCGAGTGAGTAGACCATTGTAGAGCAAGGTGTAATCCCTCCTAGCACGCCAACAACTCAGCCTGGAGCGGTTCGGAACAATGCAAGATGGAACGACAAGCGGAGAAGATAATGTTGCCGTCATTATCACGTAGGATCATACCGGCTCCTGCTAATCGACCGTCTGTATCAACGAACGACCCGTCAACATTCAGCTTCACGCGACCAGCCGGTGGGGCAGACCACTGGACCGTGGATGCACGTTGTGTTGGTGTATTTATCATTGTAGAACTATACTCAATTGGCGGCATCACTGTCGGTGTCAAAACCGGCGGATCTCGGGTAGGGGGTCCCGAACTGTACGTCTAAGGCTAATGGTAAAAGGAGGCAGGGGACACGATGTTTTACCCAGGTTCGGGTCCTCTCGATGGAGGCAATACCCTACTTCCTGCTTGATTGATCTTGATGATATGAGTATTACAAGAGTTGATCTACCACGAGATCGTAGAGGCTAAACCCTAGAAGCTAGCCTATGATTATGATTGTTGTTGTCCTACGGACTAAACCCTCCGGTTTATATAGACACTGGAGGAGGCTAGGGTTACACAGAGTCGGTTACAGAGAAGGAAATCTACATATCGGAATATCCAAGCTTCCCTTCCACGCAAAGGAGAGTCCCATCCGTACATGGGACGAAGTCTTCAATCTTGTATCTTCATAGTCCAACATTCCGGCCAAAGTATATAGTCCGGCTGTCCGAGGACCCCTTAATTCAGGACTCCCTCAGTAGCCCCCGAACTAGGCTTCAATGACGATGAGTCCGGCGCGCAGATTGTCTTCGGCATTGCAAGGAGGGTTCTTCTCCAAATCCTCCAGAGCATTGTTGTAACGAGCAGTGTCCGGCTCCTCATTAATGTCACGCTCCTCGGCTTCTGTGCTTTAATAATGGTTGTTTCCACATGTCGAGCGAATGCGAGAAGTCGAGGCATTTTTACATTTTCCACCCCAACCATGCGAGTAAATCATCTATAAAAGAGACAGGGATTCTCAGATCCAAATCACACCATCTCCTCCCAGCGAGTATTCATCAGAGTGCGCCCGGACAAATCCATACCACCATGGCCGGTCATCGCGGTTCCTCCTCTCGCTCCTGTAGCACTAGGCCAGGCGATTGGGAGAGATGTTATGTTCCCCACAGCCGACTAGTAGAGTTGCAGACCAAGGGGTTTCTCCCAACTGCATACATGGTCCCCGTCTGAGCTGGACTAGCCACTTATAATGGCGAGGAGCAAGCAGAGAGCTTTCCAAACCCATCCAAGGGAGAACGGGTGTGCTTCGTCCCCTACTTGCTGAGGGGGCTCGGATTTCCAATCCATCCTTTCCTCCGCGGGCTCCTGGAGTTCTACGGCCTCCAGCTGCACAACTTTACCCCAGCCTCCATACTGCATGTCGTAGGCTACGTTGCCTTCTGCGAGCTTTTTCTGGGCTGTGAAGCTCATTTCGAGCTATGGAAGAGGCTATTCTGCCTTGTACCCCGTACTCAGAAGGAGTCGGTACGTATATCAAGTGGGCGGAGCCGAAATATGGTGCATCGCCGGTGAAAGATCGAGGATGTCGCCTAGAGGGGGGGGTGAATAGGCGCTTTAAAATAATTACGGTTTAGGCTTGAACAAATGCGGAATAAACCTAACGGTTAATTTGTCAAGCACAAAACCTAAAACAACTAGGCTCACCTATGTGCACCAACAACTTATGCTAAGCAAGATAAGCAACTATGTGATAGCAAGATATATGACAAAGAACAATATGGCTATCACAAAGTAAAGTGCATAAGTAAAGGGCTCGGGTAAGAGATAACCGAGGCACGCGGAGACGACGATGTATCCCGAAGTTCACACCCTTGCGGATGCTAATCTCCGTTTGGAGCGGTGTGGAGGCACAATGCTCCCAAGAAGCCACTAGGGCCACAGAATCTCCTCACGCCCTCGACAATGCAAGATGCCGTGATTCCACTAAGGGACCCTTGAGGGCGGTCACCGAACCCGCATAAATGGCAACCCTTGGGGCGGTCACCAAACCCAGACACTTTGGCAACCCTTGGGGCGGTCACGGAACCCGTCAAGATGCTCAGGCGATCTCCACAACCTAATTGGAGACCCGACGCTGCCTGAGCTTTACACCACAATGATTGAGCTCGAACACCGCTAACTGCCTAGGGCGCCTAAGCACCCAAGAGGAACAAGCTCAAAGGCACCAAGCACCCAAGAGTAATAAGCTTCTCAAACTTCACTTCCACGTATCACCGTGGAGAACTCAAACCGATGCACCAAATGCAATGGCAAGGGCACACGGAGTGCCCAAGTCCTTCTCTCTCAAATCCCACTGAACCAACTAATGCTAGGGAGGAAAATGAGAGGAAGAACAAGAAGGAGAACACCAAGAACTCCAAGATCAAGATCCAAGGGTTCCCCACATAGAGGAGAAAGTGATTGGTGGAAATGTGGATCTAGATCTCTCTTTCCCTCAAAACTAGCAAGAATCCATGGAGGATTGAGAGTTAGCAAGCTCAAGAAGGTCAACAATGGGGAAGAACACGAGCTCAAAGGATAAGGTTCAATGGGAAGAAGACCCTTTTATAGGACCTCCTGAATCCAACCGTTATGTGCTCAGGTCGTGCACAAGCGGTACTACTGCTTGGAGGAGCGGTACTACCGCTTAGCACGCTCAAAACAGCCCAAACGAGAGAGAAAACATGAGTTTTTGGTCCGGGGCGGTACTACCGCTTAGGAGCCACGGTAGTACTGCTCTGGAGCGGTAGTACCGCTCAGGAGTTGCGGTAGTACCGCTCTAGAGCGGTAGTAAAAATTACATCCGCTCTAGTCGCGGTAGTACCGCTGCAGCCTTCACCAAAACAGCCACAACTTTTGCAAACGGACTCCGAATTCGATGAAACCAAGTTTGTTGGAAAGCTAGCGACAAGGGCTAACACAATCTTGAAAGAAATACCAATAATAAGCAAATGAGAAAAGGCCCAAAAGAAAATGGTGAGAACCCTTCCTCGGAGAAGACCGGTAAAACCTCCAACACCGAAAACATCATAGAAGACGATGCAAACTCCGCTGATGAACTCAAGCTTGTCATAAAGATGACCATAAGCTCTAAGACTCACAAAGAGAATCAAACAAGGACCAAGAAACATGATGCAAGGATGCAATGGTTTGAGCTCTCGACGAACGATACGATCAAGCTACTCACTTGAGAGCCCCCTTGATAGTACGGCTATCGATCCTATAACCCGGTCTCCCAACTACCACCATGAGACCGTAAAATAGAAAACCTATCAAGGGCAAACCTTTGCCTTGCACATGGTCCACTTGAGCTAGATGATGACGATCTTGACTCCTCAAGTTGGACCACCTTTCTTGATTGCATTGGCTCGATGAAGACTAGATGATTGCTCCCCCATAGTCACTATGGGTGAGCGACTCTTCGGCACATCTTCACAAGACCATTGACACCACAATGGATGGCAAGATTCAAACTTGATTGCTCCCCCATACTCCATTATGGGTGAGCCACTCTTTGTGTTGCTCCACTTGAACTTGCACACTGCAAACTTGATGACGATCACCACTTGATGTCATCCTCCATGGGTTGTATGGGATCTTCCTCTTGACGCAAGACCATGGAAACATACCTAACCCCACAAAGAACTCTCACGTAGACCATGGGTTAGTACACAAAGCGTAATGGACAATGCTTACCATACCATGGGAACACTTGGTCCCACTCGGTACATCTTCTATGCTTTGTGAGTTGATCAACTTGATTCACTCTTTACTTAGTCTTGATCAACCTTGAATCTTTCCAACTCTCTTCATTTGGATGATGTATTGAAGGTAAATATGAATGATCACACAATCTTCTTCTTCAAGACATGCTTGCAATAAGCTCAACACTCACATGACCAATCTTTGGATAATTCCTTAATAGCACCTTGGTCAACCCATAAACTCCTTGAAACCAACACATGGACTTCAAGAAATGCCTATGGAAACATCCTTCAAATATAACTCGATGCAACCATTAGTCCATAGAGAATGTCATCAATTACCAAAACCACACATGGGGGCACCGCATGTGCTTTCAATCTCCCCCATTTTGGTAATTGATGACAATCACTTTCAAGAGAGTTTATATAAGGAATTATGCATCACAATGCAATGCAACAACCAATGATGCAGGAGAATGAGATGCAAATGCTTAGGACCAAAACCAAAGCAAGGAGAAAACTCAGAAGACTTCTCCACAAAACTCTCTGAAACTCCTCCCCATTGGCATCGACACAAAATGGGTGAAAGCTGAGAAGGCCAAAATAAAAGGTGTTCCTCCATAAATTGTGTATTTTTCTCAACAAGAGAGTGGAATGCAATACACATGTCCAACTGCCAATACTTGGAGGAAGACAAACTATATTGAGGCCCAAAGATTGCAACAAAAATATATGACACAAAGACATAACAAAGAGAGACACAAGCAATCAGAAGATACCAATTGAAGCAAGCAATCAACGGATATCAATTGAACCAACTAGACCAATGATCCTACATGCCACAAGAAAAAAGATATTATGATAAACGCAAAGGAGTGTTCTAAAGAAACTAGAGAAGCTCCCCATGATTTGTGCACACGTAAGAATTTTTGTATTTGAATACAAAGTGCACAAAATAGGATCATAGCTCCCCCAAAATCAATAGAAACTCACATCCAGTGCAAGTGAGCATATAGGAAACAAAGCCTAGCGCTTGCAACAAGCACATGGTTGAGCAACATGTAAAAGAGGCAACTTAAGAATAGGCTCAACCAAAATGATGTGTGTGAGTCATGGCGAAGCACTTGAGAGGGCTAAAAATAGGACGAGCATTAAGCGTCAACATAGTCTTGAATAATGAGGCACACGGTGCAAGGCCTATCATTCCCACACACACAACTAGCAAACGGGTTCACAAGCTTACTAATAAGCATATAAAGAACTTATGCTTGTGACAACCCGTGGTGAAGATAGAAGATGAAAGCCTCATCAAGACGAGGGATGCCAATTAAGATGGCAAAAGCCTTGTAAAGATAAGCATGAAGAAAATAATCTTCACCACACAAGAGTGCATAAAGATGCAACGATAGAGGACACGACTCAAGGCAAAAAGCTTTCACGGAGCCACCAAAGAAATAACAAAGGAAGACAAGGTGGACGTGAAAGAAAGGATATCAACCAGAGATGTCATTTCTCTCAAGTGTATAAGGTTCTAGGTAGACGAAATCATGATGATATATATCTACAAAGAAGGATGTACACCCGAAATAGTTACAACATGAAGGAACAAGATATCCACAAGGAAGTCATAAATATACCAATAAGATATTTGCTTGAAAGCATAGCGCTTGGCTAGATATGGTCTTATGGTATATAAATGAATTCTACGGCACTAACATCAAAGACATCACAACTAGCAACATGAGATCATCGTTGAGATGCTTTGAGAAAGGAAACAAGTATCACAAGAAAGAAATGAATATCATGCCAAGATACAACCTACACAAGGTTGAA
This sequence comes from Aegilops speltoides, assembly GCA_021437245.1. Classification (NCBI taxonomy): domain Eukaryota; kingdom Viridiplantae; phylum Streptophyta; class Magnoliopsida; order Poales; family Poaceae; genus Aegilops; species Aegilops speltoides. Next base: position 472,919,810 of record CM038143.1, on the reverse strand, counting down.
TACAAGAAGGGAAAGCATGAATAGATACTTGTTACCGAGATATCATCGGAAGGATGTAGTAGATACCAATTGAAGGTAGATAGTAGTTCATTGATCATCCTAGCTTGACTCCAATATGCACATGGTGACAACACCTTCCTTGTGAGTGAGCCAAGCATCCAATGCATCTCCAAATGTTCCTAGAAGAACAACACAAACTAAACGGTACCCAAACTCATCGGGACCAAATAGTTAGAAACACCAATACATAGGACAAACTCCACAAAAATATGTGCATATAGATATGAATATGAATTTCATGCACATCTCATCCAAATTGAGACTAGGTGGAGTTTTCCCTATATATTGAGTCAAAGAAGAAAGCATGCCAAATGAAATACATGAAGTAAACATGCATGCTCAAGACTTACAAAACCCGAAACCAAAAGACAAAGAAATGCCAAGTGAAAAGGATACCAAATGGAGAAATCATCACTTGGAAGATATCATTAAAGATACATCAAGGAATGAGATATCCATTGATACACACTAAACTAAAGATGTCAAACTCCCAAAGAGAGGATGGTTCCAAACAAACCAAGCTCTCAGCAAAGTTTCATGATGGCACAAAGTACCAAAAAGAAATGGCTTGCCTTCCACCAAAACACACTTGATAAGGATCACAAGAAGAGTGTTCTGGAGAAAATAGAATAGCTCCCCCACGAGTTGTGCATGTTGGGGAACGTAGTAATTTCAAAATTTTCCTACGCACACACAAGATCATGGTGATGTATAGCAACGAGAGGGGAGAGTGTTGTCTACGCACTCGTGAGACCAAGCGGAAGCGATCACAACGTAGAGGAAGCAGTCGACGTTCTCCTCGCGATCCGACCGATCCCGGCGCCGTTATCCGGCGCCCCGAGTTCTTGACACACGTACAGCTCGATGAGGTCCCTCAGACTCGATCCAGCCGAGTGTCGAGGAGAGTTCCACAAGACGACGGCGTGGTGACGATCTTGATGTTTCACGGCGCAGGGCTTCGCCTAAGCTTCATGACGGTATAACCGAGGTGGAATATGGTGGAGGGGGCACCGACACGGCTAAGGAACGATCTCACGATCAACTTGTGTGTTCCAGTGCCCCCTGCCCCGTGATATAAAGGAGCCAGGGGGGAGGGGGCCGGCGGCCAAAGGAGGGCGCTGCCAGGAGTCCTACTCCTCCGGGTAGTAGATTCCCCCAATCCTAGTCCAACTAGGATTCCCGGAGGGGGGGAAAGAGAGAGAGGGGGCGGCCCTTCTCCTAGTCCTAATAGGACTAGGGAAGGGGGGGAGGCGCGCAGCCCTCTTGGGCTGCCCCTTCTCCTTTCCACCAAGGCCCATAGTTGCCCACTTACCTCCCGGGGGGTTCCGGTAACCTCCCGGTACTCCGGTAAATTCCCGTTTTCGCCCGGAACCATTCCGAACTCCAAACATAGGCTTCCAATATATCAATCTTTATGTCTCGACCATTCCGAGACTCCTCGTCATGTCCGTGATCACATCCGGGACTCCGAACTTCTTCGTACATCAAAATACATAAACTCATAATAACCGCCATCGAAACCTTAAGCGTGCGGACCCTACGGTTCGAGAACAATGTAGACATGACCTAGAACTATTCACGGTCAATAACCAACAGCGGGACCTGGATGCCCATATTGGTTCCTACATATTCTACGAAGATCTTTATCGGTCAGACCGCATAACAACATACGTTGTTCCCTTTGTCATCGGTATGTTACTTGCCCGAGATTCGATCGTCGGTATCCAATACCTAGTTCAATCTCGTTACCGGCAAGTCTCTTTACTCGTTCCGTAATACATCATCTCACAACTAGATCATTAGTTGTAGTGCTTGCAAGGCTTCAGTGATGTGCATTACCGAGAGGGCCCAGAGATACCTCTCCGACAATCGGAGTGACAAAACCTAATCTCGAAATACGCCAACCCAACATCTGCCTTTGGAGACACCTGTAGTACTCCTTTATAATCACCCAGTTACGCTGTGACGCTTTGGTAGCACCAAAGTGTTCCTCCGTAAACGGAGTTGCATAATCTCATAGTTACGGAACATGTATATGTCATGGATAAAAGCAGTAGCAACATACTAAACGATCGTGTGCTAAGCTAAGGGAATGGGTCATGTCAATCAGATCATTCTACTAATGATGTGACCTCGTTAATCAAATAACAACTCTTTGTTCATGGTCAGGAAACATAACCATCTTTGATTAACAAGCTAGTCTAGTAGAGGCATACTAGTGACATGTTGTTTTGTCTATGCATTCACACATGTATCATGTTTCCGGTTAATACAATTCTAGCATGAATGATAAACATTTATCATGAAATAAGGAAATAAATAATAACTTTATTATTGCCTCTAGGGCATATTTCCTTCAGTCTCCCACTTGCACTAGAGTCAATAATCTAGATTACACAGTAATGATTCTAACACCCATGGAGTCTTGGTGCTGATCATGTTTTGCTCGTGGAAGAGGCTTAGTCAACGGGTCTGCAACATTCAGATCCGTATGTATCTTGCAAATCTCTATGTCTCCAGTCTGGACTAAGTCCCGGATGGAATTGAAGCGTCTCTTGATGTGCTTGGTCCTCTTGTGAAATCTGGATTCCTTCGCTAAGGCAATAGCTCCAGTATTGTCACAGAAGATTTTCATTGGACCCGATGCACTAGGTATGACACCTAGATCGGATATGAACTCCTTCATCCAGACTCCTTCATTAGCTGCTTCCGAAGCTGCTATGTATTCCGCTTCACATGTAGATCCCGCTACGACGCTTTGTTTAGAACTGCACCAACCGACAGCTCCTCCGCTTAGTGTAAATACGATCCGGTCTGCGATTTAGAATCGTCCGGATCAGTGTCAAAGCTTGCATCAACGTAACTGCTTACGATGAGCTCTTTGTCACCTCCATATACGAAAACATATCCTTAGTCCTTTTCGGTATTTCAGATGTTCTTGACCGCTGTCCAGATGATCCACTCTGGATTACTTTGGTACCTTCCTGCTAGGCTTATAGCAAGGCACACATCAGGTCTGGTACACAGCATTGCATACATGATAGAGCCTATGGCTGAAGCATAGGAACATCTTTCATTTTCTCTATCTTCTGCAGTGGTCGGGCATTGAGTCTGACTCAACTTCACACCTTGTAACACAGGCAAGAACCCTTTCTTTGCTTGATCCATTTTGAACTTCTTCAAAACTTTGTCAAGGTATGTGCTTTGTGAAAGTCCAATTAAGCGTCTTGATCTATCTCTATAGATCTTAATGCCCAATATGTAAGCAGCTTCACCGAGGTCTTTCATTGAAAAACTCTTATTCAAGTATCCCTTTATGCTATCCAGAAATTCTATATCATTTCCGATTAGTAATATGTCATCTACATATAATATCAGAAATGCTACAGAGCTCCCACTCACTTTCTTGTAAATACAGGCTTCTCCAAAAGTCTGTACAAACCCAAATGCTTTGATCACACTATCAAAGCGTTTATTCCAACTCCGAGATGCTTGCACCAGTCCATATATGGATCGCTGGAGCTTGCACACTTTGTTAGCTCCCTTTGGATTGATAAAACCTTCTGGTTGCATCATATACAACTCTTCTTCCAGAAATCCATTCAGAATGCAGTCTTTACATCCATTTGCCAAATTTCATAATCATAAAATGCGGCAATTGCTAACATGATTCGGACGGACTTAAGCATCGCTTCGGGTGAGAAGGTCTCATCGTAGTCAATCCCTTGAACTTGCCGAAAACCTTTATGCATAAGTCGAGCTTTATAGACAGATAACATTACCGTCGCGTCAGTCTTCTTCTTGAAGATCCACTTGTTTTCTATTGCTTGCCTACCTCGTGCAAGTCAACCAAAGTCCACACTTTGTTTTCATACATGGATCCCATCTCAGATTTCATGGCCTCAAGCCATTTTGCGGAATCTGGGCTCACCATCGCTTCTTCATAGTTCGTAGGTTCATCATGATCTAGTAGCATGACTTCCAGAACAGGATTACCGTACCACTCTGGTGCGGATCTTACTCTGGTTGATCTACGAGGTTCTGCAGTAACTTGATCTGAAGTTTCATGATCAACATCATCAACTTCCTCACTACTTGGCGTAGGTGTCTCAGAAACTTGTTTCTGCGATGAACTACTTTCAAGTAAGGGAGAAGGTACTATTACCTCATCAAGTTCCACTTTCCTCCCACTCACTTCTTTCGAGAGAAACTCCTTCTCTAGAAAGGATCCATTCTTAGCAACAAATGTCTTGCCTTCGGATCTGTGATAGAAGGTGTACCCAACTGTTTCCTTTGGGTATCCTATGAAGACACATTTCTCCGATTTGGGTTCGAGCTTATCAGGTTGAAGCTTTTTCACATAAGCATCGCATCCCCAAACTTTAAGAAACGACAACTTTGGTTTCTTGCTAAACCACAGTTCATAAGGTGTCGTCTCAACGGATTTCGACGGTGTTCTATTCAGTGTGAATGCGGCCGTCTCTAGAGCATAACCCCAAAACGATAGCGGTAAATCTGTAAGAGACATCATAGATCGTACCATATCTAGTAAAGTACGATTACGACGTTCGGACACACCATTACGTTGTGGTGTTCCGGGTGGCGTGAGTTGCGAAACTATTCCGCATTGTTTCAAATGTAGACCAAACTCGTAACTCAAATATTCACCTCCACGATCAGATCGTAGAAACTTAATTTTCTTGTTACGATGATTTTCAACTTCACTCTGAAATTCTTTGAACTTTTCAAACGTTTCAGACTTATGTTTCATTAAGTAGATATACCCATATCTGCTTAAGTCATCTGTGAAGGTGAGAAAATAACGATATCCGCCACGAGCCTCAACATTCATTGGACCACATACATCTGTATGTATGATTTCCAACAAATCCGTTGCTCTCTCCATAGTACCGGAGAACGGTGTTCTAGTCATCTTGCCCATGAGGCACGGTTCGCAAGTGCCAAGTGATTCATAATCAAGTGACTCCAAAAGTCCATCAGTATGGAGTTTCTTCATGCGCTTTACACCGATATGACCTAAACGGCAGTGCCACAAATAAGTTGCACTTTCGTTATCAACTCTGCATCTTTTGGTTTCAACATTATGAATATGTGTATCACTACTATCGAGATTCATCAAAAATAGACCATTCCTCAAGGGTGCATGACCATAAAAGATATTACTCATATAAATAGAACAACCATTATTCTCTGATTTAAATGAATAACCGTCTCGCATCAAACAAGATCCAGATATAATGTTCATGCTCAACGCAGGCACCAAATAACAATTATTTAGGTCTAAAACTAATCCCGAAGGTAGATGTAGAGGTAGCGTGCCGACCGCGATCACATCGACTTTGGAACCATTTCCCACGCGCATCGTCACCTCGTCCTTTGCCAGTGTTCGCTTAATCCGTAGTCCCTGTTTCGAGTTGCAAATATTAGCAACAGAACCAGTATCAAATACCCAGGTGCTACTGCGAGCTCTAGTAAGGTACACATCAATAACATGTATATCACATATACCTTTGTTCACCTTGCCATCCTTCTTATCCGCCAAATACTTGGGGCAGTTCCGCTTCCAGTGACCAGTCTGCTTGCAGTAGAAACACTCAGTTTCAGGTTTAGGGCCAGACTTGGGTTTCTTCTCCTGAGCAGCAACTTGCTTGCTGTTCTTCTTGAGATTCCCCTTCTTCTTCCCTTTGCCTTTCTTCTTGAAACTAGTGGTCTTATTGACCATCAACACTTGATGCTCCTTCTTGATTTCTACCTCCGCAGCCTTTAGCATTGCGAAGAGCTCAGGCATAGTCTTTACTAACCCTTGCATATTATAGTTCATCACGAAGCCTTTGTAGCTTGGTGGCAGTGATTGGAGAATTCTGTCAATGACACAATCATCCGGAAGATTAACTCCCAATTGTGTCAAGTGATTGTAGTACCCAGACATTCTGAGTATATGCTCACTAACAGAACTGTTCTCCTCCATCTTGCAGCTATAGAACTTATTGGAGACTTCATATCTCTCAATCCGGGCATTCTGTTGGAATATTAACTTCAACTCCTGGAACATCTCATATGCTCCATGACGTTCAAAACGTCGTTGAAGTCCCGGTTCTAAGCCGTAAAGCATGGCACACTGAACTATAGAGTAGTCATCAGCTTTGCTCTGCCAGACGTTCATAACATCTGGCGTTGCTCCAGCAGCAGGCCTGTCACCTAGCGGTGCATCCAGGACGTAGCTCTTCTGTGCAGCAATGAGGATGATCCTCAAGTTACGGACCCAGTCCGTGTAATTGCTACCATCATCTTTCAACTTTGCTTTCTCAAGGAACGCATTAAAATTCAACGGAACAACAGCACGAGCCATCTATCTACAATCAAACATAAACAAGCAAGATACTATCAGGTACTAAGTTCATGATAAATTTAAGTTCAGTTAATCATATTACTAAAGAACTCCCACTTAGAAAGACATCCCTCTAGTCATCTAAGTGATCACGTGATCCAAATCAACTAAACCATAACCGATCATCACGTGAAATGGAGTAGTTTTCAATGGTGAACATCTTATGTTGATCATATCTACTATATGATTCACGCTCGACCTTTCGGTCTCTGTGTTCCGAGGCCATATCTGCATATGCTAGGCTCGTCAAGTATAACCCGAGTATTCTGCGTGTGCAAAACTGGCTTGCACCCGTTGTAGATGGACGTAGAGCTTATCACACCCGATCATCACGTGGTGTCTGGGCACGACGAACTTTGGCAACGGTGCATACTCGGGGAGAACACTTCTTGATAATTTAGTGAGAGATCATCTTATAATGCTACCGTCAATCAAAGCAAGATAAGATGCATAAAAGGATAAACATCACATGCAAATCAATATAAGTGATATGATATGGTCATCATCATCTTGTGCTTCATGATCTCCATCTTGCAGCACCACCATGATCACCATCGTCACCGGTGCGACACCTTGATCTCCATCGTAGCATCGTTGTCGTCTCGCCAAACTTATGCTTCTACGACTATCGCTACCGCTTAGTGATAAAGTAAAGCATTACAGGGCGATTGCATTGCATACAATAAAGCGACAACCATATGGCTCCAGCCAGTTGCCGATAACTTCGGTTACAAAACATGATCATCTCATACAATAAAATATAGCATCACGTCTTGACCATATCACATCACAACATGCCCTGCAAAAACAAGTTAGACGTCCTCTACTTTGTTGTTGCAAATTTTACGTGGCTGCTACGGGCTTAAGCAAGAACCAGTCTCACCTACGCATCAAAACCACAACGATACTTCGTCAAATAGACTCGGTTTTAACCTTCTCAAGGACCGGGCGTAGCCACACTCGGTTCAACTAAAGTGAGAGAGACAGGCACCCACCAGTCACCTTTAAGCAACGAGTGCTCGGCGGTGAAACCAGTCTCGCGTAAGCGTCTGGCGTAATGTCGGTCTGGGCCGCTTCATCTCACAATACCGCTGAACCAAAGTATGACATGCTGGTAGGTAGTATGACTTGTATCGCCCACAACTCACTTGTGTTCTACTCGTGCAAAACATCAAACCATAGCAAAAACCTAGGCTCGGATGCCACTGTTGGGGAACGTAGTAATTTCAAAATTTTCCTACGCACACACAAGATCATGGTGATGTATAGCAACGAGAGGGGAGAGTGTTGTCTACGTACCCTCGTAGACCCGAAGCGGAAGTGATCACAACGTAGAGGAAGCAGTCGTACGTTCTCCTCGCGATCCGACCGATCCCGGCGCCGTTACTCCGGCGCCCCCGAGTTCTTGACACACGTACAGCTCGATGACGTCCCTCGTACTCCGATCCAGCCGAGTGTCGAGGAGAGTTCCACAAGACGACGGCGTGGTGACGATCTTGATGTTTCACGGCGCGCAGGGCTTCGCCTAAGCTTCGCGACGGTATAACCGAGGTGGAATATGGTGGAGGGGGCACCGACACGGCTAAGGAACGATCTCACGATCAACTTGTGTGTTCCAAAGTGCCCCCTGCCCCGTATATAAAGGAGCCAGGGGAGGGGGCCGGCCAAAGGAGGGCGCTGCCAGGAGTCCTACTCCTCTGGGAGTAGGATTCCCCAATCCTAGTCCAACTAGGATTCCGGAGGGGGAAAGAGAGAGGGGGGGCCCTTCTCCTAGTCCTAATAGGACTAGGGAAGGGGGCGCGCAGCCCTCTTGGGCTGCCCTTCTCCTTTCCACCAAGGCCCATAGTGGCCCACTTACCTCCCGGGGTTCCGTAACCTCCGGTACTCGGTAAATTCCGTTTTAGCGGAACCATTCGAACTCCAAACATAGGCTTCCAATATATCAATCTTTATGTCTCGACCATTCCGAGACTCCTCGTCATGTCCGTGATCACATCCGGGACTCCGAACTTCTTCGGTACATCAAAATACATAAACTCATAATAACTGTCATCGAAACCTTAAGCGTGCGGACCCTACGGTTCGAGAACAATGTAGACATGACCTAGAACTATTCACGGTCAATAACCAACAGCGGGACCTGGATGCCCATATTGGTTCCTACATATTCTACGAAGATCTTTATCGGTCAGACCGCATAACAACATACGTTGTTCCCTTTGTCATCGGTATGTTACTTGCCCGAGATTCGATCGTCGGTATCCAATACCTAGTTCAATCTCGTTACCGGCAAGTCTCTTTACTCGTTCCGTAATACATCATCTCACAACTAGCTCATTAGTTGTAGTGCTTGCAAGGCTTCAGTGATGTGCATTACCGAGAGGGCCCAGAGATACCTCTCCGACAATCGGAGTGACAAAACCTAATCTCGAAATACGCCAACCCAACATCTGCCTTTGGAGACACCTGTAGTACTCCTTTATAATCACCCAGTTACGTTGTGACGTTTGGTAGCACCCAAAGTGTTCCTCCGGTAAACGGGAGTTGCATAATCTCATAGTTACGGGAACATGTATATGTCATGGATAAAAGCAGTAGCAACATACTAAACGATCGTGTGCTAAGCTAAGGGAATGGGTCATGTCAATCAGATCATTCTACTAATGATGTGACCTCGTTAATCAAATAACAACTCTTTGTTCATGGTCAGGAAACATAACCATCTTTGATTAACAAGCTAGTCTAGTAGAGGCATACTAGTGACATGTTGTTTTGTCTATGCATTCACACATGTATCATGTTTCCGGTTAATACAATTCTAGCATGAATGATAAACATTTATCATGAAATAAGGAAATAAATAATAACTTTATTATTGCCTCTAGGGCATATTTCCTTCAGTGCATTATATAGGATTTGTATTTGAATACAAAATGCACAAGGTGGGATCACCGCTTTCACTATATCTAGAAAACACTAGACAAGAACAAGAAATAAACAAGATCCACAAGTGGTATGGAAGACAACGGGAGTTGACACAATCCTTGGCAAGAGAAAAGGCAAGTAAAACAAAAGCCAATGTAAAGATGATCAATAAATTCTACCACACATAAATGACTACCAATTGTCAAAAGACAAGAAGTAGATGGAAATAATTCCCGGTGGTAGATAGCAAGGATATCCAACATCATCTTCACACCACACACAAGCAAATTGCAACTTGTAGAGCTAACATGCCACCTAGGAAGAAGATAATCTACAATATCAATACTAGGTGACAACATCTCAAATGTACACATTTTCTAGGCTAGTAATATACATAGCATATTACTCCCCCATAATGTGATACCAATGAAGAAAAATTAACAAGAGGCAATAAGAGGAACAAACAAGAGATAATTAATGGACTATTTAGAATTTGAATTTCTCATGAGAGATATACCACCTAGCGACTAGATAATATTGTAATATCAATACTAGATGGTATTCCTCATGTACACACATTTATAGGATTGTGAGGTACACAAAGCACATCACTCCCCCAAAATGGGATGTTCCATTAATCTCTCACACGAGCCAACTAGGATACAAACAAGAAGCATAAAGGCTCAACGCACGACACACACGTACATGATGTGCAAACCAACACACACATACTTGATTGCTCAAGGTAAGCACGTTGGAATCACAACATATACAAACACATGCAAGGAACAAAACCAAAACATGCAAGGGGGCAAGTAACTTTCAAGGTAAACAATTTAAGTACAAGTTACATAAGGAGGCACATTGGATATAAGATAGAAACTTGATAATCCAATTGACTTGGCTTGAGACAAAGAGAATGATGAAGTCCCCTTAATTCTTCATAATTTAGCCAAGTCTCCAATGCCCTCCAACAACACCTATTGATCAAGTTTGAGCTTGTTGGTCCCCAACCAAGTTGGGTCCTAAGAGGTTAGTCACAATAGGTTTGGCTACCCAAATGGTTCTTTTCTTGACACCACTTTGAGTACCAACAAACTTGGCAAACACATTGCCAACCTTATCCTTCCTAAGAGAATAGATATCATCAATAATAATTGGGTTGGATAAGTTACCACTAGTGCATGAAGAAGCGACGTGACCTTTCTCACGACATAAGTAGCAACGTCTACTCTTCACTTTCTTCTCATTTGATTTCTCAACTTGAGAAGCATTAGCTTGAGTCTTCTTGGGAAGAGGCCTTTCTTCAACTTGAGGTTGAGCATGAGAATGCACTTGTAGCCGCTTCCTTGTTGCTTGTCACTAATAGCCTTCTTCTTCAATGGGCAAGATCTAACATGATGCCCTTCAATTTTGCACTTGAAGCAAATAATCTTGGCCGAAACCTTGACTTGTTTTTGGCCCTTCTTCTTGTTGATCTTGGACTTATTCTTCTTGTTGGAGTTGAATCCAAGTCCACCTTTGTCATTGGGGGATTTTTGCACACTCAAGATATTGTTGAGTGTGGATTTCCCTTGATGACTCTTTTCCAAGTCTTTCTTCAAGGAAGTGACTTGGGCCTTGAGCTCTTTGATTTCCTCTACATGGTTAGTCTCAACACAAGTACTAGAGGAAGTATAAGCTTAATCATTAGAGCAACAAGGCAAGGAAAGCAATTCATCACAAGATGTACCAACATTGTGAGTAGATGAATTACAAGGACTAGCACATGGCAATATACTATTTTGACTAGAAGTAGTGCTAGTATCTACATGAGGATCACTAGATGTTACCTTAGCAATCATGGCCTCATGAGCTATCTTTAGCACACTATGGGATACTAGAAGATCATCATGAGAGCTTGAGAGCTTTTCATGACTTTCTTCCAATTTCCCATAATTGCAAGGTAGCACCTCAAGTTGAGCCCATAGCTCAACATTCTCCTTCAAAATGGATGCTTCACAAGTAATAGAGTTAGTAGCACAAGCATCATCATTTACAACAATAGGAGAGGACAACTTGGCAAGCTCTTGTAAATAAGAAGCTTCAAGTTGGACATGAGACTCGGTGAGTTTGATGAGCTCACCCTTGATGACCCTTGAGCCATTTTCGAGGTGCTCAAAATCCTCAAGGAGTCTAGCATGAGAAACTTCAAGCTTAGCATTTTTAGTTTTGAAATCATTGGCCACCTCAAGAGCTCTATCATGAGATTCCCTCACTCTAGATAATTCTAGAGCAAAAGTCTCCTCAAGAGATTCGGAGGTGGTTTGTTCATGTTCAAGAGCTTGAGATAGCTCCATGATCTCATTTATGTAATCACGCCCATGAGCTTCCATTTTCTCAATGGTGACCTCATGCTCCTCGAGATGAGATTCCAACTCCTCAATGTATTTCTTGCCATCAATGGCAATGGACATAATTTCCATGAAGTTGGAACGAGCAATTTTATTTTTATGAAGAGCTTTAAAAATCATTTCCCCCTTAGTTTTTAAGGAGGCAACATTATCATTCTCTTCATCATTATCCTCATCATCATTAGCATCAACTTCATCATCAAGAGACAAATTGGGGTACAAAGTAGGAGTTGCCTTTGACGCCTTAGCCATAAGGCAAAAAGCAATAGATGATGATGTAGGATTCCTTGAGGCACCATTAAACACCACATCTTGTTCCATGGAGTGTTCGGTTTCCTCTACATTGTTAGCACAACAATTCGAGGAAATAGATGCATTTTTATCATGGCAACAAGACATAGCAAGCATATCATCATGAGGTCTAGTCACGCAATTTCTACATGATATGCAAGGACTATCAACACAAGCATGTGAAACATTTGGAGTGCTCGAAGTGTTAAAGCCCAAAGAGGGAGCATTGCAATAATATAGTGATGAAGGATCATCTACAATAAGCATACTATCATCATTGCAATGACCAACACTACTCACCATATCATTACCTTGTGGAAAACCACATGTAGGTGAAGTAGAAGAAGTTGAGAAGACTATATGACCGGAGGTGGAGGGAGAACAACCATCCCCACAAAACTTGGACACACCATATTTATCTTGAAGCTTTGTCCATAACTCATGAGCATCCCGAAACGGCATGAGTTGAAATATAACTACATTGCTCAAAGCATCGAAAAGCACATTAGAGGCTTGAGCATTGAGATAAGAGTTTTTCTCATCCTCTAAAGATAATCTTTGGGGATCCTTTGGAGGAGAAAAACCCATATCTACAATTCGCTCTAAATTTGGGTCCATGAACCTAAAGAGATTAAGCATGCGAATTACCCAAACATCAAAATTTGTGCCATCGAAACTAAGAGTGTCAGAGAATCCTAATCCTCTAGTCGACATCTTTACTCTCTAGGCGGTTAAGCCCAACAAAGAGAGACGAGGCTCTGATACCAATTGAAAGATCGAGGATGTCGCCTAAAGGGGGAGGGGTGAATAGGCGCTTTAAAATAATTACGGTTTAGGCTTGAACAAATGCGGAATAAACCTAACGGTTAATTTGTCAAGCACAAAACCTAAAACAACTAGGCTCACCTATGTGCACCAACAACTTATGCTAAGCAAGATAAGCAACTATGTGATAGCAAGATATATGACAAAGAACAATATGGCTATCACAAAGTAAAGTGCATAAGTAAAGGGCTCGGGTAAGAGATAACCGAGGCACGCGGAGACGACGATGTATCCCGAAGTTCACACCCTTGCGGATGCTAATCTCCGTTTGGAGCGGTGTGTAGGCACAATGCTCCCCAAGAAGCCACTAGGGCCACCGTAATCTGCTCACGCCCTCGCACAATGCAAGATGCCGTGATTCCACTAAGGGACCCTTGAGGGCGGTCACCGAACCCATACAAATGGCAACCCTTGGGGGCGGTCACCAAACCCGTACACTTTGGCAACCCTTGGGGGCGGTCACCGGAACCCGTCAAGATGCTCGGGGCGATCTCCACAACCTAATTGGAGACCCCGACGCTTGCCCAGAGCTCTACACCACAATGATTGAGCTCCGAACACCACCAACCGTCTAGGGCGCCCAAGCACCCAAGAGGAACAAGCTCAAAGGCACCAAGCACCCAAGAGTAATAAGCTTCTCAAACTTCACTTCCACGTATCACCATGGAGAACTCAAACCGATGCACCAAATGCAATGGCAAGGGCACACGAAGTGCCCAAGTCCTTCTCTCTCAAATCCCATCGAAGCAACTAATGCTAGGGAGGAAAATGAGAGGAAGAACAAGAAGGAGAACACCAAGAACTCCAAGATAAAGATCCAAGGGTTCCCCTCACATAGAGGAGAAAGTGATTGGTGGAAATGTGGATCTAGATCTCCTCTCTTTTTCCTCAAAACTAGCAAGAATCCATGGAGGATTGAGAGTTAGCAAGCTCAAGAAGGTCAACAATGGGGAAGAACACGAGCTCAAAGGATAAGGTTCAATGGGGAAGAAGACCCCCTTTTATAGGACCTCCCGAATCCAACCGTTATGTGCTCAGGTCGTGCACAAGCGGTACTACCGCTTGGAGGAGCGGTACTACCGCTTAGCACGCTCAAAATAGCCCAAACGAGAGAGAAAACATGAGTTTTTGGTCCGGGGCGGTACTACCGCTTAGGAGCCACGGTAGTACTGCTCTGGAGCGGTAGTACCGCTCAGGAGCCGCGGTAGTACCGCTCTAGAGCGGTAGTAAAAAATTACATCCGCTCTAGTCGCGGTAGTACCGCTGCAGCCTTCATCAAAACAGCCACAACTTTTGCAAACGGACTCCGAATTCGATGAAACCAAGTTTGTTGGAAAGCTAGCGACAAGGGCTAACACAATCTTGAAAGAAATACCAATAATAAGCAAATGAGAAAAGGCCCAAAAGAAAATGGTGAGAACCCTTCCTCGGAGAAGACCGGTAAAACCTCCAACACCGAAAACATCATAGAAGACGATGCAAACTCCGTTTTCGATGAACTCAAGCTTGTCATAAAGATGACCATAAGCTCTAAGACTCACAAAGAGAATCAAACAAGGACCAAGAAACATGATGCAAGGATGCAATGGTTTGAGCTCTCGACGAACGATACGATCAAGCTACTCACTTGAGAGCCCCCCTTGATAGTACGGCTATCGATCCTATAACCCGGTCTCCCAACTACCACCATGAGACCGGTAAAATAGAAAACCTATCAAGGGCAAACCTTTGCCTTGCACATGGTCCACTTGAGCTAGATGATGACGATCTTGACTCCCTCAAGTTGGACCACCTTTCTTGATTGCATTGGCTCGATGAAGACTAGATGATTGCTCCCCTAGTCACTATGGGTGAGCGACTCTTCGGCACATCTTCACAAGACCATTGACACCACAATGGATGGCAAGATTCAAACTTGATTGCTCCCCCATACTCCATTATGGGTGAGCCACTCTTTGTGTTGCTCCACTTGAACTTGCACACTGCAAACTTGATGACGATCACCACTTGATGTCATCCTCCATGGGTTGTATGGGATCTTCCTCTTGACGCAAGACCATGGAAACATACCTAACCCCACAAAGAACTCTCACGTAGACCATGGGTTAGTACACAAAGCGTAATGGACAATGCTTACCATACCATGGGAACACTTGGTCCCACTCGGTACATCTTCTATGCTTTGTGAGTTGATCAACTTGATTCACTCTTTACTTAGTCTTGATCAACCTTGAATCTTTCCAACTCTCTTCATTTGGATGATGTATTGAAGGTAAATATGAATGATCACACAATCTTCTTCTTCAAGACATGCTTGCAATAAGCTCAACACTCACATGACCAATCTTTGGATAATTCCTTAATAGCACCTTGGTCAACCCATAAACTCCTTGAAACCAACACATGGACTTCAAGAAATGCCTATGGAAACATCCTTCAAATATAACTCGATGCAACCATTAGTCCATAGAGAATGTCATCAATTACCAAAACCACACATGGGGGCACCGCATGTGCTTTCAATCTCCCCCATTTTGGTAATTGATGACAATCACTTTCAAGAGAGTTTATATAAGGAATTATGCATCACAATGCAATGCAACAACCAATGATGCAGGAGAATGAGATGCAAATGCTTAGGACCAAAACCAAAGCAAGGAGAAAACTCAGAAGACTTCTCCACAAAACTCTCTGAAACTCCTCCCCCATTGGCATCGATTGCCAAAATGGGTGAAAGCTGAGAAGGCCAAAATAAAAGGTGTTCCTCCATAAATTGTGTATTTTTCTCAACAAGAGAGTGGAATGCAATACACATGTCCAACTGCCAATACTTGGAGGAAGACAAACTATATTGAGGCCCAAAGATTGCAACAAAAATATATGACACAAAGACATAACAAAGAGAGACACAAGCAATCAGAAGATACCAATTGAAGCAAGCAATCAACGGATATCAATTGAACCAACTAGACCAATGATCCTACATGCCACAAGAAAAAAGATATTATGATAAACGCAAAGGAGTGTTCTAAAGAAACTAGAGAAGCTCCCCATGATTTGTGCACACATAAGAATTTTTGTATTTGAATACAAAGTGCACAAAATAGGATCATAGCTCCCCCAAAACCATGGAAACATACCTAACCCCACAAAGAACTCTCACGTAGACCATGGGTTAGTACACAAAGCGTAATGGACAATGCTTACCATACCATGGGAACACTTGGTCCCACTCGGTACATCTTCTATGCTTTGTGAGTTGATCAACTTGATTCACTCTTTACTTAGTCTTGATCAACCTTGAATCTTTCCAACTCTCTTCATTTGGATGATGTATTGAAGGTAAATATGAATGATCACACAATCTTCTTCTTCAAGACATGCTTGCAATAAGCTCAACACTCACATGACCAATCTTTGGATAATTCCTTAATAGCACCTTGGTCAACCCATAAACTCCTTGAAACCAACACATGGACTTCAAGAAATGCCTATGGAAACATCCTTCAAATATAACTCGGTGCAACCATTAGTCCATAGAGAATGTCATCAATTACCAAAACCACACATGGGGGCACCGCATGTGCTTTCAGCCGGGACTGGATATCTATCTGGTACCCAAAGAAGACATCCGAAGACTGGCCCTCAGAATGGTTCTATGTGGAGGACATCCCTCTTCCGGATCCTGTTCGGAAGGGCCTTCCCGAGTTTGTAAATGCCCCATTGAAGAAACGCCATAGCTGGCGCCCCAGGAGCCCCCAGGAGGAAGATAACAGAGAGATCCTTTTCCTGATGGATAGGAGAAATACACTGGCCAATTCAGGACTGACAATAATTGAAGTTATGTCCATATGCATAATGCGGGGAGTGCATCCACTTCAATATCGGGGAAACCCATGTGGCACTTCAATGGAGAAGACGATGCCACCCGCTACGGCCGCAAAGGACCTGACTCTCCCGCCGCTCTGGCAAAGATACTGTCCGATTTGTTCAAAGGAGAAGAGGAGGAGTTCATCCATGTCAAGCCACAGGATTGATTCTCCATGTACAACCCCCCAAGCTGGGTGAGTCGCTATCTTTTATTCCAATCTTTCCCACATTTTTAGCACAGATGTTTAATTCGTCAATTCATAGCAGGAACTGCGAAGGGCTATGAAGGATGTTCACAGCCCATCTCCACAGCCAGAGGACCCTAACCGGGCTCTCGACCCTGGACTCGAAGACGATCCGGACACGTTTGTGGAGCTTGTCGACAGGACATTTTACCAGTTGAGCTGCGATTAGGGCTGCAAACGAGTCGAGTTCGAGCGAGTTGGCCTAGGCTCAGCTCAACTCATACTAAAATTGGAGCGAGCTCAAAATGTGCGAAACTCAAGGTCGAGCTGTAGAAAGTGGCTCATGCTCAGCTTGTAACGATCTCGAGTTGATCTAGAGCTAGTTTCGAGCTAAATAAGATGATTTTTGAAGGCAAATTTTAAACCTAGATAGGCCACAACAAAACAGAAAAATCGCTATAAATTCGACTTATTCTTTCTCAAGTGAAGACTAGTATTTAATAACAAGAGATCATGGATAGAAGGCGACGAAGGATAGAAGGCGACGAAGGTGTGCCAGCTCTCAAGCTTTGACCAAAATAACAAGATATTGAACACACGGTTGGCCATGTGATGAGAATAAATTTTCTCCATGCTTAATTTCCATGTTTGCTAGTAGGTAAAGTGAAGAAAAAAAATCATATAAAACATATATGGAAATGAATGATCCTAATTCTTGGAGATTGGTATGAAGGTTATTTAATATACTTATATGATATCGAGCTATCGAGCTAAAATCGAGCGAGCCAATGCTGGCTCAAGATCGGCTCGTTTCTCGACCGAGCTACATAAAGTGTTTATACTCGGCTCATTTCATTTCAAGTCGATCTCAAGTCGAGCTAAAATACGAGTCAATCTCGAGCGGCTCACGAGCCTCGAGCTTTTCTTGCAGCCCTAGCTGCGATGGTGTGATGCTGGCCATTATAGCCGATTATCCTGGCTTACTCCCTATATCCCAGGTAAGCAAAGCCACAGTCCCAACTTCCAAAAAGGATTCCCTCTTTACACTTCACCCACCGCACATGTATTGCGTCTTACAGGGAAGGCCATCGGGGCGCCAAGCTGAACCCGCGGTGACTCGCCAACAAGGGGCACCGAAGTCGGGTAGGCTTAAAAGGAAGGCGGTCAGGACTGCCGTTGCAAAGGTATGTTTAAAACCCTGCCACAAAGTTATCATTGTTAAAATATAACGATGTCTTTTGCCTTCTGACAGAAAGAGCGCTCACCGGACTGTATCCGGAGAGCCTGCCGGTCACACTTCCGCCAGCCAGACTCCAAGGCCGGACTCAAGGGCGGGGGTCAACGCGGACGATCCTCCTACAGAGGACGCGGATAGATTTTCCGCTACAAACTCAAAAGTGGAGAGCGCCATAAATCATAGGCGCCGACGGGCCGCGCTACATGACCCTAATTTCTCTGAAGAGGCATTCGATGCCTTCAACTCAGGCGACGCGTACATCCGGGCTGCTCAAGGTGGCCTCGCCAGGGCCATGGACCAGTACGTAAAGGATATACGGGTAAGAAAATTTGATAAGTATGTATATCAGTAGCCCCTGAGACTTGAAACAGTTGGCACAACTGATTTAAGGATCCTCGTGTACATAGAATCTGATAGAGAAGAATACCCAGCTGTCCAAAGAGCTGGAGGATTGCAAGGCCCAACTGCGGGCCACAATTTCCGTGATGGAGGAGTTGTTGGGGAACGTAGTAATTTCAAAAATTTCCTACGCACACGCAAGATCATGGTGATGCGTAGCAACGAGAGGGGAGAGTGTGTCCACGTACCCTCGTAGACCGAAAGCGGAAGCGTTAGAACAACACGGTTGATGTAGTCGTACGTCTTCACGGCCCGACCGATCAAGCACCGAAACTACGGCACCTCCGAGTTCTAGCACACGTTCAGCTCGATGACGTCCCTTGAACTCCGATCCAGCCGAGTGTCGAGGGAGAGTTCCGTCAGCACGACGGCGTGGTGACGATCTTGATGTACTACCGACGCAGGGCTTCGCCTAAGCACCGCTACGATATTATCAAGGTGGATTATGATGGAGGGGGGCACCGCACACGGCTAAGAGATCCAAGGGATCAATTGTTGTTCCTAGAGGTGCCCCCTTGCCCCCGTATATAAAGGAGCCAGGGGGAGGGGTTTGGCCGGCCAGGAGGGGCGCGCCAGGAGGAGTCCTCCTCCCACCGGGAGTAGGACTCCCCCTTCCTTGTTGGAGTAGGAGAGAAGGAAAGAGGGGGAGAGGAGGAAGGAAAAGGGGGCTGCACCCCTTGTCCAATTCGGACCAGAGGGGGGCTGCGCCCCTCCTTCCTTTCGGCCTCTCTCCTCTATTCCCGTATGGCCCAATAAGGCCCATATACTCCCCGGCGAATTCCCGTAACTCTCCGGTACTCCGAAAAATACCCGAATGACTCGGAACCTTTCCGAACTCCGAATATAGTCGTCCAATATATCGATCTTTACGTCTCGACCATTTCGAGACTCCTCGTCATGTCCCCGATCTCATCCGGGACTCCGAACTCCTTCGGTACATCAAAACTCATAAACTCATAATAAAACTGTCATCGAAACCTTAAGCGTGCGGACCCTACGGGTTCGAGAACTATGTAGACATGACCGAAACACGTTTCCGGTCAATAACCAATAGCGGGACCTGGATGCCCATATTGGCTCCTACATATTCTACGAAGATCTTTATCGGTCAAACCGCATAACAACATACATTGTTCCCTTTTTCATCGGTATGTTACTTGCCCGAGATTCGATCGTCGGTATCCAATATCTAGTTCAATCTCGTTACCGGCAAGTATCTTTACTCGTTACGTAATACATCATCTCACAACTAACTCATTAGTTGCAATGCTTGCAAGGCTTATAGTGATGTGCATTACCGAGAGGGCCCAGAGATACCTCCCCGACAATCGGAGTGACAAAACCTAATCTCGAAATACGCCAACCCAACATGTACCTTTGGAGACACTTGTAGTACTCCTTTATAATCACCCAGTTACATTGTGACGTTTGGTAGCACCCAAAGTGTTCATCCGGTAAACGGGAGTTGCATAATCTCATAGTTACAGGAACATGTATAAGTCATGAAGAAAGCAATAGCAACATACTAAACGATCAAATGGCTAACGGAAAGGGTCAAGTCAATCACATCATTCTCCTAATGATGTGATCCCGTTAATCAAATGACAACTCTTTTGTCCATGGCTAGGAAACATAACCATCTTTGATAAACGAGCTAGTCAAGTAGAGGCATACTAGTGACACTATGTTTGTCTATGTATTCACACATGTATTATGTTTCCGGTTAATACAATTCTAGCATGAATAATAAACATTTATCATGATATAAGGAAATAAATAATAACTTTATTATTGCCTCTAGGGCATATTTCCTTCAGTCTCCCACTTGCACTAGAGTCAATAATCTAGTTCACATCATCATGTGATTTAACACCAATATTCATATCTGTATATGATTAACACCCATAGTTCACATCGTCATGTGACCAACACCCAAAGGGTTTACTAGAGTCAACAATCTAGTTCACATTGCTATGTGATTAACACCCAAAGAGTACTAAGGTATGATCATGTTTTGCTTGTGAGAGAAGTTTAGTTAACGGGTCTGTCACATACAGAGCCGTATGTATTTTGCAAATATTCTATGTCTACAATGCTCTGCACGGAGCTACTCTAGCTAATTGCTCCCACTTTCAATATGTATCCAGATTGAGACTTAGAGTCATCTGGATCAGTGCCAAAACTTGTATCGACGTAACCCTTTACGATGAACCTTTTGTCACCTCCATAATCGAGAAATATATCCTTATTCCACTAAGGATAATTTTGACCAATGTCCAGTGATCTACTCCTAGATCACTATTGTACTCCCTTGCCAAACCAGGGCAGAGTATACAATAGGTCTGGTCCATAGCATGGCATACTTTTATAGAACCTATGACTGATGCATAGGGAATGACTTTCATTCTCTTTCTATTTTCTGCCGTGGTCGGAATTTGAGTCTTACTCAATTTCATACCTTTGCAACACAGGCAAGAACTCTTTCTTTGACTGTTCCATTTTGAATTCAAAATCTTGTCAAGGTATGTACTCATTGAAAATCTTATCAAGCGTCTTGATCTATCTCAATAGATCTTGATGCTCAATATTTAAATAGCTTTACTGAGGTCTTTCTTTTAAAGAACTCCTTTCAAACACTCCTTTATGCTTTGCAGAATAATTCTACATTATTTCCGATCAAAAATATGTCATTCACATATACTTATCAGAAATGTTGTAGTGCTCCCACTCACTATCTTGTAAATACAGGCTTCACTGCAAGTCTGTATAATACTATATGCTTTGATCAACTTATCAAAGCGTATATTCCAACTCTGAGATGCTTGCACCAGTCCATAGATGGATCGCTGGAGCTTGCACATTTTGTTAGCACCTTTAGGATTGACATAACCTTCTGGTTGTATCATATACAACTCTTCTTTAATAAATCCATTGAGGAATGTAGTTTTGACATCCATTTGCCAAATTTCATAAAATGTGGCAATTGCTAACATGATTCGGACAGACTTTTAAGCATCGATACGAGTGAGAAAATCTCATTGTATTCAACACCTTGAACTTTGTCAAAAACCTTTTCCGACAAGTCTAGCTTTGTCGATAGTAACACTACTATCAACATATGTCTTCCTCTTGAAGATCCATTTATACAATATGGCTTGCCGATCATCGGGCAACTCCACCAAAGTCCATACTTTTGTTCTCATACATGGATCCTATCTCAGATTTCATGGCCTCTAGCCATTTTGCGGAATCTGGGCTCATCATCGCTTCCTCATAGTTCGTAGGTTCGTCATGGTCAAGTAACATGACTTCCAGAATAGGATTACCGTACCACCCTGGTGCGGATCTTACTCTGGTAGACCTACGAGGTTAAGTAGAAACTTGATCTGAAGTTTCATGATCAATATCATTAGCTTCCTCACTAATTGGTGTAGTTGTCACAGGAACCGGTTCTTGTGATGAACTACTTTCCAATAAGGGATCAGGTACAGTTACCTCATCAAGTTCTACTTTCCTCCCACTCACTTCTTTCGAGAGAAACTCCTTCTCTAGAAAGGATCCATCTTAGCAATGAATAACTTGCCTTCGGATTTGTGATAGAAGGTGTACCCAATAGTTACCTTTGGGTATTCTATGAAGATGCACTTCTCCGATTTGGGTTTGAGCTTATCAGGATGAAACTTTTTCACACAAGCATCGCAGCCCCAAAGTTTAAGAAACGACAACTTGGGCTTCTTGCTAAACCACAGTTCAAATGGTGTCGTCTCAATGGATTTAGATGTTGCCCTTTTAACGTGAATGTAGCTGTCTCTAATGCATAACCCCAAAACGATAATGGTAAATCAATAAGAGACATCATAGATCGCACCATATCCAATAAAGTGCGGTTATGACGTTCGGACACACCATAACGTTGTGGTGTTCCAGGTGGCGTGAGCTGTGAAACTATTCCACATTATTTTAATTGAAGACCAAACTCGTAACTCAAATATTCATCTCCGCGATCAGATCGCAGAAACTTTATTTTCTTGTTACGATGATTTTTCCACTTCACTCTGAAATTCTTTGAACCTTTCAACTATTTCAGACTTATATTTCATCAAGTAGATATACCCATATCTGCTCAAATCATCTTGTGAAGGTCAGAAAATAACGATACTTGCCACGAGCATCAACACTCATTGGATCGCATACATCGGTATGTATTATTTCCAATAAGTCAGTAGCTTGCTCCATTGTTCCGGAGAACTGGAGTTTTAGTCATCTTGCCCAAAAGGCACGGTTCGCAAGCATCAAATGATTCATAACCAAGTGATTCTGAAAATCCATCTTCATGGAGTTTCTTCATGCGCTTTACACCGATATGACCCAAACGGCAGTGCCACAAATAAGTTGCACTATCATTATTAACTTTTCATCTTTTGGCATCAATATTATGAATATGTGTATCACTACGATCGAGATCCAACAAACTATGTTCATTGGGTGTATGACCATCGAAGGTCTTATTCATGGAAACAGAATAACAATTTATTCTCTAACTTTAAATGAATAACCGTATCGCACTAAACATGATCAAATCATATTCATGCTCAACGCAAATGCCAAATAACATTTATTTAGGTTTAACACTAATCCCGAAAGTATACGGAGTGTGCGATGATGATCATATCAATCTTGGAACTACTTCCAACACTCATCGTCACTTCACCCTCAACTAGTCTCTGTTTATTCTGTAACTCATGTTTCGAGTTACTAATCTTAGCAACCGAACAGGTATCAAATACTCAGGGGCTACTATAAACACTAGTAAGGCACACATCAATAACCTGTATATCAAATATACCCTTGTTCACTTTGCCATCCTTCTTATCCACCAAATATTCAGGGCATTTCCACTTCCAGTGACCATTTCCTTTGCAGTGTAAGCACTCAGTTTCAGGCTATGGTCCAGCTTTGGGCTTCTTCGCAGGAATGACAACTTGCTTGTCTTTCACTTGAAGTTCCCTTTCTTTCCCTTTGCCCTTCTCTTGAAACTTAGTGATCCTTGTCAATCATCAACACTTGATGCTCTTTCTTGATTTCTACCTTCGTCGATTTCAACATCACGAAGAGCTCGGGAATCGTTTACATCATCCCTTGCATACTATAGTTCATCACGAAGTTCTAGTAACTTAGTGATGGTGACTAGAGAATTCTGTCAATCACTATCTTATCTGGAAGATTAACTCCCACTTGATTCAAGCGATTGTAGTACACAGACAATCTGAACACATGCTCACTAGTTGAGCGATTCTCCTCCATCTTTTAGCTATAGAACTTGTTGGAGACTTCATATCTCTCAACTCGGGTATTTGCTTGAAATATTAACTTCAATTCCTGGAACATCTAATATGGTCCATGACGTTCAAAACATCTTTGAAGTCCCGATTCTAGGCCGTTAAGCATGGTGCACTAAACTATCAAGTAGTCATCATATTGAGCTAGCCAAACGTTCATAACATCTGCATCTGCTCCTGCAATAGGTTTGTCACCTAGCGGTGCATCAAGGACATAATTCTTCTGTGCAGCAATGAGGATAAACCTCAGATCACGGATCCAATCCGCATCATTGCTACTAACATCTTTCAACATAATTTTTCTCTAGGAACATATCAAAATAAACATATGAAAGCAACAATGCGAGCTATTGATCTACAACATAATTTGCAAAATACTACCAGGACTAAGTTCATGATAAATTAAAGTTCAATTAATCATATTACTTAAGAACTCCCACTTAGACATACATCTCTCTAGTCATCTAAGTGATCACATGATCCAAATCAACTAAACCATGTCTGATCATCACGTGAGATGGAGTAGTTTTCAATGGTGAACATCACTATGTTGATCATATCTACTATATGATTCATGCTCGACCTTTCGGTCTCCGTGTTCCGAGGCCATATCTGTATATGCTAGGCTCATCAAGTTTAACCTGAGTATTCCGCGTGTGCAACTATTTTGCACCCGTTGTATTTGAACGTAGAGCCTATCACACCCGATCATCACGTGGTGTCTCAGCACAAAGAACTTTCGCAACTGTGCATACTCAGGGAGAACACTTCTTGATAATTAGTGAGAGATCATCTTAAAATGCTACCGCCAAACAAAACAGAATAAGATGTATAACAGATAAACATCATATGCAATCAAAATATGTGACATGAGATGGCCATGATCATCTTGCGCCTTTGATCTCCATCTCCAAAGTACTGTCATGATCTCTATCGTCACCGGCACAACACTATGATCTTCATCCTCTTGATCTATATCAATGTGTCGTCACATGGTCATCTCGCCAACTATTGCTCTTGCAACTATTGGTATTGCATAGCGATAAAGTAAAGAAATTGTTTGGCACTTGCATCTTATGCAACAAAGAGACAACCATAGGGCTTCTGCCAGTTGCTGATAACTTCAACAAAACATGATCATCTCATACAACAGCTTATATCTCATCACGTCTTGACCATATCACATCACAACATGCCCTGCAAAAACAAGTTAGACGTCCTCTACTTTGTTGTTGCAAGTTTTACGTGGCTGCTACGGGCTGAGCAAGAACCGTTCTTACCTACGCATGAAAACCACAACGATAGTTTGTCAAGTTGGTGCTGTTTTAACCTTCGCAAGGACCGGGCATAGCCACACTCGATTCAGCTAAAGTGAGAGAGCCAGACACCCGCCAGCCACCTTTAAGCACGAGTGCTCGTAACGGTGAAACCAGTCTCGCGTAAGCGTACGCGTAATGTCGGTCCGGGCCGCTTCATCTCACAATATGAAAGCACATTTGCTCCCTGGGTGGTTTTGGTAATTAATGACAACATACTTTGTGGTTGGACTAATGCTTTTATCAAGTATGTTTCAGGAAATTCAATCACATTGGCATGGCAAAAGGACTAAAGAAGTGGACCCCTCAAAATGCTAAGGCAAGCATTGGCAAAAGCTCAAGACTCCATTTTTGGTTTAGTGATCCAAGATCACATTGAGTCCATAGGAAAAGCCAATACTATTAAAAGGGGATGAGGTTACGATGATGATCTGGTTGCTCAAGTGCTTAGTGATACATCTCCTAAACTATCAGCAACTTTCACTGCCATATACACTCATAAGTAGTCTCGGTCCCACCGATATTCCAAACTCAGTCACACCGAGATGAACCACCTCAGCCATAAGCCAAACCCTAGTAAACTCGGATTTTCCGATTCTGAACTCGGTCTCACCGAAACATGAGTTGCCAAGCTTCTGTAACCTTCTGTCATCAAATCGGTGTCACCGAGATGATGAAGTCGGTCCCACCGAAATTGGCATGCTCTTGTCATTGCACGAATCGGACTAACCGAGATTGTATATTCGGTCCCACCGAAAATCCCAACGTTCACATTATTTGAACTATCGGTCTCACCGAGTTGTCCACTTCGGTCTCACCGAGATTGCTCAAATGTGTGTAACGGTTGGATTTTGTGTGGAGGCTATTTATACCCCTCCACCCCCTCTTCATTCGTGGAGAGAGCCATCAGAAAAAACTACCACTCCTACCTTACATTTCTAAGAAGAGAACTACCTACCCTTGTGTTGAGATCAAGTTGCTCCACTCCCACCATATGAAGCTTGATCTCTAGCCTTCCCAAGTTGCTTTCCACTCAATCCTTTCTTCCACCACAGCCAAATCAGTGAGGAGAGTTGAGTGTTGGGGAGATTATCATTTGAAGCACAAGAGCAAGGAGTTCATCATCATCTACAACATCTATTACCTTTTGGAGGGTGGTGCCTCCTAGATTGGTTAGGTGTCGCTTGGGAGCCTCCGTCATCGAGATGTGGAGTTGAACCAAGAAGTTTGTAAGGGCAAGGAGATCGCCTACTTCGTGAAGATCTACCCCGAGTAAGGCTAGCCCTCCGTGGGCATAGGCCATGATGGAATAGACAAGGTTGCTTCTTCGTGGACCCTTCGTGGGTGGAGCCCTCCGTGGACTCTCGCAGCCGTTACCCTCCATGGGTTGAAGTCTCCATCAACGTGGAAGTACGATAGCACCACCTATCGGAACCACGAGAAAAATCACTGGGTCTCCAAATTGCGTTTGATCTTCTCCACTTCTCTTTACTACTTGTGCAATTTAATTTCCGCTGCCCATACTCTAGAATTGCATGTGTAGTGTGCTACTTGACTTGTGTGTTATGCAAAATCTGCCAAAATCTGTCCTTGATAAAAGACAGAATCTTTATCTTGTCGAGTAGTCTAATCACCCCCCCTCTAGACACTCTCATCTTCTTCGATCCCTCAATTGGTATTAGAGCTTTGGTCTCCATTGCTTTGGTTTACACACCATTGGAGGAAGATGGACGTGTCTACGTTTGGGAGTGTTAGCCATAGAGTGCCTATTCTTAATGGAGTGTCCTATAACTCGTGGAGGATTGAAATGCTTATCATCTTTAAGACTTACAACTTGCGCAAATATGTTGAGACCCCCTATGTGCCTCCATTTGACCCCTTGCACCCTACCATGGATGAAGAGCTTGATTTGCTTCGTAACCTTAGGACTGTAAATCCTATCATTAGAGGGTTACCCAATAACTTGCTTAAGCTCGTTACAAACTTTGAGTGCGCCTATGCTATGTGGAAGTTCTTGGAAGAACTTTATCCGGACTACTCTTTGAGAGGTCTTGATGAAATTCTATACAAGACTATTGAATTTGATATGATGCGCCCCAATGATCTTAACTTTGATAAATGCTTCTTTGAGCTTCGTGATCTTATGAAAAAGAAGGGTGATCCCGGTCTTATCAATGTTCTAATTAGAAATGCTCTTGTATTGCATTCCGATGATTATTGTCACATTGACAAAACTAATGCAAGTAGTTATCAAATTGACCTAGGTGTTGATGATGAACAATCTATGGGTCAATATGATGATGAGCATGAGCATGATGATGATTACTCCGATTCGGACACCGAGCTAGACAAGATCATGAAGAGTCTCAATCTTATGGCGAATCTGAGAGACTACATATCTGGCGGAAAAGAGTGGATTCTTGATAGTGGATGCACCGACCACATGACCGGAGACAAAGACATGTTTCGAGAGCTTGCAAAGAACGATGGTCCATGCAAGTATGTGACTTTTGGAGACAACTCCAAGGGTAAGGTACTTGGCCTTGGTAAGGTGGCCATATCTCATGATAGCTCTATTCAAAATGTCATGCTTGTAGAATCTCTTGGATACAATTTACTTTCCGTGTCTAGATTAGCTGACTTTGGATTCAATGTGCTATTCATCAAGTAGATTGCCAAGTCTTTCGCGTGACAATCATAACATGGCGTTTACGGTATCCGTAGAGGTGATCTATATATTGTTGATTTCACTAAGAAAGCCCAACCTAGAGCTTGCTTCATTGCTAAATCCGCTAAAGGTTGGTTATGGCATAGAAGGCTTGGACATGTTGGTATCGTAATCTAGACAAGCTGATCAAAGGTGATCATATTCTTGGCATTAAAGATGTTTTCTTTGACAAAGATAGACTTTGTAGTGCTTGTCAAGCAGGAAAACAAGTAGGTGGAAGTCATCCGTGAAGAACATCATGACCACAAGGAGACCGCTTGAGCTTCTTCATATGGATCTCTTGGTCCCAATGCTTACAAAAGCCTTGGTGGTAACTCCTTTGGTCTAGTTATAGTTGATGATTATTCCAGATTTACGTGGGTATTTTTCCTTGATGACAAATCGCAGGTTCAGAGAATCTTCAAAACCTTTGCGAAAAGGCCCAAAATCAATTTGAGGTGAAGATCAAGAAAGTTCGGAGGACAATGGAACGGAGTTCAAGAACGCCAATGTAGACTCTTTTCTCGATGAGGAAGGGATTCTACATGAGTTCTCGGCTACGTACACTCCTCAACAAAATGGAGTTGTTGAGAGGAAGAACCGAACGCTCATAGAGATGGCGAGAACGATGCTTGATGAATACAAGACACCGAAGCATTTTTGGGGGGGAAGCGGTCGAGACAGCTTGTCATGCTATCAACATGCTTTATCTTCATAAGCTCCTCGGCAAGACATCTTACGAGCTCCTCACCGATAACAAACCCCAAGTGGGATACTTTCGTGTCTTTGGTTCGAAATGCTATATCCTTGATAAGCATCGTCGGTCTAAATTTGCTCCTAAAACTCATGAAGGTTTTTTTCTTGGTTATGGATCAAACTCCCACACCTACCGTGTCTACAATAATTTCACCCGAAAGGTTGAAGAGACGGTAGACGTGAAGTTTGATGAATCTAATGGCTCGCAAGTAGAGCAAATGCCTATTGATGTAGGAGACAAGGACCCATCGGAAGCTATCCAAGATTTCTCTATTGGAAAGATCCGTCCCATGGAAGTGAAGGAGAGTACCTCATCTACATATGTGGAGCCCCCTACCTCACGGCAAGATGAACCTCAAGGCAACATGGAGGCCTCCACAAGTGGAACTCACCAAGATGAGGAAGTGCAACAAGAAGATCCACCACAACCTCCTTCTCCACCGCCTCAAGACAACACCAACAACAATGAAGAAGAAGAAGAGGAAGATGAAGATGATGAGGAAGCTCAGCCACAACCTCAACAAAAGCTATCCCGAGTCCGAGCAAGAGTCAAGAAAAATCATCCCGTGGAACAAATGATGAACAACATCAACTCCGGGAGAATTACTCGCTCTAAAACTCGCTTAGCTAACTTTTGTGAGCATTACTCATTTATCTCTAGTATTGAACCTATGAAGGTAGAAGAAGCACTTGAAGACCCGGATTGGGTGAATGCTATGCACGAAGAGCTACACAACTTCGAGAGGAACAATGTATGGACTTTGGTAGAGAAGCCCAAGGATGATCAAAACGTCATTGGAACCAATGGGTGTTTCGGAACAAGCAAGATGAAGATGGACAAGTCATCCGCAACAAGGCTCGTCTCGTAGCTCAAGGTTACACACAAGTCGAAGGTATGGACTATGGTGAGACCTATGCCCCCGTTGCTAGACTTGAGTCCATTCGCATTCTTCTTGCTTATGCCAATCACCATGATATTACTCTCTATCAAATGGATATCAAAAGTGCTTTCCTAAATGGTGAAATTGAGGAGGAAGTATTTGTGAAACAACCTCCCGGATTTGTGAATCCCAAAAAGCCTAATCATGTTTACAAGTTGCACAAAGCTCTTTATGGTCTTAAACAAGCTCCTAGAGCTTGGTACAAATGCTTGACTAGCTTTCTTCTTGAAAAAGGCTTTGAGATTGGAAAGATAGACTCAACACTGTTCACGAAAAGGGTTGATGGTGAACTATTTGTGTGCCAAATATATGTTGATGATATTATCTTTGGTTCAACTAACCCTCATTTTAGCGAGAAGTTTGGAAAGCTCATGTCGGAGAAGTATGAGATGTCCATGATGAGTGAACTCAAATTCTTCCTTGGGTTGCAAATCAAGCAATCTAAGGAGGGTACCTTTGTCTCACAAACAAAGTACACCAAGGATCTCTTCAAGAAATTCAACATGCAAGAAAGCAAAGGTATGAGAACCCCCATGCCTACAAGTGGACATAATGACTTGACAAAAGATGGAGAACCTGTTGATCAAAAGGTTTACCGATCTATGATTGGTTCTCTACTATATATTTGTGCTTCTCGTCCTGACATAATGTTGAGTGTATGCATGTGTGCTCGATATCAAGCAGCCCCTAAAGAATGTCATCTTAAAGCTGTTAAAAGGATTGTGAGATATTTGATACACACACCAAAGTTTGGCATTTGGTATCCTAAGAGGGCCTCTTTCGACCTTGTTGGCTATTCCGACTCGGACTATGCGGTGACAGGTTGATAGAAAGTCAACTTCGGTGCGTGTCAATTCCTTGGTCGATCCCTTGTATCTTGGTCCTCCAAGAAACAAAATTCGGTATCATTATCCACTGCCGAAGCGGAATATATTGCTGCTGGTTCGTGTTGTGCTCAATTGCTATGGATGACACAAACGCTTAAGGATTATGGGATACATGTGAGACATGTTCCCTTGCTTTGTGACAATGAGAGAGCGATTAAAATTGGACAGAATCCCGTGCAACACTCTCGAACGAAACATATTGAAGTTCGTCACCATTTCATTCGTGATCACATTGCCAAGGGTGACATCATTCTTAAGCATGTTCGTACTGACAAACAACTCGCTGATATCTTTACAAAATCTCTTGATGAGAAGGTGTTTTGTCGCTTAAGGAGTGAGTTGAACATCATTGATGCTTCAAACTTGGAGTGAGAACTCCATTGATGCATGCAAGGCATGAGCCCACATGACTAATCCTTGATATTTCTCTTATGATGGTGATCATATGTCTTGGACACATTTGCCTCCTTGTATTGCATCTAACACCTTGCAGGTACTTGGATGATCTACATTCCACAAGATTACCACACACTCAAATCATGAGTAATCTTGTCATTGACCAAGTATCTAGCCCTTTGGGATGTTGAGTTCAAGGAACAAAATTCCACATATCCTTTTTGACAACTTATACATCTAGTATTTCACTCTTGTCATCTTGGATATCCTTGAGTATTTCCTTGCTTGCCTAACCCATGTAGGAAGATGAACTACACAAGTGGAAATGGCGCTCCAACTTCACATTCAATGAGCACCTACATCAAGTTCACCTACATGAACAAAGCAACAACAAGCCCAAGGTATGTTCTTCACATCTTTATGGAGCTTTGCTCAAAGTCATGAGTACAAGCAGCTTCATAAGATGTGATCACATCGAATGCTTAATCGAAAAATGGCAACCCCATTTTGAGCTTCAATGATGAGTATGAGCTATGATCAAATGTCCTCATTTGACTCCTAAGTCAATATACTCAAACATAGGTGACCTTGTCGCCGACCGTTATCTAGATGAAGTACATATGTTTTGGAGTCTTTCTATTTTCTCTTATTTTATCTCATTGAGTTTTCATTAATGAAAAAAAAACTTCATCTAGGAATCTTTTTCATTGCTATTCTTCTGTCTTTGTGAATATCCTTCTGGCTCTAATCAATTCCTCGAAAATCACTCACAAATTCATTGCAAATCCTTTGAAACATTCCTCGCAAAGTGAGCTGAATTATTTCTGTATTTCCTAGAAATTAAACTCGGCGTCACCGACTTAAATATTTCGGTCTAACCGAAAAGGATCTACCCTAAGTCCCTGACTTTCGGACCCACCGATCCATCTTAATTCGGTGTCACCGATTTATTTCTTCCAGGATATCATCCTCTGCAGCTCCACTCAATGATTCTCTATGCATGTTCCTTTTTGCCCTGTTGTGATTCTTAAGGATCCCACTTCTTTCTTTCCATCTTCCCTAACCTTCCTAGTTTGCTGTCCTTTTCGGCACTTGATGTCAAAGGGGGAGAAGACTTAGGGGGAGAAGAGAGGATTTAGGGGGAGAAGAAGAGCAATCTTACCTTAAGGGGGAGAGAATCACATCAAAGCTTTGCCGTGTTTTTCCTTATAAGAGAATTTCTTGCCGTGTTTCACATTGGACATTACAATTGGCGTCATTCTCATTTGGCATCATTCTTTTGATTTTGCTCTTTCCATCAAACCCTCTTGATCTGAGAAAACTCAAAGGGAGAGGAATCTTCACAATTGATATCTTATGGAAAGCAAAATCTCTCAGAGTTCATTGAAAATCTTTTAGTTTCGGAGACATGTTTGCTGATTCAAGCTTGTGCTCAATATGAGACACTCTTTATACATGTCATCCCTGGCTTGGTACTCTTGATGTTCTTGCAGTTGGTTAAAGAAATACTCTTGTGTTATCTAACCTTGTTTTCCCAAGTTTATCTCTTCAGGTACAATGCCAAGGAACCTCAAGGTAAGTATATGCACCTTGCAGAATGTGCATGATGGTGACTTGCTTGTGAATACTTGTTTGCAAGAAATCACCATGCACATATGCATTATCACTCACTTCTTTTCATCTGCTCGATGCATATAGCCAAGCTGCATGTAGCACATCTTGCTTCTCTCTCTTGTGTGCTTGTGGTAGTCCAAAACCATAATTTATGAAAATCTTGCACACTTGTAGGGGGAGCCTGTGTACTACATGTTTGTCAAAGCTTTCGTGATAATTCTGTCTTTCTTTCAATAAGCTTTGATGTCTTGTTTAGTGTGTTGCCATCAATTACCAAAAAGGGGGAGATTGAAAGCACATTTGCTCCCTGGGTGGTTTTGGTAATTAATGACAACATACTTTGTGGTTGGACTAATGCTTTTATCAAGTATGTTTCAGGAAATTCAATCACATTGGCATGGCAAAAGGACTAAAGAAGTGGACCCCTCAAAATGCTAAGGCAAGCATTGGCAAAAGCTCAAGACTCCATTTTGGTTTAGTGATCCAAGATCACATTGAGTCCATAGGAAAAGCCAATACTATTAAAAGGGGATGAGGTTATGATGATGATCTGGTTGCTCAAGTGCTTAGTGATACATCTCCTAAACTATCAGCAACTTTCACTGCCATATACACTCATAAGTAGTCTCGGTCCCACCGATATTCCAAACTCAGTCACACCGAGATGAACCACCTCAGCCATAAGCCAAACCCTAGTAAACTCGGATTTTCCGATTCTGAACTCGGTCTCACCGAAACATGAGTTGCCAAGCTTCAGAACATTCATCATCAAATCGGTGTCACCGAGATGATGAAGTCGGTCCCACCGAAATTGGCATGCTCTTGTCATTGCACGAATCGGACTAACCGAGATTGTATATTCGGTCCCACGAAAATCCCGCGTTCACATTATTTGAACTATCGGTCTCACCGAGTTGTCCACTTCGGTCTCACCGAGATTGCTCAAATGTGTGTAACGGTGGATTTTGTGTGGAGGCTATTTATACCCTCCACCCCTCTTCATTCGTGGAGAGAGCCATCGAAAGAACTACCACTCCTACCTTACATTTCGAGAAGAGAACTACCTACCCTTGTGTTGAGATCAAGTTGCTCCACTCCCACCATATGAAGCTTGATCTCTAGCCTTCCCAAGTTGCTTTCCACTCAATCCTTTCTTCCACCACAGCCAAATCGGTGAGGAGAGTTGAGTGTTGGGGAGATTATCATTTGAAGCACAAGAGCAAGGAGTTCATCATCATCTACAACATCTATTACCTTTTGGAGGGTGGTGCCTCCTAGATTGGTTAGGTGTCGCTTGGGAGCCTCCGTCATCGAGATGTGGAGTTGAACCAAGAAGTTTGTAAGGGCAAGGAGATCGCCTACTTCGTGAAGATCTACCCCGAGTAAGGCTAGCCCTCCGTGGGCGTGAGGCCATGATGGAATAGACAAGGTTGCTTCTTCGTGGACCCTTCGTGGGTGGAGCCCTCCGTGGACTCTGCAGCCGTTACCCTCCGTGGGTTGAAGTCTCCATCAACGTGGAAGTACGATAGCACCACCTATCGGAACCACGAGAAAAATCACCGCGTCTCCAAATTGCGTTTGATCTTCTCCACTTCTGTTTACTACTTGTGCAATTTACTTTCCGCTGCCCATACTCTAGAATTGCATGTGTAGTGTGCTACTTGACTTGTGTGTTATGCAAAATCTGCCAAAATCTGTCCTTGATAAAAGACAGAATCTTTATCTTGTCGAGTAGTCTAATCACCCCCCCTCTAGACACTCTCACCTTCTTCGATCCCTCACAATACCGCCGAACCAAAGTATGACATGCTGGTAAGCAGTATGACTTGTATCACCCACAACTCACTTGTGTTCTACTCGTGCATATAACATCAACGCATAAAACCTAGGCTCTGATACCACTGTTGGGGAATGTAGTAATTTCAAAAATTTCCTACGCACACGCAAGATCATGGTGATGCATAGCAACGAGAGGGGAGAGTGTGTCCACGTACCCTCATAGACCGAAAGCGGAAGCGTTAGAACAATGCGGTTGATGTAGTCGTACGTCTTCACGGCCCGACCGATCAAGCACGGAAACTACGGCACCTCCGAGTTCTAGCACATGTTCAGCTCGATGACGTCCCTCGAACTTTGATCCAGCCGAGTGTCGAGGGAGAGTTCTGTTAGCACGACGGTGTGGTGACGATCTTGATGTACTACCGACGCAGGGCTTCGCCTAAGCACCGCTACGATATTATCGAGGTGGATTATGGTGGAGGGGGGCACCGCACACGGCTAAGAGATCCAAGGGATTAATTGTTGTTCCTAGAGGTGCCCCCCTGCCCCCGTATATAAAGGAGCCAGGGGGAGGGGTTTGGCCGGCCAGGAGGGGCGCGCCAGGAGGAGTCCTCCTCCCACTGGGAGTAGGACTCCCCCCTTCCTTGTTGGAGTAGGAGAGAAGGAAAGAGGGGGAGAGGAGGAAGGAAAAGGGGGCTGCACCCCTTGTCCAATTCGGACCAGAGGGGGGCTGCGCCCCTCCTTCCTTTCGACCTCTCTCCTCTATTCCCGTATGGCCCAATAAGGCCCATATACTCCCCGGCGAATTCCCATAACTCTCCGGTACTCCGAAAAATACCCGAATGACTCGGAACCTTTCCGAACTCCGAATATAGTCGTCCAATATATCGATCTTTACTTCTCGACCATTTCGAGACTCCTCGTCATGTCCCCGATCTCATCCGGACTCCGAACTCCTTGGTACATCAAAACTCATAAACTCATAATAAATCATCATCGAAACCTTAGCGTGCGGACCTGCGGGTTCGAGAACTATGTAGACATGACCGAAACACGTTTCTGGTCAATAACCAATAGCGGGACCTGGATGCCCATATTGGCTCCCACATATTCTACGAAGATCTTTATCGGTCAAACCGCATAACAACATACGTTGTTCCCTTTGTCATCGGTATGTTACTTGCCCGAGATTCGATCGTCGGTATCCAATACCTAGTTCAATCTCGTTACCGGCAAGTCTCTTTACTCGTTACATAATACATCATCTCACAACTAACTCATTAGTTGCAATGCTTGCAAGGCTTATAGTGATGTGCATTACCGAGAGGGCCCAGAGATACCTCCCCGACAATCGGAGTGACAAAACCTAATCTCGAAATACGCCAACCCAACATGTACCTTTGGAGACACCTGTAGTACTCCTTTATAATCACCAAGTTACGTTGTGACGTTTGGTAGCACCCGAAGTGTTCCTCCGGTAAACGGGAGTTGCATAATCTCATAGTTACAGGAACATGTATAAGTCATGAAGAAAGCAATAGCAACATACTAAACGATCAAATGCTAAGCTAACGGAATGGGTCAAGTCAATCACATCATTCTCCAAATGATGTGATCCCGTTAATCAAATGACAACTCTTTTGTCCATGGCTAGGAAACATAACCATCTTTGATAAACGAGCTAGTCAAGTAGAGGCATACTAGTGACACTATGTTTGTCTATGTATTCACACATGTATTATGTTTCCGGTTAATACAATTCTAGAATGCTCTGCACGGAGCTACTCTAGCTAATTGCTCCCACTTTCAATATGTATCCAGATTGAGACTTAGAGTCATCTGGATCAGTGCCAAAACTTGTATCGACGTAACCCTTTACGATGAACCTTTTTGTCACCTCCATAATCGAGAAATATATCCTTATTCCACTAAGGATAATTTTGACCAATGTCCAGTGATCTACTCCTAGATCACTATTGTACTCCCTTGCCAAACCAGGGCAGAGTATACAATAGGTCTGGTCCATAGCATGGCATACTTTTATAGAACCTATGACTGATGCATAGGGAATGACTTTCATTCTCTTTCCATTTTCTGCCGTGGTCGGGATTTGAGTCTTACTCAATTTCATACCTTTGCAACACAGGCAAGAACTCTTTCTTTGACTGTTCCATTTTGAACTACTTCAAAATCTTGTCAAGGTATGTACTCATTGAAAATCTTATCAAGCGTCTTGATCTATCTCAATAGATCTTGATGCTCAATATGTAAGTAGCTTTACTGAGGTCTTTCTTTTAAAGAACTCCTTTCAAACACTCCTTTATGCTTTGCAGAATAATTCTACATTATTTCTGATCAACAATATGTCATTCACATATACTTATCAGAAATTTTGTAGTGCTCCCACTCACTTTCTTGTAAATACAGGCTTCACTGCAAGTCTTTATAATACTATATGCTTTGATCAACTTATCAAAGCGTATATTCCAACTCTGAGATGCTTGCACCAGTCCATAGATGGATCGCTGGAGCTTGCACATTTTGTTAGCACCTTTAGGATTGACATAACCTTCTGGTTGTATCATATACAACTCTTCTTTAATAAATCCATTGAGGAATGTAGTTTTGACATCCATTTGCCAAATTTCATAAAATGTGGCAATTGCTAACATGATTCGGACAGACTTTTAAGCATCGATACGAGTGAGAAAATCTCATTGTATTCAACACCTTGAACTTTGTCAAAAACCTTTTCTGACAAGTCTAGCTTTGTCGATAGTAACACTACTATCAACATATGTCTTCCTCTTGAAGATCCATTTATACAATATGGCTTGCCGATCATCGGGCAACTCCACCAAAGTCCATACTTTTGTTCTCATACATGGATCCTATCTCAGATTTCATGGCCTCTAGCCATTTTGCGGAATCTGGGCTCATCATCGCTTCCTCATAGTTCATAGGTTCGTCATGGTCAAGTAACATGACTTCCAGAATAGGATTACCGTACCACTCTGGTGCAGATCTTCCTCTGGTAGACCTACGAGGTTCAGTAGAAACTTGATCTGAAGTTTCATGATCAATATCATTAGCTTCCTCACTAATTGGTGTAGTTGTCACAGGAACCGGTTCTTGTGATGAACTACTTTCCAATAAGGGAGCATGTACAGTTACCTCATCAAGTTCTACTTTCCTCCCACTCACTTCTTTCGAGAGAAACTCCTTCTCTAGAAAGGATCCATCTTAGCAATGAATAACTTGCCTTCGGATTTGTGATAGAAGGTGTACCCAATAGTTACCTTTGGGTATTCTATGAAGATGCACTTCTCCCATTTGGGTTTGAGCTTATCAGGATGAAACTTTTTCACACAAGCATCGCAGCCCCAAACTTTAAGAAACGACAACTTGGGTTTCTTGCTCAACCACAGTTCAAATGGTGTCGTCTCAACGGATTTAGATGGTGCCCTTTTAACGTGAATGTAGCTGTCTCTAATGCATAACCCCAAAACGATAATGGTAAATCAATAAGAGACATCATAGATCGCACCATATCCAATAAAGTGCGGTTATGACGTTCGGACACACCATAACGTTGTGGTGTTCCAGGTGGTGTGAGCTGTGAAACTATTCCACATTATTTTAATTGAAGACCAAACTCGTAACTCAAATATTCATCTCCGCAATCAGATCGCAGAAACTTTATTTTCTTGTTACGATGATTTTTCCACTTCACTCTGAAATTCTTTGAACCTTTCAACTATTTCAGACTTATATTTCATCAAGTAGATATACCCATATCTGCTCAAATCATCTTGAGAAGGTCAGAAAATAACGATACTTGCCACGAGCATCAACACTCATTGGATCGCATACATTGGTATGTATTATTTCCAATAAGTCAGTAGCTTGCTCCATTGTTCCGGAGAACTGGAGTTTTAGTCATCTTGCCCAAAAGGCACGGTTCGCAAGCATCAAATGATTCATAACCAAGTGATTCTGAAAATCCATCTTCATGGAGTTTCTTCATGCGCTTTACACCGATATGACCCAAACGGCAGTGCCACAAATAAGTTGCACTATCATTATTAACTTTTCATATTTTGGCATAAATATTATGAATATGTGTATCACTACGATCGAGATCCAACAAACTATGTTCATTGGGTGTATGACCATCGAAGGTCTTATTCATGTAAACAGAATAACAATTTATTCTCTAACTTTAAATGAATAACCGTATCGCAATAAACATGATCAAATCATATTCATGCTCAAAGCAAATGCCAAATAATATTTATTTAGGTTTAACACTAATCCCGAAAGTATACGGAGTGTGCGATGATGATCATATCAATCTTGGAACTACTTCCAACACTCATCGTCACTTCACCCTCAACTAGTCTCTGTTTTATTCTCAGAACTCCTGTTTGAGTTACTAATCTTAGCAACCGAACAAGTATCAAATACTCAGGGGCTACTATAAACACTAGTAAGGCACACATCAATAACCTGTATATCAAATATACCCTTGTTCACTTTGCCATCCTTCTTATCCACCAAATATTCAGGGCATTTCCACTTCCAGTGACCATTTCCTTTGCAGTGTAAGCACTCAGTTTCAGGCTATGGTCCAGCTTTGGGCTTCTTCGCAGGAATGACAACTTGCTTGTCTTTCACTTGAAGTTCCCTTCCTTTCCCTTTGCCCTTCTCTTGAAACTTAGTGATCCTTGTCAATCATCAACACTTGATGCTCTTTCTTGATTTCTACCTTCGTCGATTTCAACATCATGAAGAGCTCGGGAATCGTTTACGTCATCCCTTGCATACTATAGTTCATCACGAAGTTCTAGTAACTTAGTGATGGTGACTAGAGAATTCTGTCAATCACTATCTTATCTGGAAGATTAACTCCCACTTGATTCAGCGATTGTAGTACCACGCACAATCTGAGCACATGCTCACTAGTTGAGCGATTCTCCTCCATCTTTTAGCTATAGAACTTGTTGGAGACTTCATATCTCTCAACTCGGGTATTTGCTTGAAATATTAACTTCAATTCCTGGAACATCTAATATGGTCCATGACGTTCAAAACATCTTTGAAGTCCCGATTCTAAGCCGTTAAGCATGGTGCACTAAACTATCAAGTAGTCATCATATTGAGCTAGCCAAACGTTCATAACGTCTGCATCTACTCCTGCAATAGGTTTTTCACCTAGCGGTGCATCAAGGACATAATTCTTCTGTGAAGCAATGAGGATAAACCTCAGATCACGGATCCAATCCGCATCACTGCTACTAACATCTTTCAACATAATTTTTCTCTAGGAACATATCAAAATAAACATATGAAGGAAACAATGCGAGCTATTGATCTACAACATAATTTGCAAAATACTACCAGGACTAAGTTCATGATAAATTAAAGTTCAATTAATCATATTACTTAAGAACTCCCACTTAGACAGACATCTCTCTAGTCATCTAAGTGATCCTGTGATCCAAATCAACTAAACCATGTCTGATCATCACGTGGGATGGAGTAGTTTTCAATGGTGAACATCACTATGTTGATCATATCTACTATATGATTCATGCTCGACCTTTCGGTCTCCGTGTTCCGAGGCCATATCTGTATATGCTAGGCTCATCAAGTTTAACCTGAGTATTCCGCGTGTGCAACTATTTTGCACCCGTTGTATTTGAACGTAGAGCCTATCACACCCGATCATCACGTGGTGTCTCAAAGACAAAGAACTTTCATAGCGGTGCATACTCGGGAGAACACTTCTTGATAATTAATGAGAGATCATCTTAAAATGCTACCGCCAAACAAAACAGAATAAGATGTATAACAGATAAACATCATATGCAATCAAAATATGTGACATGAGATGGCCATGATCATCTTGCGCCTTTGATCTCCATCTCCAAAGT
This sequence comes from Aegilops speltoides, assembly GCA_021437245.1. Taxonomy (NCBI): domain Eukaryota; kingdom Viridiplantae; phylum Streptophyta; class Magnoliopsida; order Poales; family Poaceae; genus Aegilops; species Aegilops speltoides. The sequence continues at coordinate 472,879,545 of CM038143.1, read as the reverse complement.
ACTGTCATGATCTCTATCGTCACTGGCACAACACTATGATCTTCATCCTCTTGATCTATATCAATGTGTCGTCACATGGTCATCTCGCCAACTATTGCTCTTGCAACTATTGCTATCGCATAGCAATAAAGTAAAGCAATTGTTTGTCACTTGCATCTTATGCAACAAAGAGACAACCATAGGGCTTCTGCCAGTTGCCGATAACTTCAACAAAACATGATCATCTCATACAACAGCTTATATCTCATCACGTCTTGACCATATCACATCACAACATGCCCTGCAAAAACAAGTTAGACGTCCTCTACTTTGTTGTTGCAAGTTTTATGTGGCTGCTACGGGCTGAGCAAGAACCGTTCTTACCTACGCATCAAAACCACAATGATAGTTCGTCAAGTTGGTGCTGTTTTAACCTTCGCAAGGACCGGGCGTAGCCACACTCGATTCAGCTAAAGTGAGAGAGACAGACACCCGCCAGCCACCTTTAAGCACGAGTGCTCGTAACGGTGAAACCAGTCTCGCGTAAGCGTACGCGTAATGTCGGTCCGGGCCGCTTCATCTCACAATACCGCCGAACCAAAGTATGACATGCTGGTAAGCAGTATGACTTGTATTGCCCACAACTCACTTGTGTTCTACTCGTGCATATAACATCAACGCATAAAACCTAGGCTCTGATACCACTGTTGGGGAACGTAGTAATTTAAAAAAATTCCTACGCACACGCAAGATCATGGTGATGCATAGCAACGAGAGGGGAGAGTGTGTCCACGTACCCTCGTAGACCGAAAGCGAAAGCGTTAGAACAACGCGGTTGATGTAGTCGTACGTCTTCACGGCCCGACCGATCAAGCACCGAAACTACGACACCTTCGAGTTCTAGCACACATTCAGCTCGATGACGTCCCTCGAACTCCGATCCAGCCGAGTGTCGAGGGAGAGTTCTGTCAGCACGACGGTGTGGCGACGATCTTGATGTACTACCGACGCAGGGCTTCGCCTAAGCACCGCTACGATATTATCGAGGTGGATTATGGTGGAGGGGGCACCGCACACGGCTAAGAGATCCAAGGGATTAATTGTTGTTCCTAGAGGTGACCCCTGCCCCCGTATATAAAGGAGCCAGGGGAGGGGTTTGGCCGGCCAGGAGGGGCGCGCCAGGAGGAGTCCTCCTCCCACCGGGAGTAGGACTCCCCCCTTCCTTGTTGGAGTAGGAGAGAAGGAAAGAGGGGGAGAGGAGGAAGGAAAAGGGGGCTGCACCCCTTGTCCAATTCGGACCAGAGGGGGGCTGCGCCCCTCCTTCCTTTCGGCCTCTCTCCTCTATTCCCGTATGGCCCAATAAGGCCCATATACTCCCCGGCGAATTCCCGTAACTCTCCGGTACTCCGAAAAATACCCGAATCACTCGGAACCTTTCCGAACTCCGAATATAGTCGTCCAATATATCGATCTTTATGTCTCGACCATTTCGAGACTCCTCGTCATGTCCCTGATCTCATCCGGGACTACAAACTCCTTCGGTACATCAAAACTCATAAACTCATAATAAAACTGTCATCGAAACCTTAAGCGTGCGGACCCTACGGGTTCGAGAACTATGTAGACATGACCGAAACACGTTTCCGGTCAATAACCAATAGCGGGACCTGGATGCCCATATTGGCTCCCACATATTCTACGAAGATCTTTATCGGTCAAACCGCATAACAACATACGTTGTTCCCTTTGTCATCGGTATGTTACTTGCCCGAGATTCGATCGTCGGTATCCAATACCTAGTTCAATCTCGTTACCGGCAAGTCTCTTTACTCGTTACGTAATACATCATCTCACAACTAACTCATTAGTTGCAATGCTTGCAAGGCTTATAGTGATGTGCATTACCGAGAGGGCCCAGAGATACCTCCCCGACAATCGGAGTGACAAAACCTAAGCTCGAAATACGCCAACCCAACATGTACCTTTGGAGACACCTGTAGTACTCCTTTATAATCACCCAGTTACGTTGTGACGTTTGGTAGCACCCGAAGTGTTCCTCCGGTAAACGGGAGTTGCATAATCTCATAGTTACAGGAACATGTATAAGTCATGAAGAAAGCAATAGCAACATACTAAATGATCAAATGCTAAGCTAACGGAATGGGTCAAGTCAATCACATCATTCTCCTAATGATGTGATCCCGTTAATCAAATGACAACTCTTTTGTCCATGGCTAGGAAACATAACCATCTTTGATAAACGAGCTAGTCAAGTAGAGGCATACTAGTGACACTATGTTTGTCTATGTATTCACACATGTATTATGTTTCCGGTTAATACAATTCTAGCATGAATAATAAACATTTATCATGATATAAGGAAATAAATAATAACTTTATTATTGCCTCTAGGGCATATTTCCTTCAGGAGTCCACGAAGGCCCCATCTGGTAATATTTGCTTTAAACTGAAATAATGTCATGGCATGTACCAGTTAAGTATTCGGCATGAGTGCAATTCTAACAATAGAATCTGCAGACAATCCCGGAGGCAATCCGGAGATCGTACCAGAGGACGAGCAACATGTTCGGCGACAGCTGAAGGCTGGCCAGCGTGTGCTTACAAAGGTTATAAAGGAGAAAAATACTCTCCAGGACGCGAACGTCGAATTAAAGGATGTTCGGGCCCAGCTTGCTGACTCCGTAAAGGAGAATAAGAGGCTACGGCGCGGCATATTCAGTAAGTGCCCTGAATAACCACTATAAAGTTCGGCAAAGAAGCGTGCTAACAGAATTATGTCTATAGGCATGCTGACAGGCCGTCCCGAGGAGGAGATGCCCGGATCTGCAGGCGATCTTCTGCTGGAGCTCTCACAACTGCACGAACATGTCCGGCAGGTGATGCGGAGCATTGCCCAGGCCTTGTGGACATCCGCCTCCCTGACAGGACGCATGGGGGAGCTTGTGGAGATGCTCTAGGGAGCGCGGCAGCGCTTCCGATTATGGAAGATATCGGTCTGCCGGCAAGGCGCAAGGGAAGCCTGGGCCATGGTGAAGACGCGTTACACCAAGGCTGACCTGAACCACATGGCCGAGGTCGGACCTGTAGGTTCAGATGGGAAGGAGATCCCTGTACATCTGGTGTATGACCAAGTAGCATTTGCCGCTAAGTATTCCCAATAGGACTGTAGGCTAGACAGCCTGTTGGATGGTATAAAAGAAGAATTTAGTCAGTCTAAGTGACATTGTACTTCGAAGGACATATTTGTCCCTAGACGGATTGTAAATCATTTGTCTTGGCCAACCTTTTCGCTTCAACCTCTAGACCCGACAGTCCGGAGTGTATCCGAATACCCGCACAGTTATGTGAAAACCGGGGCACGCGTGGAAACCAGGCGTAGGGGTCATAAGTGCTTGAACAGACAAGTACCCAACTAGTTATGTTATATTACATGGGTAGTAAGAAACATCTTCCAGGGAGAATAGGTCCATTAAGGGTTCCTTTCCCTGGGTGTTCATGCATTGATGTGCATGTCCGAACTGTGAAAATTTACGCAGGATATAAGCATCTGGAGGCATGTTTTGTCATAGGTAAAATACATCTTTTGTTCACCGACCGAATATTCCCTTAAGAACGCTAGCTTTGGGCTTCACCCAGTCTAAGGTACACATCCGGCTGACCCGGCAGTAACAATCGCAAAGGTGCTCCCCTTATGCCCTAGCCTAATTAACGAGAACGTAGGGTACAAACACAAGAGCCAGGCAATCTAGCTTGGCCAAAACTTAAGTCATATCGATGCATATAGTGGTGAAAAAAGGCACATACGGAGAAGTGACGCGTATGTGGTGGGCGTAAAGCCCAAAAGACAACTATGCTTCTGTGTAAGAAGCCCCCAGGTATATTGAGCGCGCATAGCACGGCCAGAGTGTACGGTCAAAGCATACTTGAAGATTTTAAGATTATAAGTGTAAAAGGCAGAGAGAGAGGATATAATTTTAAAAGGGAGACGGAGGTAAGGAGACAAACACGGAGTTCGGCACTAGGCGTAAAATTTTCAGAGTCTGGCACGTTCCATGGGTTCAGCTCGAGTCGATTGTCTGATGCATCACGCAGATGGTACGCACCTCCAATGAGAACTTTTTCTTCTCTGGTAGGCGTAGAACGAGTTCGCCAATGTTATAAGTTTTGGCCCGTACTTCTCTGCTTTGATACCTTCAAGCCTGCTGTTGATAGAATGCGGAACGGGCCTTCACGACGTCACGCTCCTCCTCCAGGGCATCTAAGTTGTCCTGCCGATCCAGCTCGGCTTCTCTCTCTCTTCATACATGCGCACTCTAGGTGAATCATGGATGATATCGTAGGGTAGCACTGCTTTTGCGCCGTACACCTTAAAAAATGGTGTGTATACAGTTGTGTGATTTGGCGTGGTCCGCAGCCCCCTTAATATGGAGTCAAGCTCCTCGACCCAATGCGTATCTGATTCCTTCTAGGATCGCACTAGTCTGGGTTTAATGCCACTCATAATAAGACCGTTCGCTCGTTCGACTTGACCATTTGTTTGGGGGTGATAGACGGAGGCGTAATCAAGATTTATGCCCATTTTGCTGCACCAGGTTTTCACCTCATCGGCTGTAAAGTTTGAGTCGTTATCGGTGATGATGCTATGGGGGACACCGTAGCGGTGTACGACCCCGGATACAAAGTCTATCACTGGTCCGGATTCTGCCGTTTTAACTGGTTTGGCTTCTATCCATTTGGTGAATTTATCGACCATGACCAACAAGTATTTCTTCTTATGGCTTCCTCCTTTAAGGGGTCCAACCATATCGAGCCCCCAGACTGCAAAGGGCCAAGTTATGGGGATTTTTTGGAGGGCGGTGGGTGGCATATGGCTTTGATTTGCAAAAAGCTGGCAACCGATGCAGTGTTGAACAAGGTCTTGTGTGTCTGCCCGGGCTGTCGGCCAGTAGAAACCTGTACGGAAGGCCTTGCTTACGAGCGCCCAAGCTGCGGCATGGTGGCCGCTGAGTCTGGCATGAATTACAGCCAAGAGCAGCCGCCCTTCCTCTTTGGAGATGCACCTTTGGAGCACTCCGGTTGCACTTTTCTTATAAAGCTCTCCCTCGTGGACTTTGTAGGCTTTAGAGCGCCGCACAATGCAACATGCCTCATTTTGGTCCTCTGGGAGTTCCTGCCTATTTAAGTAAGCTAGGAAGGGTTCCGTCCACGGGGCGATGACCGCCATGATCACGTGGGCCGAAGGTGTGATTTCGGTGGCGGAGCCTCCGACGTCAGATTGTTCAGGATCTGGGGTTGTATGCGGATCCAGATTAGTATTGTCGGACTCCCCTTCCCATACCACGGAAGGCTTGAACGGCCTTTCCAAAAAAATGTTTGGTGGGACGGGGTCACGTTTAGCGACGATGCGGGCAAGCATATCCGCCGCTTGATTGTTTTCTCGAACAACATGGTGGAATTCGAGCCCCTCGAATCGAGCTGACATTTTGAGAACGGCATTGCGGTAAGCCGCCATTTTTGGGTCCTTGGCATCAAAGTCTCCATTTATTTGAGATATTGCGAGATTTGAATCCCCGCGTACTTCAAGATGTTGAATGCCCATGGAGACTGCCATCCGAAGACTGTGCAACAGAGCCTCATACTCTGCTGCATTGTTGGAATCTGTGTAAAGTATTTGGAGTACGTATTGGACAGTATCTTCGGTGGGGGACGTCAGGATGACGCCAGCCCCTAGACCAGCTAGCATCTTAGAGCCGTCAAAGTGCATGATCCAGTTGGAGTACGTGCCGTACTCTTTAGGGAGTTCAGCTTCTGTCCATTCAGCGACGAAGTCAGCCAGTACTTGCGACTTAATGGCCCGCCGTGGTTTGTATGTTATGTCGAACGAAAGGAGCTTGATAGCCCATTTTGCAATCCGGCCCGTGGCATTGCAGTTATTTATTATGTCATTGAGTGTTACTTCAGAGGCCACCGTGATTGAACACTCTTGAAAGTAGTGTCGTAGTTTTCGGGATGCCATGAAGACCGCGTATGCTATCTTTTGATAATGTGGGTACCGTGACTTGCATGGAGTGAGGACAGCGGATACGTAGTATACCGGCTTTTGTAATGGGAATTTATGCCCGTCTGTCTCTTGTTCGACGACGAGCACTGCGCTTACAACCTGATGTGTTGCAGCTATGTATAGCAACATAGGTTCGCCGACATTTGGTGCTGCCAGAAATAGGTTGGTGGCCAAGAGGGCTTTTATTTCCTCCAGCCCCGCCGTGGCTGCATCTGTCCACTCGAAGTGTTCGGTGCATCGAAGAAGGCGATAAAGAGGTAGCGCCTTTTCTCCTAATCGGGAGATAAAGCGACTTAGGGCGGCCACACATCCGGTTAATTTCTGGATTTGCTTGAGGTCTGTTGGGGTAGCCAACTGTGACAGAGCTCGGATTTTGGCCGAATTTGCTTCAATTCCTCTATTGGAGACAATAAAGCCCAAGAGTTTTCCGGCTGGTACGCCGAAAACGCATTTTTCCGGGTTGAGCTTGATGTCGTATGTTCGGAGATTGTCGAACGTAAGACTCAAGTCGTCTATTAACGATTCGACGTGTCTAGTTTTAATGACCACATCGTCTACGTAAGCCTCCACTGTTTTGCCGATTTGTGTTTCTAGGCATGTCTAAATCATGCGTTGATAGGTTGCACCGGCATTTTTGAGCCCGAAAGGCATGGTGTTAAAATAGAAGGGACCGTATGGAGTGATAAATGCTGTTGCGGCTTGATCGGACTCCGCCATCTTGATTTGGTGGTATCCAGAGTATGCGTCGAGGAAACACAATGAGTCGTGTCCCGCGGTAGTGTCAATAATTTGATCGATGCGAGGGAGGGGGAAGGGATCCTTAGGGCAAGCTTTATTAAGGTCTTTGAAATCAACGCATAGGCGCTAGGATTTGTCCTTCTTTGGTACCATCACCAGGTTTGCTAGCCAGTCCGGATGTTTTATTTCTCTGATGAATTCGGCTTCGAGTAGCTTGGCTAGCTCTTCTCCCATGGCCTGTCGCTTGGGTTCTGAGAAGCGCCTAATAGTCTGTTTGACCGGCTTGTATCCCTTTAGTATGTTTAAGCTATGTTCGGCTAGCCTGTGTGGGATATCTGGCATGTCTAAAGGATGCCAGGCGAAAATGTCCCAATTCTCGCGCAAGAACTCTCGTAGTGCGGTGTCTATTGTGGGGTTCAGCTGTGTCCCAATTGATGTTGTTTTTGTAGGGTCCGTTGGGTGGACCTGAAATTTGACTATTTCGTCTGCTGGTTTGAAAGAGGTGGACTTGGGTCGTTTGTCGAGTATCACGTCGTCCTTGTCCACTGCGGAACGCAGCACAGTTAACTCTTCGGCCGCGAGGGCTTCGGATAATGCCTCCAGGGCTAGTGCGGCAGTTTTATTTTCGGCATGGAGTGCTATGTCCGGATCACTGGCTAGAGTGATGATTCCATTGGGCCCCAGCATCTTGAGCTTCATGTACCCGTAATGGGCTATAGCTTGGAAGCTTGCGAATGCATCTCGTCCCAAGAGGGCATGGTATCTACTGCTAAACGGGGCCATTTGGAATGTGATTTCTTCGGACCTGTAATTCTCTGGGGTGCCGAATACCACATCCAGTGCGATTTTCCTTGCGCATCGCACCTCCGGGCTAGGGATGATCCCTCTGAAGGTCGTGCTGCTTTGCTCAATGCGGCTCTTATCAATTTCCATTTTGTTATGAGTTTCCTCATAGATGAGGTTTAATCCGCTGCCGCCGTCCATGAGCACTTTAGTAAGCCAAAATCCATCAACGATTGGACTAAGGACCAAAGCGGCTGGTGCTCGGACTGTTCGAATTTGAGGTTCGTCACTGGCGCTGAAGGTTATGGCCGTATCGTTCCACGGGTTTATTGTTGCAACGTGGCAGACTATGGCGAGGCTGCGGAGCGCTTGCTTGCGCCTGTTGTTTGAGGCGAAGGTCTCGAAGACGGTCAGTACTGTATTGTTATTTTCTGCAGGATGGTGCTCTGTGGTATTGTCGATGAGAAGGTCCTCGCCGCTCTTGGCCACCTGCTGGAGTATCCAACATGCTCTAAGGTTGTGTGTTGGTATGGTGTCCGGTGTGCTGTGAATTTTGCATGGCCTATTGAGCCATCCCTCCAATACGGCTCCGCGCCCTATAGAAGGCTTTGGCTTCTTTGTGATTGGGTTGGGTGACTTGCGAGAGCGGACCCTTTTAGTTCGGACGAGGGATTTAGTTAGGGCCGGAGGATCCCAGAATTTTGTTTGGGTCTTCCAGGCGCTTTCCATCGCGTAGTACTTCTGTACTATGCCCGCCAGGTCGGCAAAGTGTGATATGTCACGGCGACTTATGGCATTGAGAATTCCCTTGTCCGTGCAATTTTTGCAAAAAAATGAGATTGTGTCTTCCTCGTGACAGTCCTTAACCTTGCTCATTACAAGGAGGAATCTGGCCCAGAAGTGGTGTATTGTCTCTTGGGGCACTTGTCTAATGTGTGAAAGATCGCTTGCGTCTAGGTGGGTGGGTGGAATTAAGTCCACGTCCTGACCCAATCTAGAACCCAGGGGCGAAGGAGCTCTTGAGCTTGGTAGCTCGGGCTCCAAGATATTGCCCAATATTTGTGGCCCGCTGCCCGATTCTAAGTTCGAAGCCTGGGCCACGTCCTCCCGCAAACGGGTATCCGGCTCAGAGAGCTCGGGAATCCGGACATAGTTCGTCCTCAAAATAGAGGAAGAATTGTCATTTTGTTCCTCCACCACCGCTATCTGATGGGTGACCGGCGGAGAGTTAATCTCCCTTAGGTTGGGTTTAAGCCCAATCCAATCATAGTCCATAGCGACTCCCAGGGCGGCGATGCGATCCAAGAGCTCGTTTAAGGAGGAGAGCTCCATTGGATCCATCTGCTCGGTGAATTTCGAGCTGACGCGGAGGTTATTTTTGATGACCTGAGCTGTCATCATCGGCGCGGTGGCCGAACAGGCGGCCATGATGAAACCGCCCAGCCAGAGAGTTTGGCCTACAGCCAGGGATCCTCCGAAGGTGATGCTATCCTTGACAACAAGGCGAGCCATCAAGCCTTATCGGGGCGGCACAGTGGAACTCTCAATGAAAGCACCAATGTCGGTGTCAAAACCGGCGGATCTCGGGTAGGGGGTCCCAAACTGTACGTCTAAGGCTAATGGTAACAGGAGGTAGGGGACACGATGTTTTACCCAGGTTCGGGCCCTCTCGATGGAGGTAGTACCCTACTTCCTGCTTGATTGATCTTGATGATATGAGTATTACAAGAGTTGATCTACTGCGAGATCGTAGAGGCTAAACCCTAGAAGCTAGCCTATGATTATGATTGTTGTTGTCCTACGGACTAAACCCTCCGGTTTATATAGACACTTGAGGAGGCTAGGGTTACATAGAGTTGGTTACAGAGAAGGAAATCTACATATCTGAATATCCAAGCTTGCCTTCCACGCAAAGGAGAGTCCCATCCGGACACGGGACAAAATCTTCAATCTTGTATCTTCATAGTCCAACAGTCCAGCCAAAGTATATAGTCCGACTGTCCGAGGACCCCTTAATCCAGGACTCCCTCAATCACCATATTCCCTTTGTTGATGTCAGTGGTTGGAAAACGATTGATGCATCAAAGAGATTCAGCATAGCTAATCAGAAATCTGCAGGAAGCTTCAATTGGAGGTGGTAGCTTATGGTGTACTATTTCATTACATACATACCAACTCCTCCACGGCACCATCAACACATGCATGCGATCATCTTCATTTAGCTTGTACAGAAGATCAAAAAGCCACTCAAGCCTTGTATTCATCACTGAAGCTATGTCCGGCAATAGCCATTTTTCTTGCATAGCATTTCACAAAGCAACATCCAATGGGCATCTACAGAATGTGTGGAATGTGTCCTCCGGTTCCATCGCACACAGCAAACAAAGGTTAGACACCTCAAGTTTCCGTGATTTTTTATTCACCCAATTAGCCAGTGAATTTGTGACCAAACGCCATGCAAAGATACGCACCTTTAGTGGAGCAGGGCACCTCCATATAAGTGCCCAGACGGCACGTCACCCATCAGGTGCCCTCTATGCGGCCGTAGTCTGACGGTGAATCTCGTCATAGGATAGACGATAAGCACTCCGGACTGTGAACGATCCAGAACGCTCAGGCGCCCAAGCGATAATGTCTCTGTCTAACCGTGGCACCACCTTGATCTTCATAATTTTCATGACATCTACCGACATGAAATGTTGATGAAGTAGTTGCACGTTCCAATTTCCTCGGACGTCCAGGAGCTCGCTAACACGCCGAAGGCGGCAGCGCCCCCAAATACGTACAAATATTGGCAACCTCGCAAGTGGATGTAGTATCCACTGGTCACGCCAAATACGTACAGAAGCACCATCACCAGTGCGCCAAATTAGACCTTTCTTTAGAAGCTCAAGATCGTGGACAATAGACTGCCATGTCTGGGATGAGTTGCCCGAAAAGACCGTATCTTCCAGAAGTCACACCGGGTAATATCTCGCTTTGAGCACCTGCGCACATAAACTGTCAGGGGAAGCAATAAGACGTCAAGCCTGTCTAGCCAGAAGTGCCTGGTTGAAGTGTCTGAAGTCACGAAAGCCCATGCTGCCTTGCACTTTCGGTTTAATCAATGTATCCCACGCACGCCAATCTGTCTTCCTCTCCCCTCCTTGCCCCCCATCAAAAGTTACGTACCATGCGAGTAAGATCATCACAACCACTCCGGGGCAAACGAAAAACACCCTTGATATATGTAGGTGGGGACTGCGCAACCGCCTTAATGAGAATTTCTTTGCCCCCTTGTGACGCCGCTTCTCCCCACTGTAAGATACGCTTAGTAAGTTGCTCTTGTAGATTTTGAAACTCGCCCTTCGACATTCTACCAGATGGTGTGGGGAGACCGAGATACTTATCATCGAACCCCACCATCTGAACCTGCAAGGTATGCACAACCTCCTGCTTGTCGTTGTCACCACAACATGGACCAAATAAAATAGAACATTTCACCGAGTTAATGAATTGTCCTGTGATACGCTCATAAATAGCCAGTGCATCTCCCACCTGGGTAGCTTCTTCCTGAGTAGCACGGAAGAACATTAAAGTGTCGTCTGCGAATAGGAGGTGTGAGATACCTGGAGTCCTTGGACACACATGAATAGGAGAAATCCTTCCTTGTCCGACCTTCTGTTTCAAAATAGCATCAAGTCCATCAGCTACGAACAAAAACAAAAACGGCAATAGAGGGTCACCCTGCCGAAGTCCACGCGACGGTGCTAACGAATCTGAGAGGGCTCCATTTAGTTTAACACTATATCTCACCGAGGTTACACACGCCATAATCCACTGTATCCACTGGTGATGAAAACCCAACTGTTTCATCATTCGCTCCAGGAAATTCTAGTCTACCCTGTCATATGCCTTTGATAGGTCCACCTTGTAAGCACAAAAACTATTCTCGTGATTCCTTTCCTGTTTGATGGTATGCATACACTCAAAAGCTATGAACGCATTATCTGTAATAAGTCTACCAGGGACGAAGGCGCTCTGCTCAGGAGCAACAATAACATCAAGGAGAGGTCTCAAATGATTTACTAGGCACTTGGAGATGACCTTGTAAACTACGTTATATAGACTGATTGATCTGAACTCATTTAGCTTCTTTGGATTCGCAACCTTTGGGATAAGCAAAATAGTAGTTGAGTTTACCTCATCCGGCATGTGTCCAGCCATAAAGAACAACCTGACAGCCACCATTACATCCTCTTTCATTAAAGCCCAATTCCGCTGAAAAAATCAAGCTGGAAATCCGTCTAGACCCGGGGCTTTTAGTGGCCCAATATGTAACAACACATCTTCTATTTCCTTATCTATGAATGGAGCACAAAGAGCAGTATTCATATCACCCATTATTTTAGCTTGGAATAGATTCACTACCTCTTCTGGGTTGATGTTCGGATCAGTTGTAAATAATTGCATGAAATGGGTACGGGCCATATCCAACATCACGTTCTTATTAGTTTGCCAAACATCATTAGCATCCAATAGTCCTCGTACTGCATTCTTTATGGCTTGCCACATCGCTTTTCTGTGAAAAAACTTTGTGTTCCTACCCCCCTCCTTGAACCAAGCAATGCGCGAGCACTGTAACCACAACATCTCCTCCCTGAATAAAAGTTCATTCATTTCGTCCATGTGCTTCCTAATACCGCATTCATAAGCATCAGTTCCTCCAACCTTGATCTAGATTTCTCAAGCTGTCTTGTAACATTCCCAAATTTTTTATTACTCCAAGTATGCAGCTTACCCATCACCTGGCCGAGAGCCTTTTGAACATCACTTAAGTTTCTTTTAGTTCCTGCTGCACCCCATGCTTCCGCCACTACCTCATTAAGAGCATGATCTCTTTCCCACATCAATTCATAACAGTGACATCGGCCCGGCCGACGGGCCGTATCCAAAATACATGAGACCAACACTGGACAATGGTCTGACGCCGGTGAGACCAGGTGACGTACAACAACATCAGCAAACATATCTGAGGGAGTCCTGGACTAGGGGGTGTCCGGATAGCCGAACTATCATCATTGGCCGGACTCCAAGACTATGAAGATACAAGATTGAAGACTTCGTCCCGTGTCCGGATGGGACTTTCCTTGGCGTGGAAGGCAAGCTTGGCGTCTGGATATGTAGATCTCCTACCATTGTAATCGACTCTGTGTAACCCTAGCCCTCTCCGGTGTCTATATAAACCGGAGGGTTTTAGTCCGTAGGACGAACAACAATGATACCATAGGCTAGCTTCTAGGGTTTAGCCTCCTTGATCTCGTGGTAGATCTACTCTTGTACTACCCATATCATCAATATCAATCAAGCAGGAGTAGGGTTTTACCTCCATCAAGAGGGCCCGAACCTGGGTAAAAACATCGTGTCCCTTGTCTCCTGTTACCATCCGCCTAGACGCACAGTTCGGGACCCCCTACCCGAGATCCGCCGGTTTTGACACCGACATTGGTGCTTTCAATTAGAGTTCCAGTGTGTCATCACCTATAGGCCCGATGGCTCCTTCGATCATCAGCAACGACGCGGTCCGGGGCAAGACTTTTCTCCCCGGACAGATCTTCGTATGCGGCGGCTTCGCACTGCGGGCCAATTCACTTGGCCATCTGGAGCAGATCGGAAGCTATGCCCCTGGCCATCAGGTCAGATTTGGAAGTTTGAACTATACGTCCGACATCCGTGGAGACTTGATCTTCGACGGATTCAAGCCACAGCCAAGCGCGCCGCGCTGTCACGATGGGCATGATTTAGCTCTCTGCTGCGGACGGTGCCACGAGGCCGCTGAAGAGTCCGCTCCGACCCTTAACTCGGAGCCGACTACGCCGATCGAGGATGGGTGGCCAGACACCACCTCGGGGGCTGCTACCTCTACGACGATGGAGCCGAATACCGACCCTGTCCCTTGTGAAGCTCGTGACTCCAAGGTGCCAGACTCTTCTCCGGACCCCGAACCTTCCGCGCTCCTGCCAATCGAACCCGATTGGGTGCCGATCATGGAGTTCACCGCTGCGGACATCTTTCAACACTCGCCTTTCGGCGACATCCTGAATTCGCTAAAGTGTCTCACTTTATCAGGAGAGCCTTGGCCGGATTATGGCCAGGACGGTTGGGATGCGGACGACGAAGAAATTCAAAGCCCACCCACCACCCACTTCGTAGCCATTGTCGATGACTTAACCGACATGCTAGATTTCGACTCCGAAGATATCGACGGTATGGACGACGATGCCGGAGACGACCAAGAACCAGCACCCACAGGGCACTGGAAAGCCACCTCAACTCACAATGTATATGGTGGATACACCTAAAGGAAGCGATAAGGAGGAACAACGGGACGCTGCAACGGATAACTCCCTCGAAAAACAGCCGAAACGGCGACGTAAGCGCCACCCAAAGTCCCGCCTCGGCAACGACAGCACCCATACAGACCCAGCCATAGAGCAGGGCAAACCGGTAGATGACGAGCATGCCCCTGAACAACCATCCGAACAGGATGAGTTGGATAAGCAATCCGTCCCCAACGAAAACAATAGTCCGGCCGATCTCACGCCAGACACATCGTTGGAGCAGAAGAACCTCCACAAAAGGCTCGTCGCCACTGCATGAAGTCTGAAGAAGCAGAAGCGGAAGCTCAAAACAGCGGAAGACGTACTCAGAATGAGATGGAGCAAAGTACTCAAGACCGCAGACAAATACGGCGATAGTCGCTAAGCAAAGAGCTACCCGAAGCGCAAACTATTGCCCGAATTTGACGAGGAGGCCGTAGAGCCCCCACAATCAAAAAACAAAGAGGCCGCCCGGTCGGATAGACGACCACATGACAAACAAAGAGCGGCAAGCGGCGTCGCACACGAGCCGGCACGTGATCCACATAAGGATCCTCGCAAAAAGGATGGCCCGGTCAGGTCCATCTATGGGCCAAGAAAGCAAGCTCCAGAAAGCAACACAACACGTCGAGTATTCGAAAATCACGGCCCACCCAAATACAGGGGCGCCGCACACCCCCTATGTTTCACCAATGAGGTGCTGGATCATGAATTTCCAGCGGGATTCAAGCCCGTAAATATAGAGGCATACGACAGAACAACAGACCCCGGAGTCTGGATTGAGGATTACATCCTGCACATACATATGGCTAGAGGAGATGACCTCCACGCCATAAAATACTTACCCCTCAAGCTCAAAGGGCCAGCCCGGCATTGGCTCAAAAGCCTCCCAGAAAATACCATTGGAAGTTGGGAAGAGCTCGAGGATGCGTTTGAACAAATTTTGGGGACTTATGTCCGCCCTCCGGATCTGAGACGATTTAAGTCACATAATTCAACAGCCGGAGAGTCAGCCCGCAAATTCTCGAACAGGTTCCTCACCAAAAGAACCAAATAGTCGATCGTTCGACGCCAAGCCTTAGCAGCCTTCAAACATAACGTCCGAGACAAATGGCTCGCCAGACACCTCGGCCAGGAAAAGCCAAGAACAATTGCCGCACTAACAAGCCTCATGGCCCGCTTTTGCGCGGGAGAGGATAGCTGGCTGGCTAGATGCAGTACCAGCGACCCAAGTACATCTGTGGTCAGGGATGGAAATGGGAAACCACGACGCAGAAAGGACCAGCGCTGGACTAAGGAAAATGGCCCAAAGAGCACGGCAGTCAACGCCGGGTTCAAAAGCTCTCGGCAGAACAACAAAACACTGCCTCTCAAGGACAACAACAACGAGCTATCCAACCTAAACAAAATCTTGGACAAGATATGCCAAATCCACAGCACCTCCGGGAAGCCTGCAAACCATACCCACAGAGATTGTTGGGTCTTCAAACAGTCCGGCCGACTTAATGCCGAACACAAGGGGCTCGAAACACCAAGTGAGGACGATGACGAACTCCACAAGCAGAGCACCGACAAACAAAGGAACTTCCCACAAGAGGTCAAAACAGTAAACTCACTTCATGTGACAACAGGCAAAAATAGAGCGGTGCCCACTAAAGTACGCGCCGCACGGTCCACCCCAGCGGAGTCCCGACACTGGATGTCAAAACCAATCACCTTCGACCATCAGGATTACTCCGGAAGTATCCGGAATGCAGGATGGACTGCTCTGATATTAGATCCTATAATCGACGGACTACAATTTACACAAGTCCTAATGGACGGCGGCAGTGATCTAAACCTACTATATCAGGATACAATCCGCAGAATGGGGATAGACCCAACCAAAATACGCCATAACAACACTTCCTTTAAAGGAGTGATGCCAGGTCCATATGCCCATTGTACGGGCTCTTTACCACTAGAAGTTGTGTTCGGCTCATCCGACAACTCCCGGCGCGAAAAGTTAATCTTCCACATCGCCCCATTTAAAAGTAGCTATCAAGCACTATTGGGACGCAAAACTTTCGCCCGCTTTAATGCAATACCGCATTATGCATCTCTTACATTTAAAATGCCCGGTCCACGGGGCATCATTTCATTAAAGGGAAACTTCGAGTGTCCCTTGAATATGGAAGAACGTGAGACTGCCTTGACAGCCACACACTAATCCGGCTTTGCTGATCAAAGCCCCTAAACAGGTCATTCAGACCCCGGACACGGTTAGGCGAGTCCGGTATAAATAAACAAGGGGCTTACTAGCCGCGCACCCCTTTACAAGGGGCTCCACGCATGCACAAAAAGAGACAATAAAGCTCAATTTTATTTATTCTTTGAATCATACTCTGTTTATTTCAAAATACATCTTTCGCACGAACTCTTCTTCCAACTAAGTTCTTCTCTTTTACAGATGAACACCGTGCTACACCCGTCCAGGATACGGCACAACGGAGACACAGGCGCAGACGTGCAGTAGGGACCCGTTGCAAGGATTCTTTTCAGATTAAGACCCTGCGTAAACCTTTTTTACTGTCTCTTGTTGATACACATCCCCCGGTTTTTTGCTATAACCGAGGAGGAGGCTGGCGTTTTGGCATCGGCCGCGCCAGAAATTTTTGCGCGTACCTGGACACTAGGGGCTTAGGGCATTGTTATGCCCGTTTTCATAAAGACCGAATACCTTAGGGAGTGTTCGGCATCTCGAGTTAGGCCCTATATGCATCAGCTCCGAATCATGTCTTTGGTCAAATGTTGGGTTTGCCCGGCTCCTGTGTTTTGCTGCCTTACGTTCCGCTCTATCGGCTAACGCGACACCAGGAGAACTACTGTGATTGTGCCCCGGTTCGCCCAGGTGAGCACCTCAGTAGAGAAAGCCGAAAACTGACTGTCATGATAAAGCGAGAGACTGGTCAACCACTCGATCGACCACCGGAATATTTAGAATTCCTCCGCTTTAACGAAGGACCGTTTCCCGGTCAGGCACATACGCGCCCCAAAATTCGGAGAGCGTAGTGCCCCTAGGGGCTATATAGTAGCCCCACCATCGAACTCCTATGGCTAAGTGAAAGTGATAAAGCATTATAGTCTGGTTGCCTAGTTTGCTATGCTATCACCTCCTTTACAGGACCAAGACGTTGGATTAAGTGTGAAAATGCGCTTTTTTTGCAAACACCCCCGCACTATGTGCGTGGGGGCTGAAGCCGAAGACTGCCATCTTTCAAGGTATGTACACATATACGTCAACGGCCGCACAGGAGGTATTTCAACACTTGAACGCACAAGTATAAAAGCCCTTATATTATAAACATGGTTTCACAAATCATACATGTCATTTGAACATAACATTTTTTGAGCATTGCGTCTCTATTAAACGAGCGCCCTGCAGGACTTCCTCAAAATAGTGCTCGGCTGGTAATCGGCTTCTGTCCAAATCCGGGGATGCAACGTTGGTGGCCTCCATCTCTGCCCAGTATGTTTTGACACGGGCAAGAGCCATCCGTGCACCCTCTATGCATGCCGACTGCTTCATAGCCTCGATATGCGGCACCGCATCAAGGAACTGCTGCACCAAGCCAAAATAACTCTTCGGCTCGGGCCTTTTCGGCCACAAATGAGCCACGACATCCTTCATGGCAAGTCCGGACAACCTATTCAGCTCAGCCCACTCAGCCAACCAATCGGTTAATGGAAGTGGACGCTCCGGACTATGGAATTGCGACCAAAAAAGCTCTTCCATTCCGTGATCCTTTTGGCCTGGAAGTGTGCGACTGCGTCGGCGGCACTCGCCGCCAAATTCAGATAAGCATCCTCCGCACCCCACAACTGGCCCAATTGAGCATACTTCGGATCCGTGAACTTCCTACGCAGCAGAAAGGGCTTTCCAGCCACAATATCCCCAGCCTGACGTAGCCCCTCCTTTATAGCTCTCATCGCGGAGCGGGCATCCTTGGCTTCGGCGGTGGCCTTCTTCAGGCCCTCTTGCTCCGCTCGGCATTCTCTTTCAATAAACTCATAGCGGTCGGTGGCATCCTTCAGCTTCACGGCCATTTCGGCCATTTCCTCCCTGCTTCGGCAGTGAGCAGCCTGTTCGGCTTTTAGCTCTTCGGCCGCCTTCAAGGCAGCCGCATTACTTTTTCTGGCTTGCTCCTTGGCTCGGGCAAGCTCCGCCCGAAGGTCCTCCATAGCAGCGGCACCATCTGCATTAAGCATACATGTTGTAAGGCACGGGCGTCAAGCTCCCTTACCAGGTGTCCGCGGAGAAGCCACATACCTTGCGACTCGTCAAGTCGTTTATTGACCAGCGTGATGTCCGCATCCGCAACGTCAAGTTGTCGCTTCAGTTCGGCAACCCTATCAGTCCGGCTGGCCACCAAATGCTCTGTCACCAGTATAGGAAGTGCGACATCTTACAACTGAGATTATGATCCTCGGCACGCTGTCACTTTTGACAACGTACCGAGTCTCAGGGGCTACTATCTACACAGGGCGCATTCTATATGCAAAACTGTCAGAAGGTATATCATTTTTTGCGTACCTCAAACCCCGTCAGTAAACTTCTGACAGCCTCATGCAACCCGCTCTCAGCGGATGAAATCCTTTCAATCACCGTACCCATTAACGTCCGGTGATCTTCTGAGATAGACGCTCGCCCGAGCAGATCCTTCAGCTCCTCCGGCCGAACACCAGTTGGTGTCGAACTCTCCGGCCCCGCCGGACTTGGGGAAACCCTCCGCGACGACACCTCAGGGCCGTCCGCCCCACCTGACGAGGCGGCAGATGGAGGCGTTTTGCTCTCCATCATCTCCGGACGAAGATCCCTCGAAGATGAGCTCTGCTGAGAAGGGCTGAGATCCGAACTACAAGGTAAGAATGTCGTTTATCGTCAGAAATAAAAATAGGGATGTCCCTTATTACAAAACTCCCCTTTCTACTTACGGCTCGCTAGACGGCTGATTTCCTTGGGGAAATAGTGCGGCCGGGGCTCCTCCCAGCGCAGGACCCTCTGGTGAAGATTTCTTCCCCCGCTTTGAGGCCTTCGCCTCCGGATCTTCAGAAGCGGTCCTCTTCTTCCCTTGGAGGGGGGGATTCTCGATCCCCCCTTCCTTAATAGCCTCCTCAGCGGAGGCAGTAGCTTTCCTGTTCCCCCCTTCGCCCTCTTCCGAAGGCGCAGCCTCCAGCATCTTGATTAACACAGGATCCGCGTGGTCTCAGGGAGGGGGGTCGGACACCGTATCAGTTTTGCTTTTGCTATCCACTCCTGTTCAAGAGATAGCTGGATATAGGGCAAGTTTATGATAAATGTATGGACAGCGTGTCCGGGCACAGGACTACTTACTTGAGTATCCGGGCGATTGCAGCTCAGGCTTGCGTCCTCGGTCAAGTCCGGACACATCTCTTGTGATCCGAAGAACAGTTTATACATCTCCACGGGCGTCGCACCCATGAAGTGTTGGAGAGCTCGCGGTCCCTCCGGATTGAATTCCCACAGGCGGAGGGGGCAACGTTTGCAGGGCAGAAGGCGCCGAATCAGCATGACCTGCACCACTACGACCAGATTGATCTTCCTCTCTTGGAGGTCTCAAATACGGCCCTGCAATAATGGCACGTCCTTGGACGGCCCCCAGTCAAGCCCTTTGTTGACCCATGACGCCAGTCAATGTGGAGGGCCCGAGCGAAAGGCAGGCAGCGCCACCCATCTGGTGCCCCTGGGAGCGGTGATGTAGAACCACTCATGTTGCCACAAACCGAGCTCCTCTTGAAAAGAGCCCTCGGGCCAGGGAGCGTCAGCCCTCTTTCTTATAACTGCCCCTCCGCACTCTGCCTGCCGTCCCTCGATCATCTTCGGCTCCACGTTGAAGGTCTTGAGCCACAATCCGAAGTGAGGGGTAGTGCAGAGGAAGGCTTCGCATACAACAATGAACGATGAGATGTGGAGGATGGACTCCGGAGCCAAGTCATGGAATTCCAGCCCATAATAGAACATGAGCCCCCTCACGAAGGGATCCATCGGGAAGCCTAAACCCCGACGGAAGTGAGACACGAACACCACGCCTCACCAGGCTCGGGAGTAGGAATGACTTGCCCTTGGGCGGGCAGCCTATCTGAAATTCGCCAGATTAGATACTGGCGCCTCTCAGCTTTTAGCACATCTTCTTCTCGGATTTGAAGAAGGCATCCACCGGCCTTGTAGGTCAGAGCCGGACATTGTCGACGGTCCGAAGCGCCTGAATCTGGAGCCTTGGGTGTTGGAACTCGAGGCGAGGGGCGGATTCGATTGAGATCAAAGAAAAGGAACAGGCCTTGGTCTCTTTATAAAGGGGTTTGAATACCAAGAGTTGTCCCCGTGACCGTTTGGGACTCGCCTTCGATGGAGGGGGCGTGCTGACGGGCGCGGTTGGGTTACCCACGTCCGTATTGATGAGAATCCCGGAATAAGGGGACACGATCTCTGCTTTGACAAGACGTGCCAAGGAAACCGCTTCGCTAAACGCGCTGAGGTGGAACAATAAAAACGATTCGAGTAAAGGCTTGGCCGTGGTGTGACGTCATGCCACGAAATACGTCAGAAGATTGAGCTTGTGTAAATATTATTCTCTCTACGGTGGTATGTGGAATTTATTTTGCAGAGCCGGACACTATCCTGGTGTTCAAAATCTTCTATGAATTATTCGGAGGAGGAACCCGCCTTGCAATGCCGAAGACAATATGCGCGCCGGACTCGTCGTCATTGAAGCCTGGTTCGAGGGCTCTTGAGGAGTCTGGACTAGGGGTGTCCGGATAGCGAACTATCATCATTGGCCGGACTCCAAGACTATGAAGATACAAGATTGAAGACTTCGTCCCGTGTCCGGATGGGACTTTCCTTGGCATGGAAGGCAAGCTTGGCGATACGGATATGTAGATCTCCTACCATTGTAACCGACTCTGTGTAACCCTAGCCCTCTCCGGTGTCTATATAAACCGGAGGGTTTTAGTCCGTAGGACGAACAACAATGATACCATAGGCTAGCTTCTAGGATTTAGCCTCCTTGATCTCGTGGTAGATCTACTCTTGTACTACCCATATCATCAATATCAATCAAGCAGGAGTAGGGTTTTACCTCCATCAAGAGGGCCCGAATCTGGGTAAAAACATTGTGTCCCTTGTCTCCTGTTACCATCCGCCTAGACGCACAGTTCGGGACCCCCTACCCAAGATCCGCCGGTTTTGACACCGACAATATCCCTCCAAGTATTAGTGGCCACTGCTCTGACCAATCTCACCTGAACATTGGCTCTACCACCCCGCCTATTATCATAAGTGAAGGGATAACCCGTGAAGCCCATATCAATCAGCCCACACGTCTCCTCAACATCTGACCCGGTGCCCTTGGTGTTTCTGACATGTGTTCATAATCCCACATAGCTTCATTGAAGTCGCCAACTAACATCCATGGATGTGTATTGTGTCTTGTCAACCTCCTCAATGAGTCCCACAGAAGATGTCTATTTTCCACTCGTGGCTCGCCATACACAAAGGTGACAGGCCACAAAGGATCATCAGGTGACAAACGGACATAAGCATCAATCCATCTATTATTAGCCTCTTGAACAACCAGGGATACAGACTCATGCTAAAATAAAGCTAGACCACCACTACGACCATCACTACTAACTCCTTCAAAACCAGCTAAGCCTAAACGATTGCGAAGACGATACATCGTTTCTTTTGGTTGTCTAGTTTCACACAGAAAGACCACTTTCGGGGAATGAGCACCCACAGATCACGAACTGTGCGAAGGTTCCCCGCCCCTCGACAATTCCTACTTAAGCAATTCATTGCTTCTGACGGGGCGCCAATGGCCCCGTCAGATCTCTGGCGGCCCCTAGGCCAGCTGCCTCCATGTCCACCTCACTTCCTTTGCTGGTTACTTCTTCCTCTTGCTGTTGACCTTCAGTTTTCCCTTTCTTCAGACTACCTCCTGTTGGACCATCAACGAACGGCACCATAGCTTTTTCAAGTTGCGCATCCTGCCCATAACCAAACAATCCCGCAACCTGACGTTTTCCCAAGATGGAATCATTGTATACCATCAAGCCACCGCTGTACCAAAAGATTTATCCAAAAAATCAACACCCCGTAATGTTGGGTTCATGACATTAGAAGTAGGTTCTTTTTCCGTGATAACTAGAGTGCCTGGCTTCCTTGCTGCCACAACTTTCTTACCAGTACTTCTCTTCTTGTGAGATTTGGGTAGTAGTTCAGTCTGTTTGTCCATAGCTTTTGCTTCAAAATGAATCTTTATCTGCTGCGATTGACTGCACTCTGGTTTCTCTTTGGCCAGCCTCAGACGGAGCGCCTCCACCTCATCTGCAAGCTGAATAACACCCGCCGTCTCACCTGATCCTTCTCTGTTAATTTCATTGTCTGTGATTGCACTTTGCCAAAAAAAGGTGAAAAAGGGTGACACGAGTGAAGATGCAAGGAATGTTGAGAATGCATGATACTGAATGTTCAGTGCCTTCAGGAATTAGCAATGCACATTTTCTTGCTTTATATTGTGATGCATCCATGATTACCTTTAAATGAAATAAGAAGTTATGTACTTGAACATTACAATAAGCTAGGTGTGTTGCCCATTCATTAGGAGTAATCGCTTATTCACTTTATGTTCTGTTTGAGTTTTCAGTTCTTCTTCTTTTTTTCTTTTTTCTTTTTCTTTCGAGAAAGTTTTTCTTTTTTCTACCTCGGCTTTCCACTAGAATTTCTCTGCCTAGCCACATATGACATATGCACCTTGTTCTTCCTCTGAAATGGACTGGGGATGCCACATACCTGAAAGAAGCATCTAAGAAATGAAAGATTATAACTAGCGACAATAGGGCATGTTTGATTCTTCGTTGCTCATTACCGGCGCAGCAAAGCCAAGGTAGTTTTTCCAGTTGCTCATTACCGGTTGCTTATAAAATCGACGAGAAAGAAAATAAAATTGAAGGCTTGCTGCAAGGCACGGGCATGCAACTAGTTTTTCTATGTTGGGCAATACCCTTCCGTTCACTAGTGTATGTATAAAACTATATTTGTGGTTCAAAGTCGGTTCTTTGTTTTCCTGGCTGGTAGTATTCTAGTGTAATTTTTGTACATTGATTGATGTCAGATCTGCCAAAGGTCCATCAGTAAAGAAAGCACGGAAGAAGAATCAGAATTTCAGTATTACAGGCTGATATGCAGGAACTCAGTCATTGTGTACAAAAGTTACAACACTCAACTGTGACTGCGAAATTACATGGATTCTAGAGCTGTCATTGAATGTAAATTAGAGTTTTGATTTCAGCATATTGCCAAACTACTAGATAATTATGCAATTGTATACATACAGACAACAAAGACGAATATTTCCAGCTTATAGTTGCCAATAGGACGAATTCGCCGTTAATTTAAAAGTCAGGCTGAAGAGCATGTGCGACATTGCCCTGGCTTGGCATCTCATAGAAGCGGACCTTGTGGTTGACAGCCCGGAGCTTACCGGCAGCGGAGGTGAGGACTTGCAGGGCCGTCAACAAGATGACAGGGCGCAGGGGCCACTGGTTACGGAATCCTATGCTCCATGAGATGCAAAACTTTCCATTCCCAAGATATACCAAGGTTTGTTCTTGTGGGTACAAGTAGAAACGGACGCCGGACGGAGGACATCGTGGCCGCGTCTCCTCCCACACGTACCTGACCGCCGGAGGGGACTGCTGGATGTCGCAGGCGCACAGGCAGTTCTCCTTGGGGCACAGGCCGAAGCAGAGGCCGCCGAGCTCGGGGACGACGAGGCCGCGACCTTCAAAGGGCAGCTCCCAGTCGCCCTCCTTGCGCCACGCGCGCCGAATAGTGTCGAAAGTGCAGGTGCCCATCCCCTCTGCCGAGACCCACAGTCGCGTTCCAGTGGCGAGGTAGGCCGTGACCCGTGGCGCGTCCAAGCGGCGGGAGCCGGGCGGGGGGTCGGGGAGGGCACGCCAGGGCTCCTGCCGGCGCCTCCCAGTCCCAGGCAGGGGTAATGTCTCGAGGCACGTCAGCTGCTCCAGATCGTACATGTATTGGCTGAGCGCGTACAGACGGTGCCCCAGCGGGATCAGGTAGGTGAGACCGCGCAAGCTCTGCAGCTCCGGCCCCGCCGACAGCGCGTCGGATCGTGGGTCGGACATCATGAAGGTGTTGCCGTTGCTGGAGGCGCCTACTATGGTGGTGCCGATGAGGGCGAAATCGATGCGCTCAGGCATGTCGACTGACGTCCTGTACTGCGCCACAGGGACAGGGAGGCTGCACAGCGACCCACAAGCCCTCGCCGTAGCCCTCGCTGCTGCAGTAGCCCTGGCCTTCACCGATGATTTGTTGGGGACAGAACCGGAGTCGGGGTAGAACAGGCCTTTGATGTCGACCTCCACGAAATGGTACTGGTGATCAAGGCCGCCGATCTCCACGACTAGAAGAAGACGATTCTGCTCCACGGCGCCCGCCATATTCTTGCCCTCGTTATTGTTTGGGTTTGATGCTGATTTCACTCGACGTCTCTCACCACGGTCGTGTTGATCTCAGAAGAGCAATCCTTTTGGCGATTACCCAACAAGACTGGCGGCGGCGCTTTCACCTTCCGACGATCGATTACCCTTGCCCCATTTATAGCCACGAGCCGAATTTCGGTTTGCCCTCCCCGCCGACCCAGCCCAGCAAATAGGCACACCCGATTTCGGTCGGATTCGCAAACTCCACTAAGGCGGTTCTCACCCCTCAAAAAGAAAAAGGAAACTCCACTATCCAAGAAATAGCCATACTAAGAGCATCTCTAGTAGAACCCTCAAACCCCCAAACCCTTTAAAATAACCGCTTTTTTACAGGTTTCGTCCGAAAAATCACATAGACTAGAACCCTTAAACCCTTAAACCTGTAAAAAATTTTAGAGGTCCAACCCTCAAACTCGATTTCAGCCTGTAGAAGTGAGGGTTGGGAGGAGAAACTCCTCCCAACCCGCACTTCACTTCCGAGCCAGCGCGCGAATCCCGCTCCCGCTCTCAACCGCCGCGCCATGGACTTCCCGCCTCACCCCGCCTTGCCGCCCGCCCGCCGCCTTGCCCGCCCGCCCCCCCCCCGCCCCAGCCCAGCGCCTCACCCGGCCCGCGCTCGCCCACCCACCCCGTCCACGGCCACCCTCGGCGAAGCGGCGGCGGGCGGACTGCCACCGCCTCCGTCGCGCCTGCCCGCCCGCCCCGCCCCCGCCCGCCACCGCCGGGACGCCTCCGGCCCTCAATGATCTTTATTTCCGTGTTTGTTTGGAGGTTTATTATGTTTTTCTAGTGAAAATTATGCAATGCCAAATGACAGTTTTAAGGGTTGGGGTTGGGGCAAAGAGTAGAACCCTCAAACCCAACCCTTATAACGGAATATTCCGTTATACAGGTTGGGTTTGAGGGTTCTACTCTTTGCCCCTGTTTTTCAACCTTTAAAAGTGTTAAAATTGGGCAATTCTCAACCCTTAAAACTGGTTTTACATTTAAGGATTTGAGGGTTCTACTAGAGATGCTCTAAGCAAGGTAGATTTCACGGGCGACCTGGCTAACTAGCGGTGACCGGAATACCGCGTTCGCATCTGCTAGAAGGAAAAGAAATTTCATCAGAAAACTTAAAAGTGAAGGCGGAAATTGGTTAGAAGGTAACGCAGCCCTTAATCCCCATGTCCAGAATTATTTTTCTAACCTCTTCACACGAGAAGTGCAACAAACAAGTCCGGAAGTGCTAGCTAAAGTGCAACCGAAAGTCACAAATCAAATGAATGATATGTTGATGGCACCGTTCACCGCAGAAGATGTTCGCAAGGCTGTTTATAGTATTGGAGATCTGAAGGCACCCGGGCCTGATGGTTTGCATGCTATATTTTTCAAAAAGTATTGGCATATTCTTGAAGAGGAAATAACTCAGAAGATACTGGTTGCAATAAATTCCAGGAAAATTCCGAATGAGTGAAATGATACAACAATTGTCATGATCCCCAAGGTTGAATCCCATGAACTAGTTACTCAGTTTCGTCCTATTAGCTTATGCAATGTCCTTTATAAAATTGTTTCAAAGATGTTAGCACTACGCTTGAAAAACATTCTGCCAGAAATTATATCCCCAACGCAAAGTGCTTTTGTTCCGGGTAGAATCTCTGCAACTTGGTAACGTGTATTAAACACTGGAATTGGAATTGGATCTGTATGATTGTTCGTTCAGTCATTGCATGCATGTGCTGTTGGCCTGCCGCGCACCTAGACAAACAAACTACTCCTTCATCCCATAATGTAGGACGTTTTTTGACACTAATGTCAAAAAACGTCTTACATTATGGGACAGAGGGAGTAGTAAAAAGGAGAAAGAAAATCACACACTTCCTCCCAGCTCCGGCGACGTTGTTTTTGCATGGGCTGAGTGTCCTAGACAATACGAGATAACAATTTAGCGTACATATCCATTACATAAACAATTCACCAACCAGAGAGTCACATGACCCAACATTACATCATCATTGCAGCAGAAGCCAGTGATCTGAGTATAGATAAGAATAGCCTAAGTGGAAAGAGAAATAAGCAAACGTCCACCCTACAATCCCAGACTGTTGATCGAGATCCCCAAATCTAGTCATCGCCGAGTGTGACATAGAAATGAGCACGACCGCCATTGTACTCCCACTGGTAACTAAATGGGGACATCATCTGAACCTGTAATAGTATCATCGTCACCTGCATCTGGAGTGTTGTGTTATTCGCGCGTCATTGAAACTCAGCAATAACATTACCAAGGGTACTAAAACTAGCATCACTTATGAGTATGATATGGTTAAGTGGTGAGGTTGTAACAAGCAGCTAAGCAATGTAACCAACTAGTCCTATGAGAATAACCAAAGGAGACAAGGGGAGTGCTCACGACCCCACCCCGAGCACCTTCAACTCCCTCGAGCACCAGCTCTGCTCTAGTGGGCCCTCTAGAGGATTTGCCAACCAACAAGACATTAAATGCAGAGCCTGTGGAGCTGTGACGCCCCGGATCCGATGCGCCAGGTGTCTGTCAGTTATTCGTCGTCGTTGCCATGTCATTTGCTTGCGTGTTGCATTTTGCCATGTCATCATTTGCATGTTATCATGTCATCATGTGCATCGCATTTGCATACGTGTCCGTCTCATGCATCCGAGCCTTTTCCCTGTTGTCCGTTTTGCAATCCGGCACTCCTATGTCATCCGGCGTTCCCCTTTTGTCTTCTGTTGTGAGCGGATATTAAACTTTCTCGGAATGGCCCGAGGTTTGTCAAGCGGCCTTGGTATAGCACCGGTAGACCGCCTGTCAAGTTTCGTGCCATTTGGAGGTCGTTTGATACCCCAACGGTTAACCGGGTAACCGCAGAAGCCCTCTTTTGTTGCAGCCCAACACCCCTTCCAAAGTGGCCCAAAGCCCAGCAAACTCCTCTCCATGCTCTCGGTCGTTCGATCACGATCGCGTGGCCGAAAACCGCTCCTCATTTGGACTCTCCTAGCTCCCTCCACCTATAAAAACGTCTTCCCCTCTCCATTTTCGGATGATTTCCCCCCGAAACCCTAAAACTCCTCCTCGCGCCACGGGCGTGTCCGTCCGCGCGGACACGTCCGCCGACCACGTCGCCGGACCAATCCCGGCGACACGTCATCATCGCCGCCGCCTCAGCCAACCTCCTTGCGCCACGTCACGCGTCCGCCCGCGCGCCTCATGCGGCCGCCGCGGGTTCGGCGAGACCAGAGGCCCGTCTCTTCAGCGCGCAGCCTGCCCCACGCCGCCGCCGCCGCGAATCCTGCCGCCTGCCGCCATGCCGCCTTCGCCGCCTGCTGCGCCGCCGCCCGCGCCCTGCGAGCCTCGCCGCCGCTCTCTCCTTGAGTCGGCCTTCATCACTTCCGCCGCCGACCCGATCGCCGCCGCCGCTTAGCGCCCTCGCCGCCTCCGCCCGTGGCTTCAAGCGCGCCCGCGCGGCCATCGATCTCGCCGCCGCGCCTCCCTTCAGCGGCGCCCGCACGCCCGCAGAGCTCCGCCGCAGCCATGCGTCCCATCACCGCGAAGCCTCCTCCCGCCGCCGCCGCCCTCCGACCTCCCAAGGCCTCTCCGGCCAGATCCGGCGGGAGCGGGCGGATCCGCCTCGAGCCGTCCTCCTCCGCCCTCCGCCGGCTCGCCGGAGCTCCCTCCGGCAGCCTCCGACGAACCTCGATCCGCGTGCCACGACCCGGAGGTTGACCTCGATTTTCGTCCAAGTCCCTTAAATTTTACATTCTGGACCCATATTCATCGCATCACATCTCTGCATCCGTATCTCCGTTTTGCGCGTATAATATGTCAAATTTTTCGCCTCGACGAGTACATCATTTCATTCCATTGCATCATTTGCATTTGAGCTCATCTTGATGCCCGAAATGCTGTTGGAAGAAGGCTTCAGATCATTAGTTCCAGAATCTTATCAGCTCGAGCTCTTTTGTCATTTTTGCCATGATTTATGTGTGCATCCTATGAGTATGAGCTCTACATGAATGTTGGACTAGGCCATTCCATATTTCCAGGGGTGTTGACCTTGTATTTTTGTGAGTTGTGTGCTGAGTGCATTGAGCTTGTAAAGTAGGGTAGTTGCTATTGCTGTTTTCCTGACAGATTCTGTTATATTTTGGTGCCATGTTAACATGCTTCCACTAATCATTCTATGCATAATCTGGAGATGCTCTATAAACGTGTTTTGATATACATGTCATGCTCTATCCATTAACGCCCTTGGTTGCAATTATGACCTGCTGGAACATGTTAATATCGTGCTCTAAAGTTGCTTGAAAATGTTTCCTGACAGATTGTTTGCATGAGAGTCAATTTTCACGAGGTCGCTGTAGTTGTTCCGTGTATGCTATGAACTTGCTATTACCATGCTTAGCTTCATAAACATGCCTTCTTACTGTTGGTTGCCTTGCCATGCCATTTATTGCTCTGTAGTGAGTGGTTCGTGCTCACGAACATGCCTACTAATCGTTGTTTCTGCCATGTTGAAATCTGTAATATAACTTGCCATGTTTACATGGGTGCCATCATATTTTCCGTGCCTTTTTGGCTCATGATCAGTAAGGGTCTTTTGATATATGCTATTAGTAGTTTCATGCCATGCCTTTGTTTGCCATGATAAGTTCCTGTAACATGTTGTTTGATAGCTCTAAACTTTGCAACTGTTGTTATTTCTGCTAAAGTCTGAAATTGTTATTACTTGCAATATCTCCATGTGTTTTTGAGCATGTTCTAGTTGTTTCTGGAGATAGCTCAGTGTTCATGTTTTGTTATGCTTTACGTGTACTTCATGACCATGCCTTTTGTTATTATGTTGGGGTGCTGTAGCATGTTGTTTTGATGCTTGCAATATGCCTAGTTGCTGTTTTGGACAGATTGTTGCTATGGCTTGTATAGTGTGTGGGTGTTGAACCGTTGCTCCGTTTTGAGTGTGCTCTATATGAAACTTGCTTGATTTTGCATGTAGTTTCATATTACCATGTTGCATCCTTGTTTTGGTGTGTTTGCTTGATGTTTGGGTGCATTTTGCATCAATGCCATGTTTGACTTGTTTGCTCATATCTTTTAGACCGTAGCTCCGAATCTAATGAACTTTATATGTAACTTGACTAGAATTTCGTGTAGATTCTCTTGGTGCTCTTAACTTGCTGTTTAACAACTTCAACATAAGGTTTATTCAGTTCTGGACCAATTTCGAAATATGCATATGAGGACTTACCGGAATTGTTATATGTTGTTCCCGACCTCATTTAAACTTGCCTTGATGTGTTGTTCTTGTTTGCATCTTCTCTTGCCATGAATAGCTTCATGTAGCTTGGTCATGCATCATGCTTGTTGTGCATCATGTCATGTTCATGTGTGGTGTGTTTACCATGTAGTGTGCTTCTTCTCGATAGTTCCCGTTTCATTGCGATCGTGAGGATTCGTTCGTCTTCGTTTGGTTCGGCTTCATCCATTCATCTTCTTCATGGACTCGCTCTTCTTCCTTGCGGGATTTCAGGCAAGATGACCGCTATCCTGGATCTCACTACTATCAGTGCTATGCTAGTTGCCTCGTTCTTTCACTATGCTGCGCTACCTATTACCTGTTTGTCCAGTCATCCCATATTGCCATGAACCTCTAACCTTTGACACCATTCCTATGCAAGGCTATGTTACCGAGCAGGTGACGCAACCAAGCTCAAGGAGGAGCTCGATGAAGATCTTGCCCTTTGTGTTGTTTCGTTCTAGTTGATCAATAGTGGAGCCCAGTTGGGGTCGATCGGGGACCTTTTGTCGCATTTGGGGTTCTTCTTTTATTTTGGTTCCGTAGTCGGACCTTGATTGTATCTGGATGATGTAATGCTTTATTCATGTAATTGTGTGAAGTGGCGATTGTAAGCCAACTATGTATCTCTGTCCCTTATGTAATACATGGGTTGTGTGAAGATTACCTCACTTGCGACATTGCTTTCAATGCGGTTATGCCTCTAAGTCGTGCTTCGACACGTGGGAGATATAGCCGCATCGAGGGCGTGACAAGTTGGTATCAGAGCCTTCCCCGACCTTAGGAGCCCCACTGCTTGATCGTTTTTAGCGGCCGAGTTGTGTCTAGAAAAATGTTTTGAGTCATTTAGGATTATATATATCGGAGAGTTAGGAATTCTTTTTACTCCCCAGTCCCTTCGACCTTCTGGTGAGGTATCCTGGCGTAGAGTTTTGACTCTTCTCTTCTCAAATTTCACTAAAAAAAAATTTAGGATCACGCGGGTATCTTGGAATCGTTCCGATGGTTTTATGATGACAACATTGTCTTGGTGCCTCCTGACATTTAGGGGTTGTGGCAGTGTCCCGGGGAGTTGAGCTCCGAGGTGTTGTCGTCATAATTTTATCGTTGCGATTCGGAATACCGAGTTTAGTACGCCGACATCGAAAATCTCTTTTATGCGCTTGTTGGTGAGATAACCCCGCTAACCCAAAGATCTTGAGGTGAGTACGGAGTATTGCCATGACTCGTATAACGGATGCTTTTGAAGGTTGAGGTAGACGATTTCGAAGGTTTCTTGGTTATGTGTTGACGGATGGATACAATTGGATGTAGGGATTGTTAGTTTGGGTGAGATATATTGCTCCCTGTATCCCCAACACCAGATTGCATAACCAGAAAGTTTCGGGAGTTTCATAGGTGGGAATTCAAGTAGCTCTTAGGATATCTTTCCGACGGATGTATGATATGAAATTGGGGTTCGACGTCTAGTGGTCTGCCTATTCACGGTTGGTTTTACAGTGGTCTCGTTGTGTCTTAAAGAGTCCTTGGCTATGCCGACTCGGGGACACTTCGTATGTCATGTGCACTGCCTTGTACATGATGGTGCTGTACGATTGAGCCCGTGTAGGCCCCACCACGAAAACTTCGGATGAAATCTCTATCATATGTTTGTTCCGGCTTATTCTGCAAGCCAATCCTTTGCTTTGTTTTATTTGTGGTATTCAAGTTGCTTCAATGCCAAGTGTTGATTCCATACCTTTCCGAAATGGTGTTCTCATACTCCGATGTGAATACCAATCCTTCTCGACAATCGAGATTGTCATGCCAATCCTTTTTCAACCGACGTGTTTCTCTTCAAGTGGATCCGATCACTTCAACATCAGAAAGACCAATTATCATTTCTTCTCAACGGTGTTTGTTTCATCCATCCCAAGTTGCCTTTGTTTCCCCGCCCTCCCACCCTTTTTCTTCAGGGAAACAGATTTGTTAATCAAGTATCCATCTATTCATGTGAAGTCTCTTCATTCTTTTCAATCAATGTTCTTATCCGGTGATTTCCCATGAAGATGCTCAACAGCTTCAAGTTCATCATCCTTCATTGTTGTCTCTTCTCCGGTGGATTCTATTCAAGCTTTCGATATTCATCATATTCCTTTCCTCGTTTCAATGTCTTCTCATACCGGTGCATCTCATTATCATTCTACTTCTCGCTATTTGTTATTCCGGAGTGCTCAAGATATCTCAAAGATTCGTGTTTCCACTCTGTATTCGTTCAAGCTCTTTCGAGATTGGTATCTCATTCAAGTCATTTAATTCAACCGGTGCAACATCTCTTTTAAATCTTTTCAATGGTGTTTTCTTTTGAGTGGGCCCATAACCCACAGGTCTTTTCCCAGGATCTTACCTGACTCTTCTAATTCCCCCGGAGCATTCATAATTCTTTTCAAGTGTGACGTAAGAATGAATTTCATCAGTCACATGCTTTCTCCAAGATCTTTCAAATTCTTTTCATCTTTGTTCTCATGTATCTAGTTTGTCTCAAGCACCTTCGTTCATTTGCTAAATCTTACCGGTGATGCACCCCTACTTCGATCATTTTCAATTCTTACGGTGGTTCTTTCAAGATTTCACTTCCTTCATTATCATATCAATTCATTCGTTCTTTCCAAATCCTACCGGTGGTTCGTTGAAGACCTTCTTAAGTTTACGCCATATCTCTCTTAATCCTTTCTACGAGAATAAGTAGTATGCCAAATCCATTGCTTGTCGTCAATTTAATTTGATGAAGGATGAGCATAACATAATTCTTATTCTTGTTCATCCAAGTGATTAATTCTTTATTCCGGAGGCCCTTCAAATTCTCGGTTTCATTTGTTCCATCTTCTCTTTTTCCCGGAGTTCCAAGCTCTAATTATCACAGAGATCCATCTAAATCATTGCAAGGATTCACCTTGTGTTTTCAATTTCTCTTTCTTTCATTCCTTTTGTTACCGGAGTTCTTCATGGAGGCTCTACATGATGGTTCGTCAAGGATTCCTTTCAATCTCGATTTGTTCTTCAAGATTTCTCTTGAAGTTGTGACCCGTCAAGCTATACTCTAAAATAAACATGGTGCTCAATACATGTTTTATTTTTGAGGCATTCAAACATTCTTCATCTTGCATTCTAAAGTGCAATTCTTTTGACCTTATCTTTTCAGGTGGTGTTATGTCATGTTGACAGTTTCATTCATGTTTCATGATTCACATGTTGTCAAGAATGAGGTATTTTAAATCCATCAATATCTTTGTTGGAGTTATCTTGGGTTATATTTCACCTAAAGCGTTCGCTAAGGATTGTTGCTATTTATGGTGCTAATAAATGACCCTAGTTCTTCATTTGTCCTCCCGGTGAAATAAGTTTCTCGTCTCCTTGTTGATATCAATCCAATCATTTGTTTCCATTGGTGGCAGAAGCTAACCTCATAATTTTGAGATGTTTTCATAAACCCACCACAAGCTTGTACTTCTAGTTGTTGATTTTCCAACAATTCCGTTCGATTCTTATTTGCAAGGGTGTTTTCCAAGCTCATCTGTGGCACAAGTTGTCATTTTCTTCTCCGTCCCTTTATCCGAAAGGTCTATCTTCTATTCTTTCGTTACGGAGGCATTGTGATGCTGCTCTCTTCACTCATCATCATCGATTGTGAGGATCATGATCTTTTCGTGCTTATCCGTTTAACCGCAGTGTTGTGTTCTCATTCAATATCTTTTCATCTCATCAAGTTTTCTTCTCTTTTCTATCGGAGTGCTGTCCAAATTCTGTCATTCTTGTTCCTTGGCTATCTCATTATCCCGAGGTGGTCATATTCTTTTCGTTCGTGAAACTTTTGATTCATGTCCTTGCAACCTTTAAATTCTCGTAATACTCCTTGTTCCTCTTTTCTAACGGATTGTTTGCAATCTCGTTCATCTCTGTTGTACTCTTTCTTTCAATTTGCTCAACCTCTCAAGGTTCTTTGGTTTCACTCATTGGTCAAAGAAGCAACTTAGTTTTACCTCTCCTCTTCCTCTTCCTTTTTCCCTCCGGTGCCATCCTAGATCTCGGGACGAGATCCTCTCGTAGTGGTGGAGTGTTGTGACGCCCCGGATCCGATGCGCCAGGTGTCTGTCAGTTATTCGCCGTCGTTGCCATGTCATTTGCTTGCGTGTTGCATTTTGCCATGTCATCATTTGCATGTTATCATGTCATCATGTGCATCGCATTTGCATATGTGTCCGTCTCATGCATCCGAGCCTTTTCCCCGTTGTCCGTTTTGCAATCCGGCACTCCTATGTCATCCGGCGTTCCCCTTTTGTCTTCTGTTGTGAGCGGATATTAAACTTTCTCGGAATGGCCCGAGGTTTGTCAAGCGGCCTTGGTATAGCACCGGTAGACCGCCTATCAAGTTTCGTGCCATTTGGAGGTCGTTTGATACCCCAACGGTTAACCGGGTAACCGCAGAAGCCCTCTTTTGTTGCAGCCCAACACCCCTTACAAAGTGGCCCAAAGCCCAGCAAACTCCTCTCCATGCTCTCGGTCGTTCGATCACGATCGCGTGGCCGAAAACCGCTCCTCATTTGGACTCTCCTAGCTCCCTCCACCTATAAAAACGTTTTCCCCTCTCCATTTTCGGATGATTTCCCCCCGAAACCCTAAAACTCCTCCCCGCGCCGCCGGACGTGTCCGTCCGCGCCGGACACGTCCGCCGACCACGTCGCCCGGACCAATCCCGGGGCGACACGTCATCGTCGCCGCCGCCTCAGCCAACCTCCTTGCGCCACGTCACGCGTCGCCATCGCCTCTCGCGGCCAGCGCAAACGGCGGACCGCAGACCCGTCACTTCGCGCGCCGCGCCGCTTCGCCACAAGCCGCCAGCCCAGCCGCCGCCGCCGCCGCGCGATCTGCCGCCTCGCCGCCCGCCCGCCGCCTGCTCGCCGCCGCCGCGCCCTGCGAGCCTCGCGCCGCCTCGCTTGAGGTCGGCCCATGCCATTTCGCCGCCGACCGATCGCCGCCGCCGCTGGCGCCCTCGCCGCCTCTGCCGGTGGCTCGGCGCGCCAGCGCCGGCCACTGAGATCCTCGCCGCCGCGCCTCGCAAGGCGCCCCGCATCAAGCCGCCAGCTCCGCCCGTCGCGGCCTCGTCACACAGCGGCGAAGCTCTCTACCGCCCATCCGCCGGTCTCCGACCTCCCCATGCCTCCTCGGCCAGATCCGGCCGGGAGCGGGCCGGATCCGCCTCGAGCCGTCCTCCTCCGCCCTCCGCCGGCTCGCCGGAGCTCCCTCCGGCAGCCTCCGACGAACCTCGATCCGCGTGCCACGACCCGGAGGTTGACCTCGATTTTCGTCTAAGTCCCTTAAATTTTACATTCTGGACCCATATTCATCGCATCACATCTCCTCATCCGTAGCTCCGTTTTGCGCGTATAATATGTAAAATTGTTCGTCTCGACGAGTACATCATTTCATTCCATTGCATCATTTGCATTTGATCTCATCTTGATGCTCGAAATGCTGTTGGAAGAAGGTTTCAGATCGTTAGTTCCAGAATCTTATCAGCTCGAGCTCTTTTGTCATTTTTGCCATGATTTATGTGTGCATCCTATGAGTATGAGCTCTACATGAATGTTGGACTAGGCCATGCCATCTTTCCAGGAGTGTTGACCTTGTATTTTTGTGAGTTGTGTGCTGAGTGCATTGAGCTTGTAAAGTAGGGTAGTTGCTATTGCTGTTTTCCTGACAGATTCTGTTATATTTTGATGCCATGTTAACATGCTTCCACTAATCATTCTATGCATAATCTGGAGATGCTCTATAAACGTGTTTTGATATACATGTCATGCTCTATCCATTAATGCCCTTGGTTGCAATTATGGCCTGATGGAACATGTTAATATCATGCTCTAAAGTTGCTTGAAAATGTTTCCTGACAGATTGTTTGCATGAGAGTCAATTTTCACGAGGTCGCTGTAGTTGTTCCGTGTATGCTATGAACTTGCTATTGCCATGCTTAGCTTCATAAACATGCCTTATTACTGTTGGTTTCCTTTCCATGCCATGTATTGCTCTGTAGTGAGTGGTTCGAGCTCACGAACATGCCTACTAATCGTTGTTTCTGCCATGTTGAAATCTGTAATATAACTTGCCATGTTTACATGGGTGCCATCATATTTTCCGTGCCTTTCTGGCTCATGATCAGTAAGGGTCTTTTGATATATGCTATTAGTAGTTTCATGCCATGCCTTTGTTTGCCATGATAAGTTCCTGTAACATGTTGTTTGATAGCTCTAAACTTTGCAACTGTTGTTATTTCTGCTAAAGTCTGAAATTGTTATTACTTGCAATATCTCCATGTGTTTTTGAGCATGTTCTAGTTGTTTCTGGAGATAGCTCAGTGTTCATGTTTTGTTATGCTTTACGTGTACTTCATGACCATGCCTTTTGTTATTATGTTGGGGTGCTGTAGCATGTTGTTTTGATGCTTGCAATATGCCTAGTTGCTGTTTTGGACAGATTGTTGTTATGGCTTGTATAGTGTGTGAGTGTTGAACCGTTGCTCCGTTTTGAGTGTGCTCTATATGAAACTTGCTTGATTTTGCATGTAGTTTCATATTATCATGTTGCATCCTTGTTTTGGTGTGTTTGCTTGATGTTTGGGTGCATTTTGCATCAATGCCATGTTTGACTTGTTTGCTCATATCTTTTAGACCGTAGCTCCGAATCTAATGAACTTTATATGTAACTTGACTAGAATTTCGTGTAGATTCTCTTGGTGCTCTTTAACTTGCTATTTAACAACTTCAACATAAGGTTTATTCAGTTCTGGACCAATTTCGAAATATGCATATGAGGACTTACCGGAATTGTTATATGTTGTTCCCGGCCTCATTTAAACTTGCCTTGATGTGTTGTTCTTGTTTGCATCTTCTCTTGCCATGAATAGCTTCATGTAGCTTGGTCATGCATCATGCTTGTTGTGCATCATGTTATGTTCATGTGTGGTGTGTTTACCATGTTGTGTGCTTCTTCTCGATAGTTCCCGTTTCGTTGCGATTGTGAGGATTCGTTCGTCTTCGTTTGGTTCGGCTTCATCCATTCATCTTCTTCATGGACTCGTTCTTCTTCCTTGCGGGATTTCAGGCAAGATGACCGCTACCCTGGATCTCACTACTATCAGTGCTATGCTAGTTGCCTCGTTCTTTCACTATGCTGCGCTACCTATTACCTGTTTGTCCAGTCATCCCATATTGCCATGAACCTCTAACCTTTGACACCATTCCTATGCAAGGCTATGTTACCGAGCAGGTGACGCAACCAAGCTCAAGGAGGAGCTCGATGAAGATCTTGCCCTTTGTGTTGTTTCGTTCTAGTTGATCAGTAGTGGAGCCCAGTTGGGGTCGATCGGGGACCTTTTGTCGCATTTGGGGTTCTTCTTTTATTTTGGTTCCGTAGTCGGACCTTAATTGTATCTGGATGATGTAATGCTTTATTCATGTAATTGTGTGAAGTGGCGATTGTAAGCCAACTATGTATCTCTGTCCCTTATGTAATACATGGGTTGTGTGAAGATTACCTCACTTGCGACATTGCTTTCAATGCAGTTATGCCTCTAAGTCGTGCTTCGACACGTGGGAGATATAGCCGCATCGAGGGCGTGACAGGAGCTCTACTTTGGTTTTTTGGTCCGGACAATGCATTTAATGCAAGGTTTACAAGCCTCCAATGGACTATGTCCCATAGGGGATGATGATGAAAAATTGCAAGCCAGTTCACAACACCCCAGGCGGTAAGGGGTGTCAAGTACTTTTGCCTTTCGTCGCACTATAGGCGGCATATCTACACAAACTTTATGCCACTGGCTAGTGGGGCTTAGTGAGCTGTGGGCAACAAGGTAGTGTGCTTCCAAGGAAACTGTCCTTGCCTGCCATCCACTAGCAGTACGACGCCCTACCAAGCCCGCATGGGTCACGCAAGTTGCATCCCCGGTCTTATATAAGGGAAGGACTGAGGCCATGCATGGGAGGAAGATTGAGGAATTCAGCTAGGAGAGAGAGAGAGAGAGAGAGGGAGGGAGGAGGGAGGGAGAGAGAGAGAGAGAGAGAGAGAGAGAGAGAGAGAGAGAGCGAGCTTAGCCCATCATCTTGTAACAAATCATATAGACCAACATATCAACAACAAAGTAGAATGTAGGATATTACACCTCGTGGTGGCCTGAACCTGGGTAAAAATCTTGTCTTTGGTTGATCATCGAAAAAGAACATATGTGGTATTTTTAACCCCTGGACGAACAAAATAGGGGGACATCTTTGGTCTCCGATATCACCGTCGACGGCCTCATGTTGCAACACCACTGGCATAGATCAACACCCCTACATCAGCAACAATAGCCTTGGTGTGCGGCGATCTAAGGCGAGCAGCAGGGACACAACCCAATCAACATGCGGTCGGACATGCACAATGCCTGCAGTACGTGACGATGGCCGATGGGCTAGAAGCAGGTTGTGATGAGGGTCAGTACACTGCAAACATGCATAAGGAGAGATGTTCTGGCGGCGGCGGCTTTGGGAAGAAAACGTATGGCGGGAGATAAGGCTAGGTGCACGCTTCGATATGGATGTGGTAGGAGGACACGAGGGGATGTGAGACCTCAGAACGCATGGCGTTGTGGAGGGCTACTGACAGGATGACCATATCGGCCGCCCGATGAATACCATACTTTAATAGAGGTGATGGATGGTATTTTAAAGGGAGTAATCCGCTTTAAAGAAACCACATTTATCTCTGTTCTCTATTTAAAACAAACGGGATTCTAAATCTCAGTTGACTGGTCTCTTAAAACAAACGGGATTCTAAATCTCAGTTGACCGAGACGTAACCAAGTCTTGAGACGTAACCAAGTCTTGAGACTTGGTTAGGTCTCAGCTGACTAAGAACTAGCCATGTCCTAAAACAAATACTCCATTTGTAGATAGTGAACGATCGCTCAACAATGATACCACGTCAAATGAAGCACCTATCCCCAGGGACCACAGATTTTTACTTGTTTTCCTTTTTTTTGTCTTTTTATATGAAATTCAGTGTTCATGCTGGCAACTTCAGATGTGAATGATTTGACACTAACATCATGTAAGATTTTGTTCGATTTCATGATTTCATAAACAATTACCTTTGTTTTCTATGTTAGGCAATACCCTTCCGCTCACTATATAACAGCTACTGTAGGTATATATTTGGGGTTTAAGTCGTTCTTTATTTTCCTCGTTGTTATTCTACAAATTCAGCGCTCCCTTCGATCCATAAGTGACAAATAATATGGATTGGAGGGATTATCATTTTTGTATATTCATTGATGTAAGATCTGACAGGGGTCAGCGTTCTAAAAAGCTTTACATTTCATAATATAGTGCATATAGATTATTATTTTTAAGACAAACTTCGCAAACTCTGATCAAGTTTGTGGACTAAAGTTACATATCACTCTGCGACTGCAAAATTACATGGATTTCATAGCTGTCATTGACTGTAAATTGGAGTGGTGTTGAATTTGATTTCAGTCGATTGCCAAACGACTAGGTAATTATACAATTGTATACACACAACAAACGACGGGGTAATAGGACGAATTCGCTGATAATTTTAAAAGTCGGGCTGAAGAGCATGTGCGACATTGCCCTGGCTTGGCATCTCATAGAAGCGAACCTTGTGGTTGACAACCCCGAGCTTATTACCGGCAGCAGAGGCGAGGACCTGCAGGGCCGTCAACAAGATGGCGCGGCGCAGGGGCGCCCGGCGGCCGAATCCGATGATCCATGAGATGCAAAACTTTCCATTCCCAAGATAGATCACGGTTGCTTCTTCTGGGTAGAAGCCGAAAGGGGTGCCGGACGGAGGGCACCGTGGCCGCGTCTCCTCCCACACGTACCGGACCGCCGGAGGGGACTGCTGCATGTCGCAGGCACACAGGCAGTTCTCCTTGGGGCACAGGCCGAAGCAGAGGCCGCCGAGCTCGGGGACGACGAGGCCGCGGCCCTGGAAGGGCAGCTCCCACTCGCCCTCCTTGCGCCACGCGCACCGGACGGTGTCGAAAGAGCATGTGCCCATCCCCTCTGCCGAGACCCACAGCCGCGTTCCGGCGGCGAGGTAGGCCGTGACCCGCGGCCAGCCCAAGTCCAGGGAGCGGTAGCCGGGCGGGGGGTCGGGGAGGGCACGCCAGGGCTCCTGCCGGCGGCGCCTTCCAGGGCCAGGGAGGGGTAACGTCTCGAGGCAGGCCGGCTCCGCCAGGTCATGCATGAATCGGTTGAGCGCGTACAGGCGGTGCCCCAGCGGGATCAGATGGGTGCGACCGCGCAAGCTCTGCAGGTCCGGCCCCGCCGACACCGCGCCGGACCGCGACATCGTGAAGGTGTTGCCGTTGCTGGAGGCGCCCGCTATGGCGGTGCCGACGAGCGCGAAATCGATGCGCTCCGGCATGTCGACTGACGTCCTGTAACGCGCCACGGGGGCCGGGAGGCTGCGCAGCGACCCTGAAGCCCTCGCCGTGGTCCTCGCTGTTGCAGTAGCCCTGGCCCTCGCCGATGATTTGTTGGGGACTGAGCCGGAGTCAGGGTAGAACAGAGCTTTGACGTCGACCTCCACGAAATGATACTGGTGATCAAGGCCGCGGATCTCCACGACTAGAAGAAGACGATTCTGCTCCACGGCGCCCGCCATATTCTTGCCCTCGCTACACGGTTGGGTGTGCTGCTGATTTTACTCGACGGTGCTCACCACGGTTGTTTGATCTCAGAGAGGAATTCTTTGTCGATTACCCTTGATCAGACGTCTTCACCTTCCCACGAATCACGATTACCCTTGCCGCATTTATAGCCACGAGCCAACTTTCACTTTCCCCTCGCCACCGACCCAGCCCAGCACATAGGAACACACGATTTCGGATTCACAAACTGCAATAAGGAGTGCCTTCCAAACAAGAGGCATACACTACCATACTGTTGAGACTCTTTATTTGGCGGGCGCCTCCAGCGCGCCTACACCAGGTAGCTGCTGGTTTCTGGAGAATAGACACCGGTAATCTAGAAAAAAAAAGGAATTTTAAGAGTCGTGAGTTTGAAAAAAATATAGGGATTTGAAAAATGACCATTTTAAAAAAGGTTCATGGACATGAAAAAAATGTTCACAAAATTCAAAAATTGTTTGTGGATTTGAAAACACTTCATGGATTAAAAACACTTCACAAATTCGAAAAGAAAGTTCATGAATTTAAAAAGTTCATAAAATTGAGAAAAATTTGCAAAAATGGGAAAACTTCATGAATTTGAAAAAAAAAGCTTGTGAATTTGAAAAGTTCATAAAAATGAAAAAATGTCACCAATTTGAATATAGTTCGTGAAAAATGAAAAAGTTCACAAACATTAGGTTCACGAATTTTGAGGGAAAGAAATTCAAAATTTGACAAAAAAATCACAAGATTGAAAAAATACACGGTTTTGGAAAATATTACGAATTCAAAAAAAGTTCATACATTTGAAAAATATATATATAAAGAAAGTAAAAAAAAGAAAAGATAAAATAAGAATAAAAAACAAACAAAAACTGGTTCGAAAATACCCACAACCGAAAGAAAGAAATATAAACTGACCAAAAGCTTCACAAAACCGGGAGGGGAGGGCCGGCGTAAACGAATGAGAATAGAGGAAACGAAAAGTGCTGGTCCGGCAAGACCAGAGGGATTTGGTGGAATTTGTGGTGGCTCTTGTCTATCGATCCGGCGTGGCGAACGTGCCTAAGCACGTCCGAGCCTCCCCATATGCGTCGTAGATATGGACTGGATATGGGGGTGCCGGTCAACTTGGACGTATAGGGCCGGTTTGAGGAGCTCGACTGAGTCACGATTTTGCGACTAGTCGCTGACCGGGTCGTCCTCCTGGACGTATATAGGACGTTTGAGAAGTCCAACTATAGATGCTCTTACATGCCATGATGGGGTGTTCATCGTGTTGCCTTAGGGAGCGAACATCGTCAATCTTTCTCCCTTCCCGATTGTATTCCCCTATGTCTGACACCTCATCACTTTCTATACCCTTGCTACCTTGTCTCGTCTATCGTTGTCTCTCATGTGTCCTTCCTCTCTGGCTCCAACATTTCCCACTCATTATCATTCGCGGTATATTTATCATTGTCGTCAATTATCAGTAGTCACATCAACACGCTCGTATAACCTGTGTAGCCATTGATTATCCTTCATGCAGTACGGCTCATGTAATTATATGGGTTTAGTTTGGATAGTCCATAATAATTTCATCTTTGCATGCTCATATATTTGTATCAGAGAAAGAGCCTCTTTGATTCACATATATTTTGAACATAGAAAATAGGAAAGAAAAACATGAATAGCTATAGGATATCATGACATATTTTGGGACGGAGGGAGTACAAAAGTATCTTCCAAAATTCAGAATAGCTAGAATCTTCCAAAATTCTTTTCTAAATCCTTCGAATCAAATACTTCGAAAATTTCCTGTAGAACTTGAGTGCTTCAAAGTTTCTAGTCCCTCCGTTCCATAATATAAGAGCGTTTTTGACACAAAAATGCTCTTATGTTATGGGACGAAGGAAGTATAATCAAAGACTCACAAGAGAGGAAATTGCACGATACACAAAAGATTGTGCATTCGTACATTTTCCTCTTTTCAACATGAGCGACATATATAATACTCACAAAGACGTACTTTCGTGTACCCTTGCTTGAGGGCGAATTCGGGCGTACGCAAACGTATTCCGCTGTTCTCCCTGGTCATCGAAAGCGTAAACTGCAGCCTCTTCGTCCTGCTCCCTTCCTCGGGCCCTCGTCCGCGCCTCCGCCATGGGTCCGCACGGGAACCGGCTGCTCCCCATTCTCCTGGCCCTCGTCGCCGCGGCGGGGCCCGCGCCGTCGTCCGTCGCCGGCGACGACAGGGCGGTGGCGGAGGTCTCCGGCGCGCCGGAGGGGGTCGTGTGGGTGGCCCAGCTCTCGGATCTCCACTTCAGCGTGCACCACCCGGAGCGCGCCTACGACTTCCGGCGATACGTCGGCCCGGCGCTCGCCATGGTGAACCCCGACCTGGTCTTCATCACCGGTGACCTCACCGGTGCGTCATACATATCTCCCCTCTATCGCCCCCTTCCTGTTCCTTCCTTCTGTCGATCCTTCGCCGTGTTCGGGGTGAACGGATGATATGATGTTTAATCTAGCTGGAGTGGTTCTTTGATGTTCGGTAGAACTTGGTTGATGCGTGCGGATAGTTCAGAAAAAAATTCAGAGACTAATGAGGCTTCAGTTTTAGCAAATGTGGTAGATGGATGGGTGGTCCGTTAAGGCACTGTAATTGATGGTGCCTAGCAGCAGAAACTTTTATCTAAAATCTACTCCTTATTACATTTATAGTAATTAGTACACTGCTAGAACCTTCTAGTGTATCGCTGTATCTACGATAGTATTGAACTGAATTTCAGTATATTACAATCACAGTTTAAGGAGCTGCGTTGATAGTGAGATACAGCATTAACAGTGGAGGCAGTTTGGTACTTTTCGGTTCATGCTGAAACCAGATAGGTTGAAAATTTAAGTACTGAATTCACAGTTTAAGTAGAATCTAGTATCAGGCCTGTTACAACCCAACATGAACTGTAACCGAGGTGACTAAGTAATAAAGGCCTAAAGTTCGAAGCTGCAAAAAATCAGACATAGAACCGCAATCAACATACTCATTTGTTGTCAGTTGTCGCGGACTCTTTTAATGTTACATGTATTAAGGCGCAGACTACTGACGAACTTGAAATAACTAACATATGATCGGAAATTTTCGCTTGAATAAACAGCTGCTTTTCTTTTCTGGTTCCAACCTGTTCACTTGTAACTAGGCAGTTGCAATCAGCACTACAGCTGATGTTCACCGCCCTCAAAACCTCAACCAACTAACCACTTTCTAATTTGGGAAGACGTGAAACCAGCTGTATTCACTTCGAAAGGTGTCCATATACCAAA
Source organism: Aegilops speltoides (assembly GCA_021437245.1). Taxonomy (NCBI): domain Eukaryota; kingdom Viridiplantae; phylum Streptophyta; class Magnoliopsida; order Poales; family Poaceae; genus Aegilops; species Aegilops speltoides. Next base: position 472,835,724 of record CM038143.1, on the reverse strand, counting down.
TACTCCCTCCGTCCCAAAATAAGTGACTCAACTTTGTACTAACTTTGGTTCAAAGTTAGTACAAAGTTGAGTCACTTATTTTGGGACGGAGGGAGTAGTATATAGATGATTATGTATTGGGATTTATCTCAAGTACTATTTTTATTTTATGATTAGAGGGGAAGAGCAAAGATCTGCTTACAATGAAGCAAAATGAAGTGGAGTGGATGGAATATAGTAGTACGATGAAGGATGTCATTGAGACTAGCAAGCTTCCAAGGAAAAAATTCTATGATCTGAGAGGAAACCATGATAGCTTTGGTGTACCTGTGTCTGGTGGGGACTATGACTTCTATGAGAAATATAGCATCAATGCTAACCTAAGACGACAGGGGCGCGTGCAAAGCATCACTTTGGAGGTCAGTGCTTCTTATATACATCCTATTGCTTATAATTTCTTCAGCGCCTAATATTTAAATTGTGCTGCGAATGATTAGTTTTGATTGCATTTTCTGAATATGCTTGGCATAACATATGGTAGATTGTGGATGGATCTGCAGAATAATGACCGGAAGCATCTGTTTGTTGGCTTCGATAGCACAATGGAGATCGGACTTAGGGGCCCGACCAATTTATTTGGGCATCCAACTGACAAGCAGCTTATAGAACTGGACCAATCACTGTCGCAGTGGGACACTGACTTCAACAAGGCTCCAGTGACAAAAATTACAGTTGGGCACTTCCCGATGTCTTTCTCAGCATTGACAGAATCAGGAAAAAGTATCAAGGATGTCTTTCTAAAGCATTCATTAGCAGCATACTTGTGTGGACATCTTCACACAAGGTTTGGCAAGAATTTGAAGCGTTACTATCATCGAGCAACTCAGGAACCATCACTGTATGAACACTACTACCAATCTAACATGCACCAAGGATATGCAATCCCGAGTGCTGAAGAGAACTGTTCTGAAGCAGCAGCACCTGTTGAGGAGTTCTGGGAGTGGGAGATTGGCGATTGGAAAAAGAGTAGAAGTATGAGGATATTAGCAATTGATGATGGATTTGTCTCCTTTACTGACATAGATTTCAGGTTAGGCTCAAAAAGTGTGATTATACTACCTACCTTCCCTCTGGACTCGAGATTTATGCAGAGAACATCTGCTCCTCGCGATTTCAAATGTCACACCATGGGAGCTTCAACTTTTGATACGGTGAGGGCGCTTGTATTCTCTCGACATGAGATAGTAACTGTCTCAGCAAAGATATATGACTCAAGACCAGGAAACCTTGAAGTGGTATTCGACAGCGAAATGAAAAGAGTGAGTGCCAATGATTCTAGAGGAGATATGTACTTAATTCCGTGGAACTGGAGAGCATTTGCAGATCCTTCTCCAGATCGGTACTGGCTCCAAATCGAAGCGATGGATATAACAGGTGACATTAGTGTCAGCCAGTTGAGGCCATTCTCTGTGAATGGGTTGTTTGCAGAAGTTAACTGGACATGGAAGGAATTTTTCGTGATGGGCATCCAGTGGGCGTCGGTATATCACCCCGCACTGCAGTGCGTTCTTGCTCTGATTTTCGCACTGCTTCTTGTGCCACGAGCTTCAGTAGTGCTACTTAAGGATCAACAATCTGTGTACACATATCTGCGTGTGGGCGGTAGTCAGTATACATCACTGAAGTATCTACTTGGTGGTTTTATCTGGCTGTTTGTTGAGCTGTCCAGGATGATTCTTGTGTGGTCTTTGCTGTTGGTTTACATAATCTATCTGTTGGTCTTCCCTTGGTTTTCTGGGCACCCTGTAACTGAGGACAGCAGCCTCGCATCCATGACATTCAGAGGTTGGGCTCTTAAAAATGGTATGAAAACTTTCCATGCGGGCACTCCAGACGTCATGGTCATCGTTCTACCTCACCTCTGTTTCGTGGTATTACCAACAATTGCGATTCTCGCCGCGATGGCTGCCGAGAGGACCGCTTTCCGAGAACACTACCTCTCACGGTCAGGAAAGAAGAAAGATGATCCCCACCAAAAGAGTAGGAGAGAGGTAGGGCATGATAGCTTGTGGAGCGGTCGCTGGATAAGGAAAATCCTCATCGCTTTCTGTTTGGTGGTTCTGTGGAAACACTGGAAGGTATTATCATTTCCTTTTAAAACCATGCAAATCTTCTGTGATTGCGGTTTTATGCTACTCTGAAGATACTGATGACGCCTTCACAATCTTGCAGCTCTGTAGAGCTCTTATGAAGGCCTTTGCCATGGACCCTCTGCTCCATTCTCCTGTTCTCTTCTACTTCATACCGGCTCTCATGGCGTTTGCTGTCTACAGAACCTCATCCATTTAGCTGAAGATTTTAGTGGCCGGGTCACTCGTCTATTACTTTTTCGTTTGTTTATTTTGGATAGGAGATCTGTTAGACCATCTATCTAACATGCATAAAGACACTGTCAGCATTGTACTGGACATAATTTATACAGACTAAACGCGTCATTCCTTCAGAACTACTAGGAGTTCAGAACTTGTTAACACTGGATGAAATTCTTTGACCCTTACTGTATTTGCAATGAGCAACACCATTCCGCGCCTGATGTTTGGGGTGGTGACGTCGTCCGACTCACCTTCCATGGAAGCTTTAGCATGACTATGATGAACAAATGTTTTTTTTTATCGCTAAAATATAGTCAAGAAATCTCATTTTAGCTCAGAAATGGATGTTGCACTCCTCTTGTTCAGTCCCTTGTACTCCCTTGTCGATTGCAGGGGGAGTTTATGCCTGTGCACTCTCAGTTCATTTCATCTGGAGATTGGGAATTCACCCCAGATTACAGGCTTTCCTCTGGCTGTTCGCCGACAATCGTCTTTGGAGCAAGGATGAACTGGCCAAACCCGGTCGTCTCTGGATGTTGCAGAAACGCCTTATATATACTCCCTTTGTCCAAAATTAATTGTCGTTCAAACGGATGTATTAGTACTTGCATCTGAAACCTCGCCGTCACTTTTCGGTCCCGTGGTAATGAAACCGGGGGGCAATTTTGCCCCTTGTTTTCTCTAGAAAAAAAAAAGCACTAAGTGGAAGAAATCATAGCGCCACGTGCCTACGCGACGGGCAATGATAGATCCGCCGCCCTGGCAACACCGCCGCAGCCAGAGTCCGCGCAGATTTGAATTTCGAAATCCAGATCGACCCGGGCGCTCTCGCCTTTTTTCTTTTACCCCACGCTCCCCCAAACTCCTGTCGATCGTACGGCCGAGCGTCGCCCCCCGCTCCTCGAACCCCCCGATCGGACGGCCGCGGAGCCACCCCGCAGCCCGCAACCGTGTCCAGAAACCCTACGCCCCCACCCCCCGCACTACACAAACCCCACGCTCCGCCGGCCGCCGCATCTCCCTCTCCCAGTCGCTACCCCCCGCCCCCGCTCCCCGCCCCAGGCGATCTCCCGGCGAGCCCTCTCCGCCCTCCCCGCCGCGCCGCGCCGCGCCGCCTCCGCCCCCGGTCGACGCAGCTGGCCTCGGGTGGAAGCGGCCGCCTCCATCCCCGAGCCCGACGCCGACGTCGCCGCGGCCGCTGCCCCTCCCCGAGTACACGCTCGCCGCCGCCCGGATCCAAGGTGAGGAAACGCGAGCACGGGTCTCCATGCCCTGTTCGCCCCGCGAATCCTCCCTCGACTCGCGACAAGATCGATGTGCCCCTCGCATCCCAATCTCAGATCTGCTACCTCGTGATTTCGAAATAGATATCTGTGAATCTGCTTGTCCCGCCGCGCAGTTCTGTCGTTCTTCCTGATGGCACGGGCGTTGGGCGCTGTGGTGCGTGTACGGCGTGCCTGCGTACGCGCTGTCTTGCGCCCTAGTAGCTACTAATGTACGTAGTTGTCGGAACCAAGCTACCAATCTGTTTTCTTCTTCTTCTGGAACCTAGCGGAAGGCAAGTAGTACGGTCCTGTGCTGCGTATGTGCACGTACGGGTGGTTTGATTTCTGAGTACAGCGAGTTCTGCTTGCTTGTTTTGATTTTTATGCACAGATAGTACTACCTGCTTGCTCTCAGTTCTAACCCAGGTGGTCAATGTTGCTGGGTTCTTAATTAGTTAGCTGTCAACTTAGGTGCATATTAGTACAGTACTAGTTATTTTCATTAGTCTGCTCAGTTATCTAAACCCTGGTAATCTGCTTTAGTTTTCATCATGCCAATTGACTCGAAAATTCCATGGACCAAATCTACCTGGCAGTGTGTTAATTATCTACATGATCATTTCATCATTTGTAGCTAAAGCAGCATGTAATTGGATCCTTATTGTTAAACAGCATGTAAAGAATCTCTCAAGGCTTCAGTGCTATTCAGGACATTTATGCTCCACAGTTCAGACAGCTAGTTACCAAATGACTTTACTGCTTTCTCATAGGCCATAGCACACAGCCCACAGCTACTACTTTCCTGCTGAGCCACCGCTGAACCAAGCACGGCCATAGTAACATTCACATTATTTTTTTCCTTGTGTTGGGTTGAAGCCCCGTTATGTTCTAACTGCCACTTGTGTCATTGATTTCCTATGTAAAACAACCACTTTGAGCGAAATGCTTGTCTTTACCAATTGACGATGCTGTTTGTCAACTGTAGACTTAACTATGTTTTGCTACTTGGTGTTTTGTTGTATCCTTGGTGATAGTAGTGTTGGGTACCCTCAGGGACAGGCCCTTCAATTGCTCCACTAATTTCATTGTTTACTTATCAATAATCCATTACTTCCTGTAATCTGGGATCATGCTAATTCCTACACTTCTTGCTTTACCAGCAGGTTATTGTGTGAAGTGCCACGTGTCCACATGGCTTCAGCGGCGCAAGATTTCCAGCCCCGGACATTCTCCATCAAACTGTGGCCACCGAGTGAAAGCACTCGTCTGATGCTCGTAGAGAGGATGACCAAGAACCTGTCCTCCGAGTCAATCTTTTCTCGCAAGTATGGCCTTTTGGGCAAAGAAGAGGCCCATAAGAATGCCAAAAGGATTGAAGAGATGTGCTTTGCTTCTGCAGATGAGCATTTCAAGAAGGAGCCTGATGGTGATGGGAGTTCTGCTGTCCAGCTATATGCAAAAGAAACAAGCAAGCTGATGCTGGAAGTCCTCAAAAAAGGTCCGGGGACGACTGCGGAACCAGAAGCACCTGTTATTGGTACACCTATTGAGCCTGCTGATACTGTGTTTGATATATCTGGTGGCAAGCGTGCTTTCATTGAGGCAGAAGAAGCAAAGGAACTTCTGAGTCCACTAACAGAACCAGGAAACTCATATAGCAGGATTTGCTTGAGCAACAGGAGCTTTGGTATTGGTGCTGCCAATGTTGCTGGGCCAATTCTTGAATCAATAAAATCTCAGCTCAAGGAGGTAGATATCTCAGATTTTGTTGCCGGAAGACCTGAGGATGAAGCCCTTGATGTGATGCGGATATTCTCCAAAGCTTTAGCAGGGTCTGTACTGAGATACCTGAACATCTCTGACAATGCTTTAGGCGAGAAGGGTGTGAGGGCATTCACAGAGCTGCTAAAATCACAGGGCGACTTGGAAGAACTATATGTGATGAACGATGGCATATCAGGGGAAGCTGCTAAGGCTCTGTCTGAGCTTATTCCTTCAACTGAGAAGCTTAAGGTTCTCCACTTCCACAACAATATGACTGGTGATGAAGGTGCTATGTTCATTGCTGAGATGGTCAAGCGTTCTCCAAATCTCGAGAGCTTTAGGTGCTCTGCAACAAGGATAGGATCTGATGGTGGAGTGGCATTGGCCGAGGCACTGGGGACATGCACTCGTCTGAAGAAGCTTGATATTAGGGACAACTTGTTTGGTGTCGAGGCAGGGGTGTCTCTCAGCGAAACCCTTCCAAAGCTTGGTGATCTTGTTGAGCTGTACCTCAGCGACCTCAATCTCGAGAACGAGGGCACAATAGCAATCGTGAATGTCCTCAAAGAGTCAGCACCTCAGCTGGAGATCCTTGAGATGGCAGGAAATGAAATAACCGCTGAGGCAGCCAAACCTCTGGCGGAATGCTTGACAGCAATGCAGTCGCTCAAGAAGCTGACCTTGGCTGAGAATGAGCTGAAGGATGCCGGGGCAGCGGCGGTCGCGAAGTCTCTGCAAGAGGGCCACCCCGATCTGAAGGAGCTTGACGTGAGCACCAATCTGTTTCAGAGGTCTGGAGCCCGCTGCTTTGCCCAGGCGGTGGCAAACAAGCCAGGGTTCGTGCTGCTGAACATGAACGCGAACTACATCCCCGAGGAAGGGATTGACGAGGTGAGGAAGATCCTGAAGGCAGGCGAGAACTCGGCGGACGTGCTTGGCCCGCTGGATGAGAACGAGCCCGAGGGGAACCCTGATGACGAGGACGAAGAGGAGGACGATGATGACGAGGCAAAGTATGGGGACGATAACGGGAAGGATAGCGGCCTAGGCTCGAAGCTGCAGGACCTGAAGGTGGAGGCGGAGGAGGACTAGGCCCACCACCATCTTTTGCTCCGGTTTTAGGTTCTGAAATGTTTGGTGTATCGGCTGGAATTTCGCATAAAAGAGAAGGAACACCTCGCTGTGGCCGGCTCAATTGATTTTGAACCGAGCCAAGCGGCCTGTTTGCTGTGGTCTGGCGGCTTGGTTTATCTGTAACTTTGTTGGAACTTGCTTTCGTGTTTTAGCACCGTCTTGGTTCTGTCGGGGAACTTGCGTGGTCAAGGTCAAGCCTTGACCCTTTAAGAATTTAAATCCATGGAATATTTGGCATGGCATGTGTTTGCTGTGATATGTTGGAAACCTATCTATGCTGTGATATACTCCCTCCGTCCGGAAATACTTGTCGCAAAAATGCATAAAAATGGATGTATCTAGAACTAAAATACGTCTAGATACATCCATTCCTTCGACAAGTATTTCCGGACGGAGGGAGTACTATGTGTGTAATTATTATTGTTTGGCTGCTGCATATGGCCTTTGATGAGGTCCAAGGGTGTGCAACCTCTGCGAGTTATGTTGCCCCGTGCAGGGATGGACGATTCTGATATCCAATCCCCGTGCACGGAAATGGCGAGCTCTTGACGTTTCGAAACCTCATCGCCGTCAGTAGTCTAGATAGAGGATCCCTGGTTTTTCCCCAGCGCGCGGCTTCGTCTGCACACAATGCAGCCACCAACCACGGTGTTGTATAAATCGCTCGTGTCGGGTACGTGACCGGTCGTTGCCGCGATTTGGAGCTTTGAGCAGGAGCATGTGTCCAGCTCTCTCATGAAGAGTGGTCGGTCATCGATAGACTCCCACACTCCATCATCCCTTTGTTGGAATATTCCATCTGGATTACATGTGAAGAATGGATCAATGGTCGCCGATATCCGAGTATCTACACAAATCTTAGACAAGTACTCTCTCTGTAATCCCCGCAAAAAAAAAGTACTCTCTCTGTAAAGAAAGTACTAGTGATCTTTTTTTTTTCGGGAAAAACTTCCAATCTATTCATCTTCAATCATGGTAGTACAACGAACACTGAAAATAATAAAAAATTACATCCAGATCCGTAGACCACCTGGCGTAACTATAAAGAAGCGGTAGAAGGCGCCGCCATCATCATCGCTCCTCGCCGGAGCCGGGCAAACGCTCTTATATACTACTCCTTCCGTTCCATAATATAAGATCGTTTTTTGACACTAGTAGCGTAGTGTCACAAAACGATCTTATATTATGGGACGGAGGGAATTTTTTTACGGAAGGAATAACTCTGAAGTATCTCCAAATCAACGGCGAGTTCGTCACGCTTCAGAAACCTTTATCTTCGCCGTCGAATATGCACTGCGCAGCGTGCGTCGTGGAAAGCGGATTCCCGCTGTCCCCGAGCGAGCACGTGAAAGTAAGCAGCAGCTTCGGATCTCACGGTCGAGCTGGTTGGTTTTTCCAAGAAAGAAAACGCCGAGTCTGCCAAACCGTGCCAAAATTCCGCTGCCGTTCACGGGCACTGCTGATCCACCCCTTTCCGTCCGCCTGGCCGCCACGGTACCTTACCTTGGACAAGCCGCGAGCCGGACGAGAGACGACAATGCTAGCCCTTGGCGCCATCGCCCATCGACGGGCGGACGGACGGACGGGCGACGATGCCTCCCCGAGAAACGCCGCGGGCTCACTCGAGCTGTCTGTCACGCGTACCAAGAATCGGATACTAGTAGTAGGACAGAAAGCGACGCGGGGTATCTGCGGCTGCAGCGCCGATGCTGAGACGAGTCGCTGCCTGAAAGCCAACACTTGCACGGCTCGGGCTCTCGAGACCGATGCGCGCTCGATGGACACTGGACACAAGAGCAAGCTTGTCTGGCTCCTCATTGTTGTTGATCGGCGTTCGACAGCGACAATTTCATCATTTCCCGCGGATTCTATTATGCGTACGTGCGTGCGTGCGTGCGTTATGACGGCGGCGGCAATGGTGGAGACGTTGACGGTGCGGTGCTCACCTCGCCAACAGGTGCTTGGCCAATGGACGGGCTGGCGAAGGTCAAGTTTGGTTGCACCATTTCTTCTTTAATTAATTGGAGTACGTTATAAGCTGTCTAACTTTCTTGGCACAGATAGAGGCCGGTCCCGTTTTCTATTGCTTCCTACGCAGGCCCAGATGATTTTCGGTGAACAAACCAGTTTAATCAGGAACGAAACGTAATAGCATCGGATGAATGTTTACTTGGTTCAGAACTACAGTTACTTTTTTTTTTGCGGGAACAGAACTATACATATTGTTCCCTGGAATCAACGACTGGAAGAGGTACGGTCCAAAACAACACGAGGTTCTTCTAATCACTCAAAACAACACCTACATCCAATATACTCCCTCCGTTCCGAATTACTCCCTCCGTTCGAATTCTTTTTCGAAATGGATGTATCTGAACTAAAATACGCCTGAGATACATCCATTTTCGTGACAATAATTCGAACGGATGAAGATTGTCTTGGATTTGTCTGATACATATGATCCTGACTCATTTTAATCTTGAGATACATCCATATCTGAACAAATCTAAGACAAGAATTGAATCTGGAGGAGAATCTAAAAAATAATCATCATCAGAAAGGTAAACGAAGCACATGTCTAACAAATGTTCAGTCAAGGTTCCTTGGAACTTTCTTGGTTCCTTCATTGCACTTCAAAGTTCACATGGAAAATTTAGTAAAGTGCAAAGGCGTTCTAACTTTCTGCATCCGCGTCAACTAGACAAGGAAGCAATATCATATGAAACAGCCCAGCAGATACAGCACATATTCCTCGGCAACCATTCACCTCACGCAACATCAGTATTACCCCCCGTTTAACACCCGAAAGCAGCTCAGAAATGAACTTTTTTTTTAACCCGTGGACGCGGTCTAGCTGAAGCTCTCCCTCCCCACGCGACCCGCGCCGCGCGCCACTCCGGCCGCGGCGGCCACCGCCACCACCGTCCACCCCTAGGTGGGCGGCCTCCTCTCCCTCCCCATGGGTCGTTGCCGCTCTCGCTCCTCGCGGTCCCGCGGATCCGGCTGCTCTTCAAGGCGCCTCTCCTGCGACAATATGGATGGGGGCGCGCCTCGATGCGAGATCCGATTAGGCGTGCCCTGCCATGCGGCTACGCCGGATCCCCTGTCTCCGCCGCGAATCCTGCTCCGGGGAGAGTGCTCCCACGGACCGGCGTCCTGTTGTCCAGCGGATCCACCACCGCTTCCTCTTTCTGGGGAGCAGAGGCTCAAATCCATCATGGTTCGGCCTCCCCCCTTCCCGCTCCCCTTTCCTCTTCGGGTTCGGACGGTGGGTGGACCGAGGTGCGCTCAAAGAAGCAGGCTAAGATCCAGCGCCGCGCCTTTGGCCCGCCGGGCAATAGCGTTCGCCGGCGTCGTTCCACAACTGGCGCCCCGATCTCTAACCCCGGCCGCGCGGCCTTCTTAAAGCGCTTCCATGGGCTCTGTTTTCGCTGCCTCAGCTCGCTCTACCGCCGGAAAGACTGTAGAGATCCAATTCGCTGCATCATTTGCAAGCGCATTGGCCACTTCGGGAAGGAATGCCCGCAAAATCCTAGAAACGGCGGCCCGGGCGGATCTGCTAAGAATAGACTAGGCCCTCTCCACGCTCCGGCGCCGGTCCGGGACCGGCTTCGTTTTCCCACTCCTCCACCGCAGCCGCTTCCTGCCCGCTCCACCTCCGCTTCGGCCATCTCCGGCCAGGCACGCTTCGCCCACACCGACCCGTCCCGCCGTCCTCGCACCAGCCACGGCGTGGTCGTCTCCTCCCCGGCCACGGATCACCAGGTGTTCGTCCTGCGCCAGCACGCGGTCACCCTGACCGCGCCGGAGGGGCCTGGCGTGGCAAGCCCTCTGCTGGTGGGGTGCGCGTTTGAGGAGCAACTGCGCGTCCCGCCGCACCTTCTGTGTGTCACGACCCACCACCCCGAGCCCTTCTTCGTCTACTTCGAGTTTTCTGCGCTCCGCGACAACGCCGTGGCAAGGGGCTTCGTCATGGTCGACGGAGTCCGCTTCGTCATCAACCCCTGGCACGAAGACGATCACGCTGCGCTGCTCAACCTCTCCCTCCACATGCGCATCATCGTCGAGAACCTACCGATGCAATTCTGGTCCCTGGAGGGGGCCGAGGAGGTGCTAGGGAGGATGTGCCGCGTCGACTGCCTCGACAGCAGGACGCATGAGCGCGACCACACCAAGCTGTTTGCCTACTGGGTTTGGGTGTGGGACGTGGCGCACATCCCGACGACCCACACCCTGTGGGTGCTGAAGCACGGCGCCGGCCGCGTCGACGAACTGGTGGGTTGCTCTCCCCCCGAGCGCAAGGTGGCGCCCCCGCCTGGTGCGCATCGCTACGACCTCCTCATCCACGTCGATAGGGTGGAGGACTGGGCGCCGCGGCACTCCCCTCCCTCATCGCACTCCGGGCAGAGCGGCATCCCCTCGTCGGACTCCGACATCGACGAGACGCTCCCCTACACGGACACCGGGGTGTGGTCGACGGGGGTGAAGGACGGGCAGGCGCGTGGGCACAGGAGCATGCCCCGTGTGCTGTCCTCGGGCTGCCGCGACTTCTCCTCCGGCGTCCACCAGCGCGACCACAACCACGATGGCCCCGGGGGCGGCGGCAGGGGGCGCCGCTCCTGGCGCGACAGCCTCCTCGGCAAGAGCAGTTCGGGCAAGGGCAAGGAGAAGGAGAACACCGGGACCTCTTCCAGGCAGCACAGCAAGACACCGGTGCCTCGCCACCATGGAAGTACTTCGAGGGGCCGCAGGAACGCCAGGCGCGAGCACGAGCCGGCGGCTATCTCCACCCCCCTGCTGCGTCAGGCCAACCCTCCTCCACCAACTTCCACCGGTCCTGTCGTCGACTTTCTAGCGGGCCAGTTCATCCCCTCCCCGGCCCGCGTGGACTGCATGCAACTCGAGCTCGACGCATCAATCAAGGCCACCCTGGAGAAACCCCTGGAGTTCGACACCCTGCAAGCCTGCCGCTCCACTCCCTCTGCTGCCATTGACGTGCAGGTCAGCGCTGTCTCCGGTCGAGTTCAGGCCATGTGGATCGGGGAGGACAAGAACAGGGACCCGCAGCTCCTCTTCTCCGCCCTAGAGCCTGCGGTCCTTGGCCCCCTCCCACCCCGTGCCAACCGTCGCTCCTACGCCCCTCTGAAGACGAGCGCTGCTCCAACTCCGAGAAGGCAGAGTGCCAGGCAGGCGGCCATGCACTCGACCGTGCCGGTAGCGCAGCGGGCTACGCTCAGGCTGATCCAGGAGCTAGGTGCCCTGGGCTCGAAAGACAAGATGACACCTAGCGCGGTGACTGCCCTCATCAAGCGCTTCGACGAGCCCCTGTCCGACAGTGACATTCAGGCCATCGCCAAGCTCACTGACCTGGACGAGGCGGCCCTCCGCATTGCTGCGGCCATGCATGGTGCGGCTGCTGCGACTGAAGAGGTCGATGGTTGATCATGTTAGCTTTCTTAGTGGTTAGGCTCCGCATGCGGCCAGCCTTAAGCTGGTTAGAGTTAGGATCAATGATGTTGTGCTTTGTCAGTGCTATGGTAGTGGTTAGGTTAGTTAGGCGACATCATGATTTGGGGCCTATTGGTGGATGTCATCGCTCCACTGCTAGATGGATGGTGTACTTTGTGTTTCTAGTAATGAAATCCAGCTTGCGGAGCATTCCCTGTGTCATTGATGAATAATCACAACCCTCCGATTATGTCCTGGAACGTCAGAGGCCTCAATGCGCCGGCCAGATGCACGGCTATGAACGAGGTAGTGCTGGCAAATAAGTTGGGCATCCTATGCCTGCAAGAAACCAAGATTGAGGAATGGTCACCTCAATTAGCCAGGGAAATTGGTGGATCATCTCTAGAGGGTTGTGCAGTCCTGCCGGCAGTAGGATCAAGAGGGGAGCTGGCCATTTTCTGGAACGAGTCGATTCTAAAAGTGGAAACCCAGGCGGTTGGCCAATTCTCTCTGACGGCCATAGTGACGCTGCAACTGTCATCTGAGGTTTTCTGGCTCACAAACGTTTATGGACCGGTGGAAGACAGTGAAAAAGAGAGTTTTTTTCAGGAGATGACTAACACTGCTCCCCCGACAAATCAACCATGGCTCATCTGTGGAGATTTCAACAACATTTACGAAGCAAGGGACAAAAACAACTGCAAGATAAACATGCGTTTGATGGGCAAGTTCAGAAATGCGATTGATCGCGCGGGCCTGAAGGAAATCAAATGCAAAAACAGACGATACACTTGGTCAAATGAGCGTGCCCAGCCAACAATGTGCAGCATTGATAAATTCTTTTGCAACATTCCATGGGAGATGGAACACCAAGGGTATATGCTTATGGCTGCTTCGACATCCATATCCGATCATTCCCCTTTGGTGCTTACTTGCGTGGCCTCCCCGCCTAGAGCCGCCAAGTTCAGATTTGAGCACTTTTGGCCTAGGTTTCCTCGGTTCCAGGAAACGGTGCAGTGGGCATGGCAACGCCTAGTTAACCACTCCTGCCCTTTCGTCCGCATCAAGGTCAAGATGATGAGAGTGGCAACGGATCTAAAGGTGTGGAGTAGGTCTCTTTTCAGTAATGCAAGACTGAAACTGCACATCGCTTCAGAGGTGGTTCTCAGGCTGGATGTGGCTCAGGAAAGCAGACGGCTTTCGGACCAGGAGATCGCGCTTCGCAAAATGCTCAAGCAGAGAATCTTGAGTTTTGCGGCCGTTGAAAGAACACGCAAGCGCCAGCCTTCGCATATCACTTGGCTGCGTTTTGGAGATGCGAGCACGAAGCTTTTTCATGCAAAAATGGTGTCCAGAAGGAAGAATTTTGTGCATGCTCCGTCCCAAGGAAATCGCATTGCCTCCTCCCATGAGGACAAAGCTGACCTCGTCCACGTCACTTCTCCGGGCTGCTTGGCACAAGGAAAAACCGTTCCAGCACCATCAACTGGGAGATGTTGAACCTGCCGTAAGTTCAGGGTGACAGCATCGATCTGCCTTTCACCGAAGAGGAGGTGTGGAAGGCCATCAAAGCATCGCCAGTGAGAAGGCGCCAGGCCCCGACGGGTTTTCGGGAGGGTTTTTCAAATCCTGCTGGTCGATAATCAAAGAGGATGTGATGAGGGTGTTTGACAAGTTTTACCACCTGGACAGAACAAACGCCGAGGCTATCAACACTGCTATGATCGTGCTCTTGGCAAAGAAAGAGGGGGCATCAGAGATCGTCCACTACCGACCGATAAGCTTGATCCACTCGATAGGAAAATTGCTGGCAAAAGTGCTCGCTCTTCGGCTAGCAGGAGTGCTGCAGGACATCGTCTCGCCCTCCCAAAGTGCTTTTCAGAGAAAAAAGAGCATCTAGGACTCTTACTTATATGTTCAGAACTGCGTCCGCTCTCTCCACCGTAGTAAGAAACCTGCGCTGCTAGTTAAGATAGACATAGCTAGGGCTTTCGACTCCGTCGCCTAGGACTACTTGCTAGAGCTTCTTCAGAGGCTAGGTTTTAGCATAAGATGGCGAGACTAGATCACCATGCTTCTATCCTCCTCATCGTCATCCTGCCTTCTGAACGGCGTGCCGGGGAAGTTTTTCTTGCATGTGTGCGGCCTTCGCCAGGGGGACCCGCTCTTGCCGCTGCTGTTCATCCTAGCAATAGACCCGCTGCATCGCCTTCTACAAGATGCAACAGAGCAAGGTATTCTGCACATACTCCCGGACAGGAAAATCACGGCAAGGGTTAGCCTCTACGCGGACGACGCGATTCTTTTTGCAAACCCAACTAGACAGGAGTTTGACAACCTCATGGGCCTACTGGCTCTCTTCAGCGATGCCACGAGTCTGAAAATCAACCCAGAGAAAACATGTGTCGCCCCAATCCGATGCGAAGACACAGACCTTCAGCTTGTGCTGCAAAACTTCACGGGCAAGATCGTAGGTTTCTCACTGACGTATCTTGGTCTCCCGATCACCGTCTCCAGGCTGCGCATCGTGCACCTTCAGTTCATCCTAGATAGGATCCACACACGCCTTGCGGGATGGAAAGGCCATCTGTTATCCATCATCGGCCGGAGGGTTTTGGTCAGGAGTGTTCTGACGATGTTGCCAACATATGCGCTGTCCGTTCTCAGGGCGCCTGTCAAGTTTCTCAAGGACATTGACAAGGTACATAGACGCTTCCTTTGGGTGGGAGATGAGGAGCTGACCGGCGAAAAATGCAAGGTTAGCTGGCAGCAAGTGTGCTCGCTGGTGCAACATGGAGGCTTCGGCATCCTGCACATGACCAAATTCAGCCGTGCTCTCCGGCTAAGATGGTTATGGCTGTCCTGGCAGCAGCCCTGCCGGCCATGGTTTGGCACACCGGTGCCATGCGACGAGAAGGATCACAAGCTCTTCAACCAAGCAACAAGAGTCACCATCGGAGATGGAGCCACGGCATCCTTCTGGCAAAACTCTTGGATGGATATTGGACCTCTCAAACAAGCGTTCCCAGCCCTGTATGCTCACTCCCGGCGAAAGAACAGATCGGTGGCTGCTGCCATGGCAGATCACACTTGGGTAAAGGATCTCAGACATGGCGACCGTGCAGAAATAGTTGTTGATTTCCTCTCCCTCTGGCGACTGCTGGCGGATCAAAATGTGACCCTAATAGCTGGTCCCGTAGCCTCGATCACATGGACTCAAAGCAGCTCAGGACAGTACACAGCAAGTTCAGCATACAACATTCAATTTCAAACACCTGCAAGAAATGAGCTCTGCACTGCCATCTAGAAGCCATGGGCACCCGGGAAGATGAAGATCTTCTCCTGGCTTCTGCACCTCGATAGATTGTGGTGCAATGATAGGCTGCAGCGCCGGGGTTGGCCAAATGGATATTTCTGCCCCCTGTGCATCAGGCACCTCGAAACATCGGTTCATCTATTCTGGGAATGCAACTTGGCAAGGGAAACTTGGAGGAGGATGGCCACCAGGAATGGCTGCGGCCCTCTGAACCCTTGTTTTTGGAACAACACGGGAAATTCAACGCAAAGGGTGCAACGATGCCTGCAGATGTTTGCAAATGAGAAGACTCGAAAAGCCGCGGCATCCATCATCATGCTCACCTACTGGGAAATATGGAAGGAGAGAAATGATTGCATTTTCAAGGGGAAAATTGCATCAGCTGAAGATATACTCAGCCGGATAGCGCGATCGCTGGAGCTCTGGAGTGTTACGAGGCCAAAGAGTGTAGAGTCCCTTTTCGGGCCCCCGACTGGGAGATTTTAGGCTTATATGCTTTTCTGCCTTAGGGCAGGGTGTCAACATAACTTCTGTAACCCGTTTCAAACTTTTCTCCTCTGCTAAATCAATGAAATGCCAGCAGGTGCTGGATCTTTCAAAAAAAGAAATGAACTTTTTAATGGATGGTTGGTGCACTGCCGCAAGTGGATGCTCCCTCTATAAAGAAAAATAAAAACGTCTAAGATCACTACTTTAGTTGATCTAAATGTTCTTATATTTCTTTAAATAAGAAGTATTACTTAACGGGAGGATCACAACGCTTTCTTGAGATATTCACATATGAGTTTGCTTGTCAAAAATTGAGAAGAGATACCACCTTTTGAGCTACTACCTCTATCCTGGTTTGGTAGTCCCTCTCTTATTTTGGGTCATATTTTGTCAATGATTTTAACTAATAAAATATACTCCCTTCGTTCCATAATGTAGTGTGTATAATTTTATTTAAAGTCAACCTTTGACCAAGTTTATAGAGAAAATTATTTTTTACGGGGTAAGAGAAAACTATTTATATCTACAATAGAAACTATATAAAATAGGAAACTACTTCTTATGAGGCTTTTAGATGTAAATGTTTTTCTCCACAAACTTGGTCAAAGTTTATGAGGTTTGACTTTTCAAAAAATCTATATGCACTTCATTATGAAACGGGGTGAGGATGTTACACGTAGCAAAAATAATTTTATTGGAAACGACATTCAAATACAAATCCAAAAATATTTTGTTTGGTGACATGCATTAACATTTTGCTAGTCAAATATTTGGTCAAACTTTGAACCAAAATACAGTGTGGACTAATAAACTCAGACGAAGGTAGTATATCACAAATTCAAAATACAGTTGAAATACCAATAAAGATCACATAACATGGAAAAAAGAATACCGCCATCAATGGTTGATGCAGAAATGGCACAAATGATATTGAAGGATTTGCGTATTCAAATTAGAATTCCAATTTTAAACAAAAACACCTTCCATAAAGGGAAGTAGGGCACACAAAAAAGGTAGGGGTAACTTGAGGTACATCTTGCTCCTGATCAAGACCAGTGCATAATTCAATTTGCAGAATCCAAAGCTACTAGAAATGTGGCGGTTTTGCTCCTTCCGCATTCCATACGATGTAGATGAGCTATCCGCTGAGCCACGTCATTTGGTCGTTATCTAAATGCTTCAAACATCGTACACCCACCAAGGGGAAGGTGTACGCCATTCCCAAAGTATATGGTTGTCCATTCAAGAGAGCACCAGCAGGTAGACTGCAAAGTGTATGAGCAATCCAAACATAGGTGTGTGGCACTCTTTGGGGACCTAAGGCAGAGCTAGCAGATGGAGTCATGTGGCCCACCTTCTGACTTGCCAGTTCCAAGAGATGGAGTATGGCCTTTATGGGTCAAGGGAAGTGGAGAAGATGATGGTTGCCAGATGAACCCCTATACATGCTAGATGAATCTTGTTATCATTGAGAATATCGTTGTGCAGGGTCTTATTTTTCTAAGAATCAATGGTGAAAAGCTCAAATATAGGGCCCCAACGCCAGCCCAATTGTCGTGCCAAAAAATAGTCGTCTTCCCATCCCCGATGGTGATGGTAGTGGATGCCCTGAAAGACGCCAGACCTAACACATCGGTGTGCAGAGGGGAGCCATCCCATGACCGCCCTGGGTCCCTCCACATCAACCTGAGAGCCCTTCTGAATATCTCAACTCTTGCAATACCAAGCCCACCAAGAGCCTTGGGCCGACAAACCACCTTTCGATTCACCAATGAGTCCCATCATGGGCGGTGTCACTATCATCATCCCACCACACGAAGCCACGTGTAATGATGTCCACCTTAGAACTTGCCCACTTAGGCAAAAGGACGACCATCATGTGAAAAGTGGTCGAAGAGGTAAGGACCGCCTTGGCGAGCGAGACCCTACCAGCCCTGGCAATGTTTTTGCCCTTCAAGTTAGGTTAAACTTACCAATGAGCGACTGCGGGTAAAACTTGTTCTTTAGGGGTGAAAACCAACTCTATTCATTATACACCACCGTTTGTGGGATATGTAAGTGCATCTAGTGCCCCTTAGTGATTTTGGTGTACTGATGACTTATATGTTAAGGGACTGATGCGTTTGTGAGTGTACACATGTCTATAAGTCTATGAGGAGTTTGATATTTATAGAGAAAGTCGACCCCTAAAAATGAAGTTCTTCGACTGAAGACTTTGGATTTCTGAAGACTTTCTGAAGACTTTGAAAGTGAAGAAATTGGTGTGACCTTGAAGACTTGGCAATCATTCGAGGAACATGAAGCGTGAAGACTTTTGTTTTGTAGTTTCATTTTCTCTTTCTTGAGTCATAGGAAACTCCGTCTTTGTTAAAGGGGTCGAGGAAATACTAAGGAAAATTTTCCATGTGATGCTCAACTCAAAATCCTACACCTACCAATCCCTTCGAGTGAATCCATTGGAAATCTCATACAGTTCAGCCATATTGTTCAGTGACAGAGACGAAGTTCTTCTGGTCTCTGAGGAATTTGTTCTGACTGAGGAGTTAGGAATTCGCCAGTGCGGATTGCCTACACAGTGAGGAACTTGATAGCCCTGAGGAATTTGAGAGTCAAAATTCTGACCGTTGTTGTGCTATGCGCCAGCTGTACCAAAATATCTACCCACCTAATGGTCATATCATTGAAGGGCATTTATGTCTTATCATATCGGGCTGCTCCCTAGGCTATAAATAGCCGCCCCCTACAACCACTAGCTGGTTGGCTGCTCCGAGAGAAACTGACACTTGTCATTTGAGAGCATCCCATCCTCCGAGGACTTTGAGCGAAAATCATCAAGTGAGGAAAACCCAAACCCAACACACCTACAACCCAACGTGATTGAGCATCACTGAAGAGATTGATCCTGCGTGGATCCGATGCTTGTTACCTTTGAAGATTGTGCTTCTTCCAGATGGTTAGGCGTCATGGTCTAGAGCATCCAAGAGGAATTGTGGATCGCCGAGTGACCTAGTCTGTGAAGGTTTGGAAATCACCTGAAGACTTACCACGGGTGATTGGACGAGGTCTGTGTGAATTTAGTTCAAGGAGAATACGGTGAGGACTGTGTATCCTCAAGTTTAAATACTCAGCCACTCCAACCAGACGTACAACTGAGATAGCAGTTGGAACTGGTCTACCAAATCATTGTCTTCACCAAGCTTACTAATTCTATTTCCTCAACTCTTTCATTTCCTCATTTCTGTTGTTGTGTGTGTTTGTTCATATCTGTTTGAAGACTCTGACTGAAGACTTTCTCACTTTCCTCAGTTCATTTTCTTCAGTCTGTCTGTCTTCATCCTGTGTTATCCTGTGCTTACGCTTTTTGTACTCTGTGCTTGTCTTCATTTCATCATGATGACTATGCTTGTGTTCTGCTATGTTTACTTTTGAGTACTTATTCCGCTGCAAGCAGTTCTTCATTTAGGAATTTCCTCACCAGCAAATTCCTCAGTGAAGAATTCATAAAAATCGCCTATTCACCCCCCTCTAGTCGATATAACGCACTTTCAATTGGTATCAGAATAAGGTACTCCCTTGTTCTGTGTGATTTTGGTTTAACCGCTTGGAGTTTTAGTTATGTCAACCGTAGGTATGATCAAGCTCTCTGCTGGGTGTCCTACCTTCGATGGAACGGACTACCCCTACTGGAAGAATAAGATGCGAATGCATCTTGAGGCAATTGATAACGATCTCTGGTATGTTGTGGAAAATGGTGTTCCCTCAGTCACACCTTCTTTGAATGCTACTGATGTGAAGAGATTCAAGCAACTCGATTCTCAAGCGAAGAATATCATATGTGGCCATCTGAGCAAAGGGCAATATGGAAGAGTGAGTGCTTTGCAAACTGCTAAACTTATCTGGGATAGGCTGTCCAAAGTGAATGAAGGAGTCTCAACTCAACGTGACTCTCGTGTTGACGTTCTTCGCAATCTCTTCAACCGCTTCAAAAGACTCGACAATGAAAATGTTCAGCAAACCTTCGGTCGCCTCACTGACATCTCAAATGAGCTTCAAGCGCTTGGTGCCAGTGACATCACTGACCATGAGGTGGTGAAGAAATTGCTCAGATCACTCGATTCTTAATTTGATACTTTGGCACTGATGATTCAAGAACATGCTGATTACAAGTCACTTGATCCCGCTGATATCCTCGAGAGGCTAAATACTCATGAATTCCAGCTTGCTGAGAAAAGAGATCTCTATGGTTCAAGCTATGGCAGATCACGTCCTCTGAAGGCCAAGGCAGTCTCTGAGTCTGAAGATGAAGACTCTGCTAGCAGCCTTAGTGATCCTGAAGAACTGAGCCAGGAACTAGAACTGCTCGTGAAGAAATTTCAGAAGTTCTCAAGACGTGGTCGCTTTGGAAAATCCTCAAGGAGCAATGATTCCTCATCCAGTGACTACAAGAAGAGGCTATGCCACAAATGCAAGAAACCTGGTCACTACATTCAAGATTGTCCTCAGTGGGATAAGGAATCAAAGCAGAAGAAATACAAGGAATACAGTTCTGATGACGCAAAGAAGAAGAAGAAATCTTCAAAATCTTCATCATCAAAATCCTTGAAGTCTTCATCCCACAAGAAGAGCAGCTCCAAGAAGGCTCGGGCATTCATTGGCAAGGAAATGGACTCTGAGGCTGAATCTGAGGAACATGAGGACGAAGAGGCATCTGAGGAGTCCAAGTTAGGTGTGGCGAGCCTAGCTCTCGCTACTGCATTCGTCAGCAAGTCTATCTTCAGCTCTAAAGAAAATGGCTTCACCAACAAAGCTGATGAAGGCAATGATGACTATGCTCCCACCTATTGCTTCGTGGCAAAGGGTGCCAAGGTAACTAAATACCCCTCCTCTGAATCTAGTGAGGATGAATCTGATGAAAACCTCAAGCCCAGCTACTCTAAACTTGCTAAGATTGCTGTGAAACAACAAAAGGCTTTTGAAAAGGTTCAAAATATGCTAGATAAAAGTGATGATATGTTGGTGGTGAAGAAATGGATCGCACTAAAACCTTGACTGAAAATCTTCAGAGACTTCAGTCCAAGTTTGACAACCTTCAAGGTCATCATAACACTCTCTTATCTGATCACGAGAAGCTTTCTTATGAATTTCTTCAAAGAAACAAGATCTTGAGAAGCTAAGAGTGGATTATGAAGATCTTCAGAAGGAGCGCGATTCATTACTTGCTCAACAAATTAGCGCTACTAAGGAATAATTTGTTCCACCATGTCTGAAGTGTATTGAACGTGAATCTGCTAATTCTTCACCTGAATGTTCAAATGCTTCTAATGCTACAAAATCTTCATCTGTCTCTGCTATCACTAATTCCTCATCTGAGGACATTGCTAGTATCACTAATGATACAGGGCTGATGGAATTGTACATGACAGGTATGTACAAAAGCCTCAAAGGGCATCAGACTCTTTGTGATGTGCTTAAAAAGCAGATCCTTAACAGGAACCCTAGGAAAGAGGGTATTGCCTTTGAGAGGAAACTCAATGCTGATGGAACATATTGGAAGCCTGAGCAGTACCCCAAAACCTCATGGGTTGCTGCAAAGGGACCTCCATTTGATCCATCCAATTTATCTGGCTTTACATGTGAATCTCCTCATTCTTCTGATGAGTCATTTGACTCCAACTATAAACTGTTCAAAAATCAGAATGGTGAAGTATTTGCTAGATATGTTGGCACTAACTGCAGGAACGGTTCCCCTATGAAGAAAATCTGGGTTCCCAAAAGTTGCCTTGAAAGTCTTCAGGTGAATGTCCTCATGACACCACCTGTGAAGAGTAGGAACTCCAGATAAAATTCTTCATATGGACCAAATTCTTCATATGGATCCAAGTCCTCATACGGACCAAATTCCTCACGTGGATCAAATTCCTCAAGCGGATCAAAGTCCTCATATGAACATCATCGTGCTAACCCCTCTGTTTCGCAGGGTAGAGGTAAGGGCTATGAATATGAGCATTATTCTTCTAATCATTATGTTCATAAGTCCTTGAAGAATTTCTTTGCTTATTCATATGCTTACCCTAACCCCTCTTATGTGAAACGAAGTGGACTAGCTTCTATGCCACCTTTCTCATATGGTGCTCGCAGAGTGATGAATTCTTTGCCACCCCTTCAGATGTGGGTGGTGAAGAATAAGAACTAATCTCTTATGCAGGGTCAGGTCTCCAAACGTGCTTAAAACGTTTGAAGAATTTGCTGGAGACCTAAACATTGCCTGAAAGGACGCAGACTAATCATGCAGAAATGAACTTTCATTTCTCACGTTATCATACCGTTTTATCTGTTCTATCGCTTGATGAAATTGATCTAATGATATTGATGTCATATTCTTCACTGATGAAGTATATGAGTTCGTAAGTTGCACTAATTCATCTGCAGGATGATCAACCCAAAGCAAATGAGTGGGTCCTTGATAGTGGATGTACGAATCACATGACTGGTGACAAGAATCTATTGATGGATGCTCCTTTATCACCGTCGCATCTGAAGCATATCATCTTCGCTGACAAAGGAAAAAGTCAGTCTTCGAAGGCTTTAGGAGAGGAGACTTGTACATTGTTGATTTCTCTACAGGACCACAACCGGCCGTATGCCTACTTGCAAAAGCTTCAGAAGGCTGGCTATGGCATCGACGACTTGGTCATGCTGGCATGAGGAATTTGCACACGCTTGCGAAGAAGAAGCATGTCATTGGCATTGAGAATGTCAAATTCCTCAAGGATCACTTATGTGGAGCCTGTGAAGCTGGAAAGATGACAAAGGCCAAGCATCTAGCGAAGACTATCATGACTACCACTCGACCATTTGAATTGCTTCACATGGATCTCTTTGGTCCTAATCATTATTTTGCTGTTACAAATGATGCATCTCTATATGGCTTTGTTATTGTTGATGATTATTCTCGTTACACATGGGTGCACATTGTCACTTACAAACATGAGGTGCAGGAAGTCTTCAAACGATTTTCCTCGAGGGCTTCAACCAACTTTGGTGTGAAGATCAAGCACATCAGAAGTGACAATGGGACTGAGTTCAAGAATTCTGGTCTGGATGACTATCTTGATGAACTTGGTCTTACTCATGAGTTATCTGCTCCTTATACTCCTCAGTAGAATGGCGTCGTGGAGCGCAAGAACAGAACTCTTGTTGAGATGGCTTGCACTATGCTTGATGAATACAAGACACCTCGTCGTTCCTAGATTGAGGCTATTGATACTGCATGCCACATCATCAACAGAGTATATCTTCACAAATTCTTCAAGAAGAGTGCTTATGAACTCCTCACTGGCAAGAAACCCAATGTGAGTTACTTCAAAGTCTTCGATGCTAAATCTTGGATTAGAGATCCTCATCACAATTATAAATTTGCACCGAAAGCACATGAGGATATTATGCTTGGTTACGGAAAGGACTCGCACACCTACAAAGTCTTCAACAACGTTCTCCACAAGGTTGTTGAAACTGTAGATGTGCAGTTCGACGAAACTAATGGCTCGCAAATAGAGCACCTACCTTCTGTGTTAGATGAACCAGCACCTGAGGAATCTATCAAGTTCAAGGCTACTGAGGATGTCATTCATACTGAAGAATCTTCTGAAGAATTCATTCCAGAATATGATGAACGTTGAGCTGGCGCACCTGAAGAAAATGGTGCTGAGGAAAATGCTCCTGAAGAAAATGCAGATCAAATTCCTTGAAGACAACCTGCTCATCCTCGCATTGCAAACGAAGTGCAAGTCGAGAAGATCATCGATGACATTGAAGCACCAGGTCCTCTCACACGCTCAAAAGCTTCACATTTGTCTAACTTTTATGGGCACTTTGCTTTTGTCTCTATCACAGAGCCCACTAAGGTAGATGAAGCATTTCTGGAGCCTGAGTGGATTCAAGCTATGCAAGAAGAATTACATCAGTTCGAGCTCAACAACGTCAGGAACTGGTCAAACGTCCGCATCCTCGCAAGCACAACATCATTGGCACAAAGTGGATCTACCGCAACAAGCAAGATGAAAATGGCCTTGTGGTGAGGAATAAGGCACGGCTTGTAGCTCAAGGCTACACACAGGTTGAAGGAATTGATTTCGATGAAACTTTTGCACATGTTGCTAGACTTGAGGCTATTCGCATATTACTTGCTTATGCTAACCATCATGATATTATCTTACAACAAATGCATGTGAAAAGTGCATTCCTCAATGGTAAGCTTGAGGAAGAAGAACAGCGACAGCAGACGTGGTGCTCTGGAAGGATGGCTTCCCCCCTTCCTCCTCTCCTTCCTCCTCCTCCTCGCTCCCCTCGTCTCTGCTCCGGCCTCCTTCCCCGGCTGCCCCTGACCCCCTCCCTCTGTCGTCTCCGTCTCTCCCCCTCGCCTCCCTTTCTCTCTCGTCCCCTGGTCCTCCTTTACGCGCGCGTGCTTCTGGATCTGGCGCTCGGAACTGCTTCTGGGCCCTGTCGTCGGATGAGGTTGATGAGGACTCCGATCTGGAGGTCAGTTCTCCCCTTCCCCCTCTGGTATCTTCTCTAGTGGCCCCGCGGGTGGCAGTGTCATCGATGGCGGGCAAGGTGCGGAAATTTGCCCTGGGCGGTCGTGGCCGCTCGGTAGCCGCCGTCGGTGTGGATGGTTCGGGCTGGATCCAGGTGAGGCGCGGTCGGCGACGGAAGCGCTCGGGGCCGCTCTCCTTGCCGGGCTGTGCGGGTCTCGTTGCTCTCTCCTCTTGGGCGACGGACCCTGCTTGTTCTCCTTGTTCCCCGGCGGCCCCGTCGTTGGTGGTTGCAGCGGCGTCGGTGGCGGCGGCGGCTTCCCTCCTTCCCCATCCCCAGATCCGTTTCATGCGAGTTCAGCTTATGAGCCTCCCGTTCCGTTTCAGGATGACATAACTGGGCCCTCTGTTCTGGCTGGGCCGCCCGAGTTGTCGTCCTTTTTTGTGTCCCCCCTCTCCATTTTGGGCCTTGGGCCTCACGATCCTAGGGTTCGTTCCTTGGCCTCGACCGTCCCGGCCCGTTTTCCCCCCCTCTCCTGGCCTGGCTAGCTCTGGGTATTTATGGGTCCGAAAGGGTTCGACCCCCCCATTTCTAGGGTTTCCTGCATCTCATTCTGACCTGTGGCGTTTCCGTTTTCGCATCCCCACATTCCGCATATCTCCTCCCCCCTTCCCCTCTCTCTTCCTTTCGCGGCGGTGGTTGCCATGGACCGTTCCCGTGGTTCTTCGAGCGAGGCTGTGTCGGGCTTGAAGCGACGGCGGGAGGATGCGGGCGACGGGGCGGCCGGTCTGGAGCTCGAGGCGTCCCTTCGCTCCAAGCTTGAAGCCGAGCAGGCGGCTTGGCTTCAAGCGGCCCGCGAGCGTGAGGCCTGGGCGGCAGGGCCCGAGCGGCTCCAGGGCGGCGAGTGCGCTGTGGCGGCGGCTGCGGCGGGCTCTAGATTTGAGGCCCCCGGATCGGGCGGATCTGGGGCCGATCCTTGGGAGGCTGCAGCAGCGGCTGCTAGCGTTGGCTCCGTGGCTCGCCCTCCTCCTCCCCCTCGCGTGGCCCCGCCCCCTGGCTCGTGGCGGTGGGCGCGGCCCCGACCAGTTTTCTGGGCTTGGGGGGCACTCGCTGGGCCGCGGGGGTGGTGGTTCTGGCGCGCTCGGCCGTCGGCCTCCGGCGTTCGGCCCTGGCTCGTCCTCTGGCGCCTTGGGCGACGGGATTCTTCCTCCTCCCCCTCCTCCGTCGGCCCACCTTCTCCTCCGGCTCTCCAACCTTCAAACCCTAATCTCACATGCTTCGCCTGCCACCAACCTGGCCACTTTCAATCTCGATGTTTCAACCCCCCGTTCCGCCTGATCTGTAGAGAGGACGACCACTTCACTGTGAACTGCCTGAACTGTCACAAACCTGCTTCCTTTAAGGTTTTTGGTCATGGCCTCCTTGGATGCTCCTTCCTCGCGCTCGACAGTGACATTCCTCCGGTTGCTGTGGCCCCTGCGCTCTCTAATACCGCGATCATTTCGATCAAAGACCATAAGATCTCCACCCAAACCCTCTTGGATGAGTTAAAGCTATGGGACGATGGTGGTTGGGACTGGCAGATCCGTCACCTGTCTGACTTCGACTTTGCGGTAGTTTTCCCCTCTAAGAGCAGCCTCAAAATGATCTCTTCTTGCACCAGTTTCACCCTCCCTCTTAATCAGTTGGTTGTTTCGGTGAAGGCGGCCACTAATGGCGCTAAACCTATCCCTCCCCTCTCTGAGATTTGGGTCTTTGTGGATAATGTACCCCCTGCTCTTCGATCTTCAGAGTTCGTCATGGCCTTCGGTGCTCTCATTGGCAAACCGATCCTGGTAGACCAAGACTCTCTCTGTGTTCTTGGACCTGTCCATCTCAAGATTTGGGCTGTGGATCCCCTCTGCGTCCATGGTTGTGTCGATGTTTTCCCTGCTGCGGATGGCTTCAGACTTCGGGTTCGGGTGGAAGACGCAGCCACTACCCAATCTCCTCCCCCGCCTCCTCCTCCGTCTTCCAAAAACCTTGGGGCCGAGGATGGCAATGCTGGCAACATGAGTGAGGGTTTGCTGCCGCGCTTTACGACCTCAGAGTGGGAGGGAATGGGCTCTGCCAACCGTGATTTGTTCAAAGAGAGTGCCCCAAAGGCCAAGGATGGAGGGAAGGATCAGATGGACGTCGATGTTGATATTCAGGCTCCTGCTCAGGATGCCCCGATTGCTCCTCCTCCTCCTGCTGGTACTCCTGTGTCGGGGGTGTGCTCCAACTTGCCGGTCCGGCCGGGTCTCCATCGCTCTCGGGGATTGAAGATCTTCCTGCCTCCCCGCGCCGCGCTGCTTCTGGCTCTCTTCCCAAGCGCAAGTCTTCGGTCCGCAAGTTTTCTGCTCGCAGCCGGGCTTCTTCTGGGACCAAGCTGTCGGCGGCGGGCCTATGCTGCTGCCTCGATGGGGATTTGGGTGCCGTGGCGGGCCACGCATCTCCGGTGGAGGCTTGTGCTTCCCCGATCCGCTCTCCCTCCTCTACGGCGCGCAAAAGTGGTCGGATCCGCGACAGTGGGATGCGGGTGGTGGAAAAGGCGGCTAGGCGTGCTGCGGCTTGTGATCTTCCTGCTTCAGGTACGATGCCACCCCCCCCTCCGCTGGTTCATGATTCCTCTTCCCCCATTAGGCTTGTCTTACCTTCTTATTCGGACGATCATCTGACTAAGGTCCTCGCTGATTCTGGCATATCTCTTGATCATAATTTTGGGTCCCCTTCTTCTATGATTTCTCTAATTAGGGCCAATGAGGTGGCCCAGGCGGCTCTGGCCAAGGCTAAAGAGGCTGCTGTGGCTCCTCCCGCCTCCTCAGTTGTGGCTGTTGGGGCTCCGAATGAGGGGGGGGTGCTTAGTGTGGCTGTCCCTCAGCCTTATGGGAGGAAGGGTGCTTCTAAACATGTTAAATCCTGCTTGGCACCTTACAGGTCGAGTTTGCGCATTAAAAATCTATCTTTAAGATGAAAGCCCTCTTTTAGAATATTAGAGGTTTTGGCGCTAGGGGGCGCCGGGACCAAATTAAAGACATTCTCAGGGGTGATAATATTGATTTGATTGGCTTAGTTGAGACCTTCAAACTCTCTTTTTCCCACCACGAGCTCTCTTCTGTCGCGGGTGCCGATCTTTTTGACTGGAATTTTCTTCCCTCTTCTGGCCACTCGGCTGGCATTTTGGTAGGCTCGAAGCGCGAGGTTTTTCATTTTGTTACTTTCGATCATGGTGTCTTCTGGGCTAGCTCTGTGCTCTTTCACCGTTAGCTCAACGCGCTTTGGGAATTCATGGTTGTTTACGGCCCGGCGGATTACTCCCTCTCCACTATCTTCCTGGACGAAATCTCGAACAAAGTTGAGGCTTGTACCCTTCCTTTAGTGATCGGAGGGGACTTTAATTTGCTCTGCTCCCCCTCGGATAAGAGCAATAACAACTTCTCATGGACGTTGGCCGATGCTTTTAACGATTTCATTAGCTCATGCGCCCTTCGTGAGATTCCTAGGGTGGGCTCACAATTCACTTGGACCAACCATCAAGTTTCTCCTATCCGCTCCGTCCTGGACCGTGTTCTTGTCTGTCCTAATTGGGATTCGCTCTTCCCGCTAGCCATGCTTAAATCTAGGGCGATTGTGGGTTCAGATCATGCCCCCCTTATCCTTGATGCTAGGATCCTATCCTTCTCCTCCCCCCTAGGTTTCAATTTGACGCGTCTTGGCTACTCATTGATGGCTTTTGCGATCTCCTTGGCTCTAAAATTAGTGACTTCCTATCGTGTTCTCACCGCTCCTTCGGGCCCTTGGATGATTGGCATAAGTGCTCGGCCTTGCTGCGTAAATTTCTTCATGGTTGGTCCCGTAACTATTCGGCCCAGGAGCGTAGAGATTAGGCCGCTCTCCTGGCACAGATCGAGGCCCTCGACTCTCGGGCTGACGTGTTTGGTCTTTCTGATGCTGACTGGACCCTTCGCTTCTCCCTTGAACGATCCCTGGTGCAGACCCACCACCTCAACAAGGTGTACTGGCTCCAGAGGGGCTCGATTAACTGGATGCTTAAAGGCGACTCTCCCACGACCTATTTTTTTTCTATTGCTAATGGGAGGCGGCGCAGATGCCTTATTGATAGCCTGATTATCGACGGGGTGCGCTCCTCTGACCAAGTCGTCATCCTTAACGATGTTGTTTCTTTCTTCTCCTCTCTCCTCTCTGCCAAACCTGACCAGGGATTCAGGCTTACTTCTAATTTCTGGACCAGGGGGTCTTGGTGTCTTCGGAAGAAAATTCTAACTTGATGATCCCTTATTCTGAAGAGGAGATCATCTCCTCGATCTCCAACTCGAATCCTAACTCTGCCTCGGAACCGGACGGATTTTCCATTCCTTTCTTTAAAAAGTTCTGGCCTTCTCTCAAAGAGCTCATTTGCGCTGTCATTCAGGGGTACTGTCTGGGAACATAGACATCTCCAGGCTTAATTATGCAATCATCTGCCTGATTCCTAAAGTTAAGGGAGCAGATCTCATTTCGCGGTTTAGACCTATTGCGTTAATCAATAACTTCGCCAAATTCCCTGCCAAGTGTCTGGCTACTCGCCTGACCCCGGTGGCTCATCGGACCCTCTCCCCTACCCAATCAGCGTTCGTCAAGGGCCGTTTTATCCTGGATGGGGTCCTATGCCTGCATGAAATTATCCACGATATCCAGAGATCAGGGACTAAGGCTATTATTTTAAAATTGGATTTCGAGAAAGCTTATGATTCGGTTAGTTGGGGCTTCCTTAAGCAAGTCCTTTTGGCCAAAGGCTTCAAGGGTGGGGTGGTTCATCGCATTATGCAGTTGGTCATGGGGGGCCACACTGCCATCAACGTCAATGGGAATGTTAGTAACTTCTTTAAGAATTCTCGTGGCCTCAGGCAAGGTGATCCTGCTTCTCCCATTCTCTTTAACTTTGTGGCGGATGCACTTTCTAACATTCTTTCCAGAGCTATGGAGGCTGGCCATATCTCTCCTGTCAGCTCTCACCTCATTCCGGAGGGCATCACTCACCTCCAATACGCTGATGATACAATTATTCTAGTGGAGCTAAATGATCACTGCATTGCCCATCTCAAATTCCTGCTCCTTTGCTTCGAAGCTCTCTTGGGTCTTAAGATCAATTTCTCCAAAAGTGAAGTTATTATCACTGGTGTGTCGGACACCGAGGCTTTGCGGGTGGCCCGCCTCCTGAACTGCTCTCTTGGTTCGTTCCCTATAAAGTACCTGGGTCTACCTATCTCCTCTGGCAAACTCCTGGCTAAAGATTTTGCTCCAACAGTGGCAAAGGTGGGTAATCGGGTTATGCCCTGGAGGGGTAGATATAACACTCAGGCGGGTAAAGTTGCCTTGATTAATGCGTGCCTTTCTTCCCTACCAATGTTTTTGATGGGTTTCTACCTCCTTTCCATGGGAACCCACGCTGGCTTTGACAAACACAGGGGTGCCTTCTATTGGAATGCGGCTGATAACAAGCGTAAATATCATCTGGTCAAATGGGACCTTATTTGTAAGCCAAAAAGCCTTGGGGCTGGGCATTCTTAACACTCTCGTTATGAACAAATGTTTGATCATCAAATGGTGGTGGAAGATCATGACCATCCCCCTGGAGAAGCCCCTTTGGTTCTCCATTCTCAAAGAAAAGTACTTTCCCTCTTCTAGCCCTATGTTTGCCCGGGCCTCGGGGGCATCTCCATTCTGGAGAGACCTGGTGAAACTCAGACCGGTCTTCCAAGGCCTCGTCAAATTCCTTGTACACAATGGGAGGTCCACTAGGTTTTGGCTTGATTGGTGGTGTGGCTCTTCTTCGTTGGCAAGTACCTTCCATGTTCTATTTTCTTATTGCCTGGACCCTGAGATCTCAATCTCTGAGCTCGTGTCGAATAATTGGGACCTGCAGCTGCGCCGCTCCCTTTCTCCTGCAGAGTTGGAAGACTGGCAGCGTCTTGTTGCTCTCTTCCCTTCGCTCTCGGAGGAGGAAGACTCGGTTGTTTGGCCCCACTCCTCCTCTGCTCGTTTCTCGGTGAAATCCCTTTATGGTAAGCTTATTGCTGGATCCCCCACCTCCAAATTAAAGTGGATTTGGAGGGCTCGTATTCCTCCTAAGGTTAACGTTTTCCTCCGGCAAGCCTCTCGTGGTCGGCTGCCGACGGGGGATCAAATCCGAAAGTGTAATGGTTTGGGCTCTGATAGATGCGCTTTATGCGGTATGAGAGAAGATACGGCACATGTCTTTTTTAACTGTGTGTTGGCTAATCTATTTTGGTGTTCTATTAGATCCTGGTTGCATGTTTCTTGGGCTCCGACCTCCTTTTTTGATCTGCGCATCCTGGTTAATTCTTTGGTTGGGGCCCAGAGAAGAATGTTTTGGGTGGGCCTCGCTGCGATGTGTTAGGCCCTCTGGACGACAAGGAATAAATTTACCATCGAACATGTCTTTCCTGCTAAACCAGCTGATTGCTTATTTAAAACTTGTGTATTCCTGCAGCAGTGGAGATCATTGACTAAGGAGGAGTGAGGGAGTCCTGGACTAGGGGGTGTTCGGACAGCCGGACTATCATCGTCCGCCGGACTCCATGACTACGAAGATACAAGATTGAAGACTCCGTCCCGTGTCCGGATGGGACTTTCCTTGGCGTGGAAGGCAAGCTTGGCAATATGGATGTGTAGATCTCCTACCATTGTAACCGACTCTGTGTAACCCTAGCCTCCTCCGGTGTCTATATAAACCGGAGGGCTTTAGTCCGTAGGACACAACATACATTACAACAATCATACCATAGGCTAGCTTTAGGGTTTAGCCTCCTTGATCTCGTGGTAGATCCACTCTTGTACTACCCATATCATCAATATTAATCAAGCAAGACGTAGGGTTTTACCTCCATCGAGAGGGCCCAACTCAGGTAAAACATCGTGTCCTCGCTTCTGTTACCACCCGCCTAGACGCACGCTTCGGGACCCCTACCCGAGATCCACCGGTTTTGACACCGACATTGGTGCTTTCATTGAGAGTTCCTCGTATGTCGTCACCGATAGGCTTGATGGCATCTACAACCAACGACGCTGTCCCGGCAAGACTTTTCTCCCGGACAGATCTTCGTGTTCGGCGGCTTCCGATCAAGGGCTAATTCGCTTGGCCATCTGGAGCAAATCGAAAGCTACGCCCCTGGCCGTCAGGTCAGATTCGGAAGTCTAAACTTCACGGCCGATGTCCGCGGAGACTTGATCTTCGACGGACTCGAGCCACAACCGAGCGCGCCGCACTGTTACAATGGGCATGATCTAGCTCTGCCGCCGGACAGTGCCTTGGTGGCCGCACATGAATCCGCTTCGGCCTTTAGTCCAGAGCCGATCGCCTAGACCGAGGATCGGTGGATGGACACCGCCTTGGGGGCTCCAACTTCCACGGCGATGGAGCCGAACGCTAATCTCGTCCCCCGCGAAACTCGTGATTCCGAGATACCGGACTCCGAACCTCCCGCGCCCCTACCAATCGACTCGAATTGGGTGCCGGTTATGGAATTCACCGCCGCGGACATCTTCCAACACTTGCCCTTTGGCGACATCCTAAATTCGCTAAAGCATCTCTCGTTATCGGGAGAGTCCTGGCCGGACTATGGCCATGATGGTTGGGGTACGGACGACGAAGAAATTCAGAGCCCACCCACCACCCACTTTGTAGCCACTATCGACGATCTAACCGACATGCTAGACTACGACTCCGAAGACATCGACGGTATAGACGACGATGACGGAGACGAACAAGAAACAACGCCTATATAGGGCACGGAGGACCACCTCATCATATGACATATACATGGTGGATACCCCAAAAGAGAGCGATAACGAGGACCAACAGGCGCGGCGGAGAGGATAACCCGCCGATAAACAACCAAACGGCCCGCAGACGCCGCCCTAAGTCCCGCCGACGACAACAACGCTCCTAAGGAGCCCGTAATACAGCAGGGCTCACAAGTGGACGCATTTAACATGCAGATAAGCAACCGTCCGAACATGACGAAGTCAGATAATCAGTCCAGTTCGCGAAAACGACAACCGGACGATCTCATGTCGAACACGCCACGGAGAGCAAAACCTTCTAAAAGACTCGTCAACACCGCAAGAAGCTCAAGAAGGAAAAGCGGAAGCTCAAAACAGCGGAAGACACACTCGTAATGAGATGGAGCAAAGTGCTCAAAACCATGGATAAATCGGCAATGGCCACCAATCAAAGAGCTACCCGAGCGCAAGCTGCTATTAGAATTGACGAGGAGGCCATAGAGCCTCCACCGTCAAAAAATAAAGAGGCTGCTGGTTGGATAGACGGCCGATGATAGGCCAAATTAAAGCGGCGCAAGACACAAACCAACTAATGAACCTGGAAAGACAGATGGCCCAGCCAGGTCCATCTACGGGCCAAAGAAGAAGGCCCCAGGAAGCAAGGCAACACGTCAAGTGTCCGAAGATAGTGGCACACCCAAATACAGGGGAGCCGCACACCCACTATGTTTCACTGATGAGGTGCTGGACCATGAATTCCCAGCAGGATTTAAACCCATAAACATAGAGGCCTACGATGGAACAACAGACCCTGGAGTCTGGATAGAAGATTACACACTACATATACACATGGCCAAAGGAGATGATCTCCATGCCATAAAATACCTACCCCTCAAGCTCAAAGGCGCAGCCCGTCATTGGCTTAAAAGCCTCCCAGAAAACACTGTGGGAAGTTGGGAAGAGCTCGAGGAAGCGTTTAGACAAAATTTTCAAGGGACCTATGTCCGCCCTCCAGATGCAGATGATCTAAGTCATATAACTCAATAGCCCGGAGAGTCAGCGCGCAAATTCTGGAACAGGTTCCTCACCAAAAAGAACCAAATAGTCGACTGTCCGGACGCCGAAGCCTTAGCAGCTTTTAAACACAATGTTCGAGACGAATGGCTTGCCAGACACCTCGGCCAAGAAAAACCGAGGACAATGTCCGCGCTAACAAGCCTCATGACCCGCTTCTGTGCGGGAGAGGATAGCTGGCTAGCAAGATGAAGCACCAGCGACCCAAGTACATCCGAGATAAGAGATGGAACGGAAAATTACTACAGTAAAAGAGCAGCGCGGAATAAAGAGAAAAGCCCAAAGAGCACGGCAATCAACGCCGGATTCAAAAGCTCGCGCCAAACAACAAAACATCGCCTAAGGATGGCGGCGATGAGCTGTCCAACTTAAACAAGATTTTGGGTCGGATATGTCAAATCCACAAGACTTTAAGGCTCGCAAACCACACCCATCGGGATTGTTGGGTTTTTAAACAGTCCGGCCGACTAAACGCCGAACACAAGGGGCTCGACGTGTCAAGCAAAGACGATAAACCCCACCAGCAGAGCACCGGAAAACAAAGGACTTTCCCACAAGGGGTCAAAGCAGTAAATTCACTTCATGTGATACTACGGAAAAATAGTGCGGCACTTTCTAAAAAGAGCTTCGCGCGGTCCAACCCAGCAGACCATAGAGATTGGATATCAAAACCAATCACTTTCGACCACCTGGACTATTCCAGAAGCGTTCGAAACGCGGGACGGGCTGTCCTGATATTGAATCCGATAATCGACGGACTACAGTTTACTAAAGTCTTAATGGATGGAGGCAGCGACTTAAATCTGATGTATTCAAACACAATCCGCAAGATGGGGATAGACCCTACCAAAATTCGACACAGCCGCACTTCCTTCAAAGGAGTGACGCCAGGCCCTTATGCCAAGTGCACAGGCTCCCTATTACTAGAAGTCATGTTCGATTCACCGAACAACTTTCGGTGCGAAAAACTAATTTTTCACATCGTCCCATTTAAAAGTGGATATCAAGCACTCTTGGGACGAAAGGCTTTTGTCCCTTTCAACGCCATACCGCACTATGCGTCTCTCACACTCAAGATGCCCGGTCCGCGTGGCATCATTTCAGTGCGAGGGTCACTTGAAGACCCCGGACTCGGATAGACGAGTCCGGCTTCAGCAGGCTAGGGGTTCCCTAGCCGCACACCTCTTCACAGGGGGCTGCACGCACAAACAACCGCGGGTTCATACAAACCCCGCTTTACTCATTTATATTTTCTTTCACACATACCTTTTTCGCACAAATTGTTTTCAAACTAAGCGTTCCTCTCTTTTTACGGATGAACAACGTGCATACCCGTCCAGGATAACGGCGCAACGGAGACACAGGCGCAGACGTGCAAGAGGGACCCGCTGTGAGGATTCTTTTCAGATTAAGACCTGCGTAAACCTTTTTTCATCGCTCTTGTTGTTATTCTCCTTGGTTTCTTCCTATAGCCAAAGCGAGCTCGACGCTTTAGCATCGGCGCGTCGAAGACCATGACCGCACCTAGACACTGTGGTCTTAGGGCATTGTTCTCGCCCATTATTATAAGGACCAAACACCTTAGGGAGTGTTCGCGCCTCGAGTTAGGCATTATATGCATCAGCTCGAATCATGTCTTTGGTCAAATGTTGGGTTTGCCGGCTCCGTGTTTTGCTGCCTTACGCTCAGTATCATCGGCTAACGCTGCACCGGAGAACTCTCGCGATTGTTCCCGGTTAAATTTGGGCGAGCACCTCAAGAGAGAAAGCCGAAAACCGATCATCATGATATAGCGAGAGACTGGTCAACCACTCGATCGACCACCGGAATGTTTAGAATTCCCCGCTTTGACGAAGGACCGTTTCCCGGTCAGGCACACATGCGCCCCGAACTCGGAGAAGTGTGGTGCCCCAAGGGGCTATATCGTAGCCCCACCCTCGAACTCTCTGGCTAAGTGAAAGTGATAAAGCATTATAGTCCGGATTGCCTCGTTTGCTACGCTACCACCTCCTTAACAGGACCGAGACGTCGGATTAAGTGTGAAAACGCGCTATTTTTGCGAACACCCCCGCACCTTGTGCATGGGGGCTGAAGCCGAAGACTGCAATCTTTTAGGTTATACAAATGTATACGTAAACAGCCACATAGGAGAAGTTTTACTACTTGAGACGCACAAGTATAAAAAGCAGTTATAGCATAATCATTGTTTTACAAGCTAAAACGTTCATTTGAACGTGACATTTTTTGAGCACTGCGACTCTATAACACGAGCGCCACGCATAACTTCCCCGAAATAGTGCTCGGCGGGGAGCCGGTTTTCATCCGAGCCCTGGCGGCGGCAACAGCGTGGCATCCATCTCCGCCCAAAGGCGCCTTCACGCTGGCAAGAGCCATCCGCGCGCCGGCGCACGAGCCGACCGCTTCATCTCCTTGATATGCGGCACCGCTCCAAGGAATTGCTGCAGTAAGCCGAAGTAGCTCGTCGCCTTGGGCCTCTCTGGCCAGACTTGAGCCACGATGTCAGTCATGGCAAGTCCGGACAATCTATTCAGCTCGGCCCATTCGGCCAACCGGTCGGTCAACGGAAGTGAGCAATCCGAAATATGGAATTGAGACCAAAATAGATCTTCCGTCTTGTGATCCTTCTGGCTCCGGAAGTGCTCAACGGCATCAGCCGCACTTGCCGCTAAGTCCATATACGGATCCTCCGGACTCCACAGCCGATCAAATTGAGCATACTTTTGATCCATAAACCGGCGACACAGCAGATAAGGCTTGCCAGCCATGATATCTCCGGCCTGGCGCAGCTCCTCCCTCATGGCCCGCATTGCAGAAAGCAGCATCCTTGGCCTCGGCAAGGGCCTTCCTCAGTCTTCCCGCTCCGATAAGCGCCCTTTTCAATAGCCTCATTGCGGTCGGCAAGATCTTTTACTTTCACGGCCAATTCGCCACCTCTTCCTCGCTTAGGGCGGCAGCAGCCTTTTCGCTTTCAACTCCTCGGCGCCCTCGAGGCAGCGCACACTCCTTCGGGCTTGCTCCTTAGCTTGAGCAAGTTCGCCCAAGCCTCTCCACAAAGAGCAGCACCGTCGTACAACAACATATAATTTATCGGAGGAGGGCTTTGACCCCTTAAAAAGCGATCATGAGAACTCATTTACCTTGCGACTCGTCAAGTCGCGGTTGACAAGTGCGATGTCCGCATCCTCCACGCCAAGTTGCCGCATCAACTCGGCAACTCCACTAGTCCGCTAGCCCTCGGACTATCCGCCACCGCATAGGAACGGCGACATTAATTACTTATGATTTTGATCCTCGACGCGTTGTCGCTCACGACAACCTACCGAGTCTCGAGGGCTACTATCTATACAGGTGCATTTTATGTGCAAAACTGCTAAAAGACAAAAGGGTGCGTCATTCTCGCGTACCTCAAACCCCGCCAGCAAACTCATAGCGGCATTGCGCAATCCGCTCTCGGCGGACGAAATCCTTCCAATCACCATACGCATCAACGCACGGTGATCTTCTGAGATGGACGCCCTCTCAAGCAGATTCTTCAGTTCTCCCGGCCGGATACTAGTGGGTGCCGAACTCTCTGGCCCCTTCGGACTCGAGGATACTCTCCGTGACGATACTTCAGGCTCGTCTGCCTTATCTGACGGCGCAGCAGACGGAGGCGTTTCGCTCTCCATCATCTCCGGAAGAAGGTCCCCCGAAGATGAACTCATCTGAGAAGGCTGTAGATCCGAACTGCAAGATAAATATTTCGGTTACCCACAAAAGCACGAATGGAGGTATTTCCTTACTAATTAACTTCCCTTTTTCATGCTCACGGCTCGCTGGAGGGCTGATCCTTTGGCGATGATTGTACATCCGGATTCTCCCCGGACGCTGGACCCCCCGGTGAAGATCTCTTCCCCCTCTTAGGGGCTTTGGCCTCCGGATCTTCGGAGGCGGTCCTCTTCTCCCCCTGAAAGGAGGGGTTTTTGATTCCCCCCTCTTCAGACGCCCCTTTGGGCGAAATAACAGCTCCTCTATTTTCCCCATCGCTCCCTTCCATGGGCGTGACCTCCAACATTCTGACCAGCAGGGGCTCCAATGCGGTCTCTGGGAGGGGGGCCGGACACCTTATCAGCCTCGATCGCGCTACCCACTCCTGTGAAGAGTAATGGGTCAGGAGGCGAACTCTAGAAAGGCAGATAAATAGAACGTCCGGACTCTGAGCTATTTACCTGAGTATCCGGGCGATTGCGGCTTAGGCTGCGTCCTCGGCCAATTCCGACACGCCGCTGCGGTCCGAAGAACAACTTATACATCTCCACGGGTGTCGCACCCATGAAGTGTTGGAGAATCCGAGGTCCCTCCGGTTGAACTCCCATAGACGGAGAGGACGGCGCTTGCGAGGCGTAAGACGCTCGATTAGCATAACTCGCATCACCACAACCAGATTGATCTCCTCGCCGGAGGTCTCGAATCCGTCTCGCAATAAGGGCACGCCTTCGACGGCCCCCAATTGAGCTCCTTGGTCACCCATGACCTTAGTCGGCATGGAGGTCCCGGGCGGAATGAAGGCGGTGGCTTTTGCTTGCTGCCCTTCTGAGCGGTGATATAGAACCACTCCTGCTACCACAGTCCGAGTTCCTCTTGGAAGGAACCCTCGGGCCACGGGGCATCGGCCTTTTTGCTTATGGCCGCCCCGCTGCACTCCGCTTGACGCCCCCCGATCATCTTCGGCTCCACATTGAAGGTCTTCAGCCACAAGCCAAAGTGGGGAGTGACACGGAGGAAGGCTTCGCAGACGATAATGAATGCGGAGATATGGAGGATGGACTCCGGAGCCAAATCATGAAAATCCAGCCCGTAGTAGAACATGAGCCCTCTCACGAAGGGGTCCATCGGGAGGCCTAAACCCCGACGGAGGTGGGATACGAAGACGACGTATTCGCCGGGCTTGGGGGCGGGCACGGCCTGCCCTTGGGAAGGCAACCTGTGCGAAATCTCGTAGGACAGGTACTTGGCCTCACGCAGCTTCAAAACGTCCTCCTCCGTGATGGAGGAGGGCATCCACCGACCTTGGAGGTCGGAGCCGGACATGGTTGAGAATCCGAAGCGCTCGAATCTGGGGCTCTGGGTGTTGGAACTGGGAGCGAGAAGGAGATTCGATGCGAGATTGAAGAAAAAGAACGAACCCTGGTCCTCTTATAAAGGGGAAAAATACCAAGGGTCGTCTCCGTGACCGTTTGGGATTCACCTTCGATAGAGGAGGCGGCGGCAGACGCACGGTTGGGTTAACCACGCACGTATTGATGAGAATCCGGAATAAGGGGAACACGATCTACGCTCGACAAGACGTGCCAAGGAAACCGCCGCTAAACGTGCTAAGGTGGTATAGTAAAAACGATTCAAGTAAAAGCCCGTAGCGGTGTGATGTCACGCCGCATAATACGTCAGCAGATTGGACTAGTGTACATTTTATTCTCTCTACGGTGGAATGTGGAATTTATTTTGCAAAGCCGGACACTATCCGGTGTTCATGATCTTCTCAGATTATTCAAGGAGGAACCCGCCTTGCAATGCCGAACATTTTATGCCGGGACTAATCGCCATTGAAGCCCGGTTCAGGGGCTATTGAGGAGTTCTCGACTAGGGGTGTTCGGACAGCCGGACTATCATCGTCCACGGACTCCAAGACTACGAAGATACAAGATTGAAGACTCCGCCCCATGTCCGGATGGGACTTTCCTTGGCGTGGAAGGCAAGCTTGGCAATACGGATGTGTAGATCTCCTACCATTGTAACCGACTGTAACCCTAGCCTCCTCCGGTGTCTATATAAACGGAGGGCTTTAGTCCGTAGGACACAACATACATTACACCAATCATACCATAGGCTAGCTTTAGGGTTTAGCCTCCTTGATCTCGTGGTAGATCCACTCTTGTACTACCCATATCATCAATATTAATCAAGCAGACGTGAGGGTTTTACCTCCATCGAGAGGGCCCAACACAGGTAAAACATCGTGTCCCTCGTTTCCTGTTACCACCCGCCTAGACGCACAGTTCGGGACCCCCTACCCGAGATCCGCCGGTTTTGACACCGACAAGGAGGACAGGGACACCTTTGATGCCATGTTGGCCAAGATCCGCACCTCTGCTATCTCCATCTCACCAGTTCAAGCAGGCACTTAGTCGTTGGGGGGCGGCCCTCGTCTTAGAACTCTCAGGCCTGCGTGCCGTGTACTGGCCTGGGAGCCATGTACTTAAACTTCTCTGGTTTTATCCTGGTTGATACTTTGCCTGTCCTGTGCTATCTCTGGGCTTGTTATACTCTGCCTGGTGGCTTTATTTATAAAGTCGGGCCTCGGCCTTTTACCTAAAAAGCTTGAGGAAGAAGTATATGTTGCTCAACCCCCAGGTTTTGAAGATCCAAAGCATCCTGACAAAGTCTCCAGACTCAATAAGGCCATGTATGGCCTCAAGCAGGCCCCTCGGGCGTGGTATGATACTTTGAAGGAATTCCTCATGAAGAAAGGCTTCAAACCCGGTTCACTCGACCCAACTCTTTTCACTAAGTCTTATGATGGTGAATTGTTTGTGTGCCAAATTTATGTTGATGATATCATTTTTGGCTGTACTGACCAATGTTACAGTGATGAATTTGCCTATATGATGAGTGAAGAATATCAAATGTCTATGATGGGAGAACTAAAATTCTTTTTAGGTCTTCAAATTCGTCAACAGCGTAATGACATATTCATATCTCAGGAGAAATACCTCAAAGATGTTTTGAGGAAATTCGGCATGCAAGATTGCAAAGGGGTCAAAATTCCAATGGTAAAGACTTTGATCAAAAGGTATACCGCTCCATGATTGGCTCTTTATTGTACCTATGTGCATCTAGGCCGAATATTATGCTTAGTGTTTGCATGTGTGCCCGATTTCAAGCTACACCGAAGGAATCACACCATAAGGCTGTGAAGCATATTCTTCGATATCTAGCTCACACACCAACACTTGGATTATGGTATCCCAAGGGCTCTTTGTTTGATCTCATTCGATATTCAGACTCTGACTATGCTAGTGATCATGTGGACCACAAGTCAACGTCAGGCACATGTCATTTCCTCGGACGATCTTTGGTCTATTGGTCCTCGAAGAAACAAATCTGTGTATCACTCTCCACTGCAGAAGCTGAGTACATTGCCGCTGGATCGTGATGTCCTCAATTACTATGGATGAAGCAAACACTCAAGGACTATGGCATCAACGTGAAGAATGTGCCTCTCTACTGCGACAATGAAAGTGCTATCAAGATTGCTCATAACCCAGTTCAGCACTCGAAGACAAAGCACATCCAGATTCGTCATCATTTTCTTCGTGATCATGTGTTGAAGGGCGACATATCCATCGTTCACGCAAGCACTGAAGACCAGATGGCCGATATCTTCTCTAAGCCCTTGGATGAGAAGAGATTTAGCAAGTTGCGGTGTGAGCTAAATATCCTCGAATCTTCGAATGTTCTCTGAAATGTACACACATCCTAACACTTATGTTGACTTGATGACTTAGATGCGCAACACATAAAGTAACGTTTTTCTTCAATCAATGAAGACTAGCCCTCTAAGTGTGAAGAAATTAACAAAGAAATTGATTCTCAGAGACCTACGATAATTGTACGCGGTGTCTGAAATCAGCTTTCTTATACGGTGGGTTACGCCACCAACCAAAGTTGAAAATCTTCAATTTGAGTTTTCCTTCGTTTTTGAAATTCCTCAGTATTTTCAAATTATTCATCTTTGCATTGTCTTCACTCTTTCCGTCGTTGTTCTTCACTGGCTATATATATATATATATATATGTATATATATACGTGTGTGTGTGTGTGTGTGTCTGTGTGTGTCTGTGTGTGTGAGTTTATGTCCCGTACATCATTCACTTATTGCTAATTCTTCAAGTTAATTTCTTCTGCTAAGTGAATGTGATCGGACCCTTCCCCCTCTATGCTAAACTCAATCCAATCTGTTCACAAATTCTTCATGTGCGTTCTATTTGAAACTCGTTCAAAATCTTCACTGTGTCTTTGACAGCTAAAGAAATTGCGAACAGAACTTTTAACCTATCTTATCTAAATTTTCAGCTTTGCCGCTCAAACCGTTCCGCATCCCGCGACATTACTTATCTATTCACCCATGATCCTACACGATCGCCACCTCTCAGTACGTGGGTGACACATGTCAAGCGAATGACAAGGGCCAGGGGCACGTTCGTCCGATTTCCTCGGGCGTACAATTTTTCACTCCCACTATAAATACCCCCGCCTCTTCCTCACTTTGTTTTTACTCCACTCGTTCTCACTCCCGCTCGAGCTTCCCAAACCCTAGCGCCACCGCTACTTCATCGTCGCCGGTGAGTGAAAGTGCGTTATATCGACTAGAGGGGGGGTGAATAGGCGGTTTTTATGAATTCTTCACTGAGGAATTTGCTGGCGAGGAAATTCCTTAGCGAAGAACTACTTGCAGCGGAATAAGTACTCAGAAGTACACATTACAGGATACAAACATAGTCATCATGATGAAATGAAGACTGTCACAGAGTACAGGAAGCGTAAACACAGGATAACACGATGAAGACAAACAAGACTGAAGAAATTGAACTGAGGAGTTTGTGAAAGTCTTCAGTCAAAGTCTTCAAGCA
Source organism: Aegilops speltoides (assembly GCA_021437245.1). NCBI lineage: Eukaryota > Viridiplantae > Streptophyta > Magnoliopsida > Poales > Poaceae > Aegilops > Aegilops speltoides. The sequence goes on along the minus strand of CM038143.1, from coordinate 472,793,837 downwards.
CAGATATGAACAATATGCAACACGGAATGAGGAAATGAAAGAGTTGAGGAAATAGAACCACCAGGTTGGTGAAGACAATGATTTGGTAAACCAGTTCAAACTGCCCTCGCTTGTACATCTGGTTGAGCGGCCGAGTATTTAAACTCGAGGACACACAGTCCGGACACCCGATCTCGAGCCGCAACTCAGACACCCAGCCTCACCGTATTCTCCTTGAACTAAGACCACGCAGGCCTCGTCCCAATCACTCGTGGTAAGTCTTCAGTGACTTCCAAACCTTCACAGACTTGATCACTCGGCACAATTCCTCTTGATGTTCTAGACCTTGACGCCTAACCGTCTGGAAGAAGCACATCTTCAAAGGTAACAAGCGTCGGATCCACAGCAGATCAATTTCTTCATGATGCTCAATCACTTGGGGTTTTGTGGGTTTGGTTTTGGGATTTTCCTCACTTGATGATTTTCGCCAAAGTCCTCTGAGGATGGGTTGCTCTCAAATGACAAGTGTCAAGTTCTCTCGGAGCAGCCAACCAGCTAGTGGTTGTAGGGGCGGCTATTTATAGCCTAGGGAGCAGCCCGACATGATAAGACATAAATGCCCTTCAATGATATGACCGTTAGGTGGATAAGATATTTTGGTCCGCCAAGCATGACAAAGAACGGTCGGAAATTTGACTTTCAAAGTCCTCGTATATCATGTTCCTCATCGTAGGTGATTCGCCTTCGGCGAATTCCTAACTCCTCGATCGAACAAAGTCATCAAGGAATGTAAGAACTGCGTCTCACATCAAGAATTTAATCGAATCGTATGAGATTTCCAATGGCTTCACTCAAGGGATTGGTAGGTGTAGGATTTTGAGTTGAGCATCACATGGAAATTTTTCCTTAGTATTTCCTCGACCCCTTTAACAAAGACGGTGTTTCCTATGACTCAAGAAAGAGAAATGAAACTACGAAAACAAAAGTCTTCACGCTTGATTCCTCGAATGAATATTAAGTCTTCATGGTCACACCAATTTCTTCACTTTCAAAGTCTTCGAAAGTCTTCGTAATATCAAAGTCTTTAGTCGAAGAACTTCATTTTAGGGTCGACTTTCTCTGTAAATATCAAACTCCTCATAGACTTATAGACCTGTGTACACTCACAAGCGATCAGTTATTTAACCTATAAGTCTTCAATACACCAAAATCACTAAGGGCACTAGATGCACTTACAATCTCCCCTTTTGGTGATTGATGACAACATAGGTTAAGTTTTCAACGGGATAAACATATGAAGTGTAAATACTGATATTGAGGATTTGATTGCAAGATATAGAAGAACTCCCCTAATATGTGCATAATGAGGAATTTGCTTTTGAGGCAATGCACATTTGAAGATTTGAATCATGGAGATCTCCCCCTATATCTTGTAATTCATACACGCATTTGATACATTTGCTATGAAGAATTTGAAATGCATGATGAAATATGGTGCCTGATGAGATTCAGCATGCATGCAATAGTATTAACTAGGAATGAGCATGCGGAATATCACACAAAGTTTTCAGAGCTCAAGTATCACATTCAGAGCTTAGTGCTTCAGAGGCATCAGAGCATAACACGTATCAGAGCACCAAAATCAAAGCATCAGAAGCACAATTAAAAGTATTAGAGCACAGTGCAAAGTCAGCACAATGCACGATCAAAAGTATCAGGGCACCATCGGAGTTAAGATTACAACTCGATCCAATAAAAGTTTCGGAAGAACGAGAGTTGTAACTTAATGAAAACGCCCATAGTATAAACCCGCTTGAAGACTAACTCAGATTTCTCCCCCTTTGTCATCAAATGACCAAAAGGATCGCAACTGAGGACTAACGCCCCTGAAGATATTCAAGTCGATGAAGGAGCGCCAGCGTTGTCGAGGTTTGTTGTTGAAGTAGGGCCTGCCGCAGTGTCGTCCAAATCTTCATATTCATCGGCCAGCGATGAAGAATAAGAGCTGGCCACCAAATCAGAACTTTGACTCTCTTGAATTTCTTCGAGGTGGTGCGCACCAGTCATAAGATTCCCAAGACCCATAGTCTTCAATTCTTCCGCGAATAGACATGATTCGTAACAGCCCAAAGCGGTTGAGGGTTTCATGAAGGTAGTACCGGTTTTTCTTCACCGCATTATGTGTTGATGTCATGTTGTGAAGAATAGCAGCAAATTGGTGCTTCACCCATTTCGATTGCGATCAACCTTCCGATGAAGACCGAGGAGTAACTCACGATCGGTCATCACCACAGGTGCCGTGGCTTGAGGCTGTTGCTTGGTTGAGGTATTTGCGGCGGTATCATGCATTGCGTAATCGTCATTGGTGGAGTAAGATGCAGCTTTGCGAAACCGACCATCCAATGGACGAGTGCCTTCATCAATTACAGCCGTTGCCTTGCCCTTGTCATCGATGATGAAATTGGTCGCTTGAGGACTTCAATGGGCGGCAGAAGCTGCCATGGTTCGAGAGTGTCGACCTTGTAGTTCGTTGAAGATCTTGCCTGATGAATCTCATGATCCAAGGCGATATGGCTTCAGCTCAAAAGGTGACATTGCAACGCTGGCGAGTCCTCATGAAGAAATCATGGAAGTTGACAGAACGCCATGAATGATATTGAAAAGCAGGTTCTTCATGATGCCTCGACATCTTCTTCATTTGAGTCGTGGCCTTTGATTGGACTCATAGTCTTCGCCAAGATCCGCACACATCCGAGGCACATATAGCAAATCCTTGACGAGGAATTGGGTTCGAGGAGCTTGGCCAGCTTCAATGGCTTCATCAATACTTGCATGAAGTGATCGACAGATTCACGATCATTGTACAGCAACGAGCAGATTCATGGGGAGGATCAAGAGGAAGGACACGAAGCAATTCAGTTTTGGTGGTTTGTAGTGAGTATTCTCACCATCCAATCCGAACCCATGAGTTGATGTCTTCAAATCTCCGGTGATGTGCGTGGTGGCATAGAATCAAGAATGAGTTCTTCATTCCAGTCACAGATGTCGGTGCAGAAATTCAGCAGCCCTGCATCGTGAAGAACACGGAGTACTGGCTCGAAGCATGGTAGAGATTCCATATCCACATGAGGAATATGCTCATGGTCGAAGATCTTGTCCTTGGCGAATAGCACTGAGGAATAGAAATTTGCTTGTGTTGGAGTCCAGAAGCGTCTTTTCCTCATTCGAGCAAAGTCATAGGGATTGTAGGCAGTGAAGAACACATGCTCAGAAAAGAAATCTTCAGCCTTGAACTTTTGCTTGCTCGAAAATGGATCCTTTGGCTTGGGCAGAGGAATATCTGTTATTTGAAGCACAACCTCAGGAATCGCAATTTCAGGTTCTTCAGGCTGAGGAATTTCTGGTTCCTCTCCTTGTGCAGTTTGAGGATCAGCAGTTGGTTCTTTAGCGCTAGTAGCTGGAATCTCTTGGTTGACAAATGATGTGGGATGAGTTTCTTCAGAGCCCATTTGAACAGTTGTAGTGGGGGACTGAGGAACTTGTTGGAGCGGAATGAAGAGAGGAGTATTGGGGTGCTGACTTTCCCAAAAGTCATCGTTCATTACAGGTGTAGTGCATCCAATATCCACATCTTCATCTTCTTTTTCAGTTTCCTCAACGCCTGCCTCTTCAGCTGTGAACTGAGGCACGGGTGAGGAAGCAACAGGAGTTGAAGGGAAAGCTTCCACTTTAATTTCTTCATCAAGCTGTTCTGAAGTAGCAACAGATTGATTTTTCTTCATCCGATCCGCTTGGGATCTTGTATTCTTCTCCAAAGGGAACAACTTCCTTGGATGACATGGAGGAAATGGGAATGGCATCGATAGGATTTTCAATCGAGCTGGTCATTGGCTTCAATTTCTTCGCAGCCGAAGAATTTGACGCAGCTGATGCCTTCCTTTTCTTCACTGCAGCTCTCTCTGCGGCCTTTGTCTTCTTCACTTCATAGGCAGAAGGAAGAATTGGAGTTGGTGTTGGTGCAGGAGGAGCTGAGGATTGTGGTATAGTTTCTTCAGCACAACCGTGCGATTGCCTGCTTTCCTTGATTTCTTGAGCGCACCACTAGTAGATGCCACAGGAGTTTCTTCAAGAATGGAATGGAGTCATCAGCCACGAACTTGTGTTCTCATCGGACGCTGAAAGTCATCAGCGATCTTGGCATGTTCTTCAGCGGCTGAGCAGATTCTTCACTGAGGATTTTCTTGTTGCGATGAGGCTGCAATAGCTTGTCATTCTATTCGTCGAGTGACGAATCTCACCTTGGCTCCTTGCCAACAAGATTGTAAGCATCAAAATCCTTGCCGAGTGCTTGATTTCGATTGTGCTTTAAGAAGTTCTTCAGAGTCAAGTTGATGATGTTTTTCCTCAGAAGCTTCTCTTTTCTAGCTTTTGCTCTCTTCAATTCACGAGCCTTTTCAAATTTCCATTTCTCTTCAGCGATGAAATGGTTCAGCATGTGACTTTGACCAGGAGTTAGTGGCAGATCCGGAAGAGGAGTGTGTGGATCCTGATGCCACAGGTCAATGAAGTCTATGATCTTCTTCGGATCCAAAAGCAGAGGTACACGTGTTCCTTTGGCTCTAGCGGCCTTGGTCAGTCTGTCTCTGATGATTTCTTAAAGTTCTTCATCAGAGGCTTCATCATCAGAGGGAACATTGAATGCAACCTGTTTCTTCTTTGGACTTGGCCGAGGACCGCGTCCAGCAGTTGCTTTTGTCTTCAGCAGAGTGGGACCTGTTGAGGACATTGGTGCAGCTGAGGAACTTGCTGAAACACCAGAGGCAATAGAGAATCCTTGAGTCCTTTGACAAGTAGCAAGATGCATAGGTGTTGAGGACTTGGAGGGAGCTGCTGAGGATTTTGCATAGGCAGCAGCAGTCTGAGGAATTTGCCGTGAGGGCGCAACTGAGGAACTGGGCCGTGAGGGCGCTGACGGTGAAGCACTTGGCTTGCGTGTAGGCTTCTTTGGCATTGATTTCCTCGGCTTGACCGAGGGCTCAGCAGCAGCAGCAGCAGCAGTAGTATCCTCATTAAATTTCCTCACCGTCTCCTTGGCCTGTCTTGCCAATTTGGCTTGGTGCCTGGACCATTCTTCAGGAAAGTCCTCACCACGCTTGACGCTGGTGGGATCAGCAACTTGGCCAGGTGCCAGAGGAGCTCTTGGGCATGGAGGATTCAGAGCGAATTTCCTCATGTACTTAGGAGTGACATAGCGGTATTCTCGCCATTCTCGTGCCCATCTCCTTTCTATTCTCTGTATCGCACTTTATGCTGGTTCTTAGTCTCCTTACCAAATTTGGATTCATCAAAGTGCGATAGTCTTGTATATTTCCTCGAATTTCAAACGCAGTCATGACTTCCGGTTTCTTTCCACCCTTCTGCGGTCTCTTGCCTTTTGCCATTTTCCTCAGGTGAGGAATTTGAACAATAGAGCACTCTGAAGAAGTATGCAGTTTTTCTTCGAGGAACGCTGCAAATGAGTTAAGTTGATGAGAACCTAGTGATTCAGCAGCGGACATGAGTACCTGTGAACAGAGTGTAGGTGCGAGGAATTTGGAGAGGTCATATGCGTTCTCAGAAGATTTTTCAAAAGAAGCAAGTTTTGAGGAATTTGACCAGTTTGAGTCTTAAGGAATTTCACTAAGCGTTTCGTCTTAGGTTCCAGAGTTGTACAGATCGAAAATCCGCACAATTGAGGAATCTTGAAGAAATGAATGCTTAGGAATCAAGAACATGTGAGGTGTTCATATGTGAAGATTTTGAATAGTAAAAACAAACACCTTTGAAGATTTTCAGACAGAGTTGAGAATCAACGCGAGTAGTAAAAGTGACTTTTAATTACCCGAACTGAAGAACACGACGAACAGAGATGAACTGTAGAGAAGTTCGTCACGTTAGATCTTCCACGCCCTAACTTGGTGGAGGAAGACGACTACGGCGGCGGCGGAGTGAAGATTTCCGCAGCGGGCGCAATCTGACGACGCGATGAGGTCGAGGCAGTGAAGCTTTTCCTCACCGGCGACGATGGAGTAGCGGTGGCGCTAGGGTTTGAGGAGAGCTCGAGCGAGAGACAGCGTCCGACGGAGTAAATGAAGTGAGGAGGGTAAAGGGGTATTTATAGCCACAGTGAAAAACTGTTCGCCCGAAGATTTTGGACGAACATGCCCCTGCCCTTTCTCCTTCACGCGACGTGTGTCACCCACGTACTGTGCAGATGAGATCATGTAAGATTGTGGGTGATTAAACTAATGCATCATGGGATGCGGAACGGTTTGAGCGGTAAAACCGAAAACTTGGATAAGATTTGTTTAAAAGTTTCGTTCGCAATTTCTTCAGCTGTCAAGGATCAGTGAAGACTTTGAACGAGTTTCAATCAGAACGCACATGAAGAATTTGTGAATAGAGTGGGTTGAGTATAGCATAGAGGGGAAGGGTCCGATCACATTCACTTAGCAGAAATCGCAACTTGAAGAAATAGCAATAAGTGAATGCTGTAGAGGACATAAACTTATATATATATATAGCTAGTGAAGAAAGACAACGGAAATACTGAAGAATTTGCAAAGTTGAAGAATTTGAAAAATGAGGAATTTCAAAAACGAGGAAAAACTCGAATTGAAGATTTTCAACTTTTGTGGTGGCGTAGCCCACCGTATAAGAATGATGATTTCAGACACCGCGTACAATTGTCGTAGGGTCCTGAGAATCAAATTCTTCATTGATTTCTTCACACTTAGAGTGTTATTCTTCATTGATTGAGGAATAACGTTTCTTCATGTGTTGCACATCTAAGTCATCAATTATGCATAAGTTTTAGGATGTGTGTCCTTTTGAAAGAACATTCGAAGATTCTAAGATATTTAGCTCACACCGCAACTTGCTAAATCTCTTCTCATCCAAGGGCTTGGTGAAGATATCAGCCAGCTGTTCTTCAGTCTTCACATGCTCGATGGAAATATCGCCCTTCAACACATGATCACGAAGAAAATGATGACGAATCTGGATGTGCTTAGTCTTCGAGTGCTGAACTGGGTTGTGAGCAATCTTGATGGCACTCTCGTTGTCGCAGAGGAGAGGCACATTCTTCACGTTGACGCCATAGTCCTTAAGGGTTTGCTTCATCCAAAGCGATTGAGCACAAGAAGACCCAAAGAGCAATATATTCAGCTTCAAGAAGATGAAGCGATATACGCTTACTGCTTTCTTCGAGGACCAACGGACCAAAGATCGTCAGGAAATGACACGTGCAGATGTTGACTTGCGTTCCACACGATCACCAAAGATAGTCGAGTCGAATATCAATGAGATCAAAAGCGAGCCCTTGGGGTACCATAATCCTAGTGTTGGTGTGTGAGCTAGATATCGAAGAATATGCTTCACAGCCTTATGGTGTGATTCCTTGATGCAGCTTGAAATCGGGCATACATGCAAACACTAAGCATTATATCTGGCCTAGATGCACATAGGTACAATAAAGAACCAATCATGGAGCGGTATACCTTGTGATCAAGTCAATACCATTTTCATCGATGCATAGATGACCATTTGTGGGCATAGGAATTTTGACGCCTTTGCAATCTTGCATGCGAATTTCCTCGAGACATCTTTGAGGTATTTCTCTGAGATATGAATATGCCATTGTCTTTCTTGTTAATTTGAAGACCTAAGAAGAATTTCAATTCTCCCATCATAGACATTTGATATTCTTCACTCATCATATAGGCAAATTCATCACTATATCGTTGGTTAGTACAGCCAAAGATAATATCATCAACATATATTTGGCACACAAACAGTTCACCATCATATGATTTAGTAAAGAGAGTAGGATCGAGTGAACGGGTGTGAAGCCATTCTTCACGAAGAATTCCTTCATGTATCATACCACGCCGAGGGGCTTGCTTGAGGCCATAGAGAGCCTTATTTAGTCTCAAGACTTTGTCGAGATTCTTGGGATCCTCAAAACACAGGGGTTGAGCAACATATACTTCTTCCTCAAGCTTACCATTGAGGAATGCACTTTTCACATCCATTTGATATAAGATGATATCATGATGCTTAGCATAGGCAAGTAAAATGCGAATAGCTTCAAGTCTAGCAACAGTGCAAAAGTTTCATCGAAATCAATTCCTTCAACTTGTGTGCCTTGAGCTACTAGTCGTGCCTTATTCCTCACAACAAGGCCATTTTCATCTTGCTTGTTGCGGTAGATCCACTTTGTGCCAATGATATTATGCTTGCGAGGATCCGGGCGATTGACCAATTCCTGGACATTGTTCAGCTCGAATCGATGTAATTCTTCTTGCATAGCCTGAATCCACTCCGGCTCCAGAAATGCTTCATCTACCTTAGTGGGCTCTGAGATAGAGACAAAAGCATAGTGCCCACAAAAGTTAGATAAGTTTGAGGCTTTTGAGCGGGCGAGAGGACCCGGTGCGCTGATGTCATCGATGATCTTCTCCACTTGCACTTCTTTTGCAACGCGTGGATGAGTTGGTTGTCGCTGAGGATTTTGATCAGCATTTTCTTCAGCACCAATTTCCTCATCATGTTCTTCAGTGCATCACTCGGCGTTCTTCACGAACAAGAATGAATTCTTCACCAGATTCTTGATGAGGAATGACATCCTCGGTTGTCTTGAGCTTGATAGCATCCTCGGTGCTGGTTCATCTAACACGAAGGTAGGTGCTCTCTTTGCGAGCCATTAGTTTCATCGAACCGCACATCTACAAGTCAACAATCTTGTGAAGAACAATGTTGAAGACTCAGAGGGTGTGCGAGTCCTTCCGTAACCAAGCATAAAACCTTCATGTGCTTTCGGTGCAAATTTAGAGTTGTGGTGAGGATCTCTAATCCAACATTTAGCAATCAAGACTTTGAAATAACTCACATTGGGTTTCTTGTCGTGAGAGTTCATAGGCAGTTTTCTTGAAGAATTTGTGAAGATATACTCTGTTGATGATGTGGCGAGCGGATCAATTGCATCAATCCAAAAACGCCGAGGCGTTTTGTATTCATCAAGCATAGTGCGAGCCATCTCAACAAGAGTTCTGTTCTTGCGCTCCACGACGCCATTTCTGCCGAGGAGTATAAGGAGCGAGATAATTCATGAGTAATACCAAGTTCATCAAGATAGGCATCAAGACCAGAATTCTTGAACTCGGTTCCATTGTCACTTCGATATGCTTGATCTTCACACCAAAGTTGGTTGAAGCCCTCGAGGAAAATCGTTTGAAGACTTCACGCACTTCATGTTTGTAAGTAACAATGTGTACCCATGTATATCGAGAATAATCATCAACAATGACAAAACCATATAGAGATGCATCATTAGTGACCGCTGAATAATGATTAGGTCGAAGAGGTCCATGTGAAGCAATTCAATGGACAAGTAGTGGTCATGATAGTCTTCATTGGATGCTTTGCCTTGGTCATTTTTCCGCTTCACATGCTCCGCATAAGTGATCCTTGAGGAATTTGACATTCTCAATGCCAATGACATGCTTCTTCTTTGCAAGCGTGTTCAAATTCCTCATGCTGCATGACCAAGTCAACGATGCCATAGCCAGCCTTCGAGGCTTTTGCAAGTAGACACATGGCTGGTTGTGGTCCCAGTAGAGAAATCAACAATATCTGATCTCCTCTCCTAAAGCCTTGAAGACTTTGGAATTGTCACTTCCATAATCACAACACAGCGATATTTGCCAAAGACAACAACCATATCAAGATCACAAAGCATTGAGATCGACATGAGATTGTATCCTAAGGATTCAACAAGCATGACTTTGTCCATGTGCTTATCCTTAGTGATAGCAACCTTACCAAGACCCAATACCTGACTTTTGCCTTTGTCAGCAAATATGATATGCTTCAGAGGTGTCGGTGATAAAGGAGCATCCATCAATAGATTTTTGTCACCGAATATGTGATTTGTACATCCACTATCGAGGACCCATTCAAGTGTTTTGGGTTGATCATCCTGCAGATGAATTAGTGTAACTTACAATCTCATATGCTTCATCGATGAAGAATATGATATCAAGTTCATCGATGAATTTCATCAAGCGATAAATGATATAGCAAGATGAGGGCGTGTGAAATGAAGGTTCATTTCATCATGATTCGCTGCGTCCTTTCGAGCATTTTGTCGTCCCCAAAGAAATTCTTGAGACGTTCGAGCACGCCCGAGACCTGACCTCGCAGAAGAGATTAGTTCTTTTCTTCACCACCCACATCCGGAGGGTGGCAAAGAGTTCATCATCCTGCGAGCATCATGTGAAAAAGGTGGCAAAGATGCCAAACCATTTCGCTTAGCATTGGAGGGTTAGGGTAAGCATATGAATAAGTAGAGTAATTCTTGAGGACTTATGAACATAATGGTTTGAAGAATAATGCACATATTCATAGCCTTTAGCTTTACCTGCGAGATGATTTGTTAGCATGGCGATAATCATATGAGGACTTTGATCCAGTTGAGGAATTTGATCCTCGTGAAGAATTTGGTCCATATGAGGATTTGGATCCATATGAAGAGTTTGGTCCATATGAAGAATTTGATCTGGGGTTCTGTTCTCTCCTTGGTGGTGTCATAAGGACATTCACCAAGACTTTCAACACAGCTTTTGGGAACCCAGATTTTCTTCATAGGGGAACCGTTCTGCAGCTTAGTGCCAACATATCTAGCAAATACTTCACCATTCGATTTTTGAACAGTTTATAGTTGGAGTCAAATGACTCATCGGAAGAATGAGGAGATTCACATGTAAAGCGGATAAGTTAGATGGATCAATCGAGGTCCCTTTGCAGCAACCCATGAGGTTTTGGGATACCGCTCGGGTTTCCAATATGTTCCATCGGCATTGAGTTTCCTCTCAAAGGCAATACCCTCTTTCTAGGGTTTCGTTGAGGATCTGCTTTTGAGCACATCACAAAGTGTCGATGCCCTTTGAGGCTTTTGTACATGCTGTCATGTACAATTCCTTCAACCTGCATTCTCGGGATACTAGCAAAGTCCTCGGATGAGGAATTAGTAATAGCAGAGGCAGATGAAGAATTTGTAACAGTTGAAGCATTTGAACATTCAGGTGAAGAATTAGCAGATTCACGTTCAATGCACTTTAAGCATGGAGGAACAAATTCTTCCTGAGAAGCGCTGATTTGTTGAGCTAGTAATGAATCGCGTTCCTTCTGAAGATCTTCATAACATACTCTTAGCTTTTCAAGATCTGCCTTTCTTTGAATAGCTTCAAGAGAAAGCTTCTCATGATCAGTCAAGAGGGTATTATGTTGATCTTGAAGGGCATCAAGCTTGGAGTGAATTCTCTGAAGACATTCACCCAAGGCTTTTGACTGATCCATTTCCTTGCGCAACATATTATCACTTCTTTCTAGCATATCTTGAGTCTGTTCTAAAACCGTTTGTTGTTTAGTGGCAACACAAATGAGTTTAGTATAGCAGGATTCAATATCATCATCGATTCATCATCATCGATTCATCATTATCGATTCATCATCACAAGACTTCGGATGAGGAGCATTCGTTACCTCAAAGCACCGTTTGCCATAAGACAAGATCGCATTTATGATGATTACGGCTCGAAAGTCATCGTTTTGAGAGATTCCTTGAAGTCCTCGAACCAGGGATCATGACAAGTTCGATGACCTTCATAGACATCGAGATTCGGTCCCGGATGAGCTTTGAATTGCCCGGATGCATAATTCGCCCGAATTGGTCTCGGATAGGCGGGAGCGAGATGATATCCTTCGCTATGAGATCAAGTCGAGTGTACTTGCGAATATCATCAGCATTCGCCATCTTGCATAGATCAAGAAGACCAATCTCGGTGACGGTCCACACTCATTTGTTCTTTGCCATGAGGCGCTTCTTCATCATGGCCTTCCACTTGGGATAATCATGACCATCAAAGATAGGGCATGTCACTTTCTTCATACTGCGGTCGACATAACTAGAACTCCGGTGGTTAAACTAAAATCACACGTAACAAGGAGTACCTTGCTCGATACCAATTGAAAGTCGTTATATCGACTAGAGGGGGTGAATAGGCGATTTTTATGAATTCTTCACTGAGGAATTTGCTGGTGAGGAAATTCCTTAGCGAAGAACTACTTGCAGCGGAATAAGTACTCAGAAGTACACATTACAGGATACAAACATAGTCATCATGATGAAATGAAGACTATCACAGAGTACAGGAAGCGTAAACACAGGATAACACGATGAAGACAAACAAGACTGAAGAAATTGAACTGAGGAGTTTGTGAAAGTCTTCAGTCAAAGTCTTCAAGCACAGATATGAACAATATGCAACACGGAATGAGGAAATGAAAGAGTTGAGGAAATAGAACCAGTCAGTTGGTGAAGACAATGATTTGGTAAACCAGTTCCAACTGCTGTCTCAGTTGTACGTCTGGTTGGAGCGGCTGAGTATTTAAACTCGAGGACACACAGATCCGGACACCCGATCTCGAGCCGCAACTCAGACACCCAGTCCTCACCGTATTCTCCTTGAACTAAGACCACGCAGCCTCGTCCCAATCACTCGTGGTAAGTCTTGGTGACTTCCAAACCTTCACAGACTTGGTCACTCGGCGATCCACAATTCCTCTTGGATGCTCTAGACCTTGACGCCTAACCGTCTGGAAGAAGCACAGTCTTCAAAGGTAACAAGCGTCGGATCCGCGCAGGATCAATTTCTTCAGTGATGCTCAATCACTTGGGGTTTTGTGGGTTTGGTTTTGGGATTTTCCTCACTTGATGATTTTCGCTCAAAGTCCTCGGAGGATGGGTTGCTCTCAAATGACAAGTGTCAAGTTCTCTCGAGCAGCCAACCAGCTAGTGGTTGTAGGGGCGGCTATTTATAGCCTAGGAGCAGCCCGACATGATAAGACATAAATGCCCTTCAATGATATGACCGTTAGGTGGATAAGATATTTTGGTCCGCCGTAGCAAGACAAAGAACGGTCGGAAATTTGACTTTCAAAGTCCTCGGGGCTATCATGTTCCTCATCGTAGGTGATTCAGATCTGAATTCCTAACTCCTCGCCGAAAGAAAGTCATCGAGGAATGTAAGAACTGCGTCTCTCACATCAAGAATTTAATCGAATCTGTATGAGATTTCCAATGGCTTCACTCAAGGGATTGGTAGGTGTAGGATTTTGAGTTGAGCATCACATGGAAATTTTTCCTTAGTATTTCCTCGACCCCTTTAACAGTACGGTGTTTCCTATGACTCAAGAAAGAGAAAATGAAACTACGAAAACAAAAGTCTTCACGCTTCAGATTCCTCGAATGAATATTAAGTCTTCATGGTCACACCAATTTCTTCACTTTCAAAGTCTTCAGAAAGTCTTCAGAATATCAAAGTCTTTAGTCGAAGAACTTCATTTTTAGGGGTCGACTTTCTCTGTAAATATCAAACTCCTCATAGACTTATAGACCTGTGTACACTCACAAACGCATCAGTTACTTAACCTATAAGTCTTCAATACACCAAAATCACTAAGGGGCACTAGATGCACTTACAGTGAGGAAGAGCTTCAGTGCCTCGACCTCGTCGCCGTCGTACTCGCGCCGGTTGCGGATTTCTTCACTCCGCCGCCGCCGTAGTTGTCTTCCTCTACCGAGTTAGGGCGTGGAAGATCTGAACTGATGAACTTCACATCTACACTTCCCACTTCATCGTGTTCTTCATCAAGGGTAATTAAAAGTTACTTTTACTGCCCTCTTTGATTCATATGTTTTCTTGAAAATCTTCAAAGGTGTTTATTCTTCAAATCTTCACACACTGAACACTTCAGATGTCATCTGCTCTTGATTCGTTTCTCTAAGCAATGATTTTCTTCAAGATTCCTCAATTGTGTGGATTTTCAATCTATACAACTCTGGAACCTAAGACAAAGAACGCTTAGTGAAATTCTTCAAGACTCATCTGTCAAATTCCTCAAACCTATTCTTTTGAAAACCTTACGAGAACGATATGACCTCTCCAAATTCCTTGCAACTATACTCTGTTCACAGGTACAAATGTCCGCTGCTGAATCACTAGGTTCTCATCAACTTCACTCATTTGCAGCACTCCTCGAAGAAAAGTTGCATACCTCTTCAGAAACTTCAGTTGTTCATATTCCTCAGCTGAAGAAAATGGCTGATGGCAAGAAGCCACATAAGGGAGAAAAGAGGCCGGAGGTCAATACTGCTTTCGAAATCCCTGAGGACATATACAAGGATTACTACACTCCTGATGAGGCCAAATTTGGCAAGGAGGGCAAAAATCAGCGCAAGGTGCACATACAAAGGATAGAGAGGAGATGCGCACGGGAATGGAGGGAGTACATATATGTTACTCCCAAGTATATGAAGAAATTCGCACTCAACCCTCCATGCCCAAGACCTCCATTGGCACCAGGCCAATTGGCAGATCCCACCAGCCTCAAGCGCGATGAGGATTATCCTGATGAATGGGCAAAGCGCCAGGCCAAACTGGCCAAACAAGCAAAGGAAGTAGTGAGGAAATTTAATGAAGTCTGCTGCTGCTGCTACCACTGCTGAGGCCTCTGCTAGTAAGCCGAAGAAGGCGATGCCTAAGAAGCCTGCGCACAAGCCAAGTGCTTCACCCTCAATGCCCTCACGACCAAGTTCCTCAGCAATGCCCTCATGTCCAGATTCTTCAAAGCCCTCATGGCCAATTCCTCAATCTGCTCCTCCTTAAAAGTGCTCAGCTCCTCCGACAAAGTCTTCAGCTGCTCCGACCAAATCCTCTGCACCTGTGCATCTTGCCACGTGCCAAAGGACTACAGGCATCTCAATTGCCTCAGGAGCATCTGCAAGTTCCTCAGCTGCACCAAATTCCTCAGCCGGCCATCTCTGCTGAAGAAAAAGGCCACTACTGGATGAGGCCTTCGACCAAGTCCTCACAAGAAGCAGGTCGCCTTCCAAGTGCCCTCTTATGATGATGAGGCAGATGATGAAGAACTTGCCGAAATCATCATAGACGGGCAGGCCAGGGCCGCTAGAGCCAAAGGCAGCAATGTGCCCATGTTATTGGATCCAAAGTTGATCCTAGACTTCATTGATCTATGGCACAAGGACCCAAACACGCCTTTGCCAGAGATGAACCTCACTCCTGGTCAAAGTCATGTTCTGACTGCCTTCATTGAAGAAGAGAAGTGGAAATTTGAAGAAGGAAGAAGACTGAAGAAAGCGTAGTACAAGAAGCAGCGTTACCTAAAGGATAATGTCCTCACTCTTACCCCTGATCAACTCATTGCCTTGCAAGCCGAGATCAAGCAACTGAGTGATGAATTCAATCGCTACTATGCTGATTGGAAGGGCGCCAAGGTCCAGTTCATCAATCTGATGAATAAATTCACTTCAAGTGTTGTTGCTCCTGTGCACATTGAAGTTACTCCGGCTGAAGCATCTGCTCAGCCTACTGAAGAACATGCCAAGACCAATCGATGACAATCAGTTCTTTGAAGAAAATGAAAGTACCGAGGCTGATGACCGCATTCCAGCCGCCGAAGAAATTGCCGTGGCATCCACTAGTGGTGCACCAAGAAAGTGAAGAAGTCGAGCAACCGCATCGCCATGCGCAAGAAAGAGCACCAAATTCCTCAGCTCCTCCTGTGCCTACACCAACTCCAATCCTTCCATCTGCATCAGATGCAAAGAATACCAAGGCTGCAGAGCGTGCAGCTGTGAAGAAAAGGAAGGCATCAACTTCATCAGATTCCTCAGCTCCAAAGAAGATGAAGACGTTGACAAGCTCAATTAACAACCCAATTTGATGTCGTTCCTGTCTCATTCATGCCATCAAAGGACCTTGTTCCTTTTGGTGAAGTTTATGTGATTCCAAGTGAATCCGATGAAGAGAATCCTTCTGCTGCTTCGTCAGAGCGGTTGGATGAAGAAATTGAAGTGAATGCAATCCCTTCAACCCCAGTTGTCTCCTCGCCTATGCCTCAGTTCACTGCTGAAGAGGCCAGCGCTGAAGAAATGATGACTTTTGGTAAAGTCAGCACCCCAACTCTCCGATGTTCAATCCACTTCAAGCAATTCCTCAGTCCCCTGCTGCTACTGAAGTACAAATGGGATCTGAAGAACCTCATGCAACCCCATCGGTCCATGAAGAAATTCCAGCCACTAGTGCTGAAGAAAATGTGAATGAAGAATTGAAGACCCAGGCTGCAGCTGAAGAAGAGCCTGAAATTCCTCAGTCTGTGGATCCTGAGATTGTGATACCTGAGGTGGTGATGCAATTGACTAACACTCCTCAGCCCAAGCCAAAGGATCCCTTCTCAAAGAAGCAGAAATTCAAGGCTGATGACTTCTTTGGCGAGCATGTGTTCTTCACTGAATTCAATCCTTATGACAATGCTCATCTTAGAAGGAGGCGCTTCTGGACTGCCAGCTAGGCCAATTTCTATTCTTCACTCCTTTTCAACAAGGACAAAGTCTTCGACCACGAGCATATTCCTCACGTAGACATGGAATCAATGCCTTGCTTCTCTCAAGTCCTTAGTATGCTTCATGATGCAGACTTGCTCAACTTTTGCTCAGACATAGTTGATTGGAATGAAAAGCTTATTCTTCAGTTCTACGCAACGCTGCACATCACAAGTGATGCTGATGATATCAACTCTTTGGTGTTGGACTGGATGACCAAAAACACTCACTAAAAGGCACCGGCCTCTGAATTGCTTCATGCCCTGCCAATCAATCCTCCACCTGAAGGTGCTCGTTGTCTGTACGAAGAGCCTGAACTCACTGCTCATTACATGCAAGTGCTCATGAAGCCTCTGAAGCCTGGTCAAGCCCCAAGGACCAAATTCCTCGTGAAGGAATTGCTGTATGTGCCAAGAACCATCTATCGCATTCTGACGAAGACTATGAGGCCTATCAAAGGCCACGACTCATCTGATGAGGAAATTGTTGGCATCATGAAGAATATGCTATTCAACATCATGCATGGCATCCCCATCAATTATCATGATTTCTTCATGAGGACTCTTGCAAATGTTGCACTTTATCCGTTTGAGCTAAAGCCTTATGCTCCTTGGATTATGAGATTCCTTAGAACAAGGTCTTCACTCAACTACAAAGCTGACTTTCAGAATCACCTCAACTACTTGCCCTCGACTGAAGTCCTCAAGCAGACATATTCCTCAGCTGATGAAAAGGGCAAGGCACCAGCTGTTATTGATGAAGGTATTCGTCCATTGGATGGTCAGTTCCACAAAGCTGCATCTTATTCCACCAATGATGACTCTTCCACTCATGATTCTGCTGCCAATGCATCCAAGCAAAATCCTCAAGCCACTACTCCTCGTATGATGACTGACTTAGAGCTGCTTCTTAGTCTTCACTAGAAGGCGGATCAAAACCGCAAATGGGTTAACCGTCAGTTTGGCTCTATTCTTCACAACATGACTTCTACACATAATGCAGTGAAGAAAAACCAGTACTACCTCCATGAAGTCTTTGATCGCACCTGGGCTATTCTGTCACATCTCTATGGTGAAGAAGATCTGAAGCAAATGGGTTTCAAGGAAGATTTTGAGTGGTCTGCTCCTCCACCGAAGAAATTCAAGAAGGTCAAGGTTCCTTCCTTGGTCACCAGTTCATATTCTTCATCACGCGACACAGACGAGTTTGAAGACTTGGACGACACTACGGCAGGCCCTACAACGACTCAAGACCCCAACAACGCTGGCGCTCCTCCATTATCATGATATTCTTCAGGGGCGTTAGTCCTCATTTTCAACCCTTTTGGTCATTCGATGACAAAGGGGGAGAAATTTGAGTTAGTCTTCAAGCGGGTCTATCTTATATGGGCTTTTTTTCTAAGTTACAACTCTCGTTCTTTTGATGACTTTGCTGGAACGAGTTGTGATCTTAAACTCTATGGTGGCCTGATACTTTTGCTGAGTTCTTCTGCATGCTTATTCCTCATCAATGTTAATGCACGCATGCTGAATTACATCAGTCACCATATTTCATCATGCATTTCAAATTCTTCATATCATATGTCAAATGCGTGTATGAATTACAAGATATAGGGGGGAATCTCCATGATTATACTCTTCAAGTGTGCATTGCTTCAAAAGCAAATTCCTCACTATGCACAACTTCAGGGGGAGTTCTTCTATATCTTGCAATCAAATTCCTCAATATCAGTATTTACACTTCATATGTTTAACCCCCTTGAAAACTTAACCTATATTGTCATCAATCAGCAAAGAGGGGGAGATTGTAAGTGCATCTAGTGCCCCTTAGTGATTTTGGTGTATTGAAGACTTATAGGTTAAGGGACTGATGCGTTTGTGAGTGTACACAAGTCTATAAGTCTATGAGGAGTTTGATATTTACAGAGAAAGTCGACCCGTAAAAATGAAGTTCTTCGACTAAAGACTTTGGATTTCTGAAGACTTTCTGAAGACTTTGAAAGTGAAGAAATTGGTGTGACCTTGAAGACTTGGCAATCATTCGAGGAACATGAAGCGTGAAGACTTTTGTTTTTGTAGTTTCATTTTCTCTTTCTTGAGTCATAGGAAACTCCGTACTGTTAAAGGGGGTCGAGGAAATACTAAGGAAAAATTTCCATGTGATGCTCAACTCAAAATCCTACACCTACCAATCCCTTCGAGTGAAGCCATTGGAAATCTCATATAGTTCAGCCATATTCTTCAGTGACAGAGAGAAGTTCTTCTGGTCTCTGGGGAATTTGTTCTGACTGAGGAGGAATTCGCCAGTGCGGATTGCCTACACAGTGAGGAACATGATAGCCCTGAGGAATTTGAGAGTCAAAATTCCGACCGTTGTTGTGCTATGCGCTAGCTGTCCCAAAATATCTACCCACCTAACGGTCATATCATTGAAGGGCATTTATGTCTTATCATATCGGGCTGCTCCCTAAGCTATAAATAGCCGCCCCCTACAACCACTAGCTGGTTGGCTGCTCCGAGAGAAACTGACACTTGTCATTTGAGAGCATCCCATCCTCCGAGGACTTTGAGCGAAAATCATCAAGTGAGGAAAACCCAAACCCAACACACCTACAACCCAAAGTGATTGAGCATCACGGAAGAGATTGATCCTGCGTGGATCCGACGCTTGTTACCTTTGAAGATTGTGCTTCTTCCAGACGGTTAGGCGTCATGGTCTAGAGCATCCAAGAGGAATTGTGGATCGCCGAGTGACCTAGTCTGTGAAGCTTTGGAAGTCACATGAAGACTTACCATGAGTGATTGGACGAGGTCTGTGTGACTTTAGTTCAAGGAGAATACGGTGAGGACTGTGTTCGGGACTGTGCGTCCTCGAGTTTAAATACTCAGCCGCTCCAACCAGACGTACAACTGAGACAGCAGTTCAAACTGGTCTACCAAATCATTGTCTTCACCAAGCTTACTGGTTCTATTTCCTCAACTCTTTCATTTCCTCATTTCTGTTGTTGTGTGTGTTTGTTCATATCTATTTGAAGAATTTGACTGGAGACTTTCTCACTTTCCTCAGTTCAGTTTCTTCAGTCTGTCTGTCTTCATCCTGTGTTATCTTGTGCTTACGCTTTCTGTACTCTGTGCTTGTCTTCATTTCATCATGCTGACTATGCTTGTGTTCTGCTATGTTTACTTTTGAGTAATTATTCCGCTGCAAGTAGTTCTTCATTTAGGAATTTCCTCACCAGCAAATTCCTGAGTGAAGAATTCATAAAAATTGCCAATTCATCCCCCCCCTCTAGTCGATATAACGCACTTTCAGGATACAAATATGGTCAGGGGTTGGATCAGCCACACGTGGCGCCCCTGATCTAAAGATAATTAAAATCTACCAAAACGTCATATATTTTGGAATGGGGTAGTAGTTAGACTATGAGCTTCACCATTTGTAGTTATTCCTTCAAACACAAAATTGTAGGTGAGGTTTACTGCCCTAGTTTTGATTTCAGAGATAATCAAGTCGTACCAGCCATGACTATCATTTGCGATATCACAAACAACCTGTTTAGCATCGGAGGCAATTATGAAGCTTTGAAGGCCTATATCTTCCTCCAATGACAAGGCTTCGCGGCATGCAATGGATTCCAGCGTTGCAGCGTCCTATAAGCCTAGTATGACAAGCGATGAACTTCCCAGGTAGTGTTCGAACTGATCATGACAAACAGTAATATCAGAACCTCGCATATTTGTGGTTGAGACTCCCGCGTTGACGTGTATCTTCGCAAAACCCTTCGGTGGCGCCCTTGGTCTTGCTGCCCTTGCTCACACGGGCTGATGTTTTATGCTCAGGTTCCTAGTTCCTTGCTCAATTATGATCTCTAGGTCCGAGATAAATCGCTCGATGAAAGAGTGAGTTGCATGGGGACTCTAAAAGATTTCCTCATGAATGGCCTTCCTTCGGGAGGACCAAATTGAAGGAAATATGCCCTAGAGGTAATAATAAAGTTATTATTTATTTCCTTTCATGATAAATGTTTATTATTCATGCTAGAATTGTATTAACCGGAAACATAATACATGTGTGAATACATAGACAAACATAGTGTCACTAGTATGCCTCTACTAGACTAGCTCATTGATCAAAGCTGGTTATGTTTCCTGACCATAGGCATGAGTTGTCATTTGGTTAACGGGATCACACCATTAGGAGAATGATGTGATTGACTTGACCCATTCCGTTAGCTTAGCACTTGATCGTTTAGTATGTTGCTATTGCTTTCTTCATGACTTATACATGTTCCTACAACTATGAGATTATGCAACTCCTGTTTACCAGAGGAACACTTTGTGTGCTACCAAACGTCACAATGTAACTGGGTGATTATAAAGGAGCTCTACAGGTGTCTCCAAAGGTACATGTTGAGTTGGCGTATTTCGAGATTAGGTTTTGTCACTCAGATTGTCGGAGAGGTATCTCCGGGCCCTCTCGGTAATGCACATCACTATAAGCCTTGCAAGCAATGTAGCTAAGGAGTTAGTTACGGAATGATGCATTACATAATGAGTAAAGAGACTTGCCGGTAACGAGATTGAACTAGGTATTTAGATACCGATAATCAAATCTCAGGCAAGTAACATACCGATGACAAAGGGAACAACTCATGTTGTTATGCAGTTTGACCGATAAAGATCTTCGTAGAATATGTAGGAGACAATATGAGCATCCAGGTTCCGCTATTGGTTATTGACCAGAGACGTGTCTCGGTCATGTCTACATAGTTCTCGAACCCGTAGGGTCCGCACGCTTAAAGTAAGATGACAGTTATATTATGAGTTTATGTGTTTTGATGTATCGAAGGTTGTTTAGAGTCCCAGATGTGATCACGGACATGACGAGGAGTCTCGAAATGGTCGAGACATGAAGATTGACATTTTGGACGACTATATTCGGACACCGGAATAGTTCTGAGGGTTATTGGATATATATCGGAGTACCGGGGGTTACCGGAACCCTCCCCCCCCCCCGGAAGCTATTGGGCCTTATGGGCCTTAGTGGAAATGAGAGAGGGAGGCCAGGAGGTGGCGCGCGGTCCCCCTTGCCCCAATCCGAATTGGGAAAGGGAAGGGGCGGCGGCCCCCCTTCTCCTTCCTTCTCTCCACCTCCTCCTTCCCCTTCTCCTACTTAGAATAGGAAAGGGGGGGCAAACCTACTTGGAGTAGGATTGCCCCCCTTGGTCGGCCCTCTCCTCCTCCCCCCTTTATATACGGAGGAGGGGGGCGCCCCATAGACACAACAATTGATCCCTTGGATCTCTTAGCCATGTGCGGTGCCCCCCTCCACGATAATCCACCTCGATAATATTGTAGCGGTGCTTAGGCGAAGCCCTGCGTCGATAGAACATCATCGTCACCACGCCGTCGTGCTGACAAAACTCTCCCTCAAAGCTCGGCTGGATCAGAGTTCGAGGGACATCATCGAGTTGAACGTGTGCAGAACTCGGAGGTGTCGTGCATTCGGTACTTGATCGGTTGGACCGTGAAGACGTGCGGCTACATCAACCGCGTTGTGCTAACACTTCCGCTTACGGTCTACGAGGGTACGTAGACAACACTCTCCCCTCTTGTTGCTATGCATCACCATGATCTTGTGTGTGCGTAAGAATTTTTTTGAAATTACTACATTCCCCAACACAAATTGCCCATAGTGTCATCGCCAACCTCACAAATGCCCCATGTGATAATGTATGGATCATTGAGAAGAGCCATCGTTTGGCACTTGGCTCTCTAGTCGCTACAAGATGATCTGCAAGTTCACCATCGATGAGAGCCCATATGCACCTGGACATGGAGCATTCAAGCAACAAAGTCTTCACAGGTCATCATCCCCATATAGGCTACACAAGTTGGATGTAGACATGCGACGGTGCGCCCTCACATCTTCGGCTGGTAGTGACTGTTTCGCCAAATTCCATAGGAACATTCTAATTTTTTCTGTAACCTGGGTATTCCAAAGTGATTTCTATGAACCCTCATCCAACGTGGTAGATGAAGATCCGACTGAGCCTTCTGACCAGGCTTCCCTTTGTTGTCTTGTTGATCTCAACATTCTATAGGTTGATTTGACAGTGAAGGTTCCATTTTTCTCAAAATTCCAAGCCCAAAATTCTGATATGTTTAGCGTACACAAGGGTATACTCAAAATAGATGGCACGTCCAGGTCGCGAGGTCGTGCCATCCGCGCACGGATCCATGCTGGCATGCGGGGTCGTCTCTGGGTTGCATCCCGGCGGAGCCGTCGTCCCCTGCGGTGGTCGGCTGGACGGGGTGGTGACTACGGCAAGGAGCTGGTGGTGGTGCGGTGTGGTGCGCTTGATCCTAGATGCGCCGAGGCAGGCTGGATCCTCTCGGATCTGACCTCGGGCATGGCGTTGAGTCAGGGGAGCTGCGGGGCGAGGTGGGACTGGAGCGGTCGGCGCGTCGGCTCCAGATCGGCAATGGGTCGCGGCTTGCCGAGGTTCCGTCCCGATCTGCCATCTTGAGGAGGTCGGTCGTGGGATGCCGCCGGCGGCTTGGTTGGCGCTGCCGGCAGTGTTGGTGGATGTGTGGCTTGCTTCTGGCTTGGGGCTGCCAGTCGTGATGGCGGACGGCCCGGGGTCCATCTTGGGTCTGTCTTGGCGGTGCTCGAGAAATCCTGCTCACCCTTGGGTGAGCTGACCACGACAGGCCAACCCGGCGTCGTATACCTTCCTAGAGGCGTGGTCTCCGAGCTCTTCCGCGTGGATCTGCTTTGGCGTGGTTCAGGCCTCTTGCTGTAGGGATGTGCTCAAACTCCGGGTGAGAACCTTGCATCGACTATGTCGATGTCGGCGGCAGCGGCGTCTATGGACGTCGTCTTCCTCGCAGGAGGTGCCGCTGTGGAGCTCCAGCACCTACGACACTTGCTTTGTGGTCTCGGGTGAAAACCTGAGATCTGGCTCGCCGGATCGGATGATGGTGTTGTGT
This sequence comes from Aegilops speltoides, assembly GCA_021437245.1. NCBI lineage: Eukaryota > Viridiplantae > Streptophyta > Magnoliopsida > Poales > Poaceae > Aegilops > Aegilops speltoides. The sequence continues at coordinate 472,770,362 of CM038143.1, read as the reverse complement.
CTTCGACAACACTACCTCCTTGGAGGCGTCATCTTGGAGGCCCAACGATGGATCTGGTTGTTGTGCGTGGTGGTGGGTGGTGCGTTTGGTGGTGGTGGTGGTGGTGCGGCCAGCTTAGGGCCGAAGGTGGTGTGTTTCTTTCTTCATGTGTTTCTCTTCGGTTGTCCTTCGCGTGGTCTCTGTCCTGTTGTTGTGCATGCTCAAGACCCTCCCATGGTTGCCGTTGTGCTGCGGCGAGCTTCGGGCTCTTGGTGTTGTCTTGGTTCACCTTTGCTCAAATGATGACGCAATGATGCCTCCCCAACCTGCTAATCGTTTCGACCGCCTGTGGCGGATCTCTCAGTCAAGGTTCGTGTTAAGGTTTGGCACTCGTTGATTATGGTTGATCCTCTGCTGTGCCGTGGGGCTCGGTATGCATGCTGGTGCGGTGCGTTAGGTTTTTTGCAGAGTCTTGGTATTGTGATCCTCGACAAAGACCCCACATCTACTTGTGTCTCTCGTAGTGTTGGTCTTTTTGCTGCTAGCTAGGTTGACGTCATGCCTTCTCCGGGTGGCAATTTTTCTCATCTTCAGAACCTTGTTACTGTGCGGTTTTCGGCCGGTTTCCTAAACGGGTCAACTTGTTTAGGTTTTTGATCCGGTTTTCCTTATAAATTGGATCAGCCAAAGCTTAAGGGGTGACTCTTGGCTTTGGCAGCTTTTGAGCAATATATTCAGGTGTGGATCCTCCCCCCCCCGGTGACCGTTCAAAAAAAACAAGAAGACCTCTCTGACCCGCTGAATGCTCCATGTGGCATCAATTAATTCAGAGACAAGCTGAGGCGGATTGGCAATCAAAGTTCCGAATGGTCTCAACATTTCATCCCTTGGAATCCAGTTATCTTCCCATATGTTAGTTTCCGCCTCGTTTCCAATTCTCCTGATTAGGCCTTTAGGACATCTTTGCCTTCCACAATTAATCTCCAAATTGACTTGGGTGATCTTTCGAGACTTGCATGTAATATAAAGGTATTAGGGAAATAAACACTCTTAAGGATACTAGAGTTTATGAAACCAGGATTCTGTAGAATTCTCCATGCCTATCTTGAAAGTAAAGAGAGGTTAAAAAGCTCAAAATTCTTGAAACCCATACCCCCCACCCCAATTCCCTCCCTCATACCTTTAGGTTGTGTCATAGCCTTCTAGGTAACCAATTGTGTTTTGCGCTGCCCCTCCTTACTGTCCCACTAGAATTTTCTGATTAACATATTCCATCTGCTCACACAAGCCCCTGGAAACTTTAAAGCAAGACATAGAGTAAACGGGAACTGCTTGAGCCACTGCCTTCACCAATACCTCCTTTTTTGCCATAGACATAGTTTTTTCAATCCAACCCTGCACTTTGTTCCGCAAATGGCCTTTGGAATATTTTAAGTCACGGTTTTTTGGACGAGCCCGCATCAGAGGTCATACCCAAATATTACAATCCTTTAATTTTAGCTCTAACATTCTCAGGGACTCTCTTACTGAAATAAATTAGCTCCCACATCATTAGGCTTAAAAACAGCAGGCTGCCATCAGTAAATAATAACAGATGGCTCATCGAGGGCCGCCAATATTTCACGGTGGAGCTGGTTTTCCCGCAAAATGCAGAGCCGAACAAACAAGTGGAGCCGGCTCCTCTGACGTACGGCCAGTGCCGTTGGCCCACTGACATACGTGCCAGGTTCCCGGCAGACCCATGTGTCATTCAGCAAAGGCATGGTGCCGAACGGCAGGGGATCCTCGTCCCAAACAAGTATGCCAAAATTCCTCTGCCGTTCACGGGCACTGACTGAACCATCGCCGTCTGTCCGCCTGGCCGCCACACCATCTTCGACACGACGCCACCACACTCTGCGTCGCGCGAGACGACGCCAGTCAGTCAGTCTGTGGACATGGCCTGATCCACGGACGACGACGATGCCTGCCTCGCTCGCGCTGTCACGTGTACCAAAGAACCCGATGCGGGATTAGGAGAGAGCGACGCGGCTGCGGCTGCGGCGCCGATGCTGAGACGAGTCGGGTCGGGTCGCTGCCTGAAAGCCGCTTGCACGGCTCTGGCTCTTGAAACCGACGGCGCGTTGTGATGGAGCACTGCACGGGGGAAACAAGAGCCAACTTGTCCCATTCGTATTGTCCATCAGCTGCTCTGAACTCTCAAGATGTTTTAGCGAATGAACGGGCTGGAGAATGTTAAGTTTGCTTGCATCTTCATTCTTTATACCATGTTCTAACTTCAACCTCTTCTTTTTTAGTACAAAAAAAAAAAGATTGCCTGTTTTCTATTGCTTCATACGTAGAGACGTAGATGAATTTTGGTGAACAGATCAGCTTAAATACGAACAAGAAGCATAGCATCGATCGAATGTTTAAACCTACAGATCTTGTTACCTGCAAAAAAAAAAACTTGTTCCCTGGAATCAACAACACCTAGAATATATAAATTGAAGCAAATAACCATCATCAGAAAGTTAAAACAAACACATGCTCAGTCAAAGCAGCTTATGGCCAGGGAGCGTGCCGTCTAAGGTTCTTTGCAACTTTTTTGCTTCCTTTATTGCACTTCAAAGTTCACATAAATACTAAATGGTAAAGTGCAAAGGACTTGTAACTTTCTGGATCTGCGTCAACTAAACAAGAGAGCAATCATACGAAAAAGCCCCACAAATACAGCACATATCCCTCAGCAACTATTCACTTCAGGCAATAGCAGAGTAAGATTTACTGCAAGATAACACATGTTCATCATCCACAAGAAGCTCCCAAATGGAACAGAGATGCAGCCCATCAACAGAATTTATGGATCAAGATTTCAGAACAGTTGATTCAAATATCATCTGCCACAGCTTAAATATTACTTGCCAGGAACACTTTCATCATAACACTTTCGGCACGTAAGCATACCAGCGTTGTACATGCGCTTCATTTGTCAAAAATTGAGAACAGAAACCACCTCAGGGGCTACACCACAAATTCCCAATACAGTTGGAACCCAAATAAGATGACAGAACAAGTTAAAAAGAACACTACCATCAAGGACCTGGTACAGAAATGACACAGTAATATTGAAGGATCTGCTTATTCAGATAAGAAGAATTCCAAAACAAAAACCCTTTCGTAAAGGGGAGCAAACAAAAAGGCAGGGGTATCCTGGGAGGAGTACACCTTGCTCCTGATCCAGAACAGCTTACAATACAATTTGCAGAATTCGAAGCTACTGGAAATCATAAGCCGCATCTACGCCTTCTCCATCAGCCGCAACACCTCGTCTTCCTTGGGCAACGAAGGGATTGCCCCTTTCTTCGTGGCGGTGATTGCTCCACATGCATTGGCAAATTTGATCGCCCCCTCAAGCTTTGTCTTATCCTGCGGCAACCATAAGATATGGAATTAGTAAACCACCAAGGTTAAAAAGGTACACAAATATAAATTGAAACTAGTACATATGTGCTAGTAATGCTAAATAAGGTGTTGCAGGCAAGCTTACTTGCAATGCCGATGGGTCTTGGACAATTTTTCGGAGCAGAGAACCAATAAATGCATCACCAGCACCTGTCGTATCAACTTGCTGTACCTTGTAGGATGCGACAGTTCCACGGAAATCCTACAATCATCAAATACAACAAAGTTCAAGAGTTTATTACAGATTAAATCTTCAAGTCTCGATAGTAATTGTGCAAAAGTTCTACACTTGAGTGCATACTTAGCAAACATGGTCCAGCAAAGCTTAAATTTGACATAGAGTACAACCAGTAATAGAATAAGGATTTCATCACGCAATAGATTGTAAAAACTTGTAAAGCATACCTTGGTATAGTACTTGCACCCTTGATCTCCAAGAGTGACAAGCATGAGCTTAAAGGTAGGGCGCCACAGCTTCATGGCAACATCGTCCTCCACCGAGTTGATGCCAGTCAAAAACTCAAGCTCGACCTCGCTGACCTTAACAATGTCTGCCTGGTCCCAGATGCTCAAGATCTTGGTGCGAGCCTCCTCAAGGGATGGCCACAATGCCTCCCTCAGGTTCGGGTCATACGAGAGAAGCGCGCCGGCCTCCTTGGCAACCTTCATGGCGTGCAGATGCGCTGTCCGGCAAGGCTCGGCAATCAAGCTTATTGATCCATAGTGGAAGACTGCAGCCTGGGTGCATCACAAGTTGTGAGACATTTTCCCTCAAAGAAATAAAACAATGCGGCACAGAAAATTTCACAACAAAACAACAAACTAACAGTTCAGTACAGAATCTGCAAAGCAAATTGACAGGTTAAGAGTTGGAACACTTTCTTATATAAGTTCTGCGCGCAGAGCACAAATTTAACAATGAAACAGTTGCACAATCTAGCGCCACCAGATATGTGGTAGTTCTGGGTCACAAAATTATACATAGAAAGGAACCCAGGCTCACCTGACATGCACAATGCTAAATTTACGGCAGTCTGACAGTACAAAACACCCAATAACATGCAAATGGTTTTCCATAAGTTTTACTAACCAGGACAAGAACTGATCTATCTGTCACCACTCACCAGCAGACACTCTAAATTATTGTGCATCACAGGGGTTCTTAAAGTACTATCATACTTGGCCGGCCAGCTCAGGCCGGCCGATGGATCCAAGAACCACAAAAATGATTTGTTTCACAACGGCACTCCTAAGATTAGCTATTTTGTCTCCCCCAAGTTGATGCACGACAGTCAGTGAGGGTGCATCACATGATCAGATCCAGCAAAGGAACAAGTACCAGCCAGAAGGCGCAACAAGATCCGGCCAAGACGAGCACCAAAGGCGCCTTATTTGCCAAGGAATGTCTGGATTCCACGGAAGATTCAGCACCCAGGCGCACCCGAATTACACGAAACGAAAAGGACACCTTTAGTAGGTGAAGTATGTAATAAGAAAATAAACAGGAACAGGACAAGGGAAAACCCCAGCCGCCGCCACCTAATGCGCACCGCATCGGCGCAAGAAACCTAGCGCCGGCGTCCAGATCCAAGAAACCGGGCGGAGATTCATTCTACTGCGGTCGACGGGATCGAGCTGGTTCCCCCAGATCACGCGCGGTTTGGGGGGCGGGCAAGAAACGGTATGACGAGATCGCACGGAAGAGAGAGAATCTAGTAGGTGGTGCGATGGCGATTCGGGGTGGGGCGGGGCGGGCGTACCCTCTTGATGACGTCGACCTTGATCTCGTCGGCGGTGAGGAGCATGTCGGCGCTGGGGTTGCGGTAGAACATGAACTCGCGCTCCCCGTCGGCGCGGAGCGTGACGAAGGCGAGCGCGGTGCGCGCGCCCGAGTCGAAGACGACGCCGCCGGCGTCGACGCCGTTGTCGCGGAGGATGTTGGCGAGCATGCGGCCGAACTCGTCGTCGCCGAGCTTGCCGACGAAGGCGGCCCCGCCGCCGAGGCGCGCGACGGCGATGGCGACGTTGGCGGGCGCGCCCCCGGGCGCCTTGACGAAGGCCGGCGCCTCCGCCAGCGACACCCCGGCCACCGTCGGCACGAAGTCTATCAGCATCTCCCCGAAGCTGACCACCAGCTCGCGCTTTGCCGCCATTTCCCCCCTCCCCAAGAACGCGGAGCGCGCGCGGACGGACGGACAGACGGAGAGAGAGAGAGAGAGAGAGAGAGAGAGAGAGAGAGGGTGGGGACAAGGAGGGGAGGAGGAATGGAAGGGGGATTTTCTTCTGGTGAGGTGGCGAGGCGGGCGCTTATATAGAGGGAAGGAGGCCGGAGATCGGGAGATGGGAGGGGATCACGGGGGAAATGCGGAGCCTTGTGCGGCTCCGTTTCTGCGGCGGCGAGGGTCGTTGATTGACCACGGCGGTGTAATCTTGGCCTGTTAACTAGCTTTTGCCTAGTCAAAACTTGGATAGGATCAGATTTATTACCCTGGAAACAGAATCTGATGGATATGGATTTCTCTCCAAGACAAATGTTTTAGGCTAATGGCCAGCACTAAAAATGGGGTTTTTTACGGATAAGGGAGAAGGGGAGAGAGAACAGTCCCGGCCTTCTTTTGCGGGTAAGAACAGTTTCATCCTTAATATAGAGTTGGATCTTCTTGTTACGGATAATAGATGCTGAGTAAAACCCATGATAAATAAATAAAGATGAAAATGTTGTGTTTCCTATTCTCTGCTACTTAAAATGAATGCAAGGTTTCGTCTTTCGTCTTACGTACATTTTTGTCCAACCTTCTCCGAGTCACAATCGGTACTCGGCGCGTCCTCTCCTACCTCGGGTTTTCACCGGGAAAAAAAAGAAGCCTCGAACCGGTTGAGAGCCCATCAGGTCGCGTTTTCTCCTCCCGAACGCACCAATCGATACCCTAACCCTACTCACTCCCAATCTGGTCACTGCAAACCCCTTGACGTCGCCGACCCCATCTGGTGAGCAGCAGAGAAGACATGCCTTCTCCAAATCTTCCCCGAGGTCTCTGACGCTGACAACTGAGGGACTCGACACTACCGCTTGGAGCTACTTCTCCCACAACGTCGAGCAGCATGGGCGAGAGCTCTTGGCGTTTCGGGCTTGCCACCGCAGGGCTGTAACATCAAGCCAAGATGGTGTCGACCCGGCTGTTGGCCACACCCTTCTCCTCTCTCACAATTCATATTCCCCTACCTCCCCCCCCCCCAACTTAAGGTGAGTCATGAGGGACTCCGATATGTTGTGTATTGTTATGCTACAGATCCTTGAAATCGGGTCAGAGAGAGAGAGAGAGAGAGAGAGAGAGAGAGAGAGAGAGAGAGAGGGGGGGGAATGGAAGGGGCAATTGTAGGGAAACATACTACACAACAACAACAACAACAACAAACAACAACAACAACAACAACAACAACAACAACAACAACAAAATCCCATAAGATCGCACCCAGGAACACTATGAAGATGATAGGCTAGATCAATCTGGCCAACAAGACAAACTAGCAAGGAAGAAAATGTTGGTGACGATTAGTCGATTCCCGCATCTAGGTTATAGCTCCCAATCATGATAATTTTTCCACCGATCACGATTCGAACTACACGATCCCTCTGCAGTATCCACACTTATCGAAGTATTGATTCGGAAGCACTTCATCGTCCAGGACAAAATCTGCATTTATGATTTCCTAGTTACGGGAACCTTGACATGTTTTTCCGGTGTACTCATAAACTACATTTATGATCTCCGAGTTACGGGCAAGGTTTGTGTAAGTGCATCTAGTGCCACCCCTAGTTGGTTTTGGAGTGTTGACGACAAACGTGGTTGAGGGACTAATGTGTTTGTGAGAATTGCAGGATAACACAGGCAGTGTCCCTCATTGATTCGGTTTACCTACCAGAGATGACCCCTAAAAATGTGTGAAGACATTGAAGACAATGGTGGTTCGTGAAGACATTCACGGCGAAGATTATGACGCTTGAAGCTATTCACTTGAAGACTATGGAGTGCGAAGACATAGTTGTTTTGCAGTTTCCTTTTCTTCTTGTTGAGTCATAGGAACCACCGTACTGTTAAGGGGGGTCCAAGTGAACAAAGTCAGAGTGACTGAAGTGATGCTCAACCAAATCCTACGTCTTCGAGCAAAGACAATAAGAGCAAATCTTATCCATAGCTGGATGAGTCAGCTTTGCTTGTAGCCCAAGCCAAGTTATCGCGTGTGTTTGAAATCTGACCATTGGACATGTGTCAGTTCCTTAGTGACCCAGGGTCATTTTGGACAAATCAGGTCGGGTTGTCTCCTGGCTATAAATAGCCCACCCCCTACACCATAAATTCGTGGCTGCTCATAGTTAGTGCACGGCTTTTGTCGTTCGAGAGCAACCCAGCTCTGAAGCATTTGAGAGAGAAATCTTTGCGAGGACAAAGCCCAAAACACCCAGAGCCAAAGAGTGTTAGGCATCACTGAAGTCTTTCTGTCCGCGTGATCTGAAGACTTATTACACTTGAGGAATGTGAATCCTCCAGCCGGTTAGGCGTCGCATTCTGAGCATCCAAGAGTTATTGTGGATTGCCGGTGAACGAAGTGTGTGAAGGTTTGGAAGTTGATGACCCACAAGTGTAGGGGATCTATCGTAGTCCTTTTGATAAGTAAGAGTGTCGAATCCAACGAGGAGGAGAAGGAAATGACAAACGGTTTTCAGTAAGGTATTCTCTGCAAGCACTGAAATTATCGGTAACAAATAGTTTTGTGATGAGGTAATTTGCAACGGGCAACAAGCAATGAAAGTAAATAAGGTGCAGCAAGGTGGCCCAATCCTTTTTGTAGCAAAGGACAAGCCTGGACAAATTCTTATATAGAGAAAAGCGCTCCCGAGGACACATGGGAATTATCGTCAAGCTAGTTTTCACCACGCTCATATGATTCGCGTTCGTTACTTTGATAATTTGATATGTGGGTGGACCGGTGCTTGGGTACTGCCCTTTCTTGGACAAGCATCCCACTTATGATTAACCCCTATTGCAAGCATCCGCAACTACAAAAGAAGTATTAAGGTAAATCTAACCATAGCATGAAACAAGTGGATCCAAATCAGCCCCTTACGAAGCAACACATAAACTAGGGTTTAAGCTTCTGTCACTCTAGCAACCCATCATCTACTTATTACTTCCCAATGCCTTCCTCTAGGCCCAAATATGGTGAAGTGTCATGTAGTCGACGTTCACATGACACAACTAGAGGAGAGACAACATACATCTCATCAAAATATCGAACGAATACCAAATTCACATGATTACTAATAGCAAGACTTCTCCCATGTCCTCAGGAATAAACATAACTACTCACAAAGCATATTCATGTTCATGATCAGAGGGGTATTAATATGCATTAAGGATCTGAACATATGATCTTCCACCAAATAAACCAACTAGCATCAACTATAAGGAGTAATCAACACTACTAGCAACCCACAAGTACCAATCTGAGGTTTTTGTACAAAGATTGGATACAAGAGATGAACTAGGGTTTGAGAGGAGATGGTGCTGGTGAACATGTTGATGGATATTAACCCCCTCCCGATGAGAGGATCGTTGGTGATGACGATGGTGATGATTTCCCCCTCCCGGAGGGAAGTTTCCCCGGCAGAACAGCTCCGTCGGAGCCCTAGATTGGCTCCACCAAGGTTTCGCCTCGTGGAGACGAAGTTTTGTCCCGTAAGCTTGCTTATGATTTTTCCAGGGTAAAAGACTTCATATGTCCCTAACCAAACGTATAGTTGTCACAACAACTGGAACTGGTCTACCAAATCTTTGTCTTCATCAAGCTACTAGTTCTATCCTCTACTCTCCTTACTTTACAGTTGTCTTTGTGAAGTCATTGCTTACCTGTCTCATCTGTTTGACTTCACACTATGAAGACTATTATCTTTTTAGCTTCGAACTATCTACCTTTCTGATCCTGTCTACCTAGTTGTAATTAGTCTTCGTGCCTTCATTATCTTGTATGTTAGACTTATGCTTGCCTAGTGTACCTTTCATTCCGCTGCTTACTATATAGGCTCAGTTTATCTGTTTGTCTTCAAAGCCACCGTGTTTTGAAGACTTTCATAAAAATCGCCTATTCACCCCCTCTAGTCGATAACTAGCACTTTCAGTCTGGAAACCCCAAAGTAACCATTTGGTATGCATTCTTATGATATTCTCATGGTCTAAGGTCATGAGTAAACGTTAATAGATAATATGATAATAGCAATGACTAAGTTATGATGTGGTCTCTCGGTATATCATAATTTGGGTTTATCGAGGACAATTGTTCAACCAACAATGTGTTCTCATTATTAATGACATCCTTACTACTTTAACAATGCAGATGATCAAAAAACATGATAATCTGCATCACATGTGCTAGTCTTAGAGGCGCGACTAGGGATCTATATGGACATATGGTGTTTATGTTTCCACACATGCAACTGAGTTTTCCCTCAGATCTCACATTCAATAATCATTGTAGTTATAGCACATAAATGTAAACATTAATTATGAACATGGAAAAAATAATACTTTATTATTGACTCTAGGGCATATTTCCAGCAACGATGATGAAGGAAATATGCCCTAGAGGCAATAATAAAGTTATTATTTATTTCCTTATTTCATGATAAATGTTTATTATTCATGCTAGAATTGTATTAACCGGAAACATAATACATGTGTGAATACGTAGACAAACATAGTGTCACTAATATGCCTCTACTTGACTAGCTCGTTTATTAGAGATGGTTATGTTTCCTAGCCATGGACAAAAGAGTTGTCATTTGATTAACGAGATCACATCATTAGGAGAATGATGTGATTGACTTGATCCATTCCGTTAGCTTAGCACTTGATCGTTTAGTATGTTGCTATTGCTTTCTTCATGACTTATACATGTTCCTGTAACTATGAGATTATGCAACTCTCGTTTACCGGAGGAACACTTTGGTACTACCAAACGTCACAACGTAATCGGGTGATTATAAAGGAGTACTACAGGTGTCTCCGAAGGTACATGTTGAGTTGGCGATTTCGAGATTAGGTTTTGTCACTCCGATTGTCGGAGAGGTATCTCTGGGCCCTCTCGGTAATGCACATCATTATAAGCCTTGCAAGCAATGTGACCAATGAGTTGGTTACGGATGATGCATTACGAATCGAGTAAAGAGACTTGCGGTGACGAGATTGAACTAGGTATTGGATACCGACGATCGAATCTCGGGCAAGTAACATACCGATGACAAAGGGAACAACGTATGTTGTTATGCGGTTTGACCGATAAAGATCTTCAGAGAATATATAGGAGCCAATATGGGCATCCAGGTCCCGCTATTGGTTATTGACCGAGAATAGTTTTAGGTCATGTCTACATAGTTCTCGAACCCGTAGGGTCCGCACGCTTAAGGTTTCGATGCGATGGTTATATTATGAGTTTATGAGTTTTGATGTACCAAGGAGTTTGGAGTCCCGGATGAGATCGGGGACATGATGAGGAGTCTCGAAATGGTCGAGACGTAAAGATCGATATATTGGACGACTATATTTGGAGTTCGGAAGGTTCCGAGTGATTCGGGTATTTTTCGAGTACCGGAGAGTTACGGAATTCGCCGGGAGAAGTATTGGGCCTTATTGGGCCTCAAGGGAAAGAGAGAGGCTGCCTAGCGCAGGCCGCGCTTCCCCATGGCCTAGTCCGAATTGGACTAGGGGGCGGCCCTCCTTCCTTCCCTTCTCTCTTCCCCTTCCTTGTCTCCTACTCCTAATACATGGAAGGACTCCTAGTTGGACTAGGAAAGGGGGAATCCTACTCCTGCTGGGAGTAGGACTCCCCTAGGGCGCGCCATAGATGAGGGCCGGCCCTCCCCTCCTCCACTCCTTTATATACGGGGGTAGGGGGCACCCCATAGACACACAAGTTGATCTACGGATCGTTCCTTAGCCGTGTGCGGTGCCCCCTTCCACCATATTCCACCTCGGTCATATCGTCGCGGAGTTTAGGCGAAGCCTGCGCCGGTAGAACATCATCATCGTCACCACGCCGTCGTGTTGACGGAACTCATCTCCGGAGCTCGGCTGGATCGGAGGCGGAGATCGCCATCGAGCTGAACGTGTCTTGAACTCGGAGGCTCCGTGACGTTCGGTGCTTGGATCGGTCGGATCGTGAAGACGTCGACTACATCAACCGTTGTGCTAACGCTTCGCTTACGGTCTCACGAGTGCGTGGGCGAACACTCTCCCCTCTCGTTGCTATGCCATCACCATGATCTTGCATGTGCGTAGGAAACTTTTGAAATTACTACGTTCCCCAACAAAGTGGCATCGAGCCGGTTTTATGGTTTGATGTTATATGCACGAGTAGAACACAAGTGAGTTGTGGGCGATATAAGTCATCTTGCTTACCAAAGATGTCATACTTTGGTTTCGCAGTATTGTTGGATGAAGCGGCCGGACCGACATTACGCGTGACGCTTACGCGAGACTGGTTTTACCGCCGTGCTTTGCACACAGTGACTAGCGGTGTCGGTTTCTCCAACTTTAGTTGAACCGAAAAGCTACGCCCGGTCCTTGCGAAGGTTAAAACAACATCAACTTGACAAACTATCGTTGTGGTTTTGATGCGTAGGTGAGATTGGTTCTTGCTTAAGCCCGCAGCAGCCACGTAAAACTTGCAACAACAAAGTAGAGGACGTCTAACTTGTTTTTGCAGGCATGTTGTGATGTGATATGGTCAAGACGTGATAAGATATAAGTTGTTGTATGAGATGATCATGTTTTGTTGAAGTTATCGACAACCGCGAAGCCCTATGGATGTCTCTTTGTTGCATAAGATGCAAGTGCCAAATAATTGCTTTACTTTATCGCTATACGATAGCAATAGTTGCAAGAGCAATAGTTGGTGAGACAACCATGTGATGACACATTGATATAGATCAAGATGATGAAGATCATGGTGTCGTGCGGTGACGATAGAGATCATGACAAGATACTTTGGAGATGGAGATCAAAGGCGCAAGATGATCGTGGCCATATCATGTCACATATTTTGATTGCATATGATGTTTATCTATTATACATCTTATTCTTGCTTTGATTGACGGTAGCATTTTAAGATGATCACTCACTAATTATCAAGAAGTGTTCTCCCTGAGTATGCACCGTTGCCAAAGTTCGTCGTGCCCAGACACCACGTGATGATCGGGTGTGATAAGCTCTACGTCCATCTACAATGGGTGCAAGCCAGTTTTGCACACACGGAATACTCAGGTTAAACTTGACGAGCCTAGCATATGCAGATATGGCCTCGGAACACGGAGACCGAAAGGTCGAGCGTGAATCATATAGTAGATATGATCAACATAGTGATGTTCACCATTGAAAACTACTCCATCTCACGTGATGATCGGTTATGGTTTAGTTGATTTGGATCACGTGATCACTTAGATGACTAGAGAGATGTCTATCTAAGTGGGAGTTCTTAAGTAATATGATTAATTGAACTTAAATTTATCATGAACTTAGTCCTGGTAGTATTTTGCAAATTATGTTGTAAGATCAATAGCTTGCGTTGTTGCTTTCATATGTTTATTTTGATATGTTCCTGGAGAAAATTGTGTTGAAAAATGTTAGTAGCAATGATGTAGATTGGATCCGCGATCTGAGGTTTATCCTCATTGCTGCATAGAAGAATTATGTCCTTAATGCACCGCTAGGTGACAGACCTATTGCAAGAGCAGATGCAGACGTTATGAACGTTTGGCTAGCTCAATATGATGACTACTTGATAGTTTAGTGCACCATGCTTAACAGCTTAGAATCGGGACTTCAAAGACGTTTTGAACGTCATGGACCATATGAGATGTTCCAGGAATTGAAGTTAATATTTCAAGCAAATACCCGAGTTGAGAGATATGAAGTCTCCAACAAGTTCTATAGCTAAAAGATGGAGGAGAATCGCTCAACTAGTGAGCATGTGCTCAGATTATGCAGGTACTTCAATCGCTTGAATCAAGTGGGAGTTAATCTTCCAGATAAGATAATGATTGATGAATTCTCTAGTCACCATCACTAAGTTACTAGAACTTCGTGATGAACTATAGTATGCAAGGATGACGAAAACGATTCCCAAGCTCTTCGTGATGTGAAATCAACGAAGGTAGAAATCAAAAGAGCATCAAGTGTTGTTGGTTAACAAGATCACTAGTTTCAAGAAAAGGGCAAAGGAAAGAAAGGGAACTTCAAGTAGAATGACAAGCAAGTTGTCACTCCCGTGAAGAAGACCAAAGCTGGACCAAAGCACAAACCGAAAGTGCTTACATCGCAAAGGAAATGGTCATTTGAAGCGGAAATGCCACGAATATTTGGTGGATAAGAAGGATGGCAAAGTGAACAAGTGTATATTGGATATCTGAGTTATTGATGTGTGCCTTACTAGTGTTTATAGTAGCCCCGAGTATTTGATACTTGTTCGGTTGCTAGGATTAGTAATTCAAACGGAGTTGCGTAGAATAAAAAGAGACTAGTTAAGGGTGAAGTGACGGTGTTTGTTGGAAGTGGTTCCAAGATTGATATGATCATCATCGCACACTCCCTATACTTTCGGGATTTGTGTTGAACCTAAATAAGTGTTATTTGGTGTTTGCGTTGAGCATGAATATGATTTGATCATGTTTATTGCAATACGGTTATTCATTTAAGTTAGAGAACAATTGTTGTTCTGTTTACATGAATAAAACCTTCTATGGTCATACACACCAATGAAAATGGTTTGTTGGATCTCGATCGTAGTAATACACATATTCATAATATTGAGGCCAAAAGATGCAAAGTTAATAATGATAGTGCAACTTATTTGTGGCACTGCCGTTTGGGTCATATCGGTGTAAAGCGCACGAAGAAACTCCATAAAGATGGATTTTTGGAATCACATGGTTATGAATCATTTGATGATTGTGAACCGTGCCTTTTGGGCAAGATGACTAAAACTCCGTTCTCCGGAACAGTGGAGCGAGCAACAGACTTATTGGAAATAATACATACTGATGTATGCGATCCAATGAGTGTTAAGGCTCGCGGCGGGTATCGTTATTTTCTGACCTTCACAGATGATTTGAGCAGATATGGGTATATCTACTTGATGAAATATAAGTCTAAAATAGTTGAAAGGTTCAAAGAATTTCAGAGTGAAGTGGAAAAATCATCGTGACAAGAAAATAAGGTTTCTACGATCTGATCGCGGAGACAAATATTTGAGTTACAAGTTTGGTCTTCAATTAAAACAATGTGGAATAGTTTCAAAAATTCATGCCACCTGGAACACCACATCATAATGGTGTGTCCGAACGTCATAACCGTACTTTATTGGATATAGTACAATCTATGATGTTTCTTACAGATTTACCAATATCGTTTTGGGATCATGCATTAGAGACAGCTGCATTCACGTTAAATAGGGCACCATCTAAATCCGTTGAGACGACACTATATGAACTGTGGTTTAGCAAGAAACCAAAGTTGTCGTTTCTTAAAGTTTGGGGTTGCGATGCTTATGTGAAAAAGTTTCATCCTGATAAGCTCAAACCCAAATCGGAGAAGTGCGTCTTCATAGAATACCCAAAGGAAACTGTTGGGTACACCTTCTATCACAGATCTGAGGGCAAGATTTTCGTTGCTAAATTCGGATCCTTTCTAGAGAAGGAATTTCTCTCGAAAGAAGTGAGTGGGAGGAAAGTAGAGCTTGATAAGGTAATTTGTACCTTCTCCCGAATTGGAAAATAGTTCATCACTGAAATCAGTTCCAGTGATTCCTACACCAATTAGTGAGGAAGCTAATGATGATGATCATGAAACTTGAGATCAAGTTACTACGTAACCTCGTAGGTCTTCTAGAGTACGGTCCGCACTGAGTGGTATGGTAATCCTGTTCGAAAGTCATGTTACTAGACCATGATAAACCTACGAACTATGAGGAAGCGATGATGAGCCCAGATTCCACGAAATGGCTTGAGGCCATAAAATCTGAGATATGATCCATGTATGAGAACAAAGTGTGGACTTTGGTGGACTTGCCCGATGATCGGCAAACCATAAGAAATAAATGGATCTTTAAGAGGAAGACGGACGTTGATAGTAGTGTTACTATCTACAAAGCTCGACTTGTCGCAAAAGGTTTTTTGACAAGTTCAAGGTGTTGACTACAATGAGATTTTCTCAACTGTAGTGATTCTTAAGTCTGTTAGAATCATGTTAGCAATTTCCACATTTTATGAAATCTGGCAAATGGATAAAAAAAACTGCATTCCTTAATGGAGTTATTAAAGAAGAGTTGTATGTGATGCAACCAAGAGGTTTTGTCGATCCTATAGGTGTTAACAAAATGTGCATCTATGGACTAGTGCAAGCATCTCGGAGTTGGAATATACGCTTTGATAAGTTGATCAAAGCATATAGTTTTATACAGACTTTTGGAAAGGCCTGTATTTACAAGAAAGTGAGTGGGAGCACTACAACATTTCTGATAAGTATATGTGAATGACATATTGTTGATCGAAAATAATGTAGAATTATTCTGCAAAGCATAAAGGAGTGTTTTAAAGGAGTTCTTTAAAAGAAATACCTCAGTAAAAACTACTTACATATTGAGCATCAAGATCTATTGAGATAGATCAAGACGCTTGATAAGTTTTTCAAAAGTACATACCTTGTCAAGATTTTGAAGTAGTTCAAAATGGAACAGTCAAAGAAAGAGTTCTTGCCTGTGTTGCAAAGGTGTGAAATTGAGTAAGACTCAAATCCCGACCACGGCAGAAAATAGAAAAGAGAATGAGAGTCATTCCTATGCCTTAGTTATAGGTTCTATAAAGTATGCTATGCTATGTACTGCACCTATTGTATACCTTGCTCTGAATTTGGCAAGGGGTACAATAGTGATCTAGGAGTAGATCATCGGACATTGGTCAAGAATATCCTTAGTGAGGACTAAGGAAATATTTCTCGATTATGGAGGTGATAAAAGAGCTCGTCAGAAAGAGTTACATAGGTGCAAGCTTTTACACCGATCCAGATGACTCTAAGTCTCAACTGGAGACATATTGAAAGTGGGAGCGATTAGCTAGAGTAGCTCCGTGCAGAGCATTGTAGACATAGAATATTTGCAAAATACATACGGCTCTAAATGTGACAGACCCGTTGACTAAGCTTCTCTCACGAGCAAAACATGATCACACCTTAGTACTCTTTGGGTGTTAATCACATAGCGATGTGAACTAGACTATTGACTCTAGTAAACCCTTTGGGTGTTGGTCACATGATGATGTGAACTATGGGTGTTAATCATATACAGATATGAATATCGGTGTTAAATCACATGACGATGTGAACTAGATTATTGACTCTAGTGCAAGTGGGAGACAGAAGGAAATATGCCCTAGAGGCAATAATAAAGTTATTATTTATTTCCTTATTTCATGATAAATGTTTATTATTCATGCTAGAATTGTATTAACCGGAAACATAATACATGTGTGAATACATAGACAAACATAGTGTCACTAGTATGCCTCTACTTGACTAGCTCGCTTATGAGAGATGGTTATGTTTCCTAGCCATGGACAAAAGAGTTGTCATTTGATTAACGAGATCACATCATTAGGAGAATGATGTGATTGACTTAACCCATTCTGTTAGCTTAGCACTTGATCGTTTAGTATGTTGCTATTGCTTTCTTCATGACTTATACATGTTCCTGTAACTATGAGATTATGCAACTCCCGTTTACCGGAGGAACACTTTGGGTACTACCAAACGTCACAACGTAACTGGGTGATTATAAAGGAGTACTACAGGTGTCTCCGAAGGTACATGTTGAGTTGGCGTATTTCGAGATTAGGTTTTGTCACTCCGATTGTCGGAGAGGTATCTCTGGGCCCTCTCGGTAATGCACATCATTATAAGCCTTGCAAGCAATGTGACCAATGAGTTGGTTACGGGATGATGCATTACATAACGAGTAAAGAGACTTGCCGGTGACGAGATTGAACTAGGTATTGGATACCGACGATCGAATCTCGGGCAAGTAACATACCGATGACAAAGGGAACAACGTATGTTGTTATGCGGTTTGACCGATAAAGATCTTCAGTAGAATATGTAGGAGCCAATATGGGCATCCAGGTCCCGCTATTGGTTATTGACCAAGAATAGTTCTAGGTCATGTCTACATAGTTCTCGAACCCGTAGGGTCGGCACGCTTAAGGTTTCGATGCTTATATTATGAGTTTATGAGTTTTGATGTACCGAAGAAGTTCGAGTCCGGATGAGATCGGGGACATGACGAGGAGTCTCGAAATGGTCGAGACGTAAAGATCGATATATTGGACGACTATATTCGGAGTTCGGAAAGGTTCCGAGTGATTCGGTATTTTTGAGTCTGGGAGAGTTACGGGAATTCGCCGGGAGAAGTATTAGGCCTTATTGGGCTCTGCGGAAAGAGAGAGGGCTGCCTAGGGCAGGCCGCGCCCCATGGCCTAGTCCGAATGGACTAGGGGAGGGCCGCACACCTCCTTCCTTCCCTTCTCTCTTCCCTTCCTTGTCTCCTACTCCTAATACATGGAAGGACTCCTAGTTGGATTAGGAAAGGGGAATCCTACTCCGGTGGGAGTAGGACTCCCCTAGGCGCGCCATAGAAGAGGGCCGCCCTCCTCCTCCACTCCTTTATATACGGGGTAGGGGCACCCATAGACACACAAGTTGATCTACGGATCGTTCCTTAGCCGTGTCGGTGCCCCTTCCACCATATTCCACCTCGGTCATATCGTCATGAGTTTAGGCGAAGCCTGCGCGATAGAACATCATCATCGTCACCACGCCGTCGTCGACGGAACTCATCTCCGAGCTCGGCTGGATCGGAGGCGGAGATCGTCATCGAAATGAACGTGTCTTTGAACTCGGAGGCTCCGTGCGTTCGGTGCTTGGATCGGTCGGATCGTGAAGACGTCGACTACATCAACCGCGTTGTGCTAACGCTCCGCTTACGGTCTACGAGTGCGTGGGCGAACACTCTCCCCTCTCGTTGCTATGCCATCACCATGATCTGGCATGTGCGTAGGAAATTTTTGAAATTACTACGTTCCCCAACAGATGATATGGGGGATTTTATTCTAGCGAGGCAGACGCTTATATAGAGGGAGAGGGGAAGCGGGACGGGGACATAGATGGAAGGGGTTCACTAGAGAAATGTGAAGCCTTGTGCGCGGCTATGTTTTCATGGCGGTGAGGGTTGTTGGTCAAACTAGATTAGCCAAGCTTTGCCTCCACGAAACTTGGATATGATCATATTTACCTTGGAAATCTGATCTGATTAAATCATAATGTCATATAGCAATTCTCCCCACGACATATGATTTTAGGGCTAACGGCGTGCACTGAGGGCATGTATAGTGGTTGATAAAACAATTTTATCCCAAGCTCTCCATATAATCTAAAGAAGACAATAAAAATTATGTACAATGGGTTATTTTTCAGTTTTATCTTTAATAACTAGATATCCCTAAATATGTGATGCGTGATACAGTTGCTAAGATATCATCTCTTAATTAAGAGAACTCATGCGTTTTTCTTATTTTTTCCCTATCCTCCATCTTAATATTTATTCTACATGACACTTCTAAGATATCATCATCGTACACGCCTTAAAAATAGACATTTTTACGGACAAGGAAGAAGGGAACAAGGAACATTATCGTCCTCAAAAGAGAGTAGGAGTTTTCTTATTATGGATAAGTGAGATCCAAGAGTCAAACACGTAAATAAAGAGGGAAATTGTTGTGTTCCACCAATATCAAACATTAGGCAACTTTGGGGGTTTATTGGTCAATTTTATACATTGGTTGGTTGCCTTCTGTACCATTAGATCTGACTTGACTGGTCCATTTGCATAGCTTGATTATTTCTATTCTTTTTATTTTACCTTTTTTGCGGAGAAACTTCCGATTTGTTCATAATCAATCATGACAATATAAAGAACACTAGAGGTAACAAAATTACAACTAGGTTCAGACCATCTAGTGACGACTACAAGCACTGGAGCCAGTCAAAGGCGCACAGTCGTCATCACTCCTCACTCACGGAAGCCGAGCAAAGATTGTTGCAGTACACAATTGGGAAGTTGTGGTAAGGCCTCATAGGACCAGCGCCACCAGAGCATCAACCATTGCTGATGAAGAGAGTCGTCGATCGGAAGGATCAAACCTGCAAACACATGAACGAAGCTTGGATCCAAACAAACCATCCAAAGATGGTCACCAAACTAATCCCGTGAGATTTGAAGGAAACACACCTACACACACACCTTTGATGATGTTAGATGCGCCATTGGAACGGGGATCAAACATGGGAGACATTATTCCTACTGGGGACGTAGCCACCTTCACACAACCCCAACCAAGGCATTGAACCTCACATAAAGCATGGTTCCTTCAATCCGTGGAGCCCGAGGTCCTCCGCACCTCCGCCGCCTAGAGGCCATCAGAGGCGAGGCGGACCGACGGGAGGAGGAGGAAACCTAGAGGATAATTGGTTTGATGTCAACATTTGATATTGCCAATACTTGGCAAGCCAACAATTGACAATATCAAAAGTTGCCAAATTGGCAAGTAAACATGGTAACCAACCAAGCACTAGTCAACATTTGGCAGCATGCCAATTTTTGGCATCAAACCAATCATGTTCCTAATATCGCGAGAGTTTTTCATGGGGAGAAGGAAAGCATCGCCCACATTTAGGTTGTTTAGGGTTTGTGTTATGATTAGGAAGACGAGGCGACGACGGCTCTCTGAAGATAGAATAAGGTCCGCCCGCCTAGCCCCTATGCCGGTGGTTTTTCTAGCGTTGTCGAAGGGTGTTTCCCTGGTAGATATCGCGGTCGGCGTTTGTTTTCGGTGGATCTAGTTGTCTCCGGTCTCCGTTTTGTCCGCGTTCGTGTGTGTCTTCATGTTGGATCCTTCCGACCTACGCTTCTCTTCATCGGCGACAATTGTTGTTTTGATGTGTTGGTCCTTTTAGGCCTTAGCATCACAACTTACCGATTGTTTAATACAACAAGGTTTACCTGGGTTTGATGAGGGAGCGGTGATGACGGCGGCGTGTTTTCGGCTCGCTCCAGTATTTGTGGTCGCCGTTGGTCTACAGATATGGATGTAATTTCTTTTGCCTGTGTTTCTATACTGCATTAATGTTTGATGAATAGGTATAAAGTTTTCCCAAAAAACAAAGGCTTAACTCGTTCACAAATCCTTTTTTTTCTATTCAAAGGAGCACCTAACCCAAAAAACAAGCACACAACAACCGTCCAGCTCGGAGCCAGGGCCGGCGGGTCCCCCACGTGCCATCTAGCAACGGGCCCCACCCTTCTTCTCTAACCAGAAAATCAAACGGGCCCCCACGCGATGACAAAGGAGCGAGCGAAGAATCACAACGCACCCAACCCACCGACGGCGACCGTGGAACAAAACAGCGGCCGGAGCTGCCGAGGTTGGTCCTCTCCTAGCTGTCCCTCCGCTGGGCTCCGCATGTCAGTGGCAGCAAGTGGGCCAGCCGACGATCACGCGTGGGCCCGTCCGTCCTTGCACCGCGGAAGGGCCACGTTGTTCTCGCTTGGCTAGGCTGGGTATCTCCTGCGCTGCACGCACGCCTGCGCTACACCCACCGCCACGGGAAAAACAGCACGGTGTTCCGTCCCACTCATCATCAACGAACATGGAACAGCCCTTTGATTTGATGTGAATTAAATAGGCTAGCAACTGGAGATTGATCAGTGTATTTAATTGAAAGCTAGACTCTGAAAGAGGTGCTTAATTAGTGTAGACGGATGCTGAACCCTTTCTAGCCGGTTGCGTGCCGCTTAATTTCCAAGTGTGCAAGTGCACTCCTCTAATCTAAAAAAAAGTCCAAGCAAGCAATCAATTGCAAAAGAGCCACGGCCCCTACCACAACTAGCATGCTGAACTACCCTGGCAAACAGGGAGGCTTGACCAGATGCGCACACAAGTAAGTTGGCCGGTTGTCATCCCGTCGGGCCGTCGCGGGCACCGTCCGCGCGCGGAACAGCAACGCGTGCGTAATTTCCCCGGCCAGGGCCGGTCCTGAGGGGGGGCAGGAGGGGCGACCGCCCCGGGCCCCCACGATCGAGGGGCCCCCTCCCAGGTACGTACGTATAGCCTGTAGCGTACGCACGCAGTGCAGCCGGGCGCACGTTTTTTTTTCTTTTGAAAAAATGCAGCCGAGCGCACGTAGTGTTTTCATTCCTCTCCTGAATGCCCATGGTAGTTGGGCCTGTACTGAATCGCTGGATGCCCAAGTAGTAGTAATAGCTACGTTGATGTATCTGGAGCGTCTAATCCCCTTAAATAAAGCTGGACCGTCGGTCAGGATCGGGGGCTAGGAGCCAGGGCACATTCCACTAGCACGCGCTGCCCTTTTTGCCTAGCTATGAGATCGCCACAGTTAACCTAACGCTTGCTCGAGAAGGAGACCCAAATATACATGGCTGCGCGTCGGAGCCGGCGGCGCACCGGCGTGTAGTTTGTGGATCTGAGCGTTGTCTGCCAGGTCAATGTCTTCCGCTGTACGTATCATTAACCGATATGCTTCTACAGTTTGGGAACAAGGATTTTATGGTGTAGATCTCAAATAGATTAAGAACAGGATGATGTTCTGTATGCAAATCGTGACGAGTAGTTTTAGGTTGAATTATAGGATGGCACAATAAATTTGCACAACTAGTAGGAGTAACTTTGCACGGTTGCAGATTCGATTTCTAATCTATGAAGAATATTTTGCATACTATCATTTTTATTTATTTGCTCCTCTAATCTTAATTTTCTTGGACACTGCTATTTATAGAATAATAATCTTACCATTAAGCAGTCCAAGAACGACTATGCTTTTTGATCAAATTTCTTTTAGCACTATTCATGGAGTCATTGTCTTCTAACCTTCTGCACCGGAAACCATATAACTATGCTCCATCGTTCTAGGAACCTTGATAATTAACATGCCTTCGTATTTCCAAGGATGTCTTTTGATAACGACATTCATATATTTTCTATATATATAGGGATACTTATAAGATCACAATGACACAAATATCAAGTGTTCACAAAAACTTTTTTATATATACATGTATTGATTATTATTAAGGGCCTCAAAATTTAGTTTCGCCCCGGGGCCTTAAAATATTAGGACCGGCCCTGTCCCCGGCTCCCACCGGAGCACCGCCAGTGCTGGAACGGGACGCCGGCCAGTCCCGTTCTTATCCGCAGGAGCGCCACGTTTCCCGTGCGGTCTCAGTTCGGCAGTCCACGGATACTTTCGGTCCATGGTCAATATCAACGATCTCCCGCTTCCATTTTATCGCCCCCCATATGTGTCAGCAGCGGCTCGGCTGCCTTCCGGCCACGGGCAGCGCCATTGCCATTCCAGGGGTGTGGGTGGGGGTGGATGGATCGAGCACAGCGCAGCACCCGTGCATTGACTCGCTTCCTGCTCGCCGGTTTCTGTCCCCGTCGCTGGCCTCGGCTTCTCGGATGGTTCGGCGGAGTACGAACGTACGTACGTTGTTTTCAGTTCAGCTTTGCCCCATGAAAACGACGACGGGACGCAAGCGCAAGCAGGCGGCTACCGTCAACACTATCCCACCACCACCACGCCCTGCATGGCTGCATGCCGTCCAAAGCAGCAGCACTCAGCGGCTGCTACCACAGAAACAATGCAGGATCCTCAAGTATGATATACAACGCCGCCCAGTGTTCAAAACTGCCCCCTTGGAGTCGTCTTCCAAAGTAAAGCGGCCCTTCAAGTCTCCAGTTTACAACTCTTTTCCTTCTGACTAAAGAAACGAGCTGCGAAACCAGTCTCGGCTAGCTGTTCCTGACCTCATCACCGTGCAACAAGGCGATCGTACTAAGCACTAATCTATTGTTAGCCGACACAGACCGCGTCGTAAACCACTGTCCGATGCGTGGATCATCCCCAGTTTATCCGTGAACACCTGCCAAGTCCAGAAAACGGTGGGTCTGAAACCCGCGTGCCTCGGCCGGTGGCCTCCCTCCCGTAGTTTATACTACCTCCGTCCGGGTTTTTAGGTCCCCTCATCACCCCACGCCTATACCATATTTACAAGGCCACTACCACGAGCTGGGCTGCATGCAAAGGAGAGAGAGAGGGAGTAATTATGCGCTGCATGCATGCAAGGGGGAGAGAGCGAGTAATCAAGGGAGAGAGAAAGAGTACTAGTACTAGGCATGCACGCGTGTGAAGGAATTCGATGCATGCAGTGACTACTGCGCGAAGCTCATTGGCCGCTCCATATCTCAGCGCTGGTACAGCAGAGAGCGCCTTGGTCCATGCGTTTTGGTCTGTGGGACTTAAAAACCCGGACGGAGGTAGTAATTCTTAAGAGTAACATGCGCGCGTGCCTCACAAAGTCACAAGTCACAGCATCTTCAACTTGGTTTGGTTTTTGCAGACCGTGCATGCTTTTAAACGCAAAAACGGTACAGAATCCAAAATAAAAAATCACATTCGCAAAAAAGAAACGGCATGTTTTCAGTCATCATGGCGTGATAGTGGATCGTACTCTGTCTTCCTTGTAAAAAAACATATAGCTGAGCCCGTTGAGATATTTGGGCCGTGTCTGGGGCCCATGTAGAGCTTGACTCCGGGGAGTTCCTCCGCACGGGCCGGGCCTCTTCCGGAAAGCAGGAAAAACAGCGTGAGGTGGAAGGAGGCCGGAAGGGCGCTGCCGCTCAGTCGTCGCCGTCGTCGTCCTCCTCCTCTTCCTCCTGGTGGTGCTCGCGAGCTCCAAGCCCTTGCTCGGTCGCCAGGTGGGGCCAGGGAGATGGTTCGATCTCCGTCCGTGGCGGCGGCCGTCGCCGTGCTCCTCCTCTGCCTCTCCGGCATCTGCCGCGGAGCCGAGCGGCTCGGGGAGAGGGAGTGCGAGGAGCTGGGGTTCACCGGCCTCGCCCTCTGCTCCGACTGCAACGCGCTCGCCGAGTTCGTCAAGGACCAAGGTGCGTGCGTAGCTACCGCCTCTCCCCTCTACTGCATCCACTCGTCATGTGATGGTGGTGTGATTTCGATCTGAAACCGAACGAGGTGTTAGGAGTAGGAGTGGTACCCGGATGTGATTTCTCTCTCGTAGTTCGATTGACCTGCGGTGCGGATTAGATCTGTGAGGATTATTAGATCGTAACTATATTTCCGTTGCAGCCGGGAAATTGGCTCTCGTTAGCACGAGGAAACCCAATTGGAGTGGGAATGTAGGGTTCTTAGGCCACCGAGCCTTTATAAATAGATCTCAAATTACTTCGGGGAGACAGGAATAGTGGACCTGGAGTTGGTTGATTTGAGGTTTCATATCTGATCATTTATTCAAGTGATCCGGGACGCCCTGTTGCAACTGAAGCTCGAATCCGGCTCTGAAATTGTGATTTGGTCAATTTGGGGGCCGTGACTTGTGGGAGAGCTTGAATTAAATAGCTCATTCCACACATTCCACGCTGATGTACTGGGAATTTTGAGGTTTGTCCACAGTTGTAGAATAGGGCGGTGTTTGAACTTTTCTAGATAAAGGATGCATCATCCCCACCCCCAGCCTCTGCATCGATTGATGCACACAGTGGTGTTTGAAATGTGGGGGTTTCACTCTCATCCCCTAATAACATCTAAAGATTTTGTAGGAGGTGTGATTATGGAACCTCCTTTATTTTTGTCACCATTGTTTTGATGATTTCGGCTAGGAGCATTCTGAAGCTAGCTGGATTGAAAATCTGATTAATGTGATGAATTATATTGTATCTAGATTGCTCATTGCTCGTCTTGGATGAAAGTTTTTTTGTTGAGTTGCTCCTTTAGAAGTCAGTCGACGTCTGTTAGGAAAGCAAGTCACAATGGATTCCTTTTTCTTCATCACACGTGCTAGTTGTTCCAATCGTCCTTTTAACAACATATTTGTTTTATGGTCGCAGAGTTAGTGGATGACTGTCGTAAATGTTGCACGGAGGATTCAGATGATTCTATCAGCAAGGTATGACCTATGAAGCTCCATGAATTCCAACCTGGTGACAGCGGGTTTTACTTGTCATAAGCTGCAACCAGAACTAGTTTTCCTTTTTGGATGTAGAGTACATTTTGTGTTGTTTCCTGATTGTTGCTGGATTTGTATTGTGAATTATCCTAAGATCTTATCGCCTTAAATATACTTTTTGCTTTCTCTTTTTGGAAGATATATTCAAGGCAAATGAAGGTTAGAGGTGTCAAATAGGGGCTTATTTTGATTGGATATTTTCAGGCAAACTTGTTCTTTAGGATGTTACTGGATGATTTTAAGGCTCAACTTGAAATTATATCCTACACTGCACTAGATTTATAGGATGCTTTGAAGTTTGATAATGAGCACTAAACATGCATTATAACAGCGCACTTCCACTTGATATAATATCTTCTGGTGCTTGGTATTGCAGCTTGTATACTCCGGCGCAATTATCGAAGTGTGCATGAGAAAGCTGGTGTTTTATCCAGAAGTCGTTGGCTTCCTTGAAGAGGATAAAGATGACTTCCCTTATGTAGAATCTCGGTATGCTTATGGCTCTCCACCAAAGCTCATAATGCTTGACGACAAGGGTGAACAGAAGGAGACTATAAGGCAAGTTCTACTTAACTCCTTACAAGGCAATTTGATTATAACTTTCTAGTTACCTGGGGAGATAACATGCATTCTTGGACTTTTTTCCGTCGATAAGAATGAAAATAACACTTCTATCTTAATTTGCTACCATTTATTGCATGTCACTTGCTGTTATATTGTCCATCCTCCCTCCCCACGACATAATTCAACATATAATATGATGGATGATGCAATAGGCAAGGGAATATTATATTTGTTATTGTCCGAGTACTGCTAGATAAAACTGGTTGGTTTGAGTGGTACTGCACAACATGCTTAACTCATGGTAAAACCAGTTTTTCACTTCATCGATTCAATGACTAAAACTAACCGAACTTGCAGGATCGACAACTGGAAGCGTGAGCATATTCGGCAATTTCTCACAGAGAAGGTGAAGCCGGCGAAATCAGAGACCTGAATAATCGAGACGAGTTCCTCTCCCTGTAGAACCATATATCGATATATGTATTTGTGTTTTTGCACGCAAAACCCCGGTCACCCGTGATCTGTACCTAAACCAGGCGCCATGTGTACACTTTAACTGTTTTGACAAGACAACCTGTCATGTACTCCCTCCGTCCGAAAATACTTGTCGGAGAAGTGGATAAAAATAGATGTATCTAGAACTAAAATACGTCTAAATGCATCCATTTCTCTGACAAGTATTTCCGGACGGAGGGAGTATGATGTGCATTTAGTTTTGTTGTTAGAGACAGGCATACTCAGTCTAAACTAGTGCCTACTACTCCCTCTGTAACTTAATATAAGACGTTTTTTGACACTGTCATGGACTCTAAAAACATCTTATAAGAAGTTACAGAGGGAGTAGTAAGCAAGACATAGTCGAACTTTGGGGCCCGAGAGCAATCTGTATTACGTTGACGGTGCCTGAGTTTGTTTCTGAACGATTTGGCTAGTTACAAAGTTGATGGAACCAGACGATCCCCTTGGAACAAGATGCAAATTGATAACATGAGCCCCTGTGTGTTTGAGCATTGCTTAGTGAGCATAGTGGTACGAGGGATTGTGCGTCGTGTGACGCTGTCTGCTGAATGCTGATACATGAGCAGCGTCTTAGGGTCAACGTGCCGCAGAGGATGAAAATCATCGTCGTTATCAGACTGGGAACTTGTACCGTTCTGAAAACAGTATGTACTGAACGTTTCCAATATCAGATTGGGAACTTACCGTTCTGAAAACAGTATGCAGACGTTTCCAAACTTCGTAGTGGTTGCAGTCCTGACTAAATATTACTCCCTCCGTTCCAAAACATAATGCTTCCTCTATTCCCGTGTTTCAACTTTGACCATAAATTTAACCAACGAGACCGACTGCGGCGGAGCAAAAGTTATACCCGTGAATTCGTATTCAATAAAAGTTTTCAATTATATAACTTTTTGTCCCGCAGCAGTCGGTCTCGTTGATTAAATTTATGGTCAAAGTTGGACCTCGGAAAGCGTTGACGCATTATATTTTGGAATGGAGGGAGTAGTACTATTTGCTATTTGGAGATACTCAAGTATCTCTAAAATTCTGAACTTGACACGGAGAACTGGAGTCCAATTTATTGGCTTCAGTTTTTCTCCACTCGTCCTCATAACAGTGTTTTGTCGGCAGCTCCGGCAAACCCTCGCCCCCGTGCATGTCACTCCTTAGGATGACACGAGCTGAACCAAACCGCCACCACTCCCGCTTCCCATCCCTCTCGTTCAACATGTGCTCTTGCCGTGGGATGCAGACCTTGTTGTACAAGTGTTGTATCCTTCTTGAAGTTGTTGTACAGGTGTTGGGCATTATTTTGGTGCTTCGGTTGCGACATGGGATGTGTGATGCTTTTGCAGATCTGTATTTGTCATAAGAAGTTGCAGTTTATCATGCTTTCGCTGATAGGATTTCCTGTTGGTAGCCACCGTGTGGCATATTCTTGCCAGCTATAAACCATCATCATCGACGTCTTAGGTGTCTTTTGAGGCATTACCTCCTTGCAGGTGTTGTTGTGTGTCGCCTAACCTCTTCCTGATATCCGTTATGAGTAAACATGTCTTCCATAAATCAGGATGCCCTTGTGTTTAATCATAATGTTCACTTGATCGTGGACAATATGCACAAATACAATTTAATTCATTATCAATACAATAGTTCTCTATAGTTAGAATACAAGTGCCTAGGGTCGTCATTACAAGCCTTCGATGATATTCCATGTCAAGGGTTCAATGTTGCAGCGTAAAGTAGGAAAAATAGTCCAACCCATAGATATGCCAAGCCCAACAATCGGCTAGGGTTTCCTAAGCCTCGGTATTAATGTAATCACTAGTCGTAGGTTCATCTAATTCATCAACCGTGTTTTACGACATTCATATGAAACTTGTATTTCTTTTTCTAGGCTCATGTATCGAATTGCACATCATTTTCTTGCAACTCGAGAACCCATAATGTGAATGAAGGATGAGGTTTTTCTAGGCATATGCACACTTGAGCTCTGCATTTAGTCCATTGGATTAACTTTATATCAAGACTTTGTGTTCTACAATAGTAGAAGGCCTTAATTGTTACTATATGGCTTTATCTTCTGGTGTCTTCCATTTGTGTGATATGTCCAATTAATAGGTGATGATCAATATCATGATTTGGATGCTTCCAGAGTCCAACTGATTATATCATCAATCATATTTTACTTTTTTTGAGAACTGCCCTCTAAGGCACTTTATTCAATTATGTGACGGTTTACATCCAATTGCACTAAGGCAATCAAAGAAGCAGGGAATACATCATAAGATATTACATTCGAGGCACTCTTAAGGCCCTCCTTATTGGCCTCTCTCCTTGCGTAGCTGACGCATAGCCCCTGAAATTTGGGAGATAAGATTTGATTTCGCTGATTACCGGGCTCCCCATTGACCGGCACTTCATCGCCAACCATCCCTCTGTGACAAGTTTGGCAATCCGTTTTGACGGTAACCCGCGTCCAGCCTTCTCCATAGCTAGACGCACAACTTCTCTTACCCCTAGCAGTTCTGCAACATATGGGTCGGTAACCCCCTCACCTTATGGCTCCTGGCGAGCACGAGTCCGCCTTGATCTCTTGCCACAAGCCCAATGGATGATGTTCCACCATTCGCATCAACAACATCGTCCGTGTTGATTTTTACCCAGCGGAGCTCTAGCGATGTCCAGTTCGCAGTTCTCCTCTGTTGCACTTCTAAAGTTGTAGCCGGAATATACAAAGCATGAATGAGCTCTTGTACTAGAACCATCGACCGACCAGGTTGGTACTTGACCTCCTCATGGGTATACTTGCTCCTACTCGACCATATTACCCACATAACTGAGATAATGATGGCCGCTCGGTCCTTGCTGATAAACCCCGGATCCAGAAGATCCCTCGACCAAGTGACTGGGTGTAGCCGGGGCAGCTTGATGTCGAAAAAAACTCTGGCTTCCCTCCAGAATAGTTTTGCGTGGTCACACATACCAAGAGAGTGATGAAGTGACTCCTCTTGTTGACCGCACATTGGGCAGGTGAAATCCTCCCCTATATGCCTTCTACATAACTCTTCCTTTGCCGGCAGAAATCCTTTGAGGACTCGCCACCAAAAAATTCTTATCTTTGGCTGCACCTGGATCCGCCATAACGACTTCCAGAATTCCTCGCCTTGGGAAGAGCTCCCAACTGGATTGAACTTCTCGTGTTGTCCTTCCATAAGAATACAATATGCGGATCTACCGTGAAAATCCCAGATCTTTCATGCCCCCATGCCCAAAAATCAGAGATGGCCATCCGTGGTCTTGGCATGTTGAGTATAGCGCCCGCGTTCGGGGCAATGAAAGTCCTTATAATTTCCTCATTCCATTCGCCATCTTCATTCATCAAGTCCGCAACCAGTTGGATTGGGTCACTCCCCATGTTACACACTGGTTTGAATGATGTGTTGCCTTGTATCCAGTTATCATGCCACACTTCCGTAGTCATCCCATCCCCGACTCTGCGGATCAAACCCTTCTTAAGCACTTCCCTACCGGTGATGGTCGCTTTCCACGTAGTGGAGGCACTCGCAGGGCACCCTGCCTGCAAAAAATCCCCATCTAGGTAATACCATCCCTTCATGACACATGCACATAAACTATCTGGCTCCTCCAGTAGACGCCACGTCTGCTTTGCTAGCATTGCGTCATTGAACTTTTCCAAATCACGGAATCCCAAGTCTCCCTTGGATTTGGAGACAACCATCTTTTCCCAAGATTGCCAATGCATACTTTGTTTGTCCAATGATTCATCCCACCAAAAATTTGACATAACTGCCGTAACCTTCTGACATAAGCCTTTAGTGAGCTTAAAACAACTCATAGAATAGGTCGGTAGGGCTTGAATCACAGCCTTAAGAAGAACCATCCTTGCCGCAATCGACATCAATTTCTCACAATTACCTTGTACCCTGGGCCTTGCTTGCTCCTTTATATGAACAAAGCTGTGTTCAGTGATCTTACCCACCGCTTTAGGCAACCCTAGGTACTTCTCGGTCAATGCTTCTCTGTAGATTTGTAAATTATTTCTTACCCCTGCTTTGGCCTACGCCCTACAATTCGGGCTGAAAAAGATAGAGCTCTTGGCTTTGTTTACACACTGCCCAGAGCCCAAATTATATGCTTGAAGGATTTCATTCAATCTTTCTGCACTCCTTGAATCCGCCTTCATAAAAACCAAACAATCATCCGCAAACAAGAGATGAGAGATCCAAGGGGATCTCAAACTAGAACAGATTCCTCTGTTGATCTAGCCAACATCACAATTTTTTTAGCAAGCATGAGAGCCCCTCCCCGCAAAGTAGGAACAAATACAGAGATATAGGATCACCTTGCCGTAAACCTTTGGAGGGACGAAATGATGGCAGAAGTTCTCTGTTCATCTTCACTTGGAATGATACAGAGTTGACACATCTCATAACAAGAGACACCCAGTCCTCAGAAAAACCCAACTGCAACATAATGCCTTGAAGATAAGACCATTCAACCCAATCATACGCCTTCATCATGTCCAGTTTAACCGCACAACATCCCTGCTTTGTCCTCTTCCTCTTCATTGCATGAATGCATTCATAAGCAGTAATAGGGTTATCAGTGATCAAGCGCCCTGGAACAAATGTGCTTTGCTCCTCCGCAATGATTTCATCTAAAATCTCTCTCAACCTGTTTGCCAATACTTTTGAGCAAAGTTTGTAAATAAAATTACAGAGGGAGATTGGTCTATACTATGAAATATTTCCCGGATTTTTAACCTTTGGAATAAGTACTATTACAGTTTTATTAATAGCCTCAGGCATGTGACCGCCGTTTAAAAAAAATTAAAACAGCTCGCATCACATCCTCCTTTTTAATTGACCAGTGGTGTTGATAGAAACCCGCATGAAACCATCTACTCCTGGTGCCTTTGAGGGCGCCATTGTAAACAACACTTTTTCAACTTCGTCCGCACAAAACGGTCTAGTCAGCCTGTCATTCATCAAGTTAGTCACGATCGTATGCATATGACGCACCACTTCATCAATAACCACTTCCTCTTGCGTTGTGTATAACTGTGTATAAAAGTTCTGTACCTCAGCTCTCACCTCTTCCTTGCTGCCAATTACCATTCCATCTGCCTTCTCAAGTACCAAAATTTTGTTCTGATTTTTTCTGCCTTGATGCTTGGGCATGAAAGAACCCCGTGTTCCGATCTCTAGCCTTTAGCCAGTCCACCCTCGGCCTCGCACGCGCCATGATTTCCTCCTTCAACAGGAGATCGTTTAACTATATCGCTAGCTCCTTCTCCCTCTGGATGATCCATGGTATAGTGAGTTCGCCTTCTCCTGCTCAAACTCCCTTCGCACCTTCTTCAGTTTTCTCTTAATGTCACCAAACTTCTTCTGCTTCTAATCTATGAGGTGTCCCTGCATGTCATTTAGCGAGGAGTTGAGGTCCTCTAGTGTAAAAGCCCTTCCATTCTTCTCCCATGCAGCCATCATAGTGAACTCATACAATTCCTCTTGGTGCCATGCTTCCTCATAAATAAAGCGGCATGGACCACTATCCTCCCACTTCAATTGTTTATTTATTCTAATCACCAACAAGCAGCGATTAGATTGTGGCATTGGGATATGCCTAACACCAGTTGCATCATATTGCTGGATGAAGGCAGGCTCAGCAAGGTAACGGTCTAGCCGTACTTTGACATTCGCTGCACCCTCCCGACGGTTGTCCCACATATACGAAACTCCGGCAAACCCTAGATCCCGAAAATACACACATCAATGGTCTCTCAAAAACCCTGCATCTGCCATTCAACATGTTCGTTTGATCCAAAATACTCTGTGTTGTCCGTGATCTCATTGAAATCACCCCCACACAGCCATGGAACATCACTTTGGCACCGGAGCCATTCCAACAGTGTATAGGTTTCCTTCCTTTCACTTCTCTTTGCCTTGGCATAAAAGCCTGTGAAACGCCACTCTTTCTGGTCACTACCCACGTTCCGTACCATAACATCAATATGCTGATTAGAGAAGTTGTTTAGCTTGACATCCACCTCTCTAGACCAGAAAAGGGCAAGTCCTCCGCTTAAACCATTACTACTGACTGGTATACACCCTTCGAAGCCTAATCTTGCTCGCAAATCTTCTACTCTGTTCCCCTCAATATTCGTTTCAGACAAGAAGACCAGGGTGGGCGCTTCCAACCTCACCAAGTGGTGAAGTTCACGAACTGTCTCTGGGTTCCCAAGCCCTCGACAGTTCCAGATAATGCAATTCATTGATCCTGGCGGGGCTGTCTACCAGCCTCCGCTTGTTTACTGGATGTTTCCCCCTCAACTGCCTTCTTCTTCTTCTTCTTCTTCTTCTTCTTCTTCTTCTTCTTCTTCTTCTTCTTCTTCTTCTTCTTCTTCTTCTTCTTCTTCTTCTTCTTCTTCTTCTTCTTCTTCTTCTTCTTCTTCTTCTTCTTCGAGTCTCTGTTGTCCTCCTCTGAATTACAAACTTGCTCGCTCTCCATTGCTCTCTTCTTATTCAAGGTATCCTGGTCCAAGATCAAAAGCTGGTTTGAGCGATTCCCAAGGCCTTCTGTACTAAGATCCACTCGACGGTACACTTTGTTATGACCTCTTCCACGTGACTTATCAAAACCCCTAGTGTAAGGGCATATTCATACCTATGTGGTTTTGGTGATTGATGACAATGCATTTGCGGACTAATCGTGTGCATTAAGCATTTCAAATATCTCATGTCTAGGCACAAGACGATTCGATGCCTGATACGTCCATTTTGCACCATGCTTTTATTTCAATATTTATTGCATTATGGGCTGTTATTTCACGTTATGTCGCAATACTTATGGCTATTCTCTCTTATTTTACAAGGTTTACATGAAGAGGAGAATGCCGCAATGGAATTCAGAATGGAAAAGGAGCAAATATCGGAGACCTATTCTGCGCAACTCCAAAAGTCCTGAAACTCCACGGAATATCTTAAAATAAATAAAGAAAAATCGTCGCCAAAGATGAAGGCCAGGGGGCCCACACCCTACTCACGAGGGTGGGGGGCGCGCCCCCCTGGGGCGTGCCCCCCTACCTCGTGAGCCCCCTGGTGGCTCTCCGACGCCCATCTTCTCCTATATGAAGTCTTTCGATGAGAAAAAAAATAGAAGGCAACCTTTTGGGATGAGACTCCGCCGCCACGAGGCGGAACCTTGGCGGAACCAATCTAGGGCTCTGGCAAAGCTGTTCTGCCGGGGACACTTCCCTCCGGGAGGGGGAAATCATCACCATCGTCATCACCAATGCCCCTCTCATCGGGAGAGGGCAATCTCCATCAACATCTTCACCAGCACCATCTCATCTCCAAACCCTAGTTCATCTCTTGTATCCAATTCTTGTCTCCAAGTCCGGGATTGGTGCTAGTAGGTTGCTAGTAGTGTTGATTACTCCTTGTAGTTGATGCTAGTTGGTTTATTTGGTGGAAGATCATATGTTCAGATCCTTTATGCATATTATTACCCTCTGATTATGAACATGAATATGCTTTGTGAGTAATTACGTTTGTTCCCGAGGACAAGGGAGAAGTCTTGCTATTAGTAGTCATGTGAATTTGGTATTCGCTCGATATTTTGATAAGATGTATGTTGTCTAGCCTCTAGTGGTGTTATGTGAGCGTCGACTACATAACACTTCACCATTATTTGGGCCTAGAGGAAGGCATTGGGAAGTAATAAGTAGATGATGGGTTGCTAGAGTGACGAAGCTTAAACCCTAGTTTATGCGTTGCTTCGTAAGGGCTGATTTGGATCCATATGTTTCATGCTATGGTTAGGTTTACCTTAATACTTTTGTTGTAGTTGCGGATGCTTGCAATAGAGGTTAACCATAAGTGGGATGCTTGTTCAAGTAAGAACAACACCCAAGCACCGGTCCACCCACATATCAAATTATCAAAGTACCGAACGCGAATCATATGAGCGTGATGAAAACTAGCTTGACGATATTCCCATGTGTCCTCGGGAGCGCTTTTCCTATTATAAGAGTTTGTCCAGGCTTGTCCTTTGCTACAAAAAGGATTGGGCCACCTTCCTGCACTTTATTTACTTTTGTTACTTGTTGTTCGTTATAATTTATCTTATCACAAAACTATCTGTTACCACTTATTTCAGTACTTGCAGAGAATACCTTGCTGAAAACCGCTTATCATTTCCTTCTGCTCCTCGTTGGGTTCGACACTCTTACTTATCGAAAGGACTATGATAGATCCCCTATACTTGTGGGTCATCAAGACTCTTTTCTGGCGCCATTGCCAGGGAGTGTAACGCCTTTGGTAGGTTTAATTTGGTAAGGAAATATTTATATAGTGTGCTGAAATTTTCTGTCACTTGTTACTATGGAAAGTAATTCTCTGAGGGGCTTGTTTGGGGTATCTTCACCCCGTCCAGTAGAGCAAAGAGTTGCTCCTCAACCTACTAAACCTATTGAAAATGAAACTCCTTTTGAAATTCCTTCGGGTATGATTAAAACTGCTAGCTAACACTTTTACAGGAGATGGAACAAAGCATCCTGATGAACATCTACTCTATGTGGATGAAGTTTGTGGACTATTTAAGCTTGCAGGTATACCCGATGATGTTGTTAAGAAGAAGGCCTTCCCTTTATCTTTGAAGGGAGACGCATTGACATGGTACAGGCTATGTGATGATATGAGATCATGGAACTATAAAAGATTGAAATTGGAATTTCATCAAAAGTATTACCCTATGCATCTTGTTCATCGTGATCACAATTATATATATAATTTTTGGCCTCGCGAAGGAGAAAGCATCGCTCAAGCTTGGGGGAGGCTTAAATCAATGTTATATTCATGCCCCAATCATGAGCTCCCAAGAGAAGTAACTATTCAAAGTTTTTATGCTCGGCTTTTTGATAACAATCGCACCATGCTCGACACTTCTTGTGCTGGCTCTTTTATGATGAAGACTATTGAATTTAAATGGAATTTATTGGATAGAATTAAACGCAACTCTGAAGATTGGGACCTCGTCGAAGGTAAGGAGTTAGGTATGACACCTAAGTTTGATTGTGTTAAATCTTTTATGGATACCGATATTTTCCGTAAGTTTAGCACTAAATATGGACTTGACTCTGAGATAGCAGCTTCTTTCTGTGAATCTTTTGCTACCTATGTTGATCTCTCAAAGGAGAAGTGGTTTAAATATCATCCTCCCATAGAAGTAAAAGTAGCTGCACCTATTAAAGTTGAAGAAAAGACTGTCACTTATAATGATCCTATTGTTCCCACTTCTTATGTTGAGAAACCACCTTTCCTTGTTAGAATAAAGGATCATGCTAAAGCTTCAACTGTGGTTTGTAAGAGCAATATTAGAACTTATACACCTCCTGAGCAAGTCAAAGTAGAAACTAATATTGCTATTGTTAAAGATCTCTTGTCTGATAATATTGATGGGCATGTTATTCAATTCTGTGGTGAAACTGCTAGAATTGCTAAACCTTGTGCTAGAGATAAACATAGACCTGTGGTAAGCGTGCCTGTTATTTCTGTTAAAATAGGAGATCATTGTTATCATGGCTTATGTGATATGGGTGCTAGTGCTAGTGTAATACCCATTGACTTATACAAAGAAATTATGCATGATATTGCACCAGTTGAGTTAGAAGATATTGATGTTACAATTAAACTTGCCAATAGAGATACTATATCTGCAATGGGAATTGTTAGAGATGTCGAAGTCTTGTGTGGAAAAACCAAATATCCCGCTGATTTTCTTGTTCTTGGTTCTCCACAAGATAGCTTTTGTCGCATTATATTTGGTAGACCCTTCTTGAATACTCTTAATGCTAAGATAGACTGCGAAAAGAATGTTGTTACTATTGGCTTGGATGATATGGTTCATGAGTTTAATTTCTCTAAATTTAGTAAACAACACCGTGAGGAAGAATTGCCTAGTAAGGATGAAATTATTGGTCTTGCTTCTATTGCCGTACCTCCTAGTGATCCTTTAGAACACTATTTGCTAGACCATGAAAATGATATGTTCATGAATGAAAGAAGGGAAATAGATGAAGTATTCTTTAAACAGGAACCTATTCTGCAACCTAATTTGCCTGTTGAAATCCTAGGGGATCCTCCTCCACCTAAGGGTGATCCCGTGTTTGAGCTTAAACCGTTGCCTGATAATCTTAAATATGCTTATCTTGATGAAAAGAAAATATATCCTATCATTATTAGTGCTAACCTTTCAGAGCATGAAGAAGAAAGATTATTGAAAACTCTGAAGAAGTACCATGCCGCTATTGGATATACTCTTGATGATCTTAAGGGCATCAGTCCCACTCTATGTCAACATAAAATAAATTTGGAAGCGGATGCCAAACCAGTTCATGATCCTCAACGACGTTTGAATCATAAAATGAAAGAAGTGGTAAGAAAAGAAATACTCAAGCTTCTGGAGGCAGGTATAATTTATCCCGTTCTTTGATAGTCGATGGGTAAGTCCTGTCCATTGTGTCCCTAAGAAGGAGGTATTCTGTTGTCCCTAATGATAAAGATGAATTGATTTCGCAAAGAATTATCATAGGTTATAGGATGGTAATTGATTTCCGCAAATTAAATAAGGCTACTAAGAAAGATCATTACCCCTTACCTTTTATTGATCAAATGCTAGAAAGATTATGCAAACATACACATTATTGCTTTGTAGATGGTTATTCTGGTTTCTCTCAAATACCTGTGTCGGCTAGAGATCAAACAAAGACTACTTTTACATGCCCTTTTGGTACTTTTGCTTATAGACGTATGCCTTTCGGTTTATGTAATGCACCTGCTGCCTTTCAAAGATGCATGATGGCTATATTCTCTGATTTTTGCGAAAAAATTTGTGAGGTTTTCATGGACGACTTCTCCGTCTATGGTTCCTCTTTTGATGATTGCTTGAGCAATCTTGATCGAGTTTTGCAGAGATGTGAAGAAACTAATCTTGTCTTGAATTGGGAAAAGTGCCACTTTATGGTTAATGAAGGTATTGTCTTGGGGCAGAAAGTTTCTGAAAGAGGTATTGAAGTTGATAAAGCCAAGGTTGATGCTATTGAAAAGATGCCATGTCCCAAGGACATCAAAGGTATAAGAAGTTTCCTTGGTCACGCCGACTTTTATAGGAGGTTCATTAAGGACTTCTCAAAAATTTCTCGGCCTCTGACTAATTTAGTACAAAAAGATGTACCATTTGTCTTTGATGATGATTGTGTAGAAGCATTTGAAATACTTAAGAAAGCATTAGTCTCTGCACCTGTTGTTCAGCCACCTGATTGGAATTTACCCTTTGAAATTATGTGTGATGCTAGTGATTATGCTGTAGGTGCTGTTCTAGGGCAAAGAGTTGATAAGAAATTAAATGTTATCCATTATGCTAGTAAGACTCTAGACAATGCTCAAAGAAATTATGCTACTACCTAAAAAGAACTTTTAGCAGTTGTATTTGCTTGTGATAAATTCAGACCCTATATTGTTGATTCTAAAGTAGCTATTCACACTAATCATGCTGCTATTAAATATCTTATGGAAAAGAAAGATGCAAAACCTAGACTTATTAGATGGGTTCTCTTGCTACAAGAATTTGATTTCCATATTGTTGATAGAAAAGGAGCTGAGAACCCCGTTGCAGATAACTTATCTAGGTTAGAGAATGTTCTTGATGACCCAGTACCTATTGGTGATAGCTTTCCCGATGAAAAATTAAATGTCATAAGCACTTCTCGTAGCACTCCATGGTATGTTGATTATGCTAATTATATTGTTGCTAAATTTATACCACCTAGCTTCACATACCAAAAAAAGAAAAAGTTTTTCTATGATTTGCGACATTACTTTCGGGATGACCCACATCTTTATAAAGAAGGAGTAGATGGTGTTATTAGACATTGTGTATCTGAGCATGAACAGGAAGAGATCCTACGCAAGTGCCACTCCGAAGCTTATGGAGGACACCACGCTGGAGATAGAACTGCACATAAGGTATTGCAATCCGGTTTTTATTGGCCCACTCTCTTCAAGGATGCCCGTAAGTTTGTTTTGGCTTGCGATGAATGTCAAAGAATTGGTAATATTAGTAGGCGTTAAGAAATGCCTATGAATTATTCACTTGATTGAACCATTTGATGTTTGGGGCTTTGATTATATGGGACCTTTTCCTACCTCTAATGGATATACACATATTTTAGTTGCTGTTGATTACGTTACTAAGTGGGTAGAAGCTATTCCAACTAGTAGTGCTGATCATAACACCTCTATTAAAATGCTTAAGGAAGTTATTTTTCCAAGGTTTGGAGTCCCTAGATATTTAATGACTGATGGTGGTTCACACTTATATTCATGGTGCTTTCCGTAAGATGCTTGCTAAGTATGATGTCAATCATAGAATCGCATCTCCTTATCATCCGCAGTCTAGTGGTCAAGTAGAGTTGAGCAATAGAGAGCTCAAATTAATTTTGCAAAAGACTGTGAATAGATCTAGAAAGAATTGGTCCAAAAAACTTGATGACGCATTATGGGCCTATAGAACTACATATAAGAATCCTATGGGTATGTCTCCGTATAAAATGGTTTATGGAAAAGCATGTCACTTACCTCTCGAACTAGAACATAAGGCATATTGGGCTATTAAAGAGCTCAACTATGATTTCAAACTTGCCGGTGAGAAGAGGTTATTTGATATTAGCTCACTTGATGAATGGAGAACCCAAGCTTATGAAAATGGCAAGTTGTTTAAAGAAAAAGTTAAAAGATGGCATGACAAAAGGATACAAAAGCGTGAGTTTAATGTAGGTGATTATGTATTGCTATACAACTCTCGCTTAAGGTTTTTTGCAGGAAAACTTCTCTCTAAATGGGAAGGTCCCTACGTCATCGAGGAGGTCTATCGTTCCGGTGCCATAAAAATCAACAACTTCGAAGGCACAAATCCGAAGGTGGTAAACGGTCAAAGAATCAAACACTATATCTTAGGTAATCCTATAAATGTTGAAACCAACATTATTGAAACCGTAACCCCAGAGGAATACATAAGGGACACTTTCCAGACCGTTCCATACTCCGAAAAGGAATAGGTATGTGGTACGGTAAGTAAACCGATTCCAAAACAACTTTTTAGGCAATATTCATCCGTTTTGGAATATTTAGAAAAATAGAAAAATAAGTGGCAGTCCGGGAAGGACACGAGGGCCCCACGAGGGTGGTGGGCACGCCCTACCCCCCTGGGCGCCTCCTACCTCGTGAGCACCTCGTGTGCCCTCCGGACTCCGTTTTCTTGCACGACACGTATTTTGGTTGGTAAAAATTCATTATATATTCTCCCAAAGGTTTTGACCACCGTATCACGCAAATATCCTCTGTTTTCGTTTCGAGCTGTTTCCATTGCAGATTTAGAGCACCATGACTTCTCCCTCCTCCAACAACGAAGACAAGTATGCTTGGCTATTTAAGATAGAGTTGAAAAGAGAGGAACCAGAAGAGATCAAGAAAGCCATTGAGGCAAAAGCTCCGGTGGTGAAAGAAGAAGACACTCCTCAACCTTTACCTAACCTTTTCATTCCAACAGAGATTGAAGCTCTCAAGATGATTGAGTTAGCCCGCATATAGAACAAGTATCTCACAGAGGAGAATATTTTGTTGAAGGATCATATTGCTGGGCTCAAGGGCATTATCCGCAAGTTGGAGGAGCTTTTACGCTCGATGTGCGATTATCCACCGTCATCATCACCACCTCCATCACCAAAGAAGGAGATATAATCACATGGGTATGGGCACTCCCCTTGGCAACTGCCAAGCTTGGGGGAGGTGCCCTGGTATCGTATGACCATCACAACTCCTATCTTTA
Organism: Aegilops speltoides; assembly: GCA_021437245.1. Classification (NCBI taxonomy): domain Eukaryota; kingdom Viridiplantae; phylum Streptophyta; class Magnoliopsida; order Poales; family Poaceae; genus Aegilops; species Aegilops speltoides. The sequence goes on along the minus strand of CM038143.1, from coordinate 472,729,769 downwards.
CCGTTTTTCTTAGTTCGATCCTATTAGCAGTATCTTGATTTAGTAGAATAAAGTCATGGCATGATTTAGTTTTGAGTTTTGCTTTATGATCCTTCTTTGTAATCGAGTCCGTGAGCTATATAATAAAGATTAGTGTTGAGTCAAGGGCTTGCTTATTTTGCCATGATCTTGGGTGAATAAAAGAAAAGAAGAAAAAGAATAAAAAGAATCAAAGAGTTCATATTGATCTTATTGAAAGTAATGACTTCACATAGAAAGAGTATGATGATTAAAAGTTGTTGGGGGTTGGCAAATATAGCTTTGGTCATCGTTGCAATTAATAGGAAGTAATAAGGAAAGAGAGGTTTCACATATAGATATATTATCATTGACATCTTTTATGATTGGGAGCACTCATTAAAATATGACATGCTAAAGAGTTGAGGTTGGACAAGGAAGACAACATAATGAGTTATGATTTCTTATATCTGAGATAAAGTATGTTGTAATGGATCCTCTAACATGTTGAGCTTGCCTTTCCCCCTCATGCTAGCCAAATTCTCAGCACCAAGTAGAGATACTACTTGTGCTTCCAAATACCCTTAAACCAGTTTTGCCATGAGAGTCCACCATATCTACCTATGGATTGAGTATGATCCTTCAAGTAAGTTGCCATCGGTGCAAGCAGTAAAAATTGCTCTCTAAATATGCATGACTATTAGTGCAGAGAAAATAAACTTTGTACGAACTTGTTGTGGAAGTAATAAAAGTGACGGACTGCATAATAAAGGTCCACATACAAGGGGCAATATAAAGTGACGTTCTTTTGCATTAAGATTTTGTGCATCAACCCTAAACGCGCATGACAACCTCTGCTTCCCTCTGTGAAGGGCCTATCTTTTATTGTTATCCTCTACCTTATGCAAGAGTCACGGTGATCTTCACCTTTCCTTTTTCATTTTATCCTTTGGCAAGCTCAGCATGTTGGAAAGAACATGATATATATATATCTAATTGGATGTAGGGGAGCATGAATTATTGTTGTTGACATTACCCTTGAGGTAACAGGTTGTGGGGCAAAACTATAAGCCCCTATCTTTCTCTGTGTCCGATTAAAACTCCGTAACCACAAGTATTGCGTGAGTGTTAGCAATTATGAAGGACTAAGTGATAGTTGAGTATGTGGACTTGCTTTTAAGCTCTGACATAGACTCTTTCCGATGTTATGATAAATTGCAATTGCTTCAATGACTGAGGTTATAATTTTTGGTGCTCAATAAGGGTTTTGATTCATACTTTTGCATTATGAAAAGATCATCACTTGAACATAAGTAATCATATGACAAAATCTATATATGTTGCTGTTATGGAAATAATCATGATGCCTTCATGTCCGTATTTTATTTTTATCGACGCCTCTACCTCTAAACATGAGGACATATTTATTGTTATCGGCTTTTCGCTTGAGGACAAGTGAGGTCTAAGCTTGGGGGAGTTGATACGTCCATTTTGCATCATGCTTTTATATCAATATTTATTGCATTATGGGCTGTTATTTCACGTTATGTCACAATACTTATGGCTATTCTCTTATTTTACAAGGTTTACATGAAGAGGAGAATGCCGCAAATGGAATTCAGAAATGGAAAAGGAGCAAATATTGGAGACCTATTCTGCAACTCCAAAAGTCCTGAAACTCCATGGAATATCTTAAAATAAATAAAGAAAAATCATTGCCAAAGATGAAGGCCAGGGGCCCACACCTGCTCACGAGGGTGGGGCGCGCCCTCTACCTCGTGGGCCCCCGGTGGCTCTCGGCCCATCTTCTCCTATATGAAGTCTTTCGATGAGAAAAAAATAGAAGGCAACCTTTCGGGACGAGACTCCGCCGCCACGAGGCGGAACCTTGGTGGAACCAATCTAGGGCTCCGGCAGAGCTGTTCTGCCGGGGACACTTCCCTCCGGGAGGGGGAAATCATCACCATCGTCATCACCAACACCCCTCTCATTAGGAGAGGGCAATCTCCATCAACATGTTCACCAGCACCATCTCATCTCCAAACCCTAGTTCATCTCTTGTATCCAATTCTTGTCTCCAAGCCCGGGATTGGTGCTAGTAGGTTGCTAGTAGTATTGATTACTCCTTGTAGTTGATGCTAGTTGGTTTATTTGGTGGAAGATCATATGTTCAGATCCTTTATGCATATTGTTACCCCTCTGATTATGAACATAAATATGCTTTGTGAGTAATTATGTTTGTTCCTGAGGACAAGGGAGAAGTCTTGCTATTAGTAGTCATGTGAATTTGGTATTCGTTTGATATTTTGATAAGATGTATGTTGTCTAGCCTCTAGTGGTGTTATGTGAACGTCGACTACATAACACTTCACCATTATTTGGGCCTAGAGGAAGTCATTGGGAAGTAATAAGTAGATGATGGGTTGCTAGAGTGACAGAAGCTTAAACCCTAGTTTATGTGTTGCTTCGTAAGGGGCTGATTTGGATCCATATGTTTCATGCTATGGTTTGGTTTACCTTAATACTTTTGTTGTAGTTGCGGATGCTTGCAATAGAGGTTAATCATAAGTGGGATGCTTGTTCAAGTAAGAACAGCACCCAAGCACCGGTCCACCCACATATCAAATTATCAAAGTACCGAATGCGAATCATATGAGCGTGATGAAAACTAGCTTGACGATATTCCCATGTGTCCTCGGGAGCGCTTTTCCTATTATAAGAGTTTGTCCAGGCTTGTCCTTTGCTACAAAAAGGATTGGGCCACCTTGCTGCACTTTATTTACTTTTGTTACTTGTTGCTTATTATAATTTATCTTATCACAAAACTATGTGTTACCATTTATTTCAGTACTTGCAGAGAATACCTTGCTGAAAACCGCTTATCATTTCCTTCTGCTCCTCGTTGGGTTTGACACTCTTACTTATCAAAAGGACTATGATAGATCCCCTATACTTGTGGGTCATCAGTGCCCCTCGAAGCCTAAGTGAAGACGACGTTTCTCTATGTTTCTTTTCGGTGGATTTGAGTCGTAGCAAAGCCGTGATACGTCACCAACATATCTATAATTTTTGATTGCTCCATGCTACTTTATCTACTGTTTTGGACTATATTGGGCTTTATTTTCCACTTTTATATTACTTTTGGGACTAACCTATTAACTGGAGGCCCAGCCCAGAATTGCTGTTTTTTTTTGCCTTTTTCAGTATTTCGAAGAAACATAATATCAAACGGAGACCAAACGGAATGAAACCTTCGAGATCGTGATTTTCCAACCGAACGTGACCTAGGAGACTTGGACCCTACTCCAAGCAGTGCCCGAGGAGGTCACGAGGGTGGAGGGCGCGCCCCCCTGGGCGCGCCCCCTACCTCATGGGCCCCTCAGAGCTCCACCGACATACTCCGTCCTCCTATATATACCTACGTATCCCCGAACAATCAGAACAGGAGCCAAAAACCTAATTCCACCGCCGCAACCTTATGTATCCACGAGATCCCATCTTGGGGCCTGTTACGGAGCTCCGCCGGAGGGGGCATCCACCACGGAGGGCTTCTACATCATCACCATAGCCCCTCCGATGAAGTGTGAGTAGTTTACTTCAGATCTTCGGGTCCATAGATAGTAGCTAGATGGCTTCTTCTCTCTTTTTGGATCTCAATACAATGTTCTCCCCCTCTCTCGTGGAGATCTATTCGATGTAATCTTATTTTTGCGGTGTGTTTGTTGAGACCGTTGAATTGTGGGTTTATGATCCAGTATTATCTATGGAAAATATTTGATTCTTCTCTGAATTCTTTTATGTATGATTGAGTTATCTTAGCAAGTCTCTTTGAATTATCTTTTTGGTTTGGCCAACTAGATTGGTAGTTCTTGCAATGGGAGAAGTGCTTATCTTTGGGTTCAATCTTGCGGTGTCCTTACTCAGTGACACAAAGAGTTGCAAGGCACGTATTGTATTGTTGCCATCGAGGATAACAAGATGTTTTTTTAATCATATTGCATGAATTTATCCCTCTACATCATGTCATCTTGCTTACGGCGTTACTCTGTTTTTACTTAATACTCTAGATGCATGCTGGATAGCGGTCGATGAGTGGAGTAATAGTAGTAGATGCAGAATCATTTCGATCTACTTGTTTTGGACGTGATGCCTATATACATGATCATTGCCTAGATATACTCATAACTTTGCTCAATTCTGTCAATTGCTCAACAGTAATTTGTTCACCCACCGTCGAATACTTATGCGCTTGAGAGAAGCCACTAGTGAAACCTATGGCACCCGGGTCTATTCTCATCATATCAATCTATATCACTTTATTTACTTGCTTTGTTTTTTTACTTTGCCTTTATTTTTACTTTGCATCTATCTATCAAAAATACCAAAAATAGTATCTCTATCATATCTCACTCTCGTAAGTGACCGTGAAGGGATTGACAACCCCCAAGCGTTGGTTGCGAGTTGCTATCGTTTTGTGTAGGTACGAGGGACTTGTGCGTGGTCTAGGTACGAGGGACTTGTGCGTGGTCTCCTACTGGATTGATACCTTGGTTCTCAAAAACTGAGGGAAATACTTACGCTACTTTACTGCATCATCCTATCCTCTTCGGGGAAATCCAACGCAGTGCTCAAGAGGTAGCAAGAAGAATTTCTGGCGCCGTTGCCGGGGAGGCTCACGCAAGCAAGTCAACCATACCAAGTACCCATCACAATCCCTATCTCTCGCATTACATTATTTGCCATTTGCCTCTCGTTTTCCTCTCCCCCACTTCACCCTTGCCGTTTTATTTTCCCTCTCTCTCCCAATCTCCTCCTCCTTTCCCTTTTGTTTGCTTTCTTCCGCCTTGCTTTTTCTGCCGCTATGTCTGAAATTGGGGAGATTATCGTCGATATGGACAACAATGATAATACAGAAAATCCCGAGGCTCCGGCCGATGAACCTCCTATCTTGCATACCAAAAAGTTTTGAATCGGTAGTGGTAACATTATTGGCAAAGGCGTTATTCAAGATTTCTTTACTTGTGCCGGTGCTTTACCTTCCATGGGCTGTTCTATTCTTGATAGAACTAGTAGCCTTGCGGATGCTATAGCTATGCTTGTGGTTGAAATTGAAAGACAATTTATGCATATGCACCCTTGCATACAGAGAATTTTCTTAGAATCTCTAATATTGAGCACTCTTCTATTAAGCATGTTGTTACTATCTTTTTGGCTCATGAATTTAGATTTATCATAAGAGAAGCCAAAGAAATCTTTTCGCACTATAGGGTGGACGCCGTACGTCCACCCATAGAAGCAATCCTCTATGATTAAGAGGAAATTAGACGTTTTCAATCTTCGGACTATGTCGCTTTCAATGAAAACCTTAGAAAAAAGGTCCCTATCAATGTCTTGGTTGATTGCATTAATGAGCTTAATAATGATTTTACCCTTAGAAATAATGAGCTAGGATACTCTCTCGAGTATAAGCTCACAAGATTTTGCCAAAAGAATGCTTTCAGTGATGAAATAGTTGTGCACTATGAAGGGCCAAGGGAGGAACCCGTTCCTCCCGTGATTGATCTTGGGGATTTTTGTCCCGCTAAATTTAGCCCTTTTGATTATTTTTCTTGCCTCAAAGGAAACTTGCTGCCGAACGTAGGGAATACGAGATGAGCTTTCAAGATCTATATTATTATTACGGCACGACCTAGATCTATCCTTGCTTTTATGCCTAGCTAAGGGCGTTAAACGATAGCGCTTGTTGGGAGGCAACCCAATTTTATTTTGTGTTTTTTGTTTTTTGCTTCTGTTTAGAAATAAATAATCCAACTACCTTCTGTTTGGATGTGGTTTTATGTTTTAGTTCGTGTTTGTGCCAAGTAGGACCTATAGGATAACCTACGATGATAGTTGATTTGATTCTGCTGAAAAACAGAAACTTTGCGCGCACGAATTTAGTTATGATAAATCACAGGAACGTGATTTTGCATTGATTCTTTTTTATGCTGATCAATAAACAAATTTTCCAGGACTTCCTATTGTTTTAGAATTTTTAGAGTTCCAGAAGTGTGCGTTAGTGACAGATTGCTACAGACTGTTCTGTTTTTGACAGGTTCTGTTTTTCGTGTGTTGTTTGCTTATTTTGATGAATCTATGGCAAGTAAATTAGTTTATAAACCATAGAGAAGTTGGAATACAGTAGGTTTAACACCAATATAAATAAATAATGATTTCATTACAGTACCTTGAAGTAGTCTTTTGTTTTCTTTCTCTAGCAGACTCACGAGATTTCTGTTGAGTTTTGTGTTGTGAAGTTTTCAAGTTTTGGGTGAATTCTTTTGATGGATTATGGAACAAGGAGTGGCAAGAGCCTAAGATTGGGGATGCCCATGGCACCACCAAGATAATCCAAGGACACCAAAAAGTCAAAGCTTGGGGATGCCCCGGAAGGCATCCCCTCTTTCGTCCACTTCCATCGGTAATTTACTTGGAGCTATATTTTTACTCACCAACATGATATGTGTTTTGCTTGGAGCGTCTTGTATTATTTGTGTCTTTTCTTTTTAGTCTACCACAATCATCCTTGATGTACACATCTTTTGAGAGAGCCATACATGAATTGGAATTTGTTAGAATACTCTATGTGCTTCACTTATATCTTTTGAGCTCGATAGTTTTGCTCATAGTGCTTCACTTATATCTTTTGAGCGTGATAATTTTTGCTCTAGTACTTCACTTAGATCTTTAAGAGCACGGTGGTGGATTTGTTTTAAAGAAACTATTTGATCTCTCATGCTTCACTTAGATTATTTTGAGAGTCTTTAATAGCATGGTAATTTGCTTAATAATATACTTGGTGTTCAAGATATGTGAAACTTTCTTTTGAGTGAATTGAATACTAAGATAAGTTTGATGCTTGATAATTGTTTTGAGATATGGAGGTGATAATATCAAAGTCATGCTAGTTGGGTGATTATGAATTGGAGAAATAGTTGTGTTGAAGTTTGCAAGTCCCGTAGCATGCACGTATGGTTAAAGTTGTGTAACAAATTTGAAACATGAAGTGTACCTGGCTTGTGCATCCTTATGAGTGGCGGTCGGGGACGAGCGATGGTCTTTTCCTACCAATCTATCCCCCTAGGAGCATGCGCGTAGTACTTGAATTTTTGATGACTTATAAATTTTTGCAATAAGTATATGAGTTCTTTTGACTAATGTTGAGTCCATGGATTATCGCACTCTCACCTTTCCACCTTTGCTAGCCTCTTCGGTACCGTGCATTGCCCTTTCTCACCTTGAGAGTTGGCGCAAACTTCACCGGTGCATCCAAAACCCGTGATACGATATGCTCTATCACACATAAACCTCCTTATATCTTCCTCAAAACAACCACCATACCTACCTATCATGGCATTTACATAGCCATTCCGAGATATATTGCCATGCAACTTCCACCATCATCATCATGACATGCATTACTTTTGTCATATTGCCATTGCATGATCTTGTAGTTGACATCGTATTTGTGGCAAAGCCACCATGCATTCTTTTCCATACATGTCACTCTTGATTCATTGAACCATCCCGGTACACCGCCGGAGGCATTCATATCGAGTCATATCTTGTTCTAAGTTTCGAGTTGTAATCCTTGTGTTGTAATCAATAGAAGTGTGATGATCATCATTATTAGAGCATTGCCCAAATAAAAAAAGAGAGAGAAAGGCCAAAAAGAAAAAAGAAAGGCCCAAAAAATAAAATGAAAAGGGCAATGCTACTATCTCTTTTTCCACACTTATGCTTCAAAGTAGCACCTTGTTCTTCATATAGTGAGTCTCATATATTGTGCTTCAAAGTAGCACCTTGTTCCTCATGTAGTGAGTCTCATAAGTTGACTTTTTCATACTAGTGGGAATTTTTCATTATAGAACTTGGCTTGTATATTCCTAAGATGGGTTTCCTCAGACGCCCTAGGTCTTTGTGAGCAAGCGAGTTGGATGCACACCCACTAGTTTTCTTTTGTTGAGCATTCATAGCTCTAGTGCATCCGTTGCATGGCAATCCCTACTCACTCACATCGATATCTATTGATGGGCATCTCCATAGCCCGTTGATACGCCTAGTTGATGTGAGGCTTTCTCCTTTTTTGTCTTCTCCACACAATCCCCATCATCATATTCTATTCCACCCATAGTGCTATATCCATGGCTCATGCTCATGTATTGCGTGAAGGTTGAAAAAGTTTGAGATTATTTAAGTATGAAACAATTGCTTGGCTTGTCATCGGGGGTATAGAAGTGGGGAACATCTTTGTGTGACGAAAATGAAGCATAGCCTAACTATATGATTTTGTAGGGATGAACTTTCTTTTGCCATGTTATTTTGAGAAGACATGATTGCTTTGATTAGTATGCTTGAAGTATTATTATTTTGGTGTCAATATGAACTTTTGTCTTGAATCCTTCGGATATGAATATTCATATCACAATTAAGAAGATTTACATTGAAATTATGCCAAAGTATCACTCTACATCAAAAATTCTTTTTTTATCATTTACCTACTCGAGGACGAGCAGGAATTAAGCTTGGGGATGCTTGATACGTCTCCAACGTATCCATAATTTTTGATTGCTCCATGCTACTTTATCTACTATTTTGGACTATATTGGGCTTTATTTTCCACTTTTATATTACTTTTGGGACTAACCTATTAACCGCAGGCCCAACCCAGAATTGTTGCTTTTTGCCTTTTTCAGTATTTCGAAGAAACATAATATCAAACGGAGTCCAAACGGAACGAAACCTTCGGGATCGTGATTTTCCAACCGAACGTGACCCAAGAGACTTGGACCCTACTCCAAGCAGTGCCCGAGGAGGTCACGAGGTGGAGGGCGCGCCCTAGCGCGCCCCTACCTCGTGGGCCCTTGGAGCTCCACCGACGTACTCCTTCCTCCTATATATACCTCACGTATCCCGAGCGATCGAGCAGGGCCAAAACCTAATTCCACCGCCGCAACCTTCAGATCCACGAGATCCCATCTTAGGGCCTGTTAGGAGCTTCACGGAGGGGGCATCCACCACGGAGGGCTTCTACATCATCACCATAGCCCCTCCGATGAAGTGTGAGTAGTTTACTTCAGACCTTGGGTCCATAGCTAGTAGCTAGATGGCTTCTTCTCTCTTTTGGATCTCAATACAATGTTCTCCCCTCTCTCATGGAGATCTATTCGATGTAATATTCTTTTTGCGGTGTGTTTGTTGAGACCGATGAATTGTGGGTTTATGATCCAAGATTATCTATGGAAAATATTTGATTCTTCTCTGAATTCTTTTATGTATAATTGAGTTATCTTTGCAAGTCTCTTGAATTATCTTTTGGTTTGGCCAACTAGATTGGTAGTTCTTGCAATGGGAGAAGTGCTTAGCTTTGGGTTCAATCTTGCGGTGTCCTTACTCGGTGTGATGTAAAGAGTTGCAAGGCACGTGTTGTATTGTTGCCATCGAGGATAACAAGATGGGGTTTTTATCATATTGCATGAATTTATCCCTCTACATCATGTCATCTTGCTTACGGCGTTAGTCTGTTTTTACTTAATACTCTAGATGCATGCTGGATAGTGGTCGATGAGTGGAGTAATAGTAGTAGATGCAGAATCGTTTCGATCTACTTGTTTTGGACGTGATGCCTATATACATGATCATTGCCTAGATATACTCATAACTATGCTCAATTCTGTAAATTGGTCAACATTAATTTGTTCACCCACCGTAGAATACTTATGCACTTGAGAGAAGCCACTAGTGAAACCTATGGCCCACGGGTCTATTCTCATCATATCAATCTATATCACTTTATTTACTTGCTTTGTTTTTACTTTGCCTTTATTTTTTACTTTGCATCTATCTATCAAAAATACCAAAAATATTATCTCTATCAGATCTCACTCTCATAAGTGATCTTGAAGGGATTGACAACCCCTAAGCGTTGGTTGTGAGTTGCTATCGTTTTGTGTAGGTACGAGGGACTTGTGCGTGATCTCCTACTGGATTGATACCTTGGTTCTCAAAAACTGAGGGAAATACTTATGCTAATTTACTGCATCATCCTATCCTCTTCGGGGAAATCCAACGCAGTGCTCAAGAGGTAGCAAGCTGTACTACTAAGAGGGTGTTCGCATCGGAAAGGTTAGGGTGGAATCAACACGTACACGTTTGTTCCTTTGCACCACCTTTCCTTTGCTTCTTTGGAGCACCGACCGTTTATCCGTGCCTTTGCAAAATGAAGGACTCCAAGTGGTATTGTATTGTGGCATGCGGTAGTACTGCTCAAGGGAGTAGTAGTATCACAGTGGCCCACGGTAGTACCGGCCAAGGATGCGGTAGTACCGCGCAATGCGGTAGTACCGCTCCTCAGGGCTGTAGTACCGTGGGCTCTAGCCAACACAGTAACACGCGCGGAAGTAGGGGCAGATGTAATTTTTTTACATCCGCGGTAGTACCGTGTCGGATTTTTGCACAGATTGTAACTCAATGGAAGTAGCAATGGATGTAATTTTATTAGTCTGTGCCTTCCCAGCCTAGTCGAACCCTGCCTTGCGGTAGTACCACAAGGACGCGCGGTAGTACCGCTCCGACGGTTCTACCGCTCGTTGCGTTAATGCAACAAGGCCTCGTCTGATCTCTGCCGCGGGAGTGGCAGTACCGCTGTCGGTGTCAAAACCGGCGGATCTCGGGTAGGGGGTCCCAAACTGTGCGTCTAGGCGGATGGTAACAGGAGACAAGGAACACGATGTTTTTACCCAGGTTCGGGCCCTCTCGATGGAGGTAAAACCCTACTCCTGCTTGATTAATACTGATGATATGGGTAGTACAAGAGTAGATCTACCACAAGATCAGAGAGGCTAAACCCTAGAAGCTAGCCTATGGTATGATTGTTGTTCGGCCTACGGACTAAAACCCTCTGGTTTATGTAGGCACCGAAGAGGGTTAGGGTTACACAGAGTCGGTTACAATGGTAGGAGATCTACATATCCGTATCGCCAAGCTTGCCTTCCACGCCAAGGAAAGTCCCATCCGGACACGGGACGAAGTCTTCAATCTTGTATCTTCATAGTCCAGGAGTCCGGCCAAAGGTGATAGTTCGGATATCCGGACACCCCCTAATACGGGACTCCCTCAGTAGCCCCCGAACCAGGCTTCAATGGCGATGAGTCTGGCGCGTAGATTGTCTTCGACATTGCAAGGCGGGTTCTTCTCCAAATCCTGTGTACCTGTTGAATAGCGTCCAGCTTCCTGTAAATATGGCGCTCCTCGGCTTCCACGCCCAATAATGGCCATCTTCCACGTGTTGAACGAATGCGAAAAGCCAGGGTATTTTTGCATTTACCCCCTAGCTGCGCAAATGAGCTTCCTATAAAAGAGACGAGGATCTAGATCCGAATCACACCATCCTCCCTTCGCGAGCATTCATCAGAGCGCATCTGCCAGAAATCCATTCCATCATGGATACCGTCGACACGGCTCCTCCTCTCGCCCTCCCAGCCCTCGGCACGAGATTGGGAGAGATGCTCCGTCCCGTCTGACGAGTTAGTGGCGCTCCAAACCAAGAGATTTCTTCCCCAGCCTTCATGGTTCCGGTTCAAGCGGACTCGCCACCTATAAGGGCGGAAAGCAAGCGGAGCGCCCCGGCCCCTCAAAGGAGAGCGGGTATGCCTTGTCTCTTATTTGATAAGAGGGCTCGGATTTCCAATTCATCCGTTTCTCCGGGGGCTCCTGGAGTTGTACAGCCTCCAGTTGCACAACCTTACGCCCGCCTCCATTTTGCACATTGCGGGCTTCGTGGCCCTTTGCGAGCTGTATTTGGGCATTGAGGCTCATTTTGCATTGTGGAAGAAGCTGTTCTACCTTGTGCCCCGTTCTCAAGAGGGGTCAATATATCAAGTGGGCGGAGCCGAAGTTTGGCGCATCGCCGGGACCGGTTATCTATCCGGAACCCCGAAGAAGGCTCCGAAGACTGGCCTTCGGAATGGTTTTATATAGAAGATGTCCCCCTGCTGGACCCTGTTCGGATTGGCCTCCCTGAGTTCAATAACGCTCCTTTGAAGAAACGCCTAAGCTGGCATCCACGGAGCCCTCAGAAGGAAAATGACCACATGATCAGGGTCATGGCCACATGCATTATGCGCGGGGTGCAGCCGCTCCAGTATAGAGGCCACCCCATGTGGGATTTCAACGGGGAGGATGATGCCACCCATCGCGCCGTGAGGGGCGGGATCGACGCCGATCTGATGAAGATCTTGTCCGCATTGTACAAGGGAGAAGAGGAGGAATTTCTCCGCGTCAATCCACAGGACGGATTTTCTATGTACAATCCTCCAAGCTGGGTAAGTGGACATTTCTTTTTGCCCATCCGGTCCATATTCCCATAGTCAAGTATCTCATTTTGCGATTTTGACGCAGGGACTGTGCCAGGCCGTAAGGGATATAAACAGCCCGCCTCCACAACCCGAGGATCCGGAATGGTTCCTCGATCCGGCCTCCCAAGAGGATCCGGACATATCGATGGAGCTGATTGATGGGGTATTTCACCAACTGAGCGTCGATAATGCCTTGGTCGCCATTACGGCCGATTACCCCGGAATACTTCCAGCCTCACAGGTAATTGAGACCGAAGTCCAAACACTTTGAAAATGACCCATCCGTGCTTATTTTTTATCACCGTATACCAATGGTGTTTCGCAGGGGAAGTCCTTGAGGCGGAAGGCCGAGCCTGCGACGGTTAGTCAACAAGGGAGAGCAAGGCCCAACAGGCTGAAAAGAAGTGCAGTCCAGACTGAAACGCCGGTGCAACGGTATGGCGTGTCATCTTACTCCCAGGTTTTATTCCCGAGAGGCATACTAACGCTCGTGCTTTTTCAGGAAGAAGAGCGCTCACCGGACTGTATCCGGAGAGGTTGCCAATCAATCCTCCGCTCGCCAGGCTCCAAAGCCAGGTCCAGAAGCGGAGGCGAACACGAGGCGTGCATCGGATGCTCCTCCGACAAAGGATGCCGACAAGTTATCTGCCACCAATTCCGAGGTGGAGAGTGCCATGAATCACAAGCGTCACCGGACAGTTCTTCGTGACGCATGTTTCTCCCCAGAGGCATTGGATGCCTTCAATTCGGGAGATGCGCACCTCCATGCTGCTCAAAATGGTCTAGCCAGAGCCACAACGCAGTATGTAAAAGACATACGGGTGAGAAAATTTGACAGTTATATATGCCAGTAGCCCCCGAGACTTGAAATAGTTAGAATAACTGATTTAAGGATCATTTATTGTGCAGGATCTTACAGAAAAGAATACCCAACTGTCCCATGAGCTGGAGGAGTGCAAAGCCCAACTTGAGGCCGCACTAGCCGCAGCGGGGGAAGCCAAAGAGACCCCCTCTGGTAGTATATGCTTCAAAAGATGAGTAATTTGTGAAGTGCGGCGTGTGTATAATTCTGACAATAATATTGCAGATGGCGCCGGGATAGATCCGGACAAGCAACAACTCATGCGCCGGTTAAAGGCCGGCGAGAATGTGCTTACAAGGGTGAGGCAAGAGAAAAATAATCTCCAAGATGCCAACACCCAGCTCGGTGAGGAACTAAAGGATGTTCGTGCCCAGCTGTCTGACTCCGTTAAGGAGAATCAGCGGCTTCGACACGACATTTTTAGTAAGTGCTCGAACGAACTTTGAAAAAGAGTTAGGCGAGGAAGTCGACTAACAGAGTTATGTCTGTAGGTATGCTCACAGGCCGTCCTGCAGAGGAAATGCCCGGTTCTATGGGTGACCTTCTTCCCGAGCTCTTGCAACTGCACGAACGAGTTTGGCAGGTGATGAAAGGCATCGCCCAGGCCTTGTGGCCATCTATCTCCCTGCCCGAAGGCCTTGGAGAGCTTGCAGAGAGGCTTCAGGGAGCGCGGCGGCGCTTCCACTTATGGAAGATATCGGCCTGCCGTCAAGGCGCCAGGGAGGCCTGGGCCATGGTGAAGACGCGGTACACGAAGGCTGACCCAAACCACATGGCCGAGGTCGGACCTGTGGGGCCCGATGGGAAGGAGATCCCTGTGAGCTTAGTGTATGGCCAAGTAGAATTGGCCGCAAAGTATTCCCAACAGGACGGTAAACTAGACAACCTGTTGGATGGCATTGAAGAGGAATATGCCCAGTCAAGTTGACTATGTAATTTAAGATGACATGTAAAATGCCTTCTAGCCGGATTGTAGATCGTTTGTCATAGCGGACCTTTTCGCTTAAACCTCGGGACCCGATAGTCTGGAGTGTGTCCGAATACCCTCACGATTATGGAAGAACCGGGGCATGCGTGGAGACCAGGCGTAGGGGTCATTAGTGCTTTATCAGACAAGTGCCCAACTAGTTATGTTATATTACATGGTTAGTAAGAAACATCTTCCAGGGAGAATAGTTCCGTTAGGGGTTCCTTTCCCTGGGAGGCATGCCCTGAAGTGCATGTCCGGACTGCGAAAAATGCAGAAAAACATCTGGGGGCAGATATATAAATAAATGAGAAATCATCTTTTAGTTCACCGACCGAATATTCCCTGAAGAATGCTAGCTTTTGGCTTCACCCAGTCTGAGGTACACATCCGGCTGACCCGGCAGTAACAATCGCAGAGGTGCTCCCTTTACCACCTAGCCGAACAATCGGGAACGTAGGGGTAAGCACAGGAGCCAGGCAACCCAGCTTGGCCAAAACTTAAGTCATATCGATGCATATAATGGTGAATAGAAGGTACATGCGGAAGTGTGACACATGTGTTGGGCATGAAGCCCGTATAGATAAGCTTCTGTTAAAGAAGCCCCCAGGTATAATGAGCGCGGATAGCACGTCAAGTGTGTGCGAACAAAGCGCGAACGAGCCTTCAAAGGCTGTAAGAGAAAAGGAGAGAGAAGGGGAGAAATATAAGACAGCTACTGTATAAAATATAGACAGAGGAAGGAGACAAACTCAGAATCCGGCACTAGGCGTAGAATCTTCGGAGACGGGCTGCCTTCCATGGGTTCGGCTCGAGTCGGTTATCCGATGCATCTCGCAGACGGTACGCTCCACCAGTCAGCACTTGGTCGATGATAAAGGGACCTTCCCATTTGGGCTTGAGCTTGTCCTTTTTCTTGTCAGGCGGGCGTAGAACTAACTCGCCAACGTTGTAAGTTTTGTCCCGTACTTCTCTGCTTTGATATCTTTGAGCTTGCTGTTGATAGAATGCGTAACGGGCTTTTGCCACGTCACGCTCCTCCTCCAATGCGTCCAAACTGTCCTGCCGATCGAGCTCGGCTTCTCTTTCTTCGTACATGCGCACGCGAGGTGAGTCATGAATTATGTCGCAGGGCAGAACTGCCTCTGCGCCGTTTACCATAAAGAATGGTGTAAATCCGATGGTGCGATTCGGAATGGTCCGCAGCCCCCAGAGTATGGAGTCGAGCTCCTCTACCCAGTGCGGGTTAGATTCCTTGAGGGACCGCACTAATCTGGGTTTGATGCCGCTCATGATTAGACCATTTACTCGCTCAACTTGACCGTTAGTTTGAGGGTGATAGACTGAAGCATAGTCGAGCTTGATGCCCATGTTTTTGCACCAGAGTTTGACCTCGTCGGCCGTAAAGTTCGTGCCGTTATCAGTGATGTTGCTATGGGGGACGCCGTAACGGTGTACGACCCCTGATATGAAGTCTACCACCGGTCCGGATTTGGCCGTCTTAACAGGTTTGGCCTATATCCATTTGGTGAATTTATTCACCATGACCAGTAGGTATTTTGGCTTGTGGGTTCCTCCTTTAAGGGGTCCAACCATGTCAAGCCCCGGACATGAAGGGCCAGGTTATGGGTATAGTTTTGAGGGCGGTGGGTGGCATGTGGCTTTGATTAGCAAAGAGCTGGCAACCGACGCATCGTTGGACTAAGTCCTGAGCATCTGCCCGGGCCGTCGGCCAATAAAATCCTGTATGGAAGGCCTTGCCTACAAGGGCCCGGGCTGTGGCGTGGTGCCCGCCGAGTCCGGCATGAATTTCAGCCAGAAGATTCCGCCCTTCCTCTTTTGAGATACACCTTTGAAGGACTCCGGTTGTGATTTTCTTGTAAAGCTCTCCCTCATGGACCTTGTAGGCTTTAGATCGCCGCACTATGCAGCGGGCCTCATTTTGGTCCTCGGGAAGTTCCTGCCTGGTTAGGTAGGCTAGGAATGGTTCCGTCCACGGGGCGATGACTGCCATTATTACGTGGGCTGAGGGTGTTACTTCGTTGGGAGAACCACCAATTGTGTCAGAACGTTCGGTGTCGGGCAGTGCGGTTGGGTCCGGGTTGTTATTTCCGGACTCCCCCTCCCATAGTACGGATGGACAGCATCGCGCTTTGCGCCAATGCGTGCCAATACGTCTGCTGCCTGGTTGTTATCCCGGGCTATATGGTGAAATTCGAGCCCCTCGAACCGAGCTGACATTTTTAGGACGGTGTTGCGATAGGCTGCCATTTTTGGATCCTTGGCATCGAAGTCTCCATTTATTTGGGATATCGCGAGGTTCGAATCCCCGCGCACCTCTAGGCGTTGAATGCCCATGGAGACTGCCATCCGAAGACCATGTAGAAGGGCCTCGTATTCGGCTGCGTTGTTGGAGTCCGTATACATTATCTGGAGTACATATTGAACTGTATCTCTGGTTGGGGACGTCAAAACGACGCCAGCACCCAGACCAGCCAATATTTTGGAGCCGTCGAAGTGCATGATCCAGTTTGAATA
Source organism: Aegilops speltoides (assembly GCA_021437245.1). Lineage (NCBI taxonomy): Eukaryota > Viridiplantae > Streptophyta > Magnoliopsida > Poales > Poaceae > Aegilops > Aegilops speltoides. The sequence continues at coordinate 472,713,010 of CM038143.1, read as the reverse complement.
TGCGCCGTACTCTTTAGGGAGTTCGGCTTCAGTCCATTCGGCGACGAAGTCGGCCAAAACTTGCGACTTAATAGCTCTCCGTGGCTTATAGGTTATGTCGAACGGGAGGAGCTCAATGGACCATTTGGCAATCCGGCCCGTCGCGTCGCGGTTGTTTATAATGTCGTTAAGAGGTACTTTGGAGGCTACTGTTATCGAACACTCTTGAAAGTAGTGTCGCAGCTTTCGGGATGCCATAAACACCACGTATGCTATCTTTTGATAATGCGGGTACCGTGACTTGCATGGAGTTAGGACAGTGGACACGTAGTAAACTGGTTTTTGAAGGGGGAACTTGTGTCCGTCCGTTTCTCATTCAACAACGAGCACCGCGCTCACAACTTGATGAGTTGCCGCGATATATAATAGCATTGGTTTGCCCATGTTGGGCGCGGCCAGGACCGGGTTTGTTGACAATATGGCTTTTATTTCTTCGAGTCCGGTCGTGGCGGCATCCGTCCGCTTGAAGTGTTCGGTGCGTCGGAGGAGGCAATAAAGGGGTAATGCCTTTTCTCCCAAACGGGAGATAAAGCGACTTAGAGCTGCCACATATCCAGTCAATTTTTGTATTTATTTGAGGTCTTTTGGGATATCCAATTGTGACAGAGCTCGGATCTTGGCTAGGTTTGCTTCAATTCCTCTGCCGGATACAATGAAGCGCAAGAGCTTTCCTGATGGTACGCCGAAAACGCATTTTTCTGGGTTGAGCTTGATGTCATATGTACGGAGATTATCGAATGTGAGCCTCAAGTCGTCTACTAGAGTTTTGACATGCTTGGTTTTAACGACCACATCGTCTATGTATGCCTCCACTGTTTTGCCGATCTGGTTTGCCAGACATGTCTGAATCATGCGCTGATATGTTGCGCCGGCGTTTTTGAGCCCGAAGGGCATTGTGTTGAAGTAGAATGGGCCGTATGGGGTGATGAATGCCGTTGCGGCTTGGTCGGGCTCTGCCATCTTAATTTGGTTGTAGCCGGAGTATGCATCAAGGAAGCACAATGAATCGTGTCCTGCGGTAGCGTCGACAATTTGATCGATGCGGGGGAGGGGGAAGGGATCCTTTGGGCAAGCCTTGTTGAGGTCCTTAAAATCGACGCATAGGCGCCAGGATTTGTCCTTCTTTGGTACCATCACCAAGTTTGCTAGCCAGTCTGGATGTTTTATATCTCTGATGAATCCGGCCTTCAATAGTTTGGCTAGCTCCTCTCCCATGGCCTGTGTCTTCGGTTCGGAGAAACGCCGAAGAGCTTGTTTGACTGGCTTGAATCCTTTTAGGATTTTTAGGCTGTGCTCGGCCAGCCGGCGTGGGATTCCTGGCATGTCTGAAGGGTGCCAGGCAAAAATGTCCCAATTTCTCGTAGGAATTCTCGTAGTGCGGCATCTACATCAGGGTTTAATTGTGCCCCGATGGAGGCCGTTTTTGTAGGGTCCGTTGGATAGACTTGGAATTTGACTATTTCGTCCGCCGATTTAAAGGAGGTGGACTTGGATCTCTTATTGAGTATCACATCATCCCTGTTCATCGTGGGCCTTGATGCGATGAGTTCCTCGGCCGCTAGGGCCGGATAGTGCCTCAAGGGCGGTCTGGCTGTCTTGTTTTCGTGGAGTGCTATGTCTGGGTCACTAGCAAGAGTGATGATTCCGTTGGGCCCGAGCATTTTGAGCTTCATGTACCCGTAATGGGGTATAGCTTGAAAAATTGTGAATGCCTCTCGCCCTAATAGAGCGTGATATCCGCTGCTGAACGGGGCCACTTGGAACGTGACCTCCTTGGACCTGTAATTATCCGGCGTGCCAAACACCACATCCAGTGTGATTTTTCCTGTACAGCATGCTTCCCGACTGGGGATTATTCCTCTAAAGGTTGTGCTGCTTCGCTCAATGCGGCTCCAATCTATTTCCATTTTTCGGAGGGTTTCCTCATAAATGAGGTTCAATCCGCTGCCACCGTCCATGAGTACCTTGGTAAGGCGAAAGCCATCCACTATTGGACTGAGGACCAATGCGGCTGGTGCTCGGGCTGTTCGGAATTTAGGTTAAATCACGGCATTAAAGGTAATAGCCGTGTCCTCCATGGGTTTATTGTTGCTACTTGGTAGACTTGACAAGATCTGCGGAGTGTTCGTTTACGCATATTATTTGATCGAAGTCTCGAAGACTGTTAATATCGTACTGGTATCCTTGGGCTGGTGCTCTGGAGTTAGAAGCTCTTCGCCACTTTTGGCCACCTGCCGTAGTATCCAACATGCTCTAAGGCTATGAGTTGGAGTGGCGCCCTCTGTACTATGAATTTTGCAGGGTCCATTGAGCCATCCTTCCAGTACGGTTCCATGCCCTATAAAGAGTTTTTGCTTTTTGGTGTTTAACCCAGGTGCATGGCGATAATGCACCCTTTTATTTCGGACTGGGGTTGTATTCAGGGCCGGATTGTCCCAAACTTTGATTTCGGTTTTCCAGGCACTTTCCATCGCACAGTACTTTCGTACTATGGATGCCAAGTCAGCGAAGCGTGTAATTTCACGACGGCTTACGGAGTTGAGGATTCCCTTGTCCGTGCAATTATTGCAGAAGAATGAAATCGCGTCCTCCTCACGGCAGTCCTTTATCCTATTCATAACCAGGAGGAATCTGGCCCAGTAATGGTGTACTGTTTCTGCGGGCTCTTGCCGGATTTGGGATACATTTCTTATGTTTGGGTGGGCGGGTGGAATTAAATTCGGAACCCCGTCCAATTTAAGACTCAGGGGCCAAGTAGTTTCCGAACTTAGAAGCTTGGGTTCTTGGATGTTGTCCAATGAATCTAGCCCGCTGCCTGACTTTAGGTTCAGGGCTTGACTAACGTCCTCCCCTCCGCGGGAATCCGGCATGGAGGGATCGGGAATCCAGACATAGCTAGTCCTTAAGATAGAAGAAGGGTCGCCGTATTGTTCCTCTACCACAGCAACGTGGTGGGTAACCTGGGGAGAGTTAATCTCTCTCAGACCGGGTTTAGGCCCAATCTGATCATAGTCTGTAGCGACTCCCAGGGCGGCGATGCGATCCAAGAGCTCGTTTAAGGAAGAGAGCTCCATCGGATCTAACTGCTCGGCGAGTTCCGAGTTAACGTGAAGATTGCTTTCGATGACCCGAGAAGTCATCGTCGGCGCGGCGGCCGAACAGGCGGTCATAAGGAAACCGCCTAGCCGTAGAGTTTGGCCGATAGCCAAAGCTCCTTTAGCAACAGTGTCGTCTTTAAAGGCGGGATGGGGCATCCTTCCCGATGGCGGCGACACGAGAAACTCTCAATGAAACCACCAATGTCGGTGTCAAAACCGGCGGATCTCGGTAGGGGGTCCCGAATCTGTGCGTCTAGGCGGATGGTAACAGGAGACAAGGGACATGATGTTTTTACCTGGTTGGGCCCTCTCGATGGAGGTAAAACCCTACTCTGCTTGATTAATCTTGATGATATGGGTAGTACAAGAGTAGATCTACCACGAGATCGAGAGGCTAAACCCTAGAAGCTAGCCTATGGTATGATTGTTGTTAGTCCTCTGACTAAAACCCTCCGGTTTATATAGGCACCGAAGAGGGTTAGGGTTACACGAGTCGATTACAATGGTAGGAGATCTACATATCTGTATCGCCAAGCTTGCCTTCCACGCCAAGGAAAGTCCCATCCGGACACGGGACGAAGTCTTCAATCTTGTATCTTCATAGTTCAGGAGTCCGGCCAATGGTGATAGTTCGGCTATCCGGACACCCCCTAATCCGGGACTCCCTCAACCGCACTGCCTAGCGGTAGTACCCCAAGTTGGTGCGGTAGTACCACATGTCGCGGGCTGAATTAGTGGGTAACAGTTGGATGTTTCCTCTTACCATATAAGAGGGGTCTTCTTCTCCAAGTTTACCACCTCTTCCATCCCTAAGCTCCATTGTTGCTCCAAGCTCCATTTTTGCTCGATCTCTCTCCCTAGCCAATCAAACTTGTTGATTCTTTAGGGATTGGTTGAGAAGGCCACGATCTACATTTCCACCAAGAGAAATTTGATTCCCCGCACTAATCCATTGCGGATCTTGTTACTCTTGGGTGTTTGAGGACCCTAGACGGTTGAGGTCACCGTGGAGCTATATTCCATTGCGGTGAAGCTTCATGGTGTTGTTGGGAGCCTCCAATTAAGTTTTGGAGATTGCCCCAACCTTGTTTGTAAAGGTTCGATCGCCGCCTCCAAGGGCACCAATAGTGGAATCACGGCATCTCGCATTGTGTGAGGGCGTGAGGAGAATACGGTGGCCCTAGTGGCTTCTTGGGGAGCATTGTGCCTCCACACCGCTCCAACGGAGACGTACTTCCTCTAAGAGGGAAGGAACTTTCGTAACACATCCTCGTCTCCACCGACTCCACTCTTGGTTATCTCTCTCCTTTACTTGTGCAAGATTATATTGTGCTATATCCCTTGCTTGCTTGTGTGCTTGTTGTTGTTGCATCATATAGGTTGCTCACTTAGTTGCATATCTAGACAACCTACTTTGATGCAAAGTTTAATTTGATAAAGAAAAGATAAAAATTGTTAGTTGCCTATTCACCCCCCTTCTAGTCAACTATATCGATCCTTTCAATTGGTAACAGAGCCTCGTCTCTTTATTAAGGATTTTACCATCCAAAGAGTATGGTTGTCACCGTGGACAGTGAGGAGGAGCACCACGGTGTGAATCCATCCTCGTCTACGGCCGATGGGGGATCCTCGATTTCACGTGAGGAATTCAATGCGGCTTTGGACACATTGAAAACCTCCATGATGACTGTGGTCCAAGGCATGTTCAAGGAGTTTCTTGATGGTCTTAAGCTATCCACTGCACCGTCGAAAGTGGTCGATCCCGCTACCAAGGTGACGGATGCTAACTCCGATAAGGGGGAAGCTTCTAGTGATAAAATTCCTTTGCCTAGTGGTAGAAGTGGAAACGACATCTTTGCCCATGTTGAAAAACCTCTTATTTATGGAGGACCAATTCCCTCCACTCATTTGAATCATGTTGGTCCTCGTCCTAAATTTGTGAAAAATGAGGATTTTGCTTCTTGGGTCTACCGTTTTAAACATCATCTAAATCATAGTTCTACTAATCTTTGGAGAATTATTGAGCAAGGTTTCTACCCGCATGACCCAAGCAACCTCACTCCTCGGGAAGCTGCGGATCATCAATTCAGAGAGTCCGCTCCCTTCATTATTCAAGATGCAATTCCACCCAAAGATATTGCGCATCTTCGACCTTTCATCGTGGCCAAGGAAGCATGGCAACATGTGGTTTCCATTTACAAGGGAAGCGCAAGCATTCAACACTCCAACTATGAAGTGGTGCAAGATGAAGCCGATGAGTTCACGATGAATGAAGATAAAGAACCTCGTGAGCTCTACCAGAGATTAACCACTCTCGCGGTCTCACTCCGGGATCATGGGAGCAAGGATACGGATGACAATTGGATCAAGCGCAAGTTTCTCAAGGCCATGATGCCCTACCACAAGGCCATGTCATCCGTCATCCGTCAAAGGCCGGAGTTTCATACCTTGTTCTCAAGTGAAGTGTTGGATGAGTTTGTTGCTATGAGAATCTTGGACAAGACCGCCGACAATGCGGTGATGCACTCTCAATGGGTGAAGAAACCTAACCTTGATTTGAAGGCCAAGGCTAGTGTGTAAGAAGAGGATGAAGATGAAGAAGAGGAGAGTAACCCCGAAGATACAAAATATGATTATCATGAGTACATGGCTCTCGCTTCAAGGCAATTTTGGAGCAAGAAGAACTCAAGGCCCAACTTCAACAAGAACAACTCAAGTGGCGCCAAGGGCAAGCAACGTGTGAGAACATGCTATAATTGTGGGAATGGAGCCACTTTGTTGCGGAGTGCCCTTACGAGAAGCGGGAAGACAATGGTGGCAAGCTTATCCAAAAAGACAAAGCCAAGTCCTTCCCCAACAAGAACAACTTCACCAAGAAGACTCCTCCCAAGGGGTTTGTGGCACAAGAAGAGTACAATGAGGACGAGGATGATGATGATGAAGACGGTGAGGCGATGGCCATGGCCTCCGTTGCCATTGCCACAACTCCATCTTGGACTCACCCAACGAGGACATCACTGCCAAGTGCCTCATGGACAAAGCCACCAACAAGGTAACCCCAACATCAAAACTACCATCACTACTAATCCTTCCTGGACGGATTTCATTGATGAAAGTGAGAGGTCTAATGAGGAGTAAATGAATTTGAGTCTTTTATGATTAAGCTCAAGGATAAATCCAAGAAGCACTTTGTTGCTCTCTTGGAACAACTTGGTGAAGCCAATGACATGATTGAGGCTCACGAAGAAACCATCTCTAAGATGGAAGGACATAGTCGTGACTATGCCGATGAGATATGGATCTCTCTAATGCGCTTGAGGAAGAGCGTGTTCATCGTTTGGCTCTTGAGGAACGATGATCATGCTAAATTAAGGAAAGATCTTGATCATGCTCTTGTTGTATCTCGCGTGCTCAATTCCGAGAAGGCTAAACTTGGGGTTGACCATGCTCGACTCAAGGAGGAGTTTGATATACTTGACAAGGCTCACAAGGCCTTGAAGGGTGTTCATGCTAGCCTCAAGGAGCCTCATGATCAACTCCAAGTGAAGCTAACCAAGGAGAAAGCCACTTTTCCTATATGGTCTTAATTGAAAATTCAAATGCTACTAACCCGTGCTGTGAGCATGTGCATCTTGTGGAGGAGAATGCCAAGTTGAAGGAGCAACTTGAGAAAGGCCTTGTGTCTTGCATACAAGGTGAGAAGAGCCTCAACGATCTTTTGAGCAATCAAAAGGAAGTTGTGGGCAAGGAGGGAATTGGGTTTGCACCCAAGTCCAAGAATAAGAAGAAGAATGACAAGGCCAAACAACCTCTTCCTCTCAAGCAAACTTTTGTGAAGGAGGGAGAGGGTGATCCTAAGGAGAAGAAGAAGAACAATGTGAAGGGTGGTGGTGTCAAGAAGGGCATTGCCACTCCTTCCAACAAAGCCGGCAACTTTAACCTTCTTATGTGCTATGCCGTGCTAGTGATGAGCATGTTTATGCCAAATTTGTTGGTTCTCCTTATGAGTACATTGAATGGTCTATTTGGGTTCCTAATACCCTTGTTACTAACATCAAAGGACCCATTACAAAATGGGTACCTAAAACCAAGCATTGATCTCTTGTAGGTGTTTGCTTCCGGTGGGGGATCATGGTTGCTCTATAGTGGAGCCACAAATCATAGGACCGGAAGCAAGGACTTGGTGGTGGACGTGCACAAGGTCTCATCTATGCCCACCAATGTCGGGTGGGGTGATGCCTCATCTTCTAAGGTATTGGGTCTTGGCAAGGTGGTCATTTCTCATGATCTCACGATCGAGAAAGTCATGCTTGTTGAGTCCCTTGCATACAATTTACTTTCCGATCATTAACTTTCAATCATGGGCTTTGCCACTTTCTTTGATATTGATAATGTGACCCTCTTGTGGAGCAAGACTCTTAAAATAGCCTTTGTTGGGCATGTCGAGAACGGTCTTTATGTGATTAACTTTTCAGAGCGACCCACTAAGACCGCGACATGCCTAATGGCTAAAGTTGACCTGGGATGGCTTTGGCATCGCCATTTAGCCCATGTAATTATGAGATCTTTGCAAAGTCTTCTCAAGGGGGACCGGTCTGTGGACTAACAAATGTTAGTTTTGCCAAAGATCATGCTTGCAGTGCTTGTATCGAAGGAAAGCTACATGAGAAGGCTCACCCTCCCACGACTATCATCTACTCGAAGAGACCCTTGGAGCTCCTTCACTTGGATCTCTTTGGGCCTCCATCCTTTGATAGTCTTGGGAGTAGGAAGTATTGCTTGGTGATTGTGGATGATTATTCAAGATACACTTGGGTATATTTCTTCAAGAGGAAGAGTGAGACTCAACAAACTATCATCGACTTTGCGAAGGAAGCTCAACGTCAACACAATGCAAAGATCTTGACAATAAGAAGTGACAACGGTACCGAGTTCAAGAACTATACCTTGGATGAGTTTCTTAGTGATGAGGGGATCAAGCATCAATATTACGCACCTTACACCCCTCAATAAAATGGTGTAGTGGAGATAAAGAACCGGACGTTGATGGACATGGCAAGGACCATGATGGCGGAGTTCAAGTCTCCCTACAACTTTTGGGCCAAAGCCATCAGCACCGCTTGTCATGCATCCAATCATCTCTATCTCCGCAAGGGCTTGAACAAGACTCCATATGAGATACTTACCGGTAACAAGCCCAACCTCAAGTACTTCCGGGTGTTCGGTTGTAAGTGTTTTGTTCTCAAGAAGGGTGTTCGTTTGTCTAAATTTGAGGCTAGAGCTCATGAGGGCATATTTGTTGGCTATGCTACAAACTCTTATGCTTACCGGGTCCTCAACAAGTCCACGAGACTCATTGAGGAGACGTGTAACATGGAGTTTGACGAGAACAAAGGCTCCCAAGTGGAGCAAAGTGGTACTTTTGATGTAGGTGATGAAATTCCTCCCCAAGCCATAAGAAGAATGGGTGTTCGTCATATCCTACCCATTGAGGAACCCCTTGTGGCCGAAGGAGAAGGACAAAGTTCCACTCAAGTGGAGTGCTACCTCTTGAGCACTGCGTTGGTTTTCCCCGATGTCACGCCCAATATGCGACCCTATCCAAAAGGAACTCGAAGGTCCCACCAAGGATAGACCCGCATATTGGAACGCTTTTGCAAGGTGGATATCATTACATCAACATTACATAATAGATGGGGATACATACATAAGGCATACAATGCCACATGAATACAACATCACAATACAAGAACAACATCAGACTACGGATGAATCATAAACAGAAACTCAAAAAATATCCACCACTGCTAGCCCAGGCTGCCGACACGAACCTATCCCTGATCGAAGAAGAAGCGAAGAAGAACTCCAAACAAGCAAACATCGCTCTCGCGTCATGATCATCGTATAACCTGTACCTGCAACTATTGTTGTAGTAATCTGTGAGCCACGAGGACTCAGCAATCCCATTACCATGGGTATCAAGAGTAGCAAAGCTTAATGGGAAAGGAAGGGGTAAAGTGGTGAGGTTGCAGCAGCGGCTAAGCATGATATGGTGGCTAACATACGCAAATGAGAGCGAGAAGAGAAACAAAGGAACGGTCGTGAACTAGCAATGATCAAGAGGTGATCCTGAACACCTACTTACGTCAAGCATAACACAGAAACCGTGTTCACTTCCCGGACTCCGCCGAGAAGAGACCATCACGGCTACACACGCGGTTGATGCGTTTTAATTCGGATCTGGTGTCAAGTTATCTACAACCGGACATTAACAAATTCCCATCTGCCACATAACCGCGGGCACGGCTCTCGAAAGTTTATACCTGCAGGGTGTCCCAACTTAGCCCATGACAAGCTCTCGCGATCAACGAAGGAATAGACCTTCTCCCAGAAGACCCGATCGGTCTCGGAATCGGTTTACAAGACATTTCGACAATGGTAAAACAAGACCAGCAAAGCCGCCCGATGCGCCGACAATCCCGATAGGAGCTGCACATATCTCGTTCTCAGGGCAACACCGGATAGGTCAGCCTACGAGTAAAACTAGACCTCGAGTTGCTCCGAGGGGGCCCTGCAGTCTGCCCGGTTTAGACCAGCACTTAGACAAGCACTGGCCCGGGGGGGCTAAAATAAAGATGACCCTCGAGAGAGCGACTCCCAAGGGAAAAGTTGGTGGTGGTGAGGCAAATGGTAAAACCAAGGTTGGGCCTTGCTGGACAAGTTTTATTCAAAGCGAACTGTCAGGGGGGTCCCATAAATCACCCGACCGCGTTAGGGACGCAAAATCCGGGAACATAACACCGGTATGACAGAAACTAGGGCGGCAAGAGTGGAACAAAACACCAGGCATAAGGCCGAGCCTTCCACCCTTTACCAAGTATATAGATGCATTAATAATATAAGAGATATTGTGATATCCCAACATAACCCTGTCCACCATGGAGAAATCTTCAACTTCACCTGCAATTAGCAACGCTATAAGAGGGGCTGAGCAAAGCGGTAACATAGCCAAACAACGATTTGCTAGGAATGGTGTCAAAGGTTAGAGGTTCATGGCAATTTGGGAGGCTTGAAGAGCAAATGATAGGTAACGCAGCATAGCGATAGAACGAAGCAATTAGCATAGCAATGATAGTAGTGAGATCCAAGGTAGCGGTCATCTTGCCTGAAATCCCGCAAGGAAGAAGAACGAGTCCATGAAGAAGATGAAACCACGAAGACGAACCACACGTAGACGAACGAATCCTCACGATCGCAACGAAAACGGGAACTATCGAGAAGAAGCACACAACATGGTAAACACACCACACATGAACAAGACATGATGCACAACAAGCATGATGCATGAAAAATCTACATGAAGCTACTCATGGCAAGAGATGATGCAAACAAGAACAACACATCAAGGCAAGTTTAAATGAGGCCGGAAACAACATATAACAATTCCGGTAAGTCCTCATATGCATATTTCGAAATTGGTCCAGAACTGAATAAACCTTATGTTCAAGTTGTTAAACAGCATGTTAAGATGCACCAAGATGATCTACACGAAATTCTAGTCAAGTTACATATAAAGTTCATTAGATTTGGAGCTACGGCCTAGAAGATATGAGCAAAACAAGTTAAACATGGCATTGATGCAAAATGCATGCAAACATCAAGCAAACACCTCAAAACAAGGATGCAGCATGATAATATGAAACTAAATCAAGCAAGCTTCATATAGAGCACACTCAAAACGGAGCAACGGTGCAACACACACACACTATACAAGTCATAGCAACAATCTGTCCATAACAGCAACTAGGCATATTGCAAGCATCAAAACAACATGCTACAGCACCCCAACATAATAACAAAAGGCATGGGCATTAAGTACATGTAAAGCGTAACAAAACATGAACACTGAGCTATCTCCAGAAATCACTAGAACATGCTCCAAAACACATGGTAAGATTGCAAATAATAACAGTTTCAGACTTTGCAGAAATAACATCAGGTTGCAATGTTTAGAGCAAGCAAACAACATGTTACAGGAACATATCATGGCAAACAAAGGCATGGCATGAATCTACTAATTACATAGATCAAAAGTCCCTTACTGACCACGAGCCAAAAAGGCACGGAAAATATGATGGCACCCATGTAAACATAGCAAGTTATATTACAGATTCATACATGGCAGGAACAACAATAAGTAGGCATGTTGGTGAGCTTGAACCACTCACCACAGAGCAATACATGGCATGGCAAGGCAACCAACAGTAAGAAGGCATGTTTATGAAGTTAAGCATGGCAATATCAAGGTCATAGGGTGCATGGATCACTAGGAAACAATCATGGAAACATTGAACTTCATGTTAACAGGTTGACAGCAACATCATCAAGCAACTTTGGAGCAAGATATGAACAATCTACAGCAAGCTATAAATGCAACCAGGGGCATTAATGGATAGATCAAGACATGTAGATCAAAACATGTTTATAGAGCATCTCCAGATTATGCATAGAATGATTAGTAGCAACATGTTTACATAGCAACAAAATATAACATAATCTGTCAGGAAAACAGCAACAGCAAGTACACTACTTAACAAGCTCGATTCACTCACCACAAGTCATTGCATGACAATATAAGCATAGCATCATCAAGAAGGAATGTTTATGAAACATACCAAGTCAAGAACAAGTCCATAGCATGCAAGGATCAACTATAGCAAGCTTGGCTAAATTGAATAACAAGTAAACAATCTGCCAGGAAACATTTTGAAGCAAAAGTAGAGCACCCAAATGACATGCTAGACTACTCCATAATTTCAAACAAGGGCATGAATGGATAGACAATAACCATATGTTCAAAACACCCTTACTGAAGTATCTCAAAATATGCATGGATCTCTCTGTAGCATCAAGTTTACATGGCATCAAAATAACAGCAGAATAGGGACCAAAATCAGCAATATAACGAAGCCTAGTTTGCATGCTTGTGCTAGTCACCACATTGATCACAAAAATACATGGCATACACCCCTGGAAAGATGGCATGGCATAGATCAAAACACATGAAGACATCAACCTCATAGGATGCACACATCAATCATGTCAAAAATGACAAATGAGCAAGTTATAACAGTTTCAGCAGATTAACATCAACATGCACTCTTCCAACAGCATTTCGGGCATCAAGATGAGCTCAAATGAAAATGATGCAATGGAATGAAATGAAGTACTCATCAAGGCGAACAATTTGACATATTACACGCACGAAACGGAGCTATGGATGCAGAGACGCGATGCAACGAACATGGCATGATTATATGAAAAACTGAGGACTTGGTGGATTTTCGGGGTCAACCTCTGCGCTGCACGGATTGCGAGGCGGCGGCGCGAGCTCGCCGGAGGGCGGCCGGAGGGAGGTCGGAGGAGGCGGCCCCAGCCCGGATCTAGCCGGATCCGGCCGGCGGCGAAGCCGGGACGGCGGCGGGCGGCGAGGGAAGCGGCGGGCGGCGGGGATCCGCGGCGGCGGGCGGGCTTTGGAAGCAGCGCGCTCGGCGGGCCGGGAGGGCGTGGCGGCGGGCGCACTGCCGGCGGGCAGGATGGCGGCGCTGCATGCAGCGCGACGCCGGCGGGCAGCGGCGCTGGGCTGGGAGAGGCGCTGGGCGCTGCCGAGATCTGACGGGGCGGCGGGCCTCGGGCCTTGGCGGGCTGGCTGCGCGCTGGAGGCCGGGCGCCACATGGCGAACGCAGGTTGGCCGCGGGGCGGCTGGCAGCGAGGTGGCGGCCTCCGATTTGTCGGAGCGACGTGTCCGGCGGACACGTCCGGCGCGGACGGACGTGTCCGGCGGCGCGAGGAGGAAGACGCTAGGGTTTGATCTACGGGATTTTCGGGGAGAGCACATATATATAGGTAGAGGGAGCTAGGAGAGTCCAAATGAGGTGCGGTTTTCGGCCACGCGATCGTGATCGAACGACCGAGAGCATGGAGGGGAGTTAGATGGGTTTTGGGCCACTTTGGAAGGGGTGTTGGGCTGCAAAGAGAAGGAGGCTTTCACGGTTACCCGGTTAACCGTTGGAGTATCAAACGACCTCCAAATGGCACGAAACTTGACAGGCGGTCTACCGGTGCTATACCAAGGCCGCTTGGCAAACCTCGGTCCATTCCGAGAAAGTTTAACACCCGCTCACAACAGGAGAGAAGAAGGGGACGCCGGATGACATAATAGTGTCGGACTGCAAAACGGACAACGGGGAAAAGGCTCGGATGCATGAGATGAACACGTATGCAAAATGAAATGCACATGATGACATGATATGAAATGCAGATGATGACATGGCAAAATGCAACACACAAGCAAATGACATGGCAACAACGGCGAATGACTGGCAGACACCTGGCGCATCGAAACCGGGGCGTTACACCCGAAGAGGAGAGGATGATGCAGCAAAGTAGCGGAAGTATTTCCCTCAGTTTTTGAGAACCAAGGTATCAATCCAGTAGGAGACCACACACAAGTCCCTCGTATCTGCACAAAACGATAGCAACTCGCAACCACCGCGATTAGGGGTTGTCAATCCCTTCACGGTCACTTACGATAGTGAGATATGATAGAGATGATAAATAATATTTTTGGTAATTTTGATAGATAGATGCAAAGTAAAAGTAAAAGGCAAAGTAAAAGCAAAGCAAGTAAATAAAGTGATAGAGATTGATATGATGAGAATAGACCCGGGGGCCATAGGTTTCACTAGTGGCTTCTCTCAAGAGCATAGGTTTTCTACGGTGGGTGAACAAATTACTATTGAGCAATTGACAGAATTGAGCATACTTATGAGTATATCTAGGCAATGATCATGTATATAGGCATCACGTCCGTGACAAGTAGATCGAAATGATTCTGCATCTACTACTATTACTCCACTCATCGACCGCTATCCAGCATGCATCTAGAGTATTAACTTAAAAACAGAGTAACGCCTTAAGCAAGATGACATGATGTAGAGGGATAAATTCATGCAATATGATAAAAAAACCCATCTTGTTATCCTCGATGGCAACAATACAATACGTGCCTTGCAACCCTTTACATCCTTTGGGTAAGGACACCGCAAGATTGAACCCAAAGCTAAGCACTTCTCCCATTGCAAGAACTACCAATCTAGTTGGCCAAACCAAAAAGGATAATTCGAAGAGACTTGCAAAGATAACTCAATCATACATAAAATAATTCAGAGAAGAATCAAATATTTTCCATACATAATACTAGATCATAAACCCACAATTCATCGGTCTCAACAAATACACCGCAAAAAGAAGATTACATCGAATAGATCTCCACGAGAGAGGGGGAGAACATTGTATTGAGATCCAAAAAGAGAGAAGAAGCCATCTAGCTACTAGCTATGGACCCGAAGGTCTGAAGTAAACTACTCACACTTCATCGGAGGGGCTATGATGATGATGTAGAAGCCCTCCATGGTGGATGCCCGTCCGTGAGGCTCGAACAGCCCCAAGATGGGATCTCGTGGATCTGAAGGTTCTGGCGGTGGAATTAGGTTTTGGCTCTGTTCGATCGTCTGCAGGATACGTAGGTATATATAGGAGGAAGGAGTACATCGGTGGAGCGTCAAGGGGCCTACGAGGTAGGGGGGCGCGCCCAGGGGGGCGCCCTCCACCCTCGTGACCGCCTCTGGCACTGCTTGGAGTAGGGTCCAAGTCTCCTGGATCACGTTCGGTTGGAAAATCACGTTCCCGAAGGTTTCATTCCGTTTGGACTCCGTTTGATACTCTATTTCTTCGAAACACTGAAATAGGCAAAAAAAACAGCAATTCTGGGCTGGGCCTCCAGTTAATAGGTTAGTCCCAAAAATAATATAAAAGTGGAAAATAAAGCCCAATATAGTCCAAAACACTAGATAAAGTAGCATGGAGCAATCAAAAATTATAGATACGTTGGAGACGTATCAGGCATCCCCAAGCTTAATTCTTGCTCGTCCTCGAGTAGGTAAATGATAAAAAGAATTTTTGATGCAGAGTGATACTTTGGCATAATTTCAATGTAAATCTTCTTAATTGTGATATGAATATTCAGATCCGAAAGATTCAAGGAAAAAGTTCATATCGACACAAAAATAATAATACTTCAAGCATACTAATCAAAGCAATCATGTCTTCTCAAAATAACATGGCAAAAGAAAGTTCATCCCTATAAAATCATATAGTTAGGCTATGCTTCATTTTCGTCACACAAAGATGTTCCCAACTTCTATACCCCCGATGACAAGCCAAGCAATTGTTTCATACTTAAATAATCTCAAACTTTTTCAACCTTCACGCAATACATGAGCGTGAGCCATGGATATAGCACTATGGGTGGAATAGAATATGATGATGGGGATTGTGTGGAGAAGACAAAAAAAGGAGAAAGTCTCACATTGACGAGGCTAATCAACAGGCTATGGAGATGCCCATCAATTGATGTCAACATGAGGAGTAGGGATTGCCATGCAACAGATGCACTAGAGCTATAAATGCTCAACAAAAGAAAACTAGTGGGTGTGCATCCAACTTGCTTGCTCACGAAGACCTAGGGAATTTGAGGAAGCCCATCGTAGGAATATACAAGCCAAGTTCTATAATGAAAAATTCCCACTAGTATAAAAAGACAACTTATGAGACTCACTACATGAGGAACAAGGTGCTACTTTGAAGCACACTATATGAGACTCACTACATGAAGGACAAGGTGCTATTTTTAAGCACAAGTGTGGAAAAAGTGATAGTAGCATTGACCTTTTAATTTATTTTCTTTTTTTGGGGCCCTTTTTTTGGGCCTTTCCTTTTTTTTCTTTTTTCTTTTTTTATTTTATTTGGGCAATGCTCTAATAATGATGATCATCACACTTCTATTGATTACAACATAAGGATTACAACTCGAAACTTAGAACAAGATATGACTCTATATGAATGCCTCCGTGATGTATCGATGGTGCAATGAATCAAGAGTGACATGTATGAAAAATAATGCATGGTGGCTTTGCCACAAATACGATGTCAACTACATGATCATGCAATGGCAATATGACAAAAGTAATGTATGTCATGATGATGGTGGTGGAAGTTGCATGGCAATATATCTCGGAATGGCTATGGAAATGCCATGATAGGTAGGTGTGGTGGATGTTTTGAGGAAGATATAAGGAGGTTCATGTGTGATAGAGCGTATCGTATCATGGGGTTTGGATGCACCGGCGAAGTTTGCACCAACTCTCAAGGTGAGAAAGGGCAATGCAAGGTACCGAAGAGGCTAGCAAAGGCGGAAAGGTGAGAGTGCGTATAATGCATGGACTCAACATTAGTCAAAAGAACTCATATACTTATTGCAAAAATTTAGAAGTCATCAAAAATCAAGTACTATGTGCATGCTCCTAGGGGGATAGATTGGTAGGAAAAGACCATCGCTCGTCTCCGACCGCCACTCATAAGGATGCACAAGCCAGGTACACTTCATGTTTCAAATTTGTTACACAACTTTAACCATACGTGCATGCTACAGGACTTGCAAACTTCAACACAAGTATTTCTCAAATTCATAATCACCCAACTAGCATGACTTTGATATTATCACCTCCATATCTCAAAACAATTATCAAGCATCAAACTTATCTTAGTATTCAATTCACTCAAAAGAAAGTTTCACATATCTTGAACACCAAGTATATTAACATTAAGCAAATTACCATGCTATTAACGACTCTCAAAATAATATAAGTGAAGCATGAGAGATCAATAGTTTCTTTAAAACAAATCCACCACTGTGCTCTATAAGATATAAGTGAAGCACTAGAGCAAAAATTATCATGCTCAAAAAGGTATAAGTGAAGTACTATGAGCAAAACTATCAAGCTCAAAAGATATAAGTGAAGCACATAGAGTATTCTAACAATTTCCAAATCATGTATGGCTCTCTCAAAAGGTGTGTACAGCAAGGATGATTGTGGTAAACTAACAAGCAAAGACGCAAATAATACAAGACGCTCCAAGCAAAACACATATCATGTGGTGAATAAAAATATAGCTCCAAGTAAATTACCGATGGAAGTGGACGAAAGAGGGGATGCCTTCCGGGGCATCCCCAAGCTTTGACTTTTTGGTGTCCTTGGATTATCTTGGGGGTGCCATGGGAATCCCCAAGCTTAGGCTCTTGCCACTCCTTGTTCCATAATCCATCAAAAGAATTCACCCAAAACTTGAAAACTTCACAACACAAAACTCAACAGAAATCTCGTGAGCTCCGTTAGAGAAAGAAAACAAAAGACTACTTCAAGGTACTGTAATGAACTCATTCTTTATTTATATTGGTGTTAAACCTTCTGTATTCCAACTTCTCTATGGATTATAAACTATTTTACTAGCCATAGATTCATCAAAATAAGCAAACAACACACGTAAAACAGAATCTGTCAAAAACAGAACAGTCTGTAGAAATCTGTAACTAACGCAAACTTCTGGAGCTCTACAAATTCTACCAAAATAGGAAGTCCTGGACAATTTGTTTATTGAACAGAAGAACAAATAATCAACGCAAAAGCACGTTCCTACGATTTAACAAAATTACATTCGTGCGTGCAAAGTTTCTGTTTTTCAGCAGAATCAAATCAACTATCGTCGTAGGTTATCCTATAGGTTCTACTTGGCACAAACACTAATTAAAACATAAAACCACATCCAAACAGAAGGTAGATGGATTATTTATTCCTAACAGAGGCAAAACCAAAAAAACACAAAATAAAATTGGGTTGCCTCCCAACAAGCGCTATCGTTTAACGCCCCCAGCTAGGCATAAAAGCAAGGATAGATCTAGGTAGTGTCGTAATAATAGGATAGATCTTGAAAGCTCATCTCATATTCTCTATGTTCGGCAGCAAGTTTCCTTTGAGGTAGGCAAAAGTAATCAAAAGGGATATATTTAGCGGGACAGAAATCCCCAAGATCAATCACAGGAGGAACGGGTTCCTCCCTTGGCCCTTCATAGTGCACAACTATTTCATCAGTGAAAGCATTCTTTTGGGAAAATATTGTAAGCCTATATTCGAGGGAGTACCATAGCTCATTATTTCTAAGGGCAAAACCATTATTAAATTCGTTAATGCAATCAACCAAGACATTGATAGGAACCATTTTTTCTAAGGTTTTCATTGAAAGCGATATAGTCCGAAGATTGAAAACGTCTAATTTCCTCTTGATCATAGAGGATCGCTTCAATGGTGGACGACCGGCGTCTACCCTATAGTGCGCAAAGATTTCTTTGGCTTCTCTTATGATAAATCGAAATTCATGAGCCAAAAAGATAATAGCAGCGCGCTTAACAGAAGAGTGCTCAATATTAGAGAATTCTAAGAAAATTCTCTATATGCAAGGGTGCATATGCATAAATTGTCTTTCAAGTTCAATCACAAGCATAGCGATAGCATCCGCAAGACTACTAGTTTTATGGAGAATAGAACAACCCATGGAAGGTAAAGCACTGGCACAAGTAAAGAAATCTTGAATAACACCTTTGCCAATGATGTTACCACTACCGATTCGAAACTTTTTAGTACGCAAGATAGGGGGTTCATCGGCCGGAGCTGTCACGCCCAATATGCGACCCTATCCAAAAAGAACTCGAAGGTCCCACCAAGGATAGACCCGCATATTGGAACGCTTTTGCAAGGTGGATATCATTACATCAACATTACATAATAGATGGGGATACATACATAAGACATACAATGCCACACGAATACAACATCATAATACAAGAGATCAACATCCGACTACGGATGTTACATAAACAGAAACTCAAACAATATCCACCCTGCTAGCCCAGGCTGCCGACCTGGAACCTATCCCCTGATCGAAGAAGAAGCAGAAGAAGAACTCAACGCAAGCAAGCATCGCTCTCGCGTCATGATCATCGCATAACCTGTACCTGCAACTGTTGTTGT
The DNA here is from genome assembly GCA_021437245.1 of Aegilops speltoides. Lineage (NCBI taxonomy): Eukaryota > Viridiplantae > Streptophyta > Magnoliopsida > Poales > Poaceae > Aegilops > Aegilops speltoides. The sequence goes on along the minus strand of CM038143.1, from coordinate 472,693,886 downwards.
AGTAATCTGTGAGCCACGAGGACTCAGCAATCCCATTACCATGGGTATCAAGACTAGCAAAGCTTAATGGGAAAGGAAGGGGTAAAGTGGTGAGGTTGCAGCAGCGACTAAGCATGATATGGTGGCTAACATAGGCAAATGAGAGCGAGAAGAGAAACAAAGGAACGGTCGTCAACTAGCAATGATCAAGAGGTGATCCTGAACACCTACTTACGTCAAACATAACCCAAAGACCGTGTTCACTTCCCGGACTCCGCCGAGAAGAGACCATCACGGCTACACACACGGTTGATGCGTTTTAATTCGGATCAGGTGTCAAGTTATCTACAACTGGACATTAACAAATTCCCATCTGCCACATAACCTCGGGCACGGCTCTCGAAAGTTTATACCCTGCAGGGTGTCCCAACTTAGCCCATGACAAGCTCTCGCGATCAACGAAGAATATACCTTCTCCCGGAAGACCCGATCGATCTCGGAATCCCGGTTTACAAGACATTTCGACAATGGTAAAACAAGACCAGCAAAGCCGCCCGAATGTGCCGACAAATCCTGATAGGAGCTGCACATATCTCGTTCTCGAGGAACACCGGATTGTCCAAACTTCCGTAGGCGAGCCCAGAGTTGCCCTGGTACACCGGCGGTCGACGGTTTGGACCAACACTCACAACGAGCACCGGCCGGGGTAATAAAGATGACCCTCGGGCTCCGAAACCCAAGGGAAAAAGGGCTAGGTGAGGCAAATGGTAAAACCAAGGTTGGGCCTTCTTTGGACAAGTTTTATTCAAAGCGAACTGTCGGGGGTCCCATAAATCACCCGACCGCGTTAGGAACGCAAAATCCGGGAACATAACACCGGTATGACGGAAACTAGGGCGGCAAGAGTGGAACAAAACACCAGGCATAAGGCCGAGCCTTCCACCCTATACCAAATATATAGATGCATTAATAATATAAGAGATATTGTGATATCCCAACATAAACCCTGTCCACCATGGAGAAATCTTCAACTTCACCTGCAACTAGCAATGCTATAAGAGGGGCTGAGCAAAAGCGATAACATAGCCAAACAACGGTTTGCTAGGAATGGTGTCAAAGATTAGAGGTTCATGGCAATTTGGGAGGATTGATGAGCAAAAGATAGGTAACGCAGCATAGCGATAGAACGAAGCAACTAGCATAGCAATGATAGTAGTGAGATCCAGGGTAGCGGTCATCTTGCCTGAAATCCCGCAAGGAAGAAGAACGAGTCCATGAAGAAGATGAAGACACGAAGACGAACCGAGCGTAGACGAACGAATCCTCACGATCGCAACAAAACGGGAACTATCGAGAAGAAGCACACAACATAGTAAACACACCACACATGAACAAGACATGATGCACAACAAGCATGATGCATGACAAAGCTACATGAAGCTACTCATGGAAAGAGATGATGCAAACAAGAACAACACATCAAAGCAAGTTTAAATGAGGCCGGGAACAACATATAACAATTCCGGCAAGTCCTCATATTCAAATTTCGAAATTGGTCCAGAACTGAATAAATCTGATGTTCAAGTTGTTAAACAGCAAGTTAAGATGCACCAAGATGATCTACACGAAATTCTAGTCAAGTTACATATAAAGTTCATTAGATTCGGAGCTACGGCCTAGAAGATATGAGCAAAACAAGTTAAACATGGCATTGATGCAAAATGCAAACAACCCTCAAGCAAACACACCAAAACAAGGATGCAAAATGATAATATGAAGCTACATGCAAAATCAAGCAAGTTTCATGTAGAGCACACTCAAAACAGAGCAACGGTTCAACACACACACTATACAAGTCATAACAACAATCTGTCCATAACAGCAACTAGGCATATTACAAGCACCAAAACAATAAACTACAGCACCCCAACATAAGAACAAAAGGAATGAGCATGATGTACAGATAAAGCATAACAAAACATGAACACTGAGCTATCTCCAGAAATCACTAGAACATGCTCAAAAACACATGGTAAGATTGCAAATAATAACAGTTTCAGACTTTGCAGAAATAACATCAGGTTGCAATGTTTAGAGCTATCAAACAACATGTTACAGGAATATATCATGGGAAACAAAGGCATGGCATGATACTACTAAATGCATAGAACAAAAGACCCTTACTGACCATAAGCCAAAAAGGAGCAGAAGATAAGATGGCACCCATGTAAACATGGCAAGTTATATTACAGATTCATACATGGCAGGAACAACAATAAGTAGGCATGTTCGTGAGCTTGAACCACTCACCACAGAGCAATACATGGCATGGCAAGGCAACCAACAGTAAGAAGGCATGTTTATGAAGCTAAGCATGTCAAGAGCAAGTTCATAGGGTGCATGGATCACTAGTAAACCATCATGGAAACATTGAACTTCATGTTAACAGGCTGACAGCAACATTTTTAAGCAACTTTAGAGCAAGATAACAACATGTTCCAGTAGGCTATAATTGCAACCAAGGGCATGAATGGATATAGTATGACATGAAGATCAAAACATGTTTATAGGACATCTCCATATTATGCACGAAATGACTAGTAGAAGCATGTTAACATAGCAACAAAATATAACAGAATCTGTCAGGAAAACAGTAACAGCAACTACCCTACTTAACAAGCTCGATTCACTCATCACAAGTCATTGCATGACAAGATAAGCATGGCATCATCAAGAAGACATGTTTATGTAACCAACCAAGGCAAGTACAAGTCCATAGCATGCAAGGATCAACTATAGCAACCTTGGCTAAATTGAATAACAAGTAAACAATCTGCCAGAAAACATTTAGAAGCAAAAGTAGAGCACTCAAATGACGGGCTAGACTACTCCATAATTGCAAACAAGGGCATGATAGGATAGACAATAACCACATGTTCAAAACACCCTTACTGAAGTATCTCAAAATAAGCATGGATCTCTCTGTAGCGTCAAGTTTACATGGCATGAAAATAACAGCAGAACAGGGACCAAAATCAGCAATATCACGAAGCCTAGTTTGCATGCTTGTGCTAGTCACCACATTGATCACAAAAATACATGGCATACACCCCTGGAAAGATGGCATGTCATAGATCAAGACACATGTAGGCATCAACCTCATAGGATGCACACATCAATCATGGCAAAAATGACAAATGAGCAAGTTATAACAGTTTCAGCAGGTTAACATCAATATGCACTCTTCCAACAGCATTTCGGGCACCAAGATGAGCTCAAATGATTATGATGCAATGGAAGGAATTGAAGTACTCGTAGAGACGAACAATTTGACATATTACACGCACGAAACGGAGCTACGGATGCAGAGATATAGCATGATGAACATGACAAGATCATGTAAATAAACTGGGACTTAGAGAAATCTGGAGGTCAACCTCTCTGCACGGATAACGATGCACGCCAGAGAACTCGTCGGAGTTGGGCGTGGAGATGGCTGGAAGAGGGCCGGGGAGGTCGGGGCGGACGGATCCAGCCGGCCCCTCGCCGGATCCGGCACCAGCGGAGGCCGGGCGGCTGAGGCGCGAGGCATTGCCGGCCGGGCAGAGAGGCGAGGGGCGGCGCCGAGCTTCGGCAATGGCGGCGAGGTCGCGACTCGGCGGCAGCCGAGGGAAGGCGGCGGCGCCTTCGAGCATGGCGGCGGAGGCGAGGCCTCGCGACGGAGGGAGGGCGCGCGGCCGGCGGCGCGGTCGGCGGGCGGCGGCGGAAGCGGCGGCGGCGGCTGTGCCCGAGGCGCGGCGGGGACGCTCGCTCAGACATCATGCGCGGGCATCTGGCGGCGGATCGCCCATGCTGGTCAGGATGGGCCCCATGGCCTCGGCGGCGGCGGCGCGCGAGGGGCCACGTGGCGGCGGGGAGGGAGGAGACGGCGGAGGCGGCGAGGCGACGGCGTGGGATTGGCCGGGGTGAGGTGGAGGCTGGACGTGTCCGGCCGTCGGCGGACATGTCCGGTGGCGCGAGGAGGACGAAGCTAGGGTTTGGACTGCAGGATTTCGGGGAGGATCACATATTTATAGGTAGAGGGAGCTAGGAGAGTCCAAATGAGGAGCGGTTTTCGGCCACGCGATCGTGATCGAACGACCGAGAGCATGGAGGGGAGTTTGCTGGGTTTTGGGCCACTTTGGAAGGGGTGTTGGGCTGCACACAAAAGAGGCTTTACGGTTACCCGGTTAACCGTTGGAGTATCAAACGACCTCCAAATGGCACGAAACTTGACAGGCGGTCTACCGGTGCTATACCAAGGCCGCTTGGCAAACCTCGGGCCATTCCGAGAAAGTTTAACACCCGCTCACAATGAAAGACAAAAGGGGAACGCCGGGGAACATAGGAGTGCCGGATTGCAAAACGGACAACGGGGAAAAGGCTCGGACGCATGAGACGAACACGTATGCAAAATGAAATGCACATGATGACATGATATGAAATGCAGATGATGACATGGCAAAGTGCAACATGTAAGCAAATGACATGGCAACGACGGTGAATAACTGGCAGACACCTGGCGCAACGAATCCGGGGCGTTACAACACTCCACTAACAAGAGATCTCGTCCCGAGATCTTAGGACCGAGACGGAAGGGAAAAGGGATGAGGTAAAAGAAGAAACTCAAGAGAAGAAGCAAAGAATCGAGAGCACTCGAGAAAAAGAGAGGAACGATGAGAATGACGAGAATCGAAAGCTCACGAAATCAGATAGACTATGAAGCCACTCGTTCTAACCGGAGTGGTTAGAATGAGCAAAGAAACGGATAAGACTGAAAGTATTTAGGCAGCACTCCGGCTGAAAAAGGAAGGATTAGAACAAGAACCTGAGAGGATGTATTGATACTTGATGAACTCTAGAAGAATGAATTAAATCATGAAGAACCACCATGAAGAACTCCGGTGACAAAAGGATGATGAGAAAGAATGAAGGATGAAAGAATAAGATTAAATCTTACGATGATTTAGATGGAGGTTCCGACTAGATGGCCGAGGAAATTTGAACTCCGGAAAAGAAAAGATGAAAACACTTGGAACTAGAATTTATTCATCAAGAACAAACTCCGAAGGAAGGGATTAATCACTTGGATGGAATAAGAATAAGATTTATTGTATGCTTATCCTTCATCAAAATAAATTGATGACGAGCAATGGATTTACATATTACTTATTCTTCTTGAAAAGGATTGAGAAGTGACATATCGCAAACTTGAGAAGGTCTTCATGAACCACCGGTAGGATTGAAAAGAACGAATGGATTAATATGATAAACAAGGAAAAGAATCTTGAACGAACCACCGTAAGAATTCGGAAAAGAGTGATGAAAGATTATGAATCACCGGGAAGAATTAGAAGAACAAATAAGCTTGAGGGGATTTAGAAGCAAAAGAACAAAGAGATCGCGAACTGATTGAAGAATACTTGAACGAAGCACCGGAAGAATATAGAGACAAACGAAGGGGCAGTAGACCGAAGCGGAAGCGTTGACGCAACGTAGAGGAAGTAGTCGTACGTCCTCCCGGTCCGACCGATCCAAGCACCGTTACTCCGCACCTCCGAGTTCTTGACACGCGTACAGCTCGATGGCGCACCTCGATCTCCAATCCAAGAGAGGCTCAGGGGAGTTCCACCTGACGGCGTGGTGACGATCTTGATGTTCTCTGTTGCGGGGCTTCGCCTAAGCACCGCTACAATATGACCGAGGTGTAATATCGTGGAGGGGGCACCGCACACGGCTAAGGAACGATCAATGATCAACTTATGTGTTCTAGGGTGCCCCCTACCCCGTATATAAAGGGGAGGGAGGAGGTGGCCGCCCTAGGGGGCGCGCCATGAGGAGGGGAAACCTACTCCAAGTAGGTTTCCCTCTTTCCTTATCTTATTTGGAGGGAAGGAAAGAGTACTAGTATTAGGAAGTAGTACTAGTAGTAGTAATAGGAAGAGGGGGAAGGAGAAAGGAAAGGGGGGGCCGGCCCCCTTCCCTAATTCGGATTGGGCTTGGGGGGGGGGGCGCCCCCCTCCCTTGCTCCTTCTCCCTTCCTCCTACATGGGCCCAATAAGGCCCATATACCTCCCGGGGGGTTCCGGTAACCTCCCGGAGCTCCAAACTTCTCCGGAACCTTTCCGGTGTCTAAATATATCCGTCCAATATATCAATATTTATGTCTCGACCATTTTGAGACTCCTCGTCATGTCCGTAAACATATCCGGGACTCCGAACAACCTTCGGTACATCAAAATACATAAACTCATAATATAACTGTCATCGAAACCTTAAGCGTGCGGACCCTACGGTTCGAGAACAATGTAGACATGACCGAGACACGTCTCTGGTCAATAACCAATAGCGGGACCTGGATGCCCATATTGGTTCCTACAGATTCTACGAAGATCTTTATCCGTCAAACCGCATAACAACATACTTTGTTCCCTTTGTCATCGGTATGTTACTTGCCCGAGATTTGATCGTCGGTATCCAATACCTAGTTCAATCTCATTACCGCAAGTCTCTTTACTCGCTCGTAATACTTCATCTCATAACTAACTCATTAGTTACATGCTTGCAAGGCTTAGGTGATGAGCATTACCGAGAGGGCCCAGAGATACCTCTCCGACAATCGGAGTGACAAATCCTAATCTCGAATTATGCCAACTCAACATGTACCTTCGAAACACCAGAGAGCACCTTTATAATCACCCGATTCGTTGTGACGTTTGGTAGCACACAAAGTGTTCTTCCGGTACACAGGAGTTGCACAATCTCATAGTTGCGTGAACTTTGTATAAGTCATGAAGAAAGCAATAGCAGATACTAAGCGATCAAGTGCTAGGCTAACAAAATGGGTCATGTCAATCACATCATTCTTCTAATGATGTGATCCCACTAATCAAATGACAACACATGTCTATGGTCGGAAACATGACCATCTTTGATTAATGAGCTAGTCAAGTAGAGGCATACTAGTGACTATATGTTTGTCTATGTATTCACACATGTATCATGTTTCCGTTAATACAATTCTAGCATGAATAATAAACATTTATCATGATATGAGGAAATAAATAATAACTTTATTATTGCCTCTAGGGCATATTTCCTTGAGTCTCCCACTTGCACTAGAGTCAATAATCTAGATTACATAGTAATGATTCTAACACCCATGGAGTCTTGGTGCTGATCATGTTTTGCTCGTGAGAGAGGCTTAGTCAACGGTTCGCAACATTCAGATCCGTATGTATCTTGCAAATCTCTATGTCTCCCACTTGGACTTGGTCCCGAATGGAATTGAAGCGTCTCTTGATGTGCTTGGTCCTCTTGTGAAATCTGGATTCCTTTGCCAAGGCAATTGCATCAAGATTGTCACGAGAAGATCTTCATTGGTCCCGATGCACTAGGTATGACACCTAGATCGGAAATGAACTCCTTCATCTAGACTCCTTCATTTGCTGCTTGAAGCAGCTATGTACTCCGCTTCACATGTAGATCCCGCCACGACGCTTTGTTTAGAACTGCACCAACTTACAGCTCCACCGTTTAATAAAAACACGATCCGGTTTGCGATTTAGAATCGTCCGGATCGGTGTCAAAGCTTGCATCGACGTAACCATTTACGACTAGCTCTTTGTCACCTCCATATCGAGAAACATATCCTTAGTCCTTTTCGTATTTCAGATGTTCTTGACCGCTGTCGATGATCCACTCTGGATTACTTTGATACCTTCCTCGCTAAGCTTATTGCTAAGCACACGTCGTGTCTGGTACACAGCATTGCATACATGATAGAGCCTATGGCTAAAGCATAGGAACATTTTTCATTTTCTCTCTATCTTCTGCTTGTGGTCGGGCATTGAGTTCGACTCAACTTCACACCTTGTAGCACGTGCAAGAATCCTTTCTTTGCCTCGATCCATATTGAACTTTTTCAATATTTTGTCAAGGTATGTGCTTTGTGAAAGTCCTATTAAGCGTCTTGATCTATCTCTATAGATCTTGATGCCTAATATGTAAGCAGCTTCTCTGAGGTCTTTCATTGAAAAAAGTTTTATTCAAGTATCCCTTTATGCTATCCAGAAATTCTATATCATTTCCAATTAATAATATTTCATCAACATATAAAACTAGAAATGCTACAGAGCTCCCACTCACTTTCTTGTAAATATAGGCTTCTCCAAAAGTCTGTATAAAACCATATGCTTTGATCACACTATCAAAACGTTTATTCCAACTCCGAGATGCTTGCACCAGTCCATAAATGGAACGTTGGAGCTTGCACACTTTGTCAGCACCTTTTGGATCAACAAAACCTTCCGGCTGCATCATATACAACTCTTCTTCTAGAAATCCATTCAAGAATGCAGTTTTGACATCCATTTGCCAAATTTCATAATCATGAAATGCAGCAATAGCCAACATGATTCGGACAGACTTAAGCATCGCTACGGGTGAGAAAGTCTCATCGTAGTCAATCCCTTGAACTTGTCGAAAACCTTTCGCAACAAGTCGAGCTTTATAGACAAGATAACATTACCATCAGCGTCAGTCTTCTTCTTAAAGATCCATTTATTCTCAATGGCTTGCCGATCATCGGGCAAGTCAACCAAAGTCCATACTTTGTTTTCATACATGGATCCTATCTCAAATTTCATGGCCTCCAGCCATTTTGCGGAATCTGGGCTCATCATCGCTTCCTCATAGTTCGTAGGTTCATCATGGTCAAGTAACATGACTTCCAGAATAGGATTACCGTACCACTCTGGTGTGGATCTTACTCTAGTAGACCTACGAGGTTCAGCAGAAACTTGATCTGAAGTTTCATGATCAATATCATTAGCTTCCTCACTAGTTGGTGTAGTTGTCACGGGAACCAGTTCTCGTGATGAACTACCTTCCAACAAGGGAGTAGATACAGTTATCTCATCAAGTTCTACTTTCCTCCCACTCACTTCTTTCGAGAGAAATTCTTTCTCTAGAAGGGATCCATTCTTAGCAACAAATGTTTTGCCTTCGGATCTGTGATAAAAGGTGTACCCAACAGTTTCCTTTGGGTATCATATGAAGACACATTTCTCCGATTTGGGTTCGAGCTTATCTGGTTGAAGTTTCTTCACATAAGCATCGCAGCCCCAAACTTTAAGAAACGACAACTTTGGTTTCTTGCCAAACCATAGTTCATAAGGCGTCGTCTCAACGGATTTTGATGGTGCCCTATTTAACGTGAATGCGGCCGTCTCTAAAGCATAACCCCAAAACGATAGCGGTAAATCGGTAAGAGACATCATAGATCGCACCATATCAAGTAAAGTACGATTACGACATTCGGACACACCATTTTGTTGTGGTGTTCCAGGTGGCGTGAGTTGCGAAATTATTCCACATTGTTTCAAATGTAAACCAAACTCGTAACTCAAATATTCTCCTCCACGATCAGATCGTAGAAACTTTATTTTCTTGTTACGATGATTTTCTACTTCACTCTGAAATTCTTTGAACTTTTCAAATGTTTCAGACTTGTGCTTCATTAAGTAGATATACCCATATCTGCTCAAATCATCTGTGAAGGTGAGAAAATAACGATATCCGCCACGAGCCTCAACGTTCATCGGGCCACATACATCCAGTATGTATGATTTCCAACAAATCTGTTGCTCTCTCCATAGTACCGAGAACGGCGTTTTAGTCATCTTGCCCATGAGGCACGGTTCGCAAGTACCAAGTGATTCATAATCAAGTGATTCCGAAGTCCATCAAGATGGAGTTTCTTCATGCGTTTTACACCGATATGACCTAAACGGCAAGTGCCACAAATAAGTTGCACTATCATTATCAACTCTGCATCTTTTGGCTTCAACATTATGAATATGTGTATCACTACTATCAAGATTCAATAAAATAGACCACTCTTCAAGGGTGCATGACCATAAAAGATATTACTCATATAAATAGAACAACCATTATTCTCTCGATTTAAATGAATAACCGTCTCGCATCAAACAAGATCCAGATATAATGTTCATGCTCAACGCAGCACCAAATAACAATTATTTAGGTCTAAAACTAATCCCGATGGTAGATGTAGAGGTAGTGTGCCGACGGCGATCACATCGACTTTGGAACCGCTTCCCACGCGCATCGTCACCTCGTCCTGGCCGCTGCTCGCTTATTCCGTAGTCCCCTGCTTCGAGTTGCAAATATTAGCAATGTAACCAGATCAAATACCAGTGCTACTATGAGCTCTAGTTAGGTACACATCAATAACATGTATATCACATATACCTTTGTTCACTTTGCCATCCTTCTTATCCGCCAAATACTTGGGGCAGTTCCGCTTCGAAGGACCGATCGCTTGCGAGAGAAGCACTCGAGTTTCAGCTTAGGTCCAGACTTGGGTTTCTTCTCTTGAGCAGCAACTTGCTTGCTGTTCTTTTGAAGTTTCCTTCTTCTTCCCTTTGCCCTTCTTCTTGAAACTAGTGGTCTTGTTGACCATCAACACTTGATGCTCCTTGATTTCTACCTCCGCTGCTTTCAAAGATCGCGAAGAGCTCGAAATAGTCTTGTTCATCCCTTGCATATTATAGTTCATCACAAAGCTCTTGTAGCTTGGTGGAAGTGATTGAAGAATTCATCAATGACACTATCATCGTGAAGATTAACTCCAGTTGAATCAAGTGATTGTTATACCCATACATTCTGAGTATATGTTCACCGACGAACTATTCTCCTCCATCTTGCAGCTATAGAACTTATTGGAGACTTCATATCTCTCAATCCGGCATTTGCTTGAAATATTAACTTCAACTCTGGAACATCTCATATGCTCCATGACGCTCAAAACGTCGTTGAAGTCCCGGTTCTAAGCCGTAAAGCATGGCACATTGAACTATAGAGTAGTCATCAGCTTTGCTCTACCAGACGTTCTTAACGCCGTCGGTTAGATCGGCGGCGAAGTTGGCACCCAGCGGTGCTTCCAGACGTAACTCTTACAGGCAGCAATGAGGATAATCCTCGAGTTACGGACCCAGTCCGTGTAATTGCTACCATCATCTTTCAACTTTGCTTTCTCAAGGAACGCATTAAAATTCAACGGAACAACAAAGACGAGCCATCTATCTACAAACAAACATAGACAAGCAAGATACTATCGGTACTAAGTTCATGATAAAATTTAAGTTCAATTAATCATATTACTTAAGAACTCCCACTTAGACAGACATCTCTCTAGTCATCTAAGTGATCACGTGATCCAAATCAACTAAACCATAACCGATCATCACGTGTGATGGAGTAGTTTTCAATGGTGAACATCATTATGTTGATCATATCTACTATATGATTCACGCCGACCTTTCGGTCTCGTGTTCCGAGGCCATATCTGCATATGCTAGGCTCGTCAAGTTTAACTCGAGTATTCTGCGTGTGCAAAACTGGCTTGCACCCGTTGTAGATGGACGAGAGCTTATCACACCGATCATCACGTGGTGTCTCGGCACGACGACGAACTTTGGCAACGGCGCATACTCGTGGAGAACACTACTTGATAATTTTAGTGAGACATCATCTTAAAATGCTACCGTCAATCAAAGCAAGATAAGATGCATAAAGGATAAACATCACATGCAATCAATATAAGTGATATGATATGGCCATCATCATCTTGTGCTTGTGATCTCCATCTCCGAAGCACCGTCGTGATCACCATCGCCACCGGCGCGACACCTTGATCTCCATCGTAGCATCGTTGTCGTTCGCCATCTATTGCTTCTCGACTATCGCTACCGCTTAGTGATAAAGTAAAGCAATTACAGGGCGTTTGCATTTCATACAATAAAGCGACAACCATATGGCTCCTGCCAGTTGCCGATAACTTCGGTTACAAAACATGATCATCTCATACAATAAAATATAGCATCACGTCTTGACCATATCACATCACAACATGCCCTGCAAAAACAAGTTAGACGTCCTCTACTTTGTTGTTGCAAATTTTACGTGGCTGCTACGGGCTTAAGCAATAACAAATCTCACCTACGCATCAAAACCACAACGATAGTTTGTCAAGTTGATGCCGTTTTAACCTTCGCAAGGACCGGGCGTAGCCACACTCGGTTCAACTAAAGTTGGAGAAACAGACACCCGCTAGTCACCTGTGTGCAAAGCACGGCGGTAAAACCAGTCTCGCGTAAGCGTCTGCGTAATGTCGGTCCGGCCGCTTCATCCAACAATACCGCCAACCAAAGTATGACATGCTGGTAAGCAAGATGACTTATATCGCCCACAAGTCACTTGTGTTCTACTCGTGCAAATAACATCAAACCATAAAAACTGGCTCGATACCATCATTGGGGAACGAGTAATTTCAAAAAATTCCTACGCACACGCAAGATCATGGTGATGATATAGCAACGAGGGAGAGTGTTGTCTCGCACCCTCGTGAGACCGGCGAAGCGTTGACGCAACATAGAGGAAGTAGTCGACGTCCTCCCGGTCCGACCGATCCAAGCACCGCATTCGGCACCTCCAAGTTCTTGACACGCGACAGCTCGATGACGCACCCTCGATCTCCAATCCAAGAGAGGCCCGAGGGGAGTTCCACAAGACGATGGCGTGGTGACAATCTTGATGTTCTCCTGTTGCAGGGCTTCGCCTAAGCACCGCTACAATATGACCGAGGTGTAATATCGTGGAGGGGGGCACCGCACACGGCTAAGGAACGATCAATGATCAACTTATGTGTTCTAGGGTGCCCCCCTACCCCCGTATATAAAGGAGGGAGGGAGGAGGTGGCCGGCCCTAGGGGGGCGCGCCATGAGGAGGGGGAAACCTACTCCAAGTAGGTTTCCCTCTCTTTTCCTTATCTTATTTGGAGGGGAAGGAAAGAGTACTAGTATTAGGAAGTAGTACTAGTAGTAGTAATAGGAAGAGGGGAAGGAGAAAGGAAGGGGGCCGCCCCTTCCCCAATTCGGATTGGGCTTGGGGGCGCCCTCCTTTCTCCTTCTCCTTCCTCCTACATGGGCCCAATAAGGCCCATATACCTCCCGGGGGTTCCAGAACCTCCCGAGCTCCAAACTTCTCCGGAACCTTTCCTGTCCAAATATATCCGTCCAATATATCAATCTTTATGTCTCGACCATTTCGAGACTCCTCGTCATGTCCGTAATCATATCCGGGACTCCGAACAACCTTCGGTACATCAAAATACTTAAACTCATAATATAACTGTCATCGAAACCTTAAGCGTGCGGACCCTACGGTTCGAGAACAATGTAGACATGACCGAGACACGTCTCTGGTCAATAACCAATAGCGGGACCTGGACCTCTCCGACAATCGGAGTGACAAATCCTAATCTCGAATTATGCCAACTCAACATGTACCTTCGGAAACACCTGTAGAGCACCTTTATAATCACCCAGTTACGTTGTGACATTTGGTAGCACACAAAGTGTTCTTCCGGTACACGGGAGTTGCACAATCTCATAGTTGCAGGAACTTTGTATAAGTCATGAAGAAAGCAATAGCAGTATACTAAACGATCAAGTGCTAGGCTAACAAAATGGGTCATGTCAATCACATCATTCTTCTAATGATGTGATCCCACTAATCAAATGAAAACACATGTCTATGGTCAGGAAACATGACCATCTTTGATTAATTAGCTAGTCAAGTAGAGGCATACTAGTGACTATATGTATTCCTATGTACTCACACATGTATCTTGTTTCCGGTTAATACAATTCTAGCATGAATAATAAACATTTATCATGATATGAGGAAATAAATAATAACTTTATTATTGCCTCTAGGGCATATTTCCTTCAAGGATAACATCGAGCTAGCACCGCAAATCTCCGGGAGAACGGACAAGATTAAAGGGAAATCTTCTTCTTTGGTCTTCAAAAGACGACGAGAAACACCACCAAAATTACTGAGGTACTCCGGTAGAATGAAAAGCAGAGAGGTTGAGTGAACAATGAAACGAATTTGAAAGCGATCTTGGAGAAGGCATGTGACTGATGAAGTTCATTCTTACGTCACATTTGAAAAGAATTTGAGAATAACTCCGGGAGAATTAGAAGAGTCAGGTAAGATCCTGGGAAAAGACCTGTGGGTTAGGGCCCACTAAAAGAAAACACCGTTGAAAAGGATTGTTGAACAGATAGATGATGCATCGGGATGATTGAAATATTTGAATTGTTCCGGTGCATCATACTCCGGAAGGATAAAATGGCGAGAGGCGAACGAGCAAAGGGAAATACTTGAGCCGAGAGAAATAATATGATCAACCCGAAAAACTTGAATTGAATCCACCGGAAAAGAAAAAGAGATGAAGAATGACGAACGAGACGAGAATTCACCGGTTGCAATAACTGAGGGAAGGCTGAAGAGGCTCCGCACAAATGAAATTGATGGTCGAAAGAGGCTCAGACTCCAGGAAGAAAAGGGGTGGGAGGGCGGGAAAACAAAGGCAACTCGGACCGACGAATATCTTGAAAAGAAGCACCGGTTGAAATCATTGAGGAAAGAAATCAAAGGCTTTGCACGAGTAGAAAGCATACTCGTGAACGGACTCCGGTTCCAAGAGGAAGAAGGGTGGGCGGGTGGGAAAAACAAGGACAACTTCGGACAGAGAAACAACATCGATCGAAAAGAGCTGAGGATTGATCTAGCAAAAGACAAAGAGGTTCGAGTCAGCTTGACGAGAGATGCACCGGATAAAAGAGGATGGAAAACTCACGAAACTAACCACGTGATCCTAAAGAAAAAAATTTGAACGGGAAGAGGAGTAGTTCAAAACACCTACGTCAAGATTCCTCACCAGAGCGACGAAGGGGCTGCGGAGTAAAAAGAATTCCTACTCTCCGATATAACTAGACTCCGAAAACAGTTTTCTTCTAGACTCAACAACGGCCAAACTACACGATCAATCAAGGGGGCTCCTAAGGTCGGTCGAGGCTCTGATACCAACTTATCACGCCCAATATGCGACCCTATCCAAAAAGAACTCAAGGTCCCACCAAGGATAGACCCGATATTGGAACGCTTTTACAGGTGGATATCATTACATCAACATTGCATAATAGATGGGGATACATACATAAGGCATACAATGCCGCATTTAATACAACATCATAATACAAGAGATCAACATCCGACTACGGATGTTACATAAACGAAACTCAAACAATATCCACCACGCTAGCCCAGGCTGCCGACCGAACCTATCCCCGATCGAAGAAGAAGCGGAAGAAGAACTCAACGCAAGCAAGCATCGCTCTCGCGTCATGATCATCGCATAACCTGTACACGCAATCGTTGTTGTAGTAATCAGTGAGCCACGAGGACTCAGCAATCCCATTACCATGGGTATCAAGACTAGCAAAGCTTAATGGGAAAGGAAGGGGTAAAGTGGTGAGGTTGCAGCAGCGACTAAGCATGATATGGTGGCTAACATACGCAAATGAGAGCAAGAAGAGAAACAAAGGAACAGTCGTCAACTAGCAACGATCAAGAGGTGATCCTGAACACCTACTTACGTCAAACATAACCCAAAGACCGTGTTCACTTCCCGGACTCCGCCGAGAAGAGACCATCACGGCTACACACGCGGTTGATGCGTTTTAATTCGGATCAGGTGTCAAGTTATCTACAACCGGACATTAACAAATTCCCATCTGCCACATAACCGCGGGCACAGCTCTCGAAAGTTTATACCCTGCAGGAGTGTCCCAACTTAGCCCATGACAAGCTCTTGCGATCAACGAAGGAATAGACCTTCTCCAGGAAGACCCGATCAGTCTCGGAATCCCGATTTACAAGACATTTCGACAATGGTAAAACAAGACCAGCAAAGCCGCCCGAATGTGCCGACAAATCCTGATAGGAGCTGCACATATCTCGTTCTCAGGGCACACCGGATTGTCCAAACTTCCGGTAGGCGAGCCTAGAGTTGCCCCTGGTGGCCACCGGCGGCTGACGGTTTGGACCAACACTCAACGAGCACCGCCCGGGGTAATAAAGATGACCCTCGGGCTCCGAAACCCAAGGGAAAAAGGGCTAGGTGAGGCAAATGGTAAAACCAAGGTTGGGCCTTGCTGGACAAGTTTTATTCAAAGCGAACTGTCGGGGGGTCCATAAATCACCCGATCATTAGGAACGCAAAATCCGGGAACATAACACCGTATGAAGGAAACTAGGGCGGCAAGAGTGGAACAAAACACTGTGGCATAAGGCCGAGCCTTCCACCCTTTACCAAATATATAGATGCATTAATAATATAAGAGATATTGTGATATCCCAACATAAACCCTGTCCACCATGGAGAAATCTTCAACTTCACCTGCAACTAGCAACGCTATAAGAGGGGCTGAGCAAAAGCGGTAACATAGCCAAACAACGGTTTGCTAGGAATGGTGTCAAAGGTTAGAGGTTCATGGCAATTTGGGAGGATTGATGAGCAAAAGATAGGTAACGCAGCATAGCGATAGAACGAAGCAACTAGCATAGCAATGATAGTAGTGAGATCCAGGGTAGCGGTCATCTTGCCTGAAATCCCGCAAGGAAGAAGAACGAGTCCATGAAGAAGATGAAGACACGAAGACGAACCGAGCGTAGACGAACAAATCCTCACGATCGCAACGAAACGGGAACTATCGAGAAGAAGCACACAACATAGTAAACACACCACACATGAACAAGACATGATGCACAACAAGCATGATGCATGACAAAGCTACATGAAGCTACTCATGGCAAGAGATGATGCAAACAAGAACAACACATCAAAGCAAGTTTAAATGAGGCTGGGAACAACATATAACAATTCCGGCAAGTCCTCATATGCAAATTTCGAAATTGTTCCAGAACTGAATAAATCTTATGTTCAAGTTGTTAAACAGCAAGTTAAGATGCACCAAGATGATCTACACGAAATTCTAGTCAAGTTACATATAAAGTTAATTAGATTCGGAGCTACGGCCTAGAAGATATGAGCAAAACAGGTTAAACATGGCATTGATGCAAAATGCAAACAACCATCAAGCAAACACGCCAAAACAAGGATGTAACATGATAATATGAAGCTACATGCAAAATCAAGCAAGTTTCATGTAGAGCACACTCAAAACGGAGCAACGGTTCAACACACACACACTATACAAGTCATAACAACAATCTGTCCATAACAGCAACTAGGCATCTTACAAGCACCAAAACAATAAACTACAGCACCCCAACATAAGAACAAAAGGCATGAGCATGATGTACAGATAAAGCATAACAAAACATGAACACTGAGCTATCTCCAGAAATCACTAGAACATGCTCAAAAACACATGGTAAGATTGCAAATAATAACAGTTTCAGACTTTGCAGAAATAACATCAGGTTGCAATGTTTAGAGCTATCAAACAACATGTTACAGGAACATATCATGGCAAACAAAGGCATGTCATGATACTACTAAATGCATAGAACAAAAGACCCTTACTGACCATAAGCCAAAAAGGAGCAGAAGATAAGATGGCACCCATGTAAACATGGCAAGTTATATTACAGATTCATACATGGCAGGAACAACAATAAGTAGGCATGTTCGTGAGCTTGAACCACTCACCACAGAGCAATACATGGCATGGCAAGGCAACCAACAGTAAGAAGGCATGTTTATGAAGCTAAGAATGGCAAGAGCAAGTTCATAGGGTGCATGGATCACTAGTAAACCATCATGGAAACATTGAACTTCATGTTAACAGGTTGACAGCAACATTTTTAAGCAACTTTAGAGCAAGATAACAACATGTTCCAGCAGGCTATAATTGCAACCAAGGGCATAAATGGACAGAGCATGACATGTAGATCAAAACATGTTTATAGGACATCTCCAGATTATGCACGAAATGACGAGTAGAAGCATGTTAACATAGCAACAAAATATAACAGAATCTGTCAGGAAAACAGCAACAACAACTACCCTATTAACAAGCTCGATTCACTCATCACAAGTCATTGCATGACAAGATAAGCATGGCATCATCAAGAAGACATGTTTATGTAACCAACCAAGGCAAGAACAAGTCCATAGCATGCAAGGATCAACTATAGCAACCTTGGCTAAATTGAATAACAAGTAAACAATCTGCCAGAAAACATTTTGAAGCAAAAGTAGAGCACTCAAATGACATGCTAGGATACTCCATAATTGCAAACAAGGGCATGAATGGATAGACAATAACCACATGTTCAAAACACCCTTACTGAAGTATCTCAAAATAAGCATGGATCTCTCTGTAGCGTCAAGTTTACATGGCATGAAAATAACAGCAGAACAGGGACCAAAATCAGCAATATCACGAAGCCTAGTTTGCATGCTTGTGCTAGTCACCACATTGATCACAAAAATACATAGCATACACCCCTGGAAAGATGGAATGGCATAGATCAAAACACATGTAGTCATCAACCTCATAGGATGCACACATCAATCATGGCAAAAATGACAAATGAGCAAGTTATAACAGCCAAAGAGTTAACATCAATATGCACTCTTCCAACAGCATTTCGGGCACCAAGATGAGCTCAAATGATTATGATGCAATGGAATGAAATGAAGTACTCGTAGAGACGAACAATTTGACATATTACACACACGAAACGGAGCTACGGATGCAGAGATATAGCATGATGAACATGGCATGATCATGTAAATAAACTGGGACTTAGAGAAATCTGGAGGTCAACCTCTCTGCACGGATAACGATGCACGCCGGAGAACTCGTCGGAGTTGGGCGTGGAGATGGCCGGAAGAGGGCCGGGGAGGTCGGGCGACGGATCGATCGGCCCCTCGCCGGATCCGGCACCGGCGGAGGCCGGGCAAGATCGAGCTGGAGGCGGCGGCCGGGCGGCGTAGGGCGGCAGAGGGCGAGGCGGCGGCGCCGAGCTTCGCAATGGCGGCGAGGTCGCGACTCGGCGGCCAGGCCGAGGGAAGGCGGCGCGCCGCTTCGGAGCCGGGCGGCGCGGAGGCGAGGCCTCGCGACGGAGGAAGGGCGCGCCGGGCGGCGGCGGTCACCGGCGGCGGGGCTGAAGCCGAGGCGCGGGCGGCGGACGCGGCTCGCATGGCGTCATGGCCGCGGCGGCGGCGGGGTGGATCGGGCCTGCTGGTCCGGATGGACCTCAGGCCTCGGCGGCGGCAGCAAGCGCAGGGGCCACGTGGCGGCGGCGGGTTGGAGGAGACGGCGGCGGAGGCGACGTGTCGGCGTGGGATTGGCCGGGGTGAGGTGGAGGCTGGAGGTGTCCGGCCGTCGGCGGACATGTCCGGCGGCGCGAGGAGGACGAAGCTAGGGTTTGGACTGGGATTTCGGGGAGGATCACATATTTATAGGTAGAGGGAGCTAGGAGAGTCCAAATGAGGAGCGGTTTTGCCACGCGATCGTGATCGAACGACCGAGAGCATGGAGGGAGTTTGCTGGGTTTTGGGCCACTTTGGAAGGGTGTTGGGCTGCACACAAAGAGGCTTTTACGGTTACCGGTTAACGTTGGAGTATCAAACGACCTCCAAATGGCACGAAACTTGACAGGCGGTCTACCGGTGCTATACCAAGGCCGCTTGGCAAACCTCGGGCCATTCCGAGAAAGTTTAACACCCGCTCACAATGAAAGACAAAAGGGGAACGCCGGGGAACATAGGAGTGCCGGATTGCAAAACGGACAACGGGGAAAAGGCTCGGACGCATGAGACAAACACGTATGCAAAATGAAATGCACATGATGACATGATATGAAATGTAGATGATGACATGGCAAAGTGCAACACGCAAGCAAATGACATGGCAACGACGGCGAATAACTGGCAGACACCTGGCGCAATGAATCCGGGGTGTTACAGGAGCCTCGGGATTTCCTGTGTTATCATTATTGTCCATATCAACGAGAATCTCCCCAATTTCAGACATAGCGGCGACAGAAGCAAGGCGGAAGAAAGCAAATGAGAAAGAGAGGAGGAGATAGGGAAAGAGAGGGCGAAAAAAACGGCAAGGGTGAAGTGGGGGAGAGGAAACCGAGAGGCAAATGGCAAATAATGTAATGCGAGAGATAGGGATTGCGATGGGTACTTGGTATGGTTGACTTGCTTGCTTGAGCCTCCCCGGCAATGGCGCTCGAAATTCTTCTTGCTACCTCTTGAGCACTGCGTTGGTTTTCCCCGAAGAGGAGAGGATGATGCAGCAAAGTAGCGTAAGTATTTCCCTCAGTTTTTGAGAACCAAGGTATCAATCCAGTAGGAGACCACGCACAAGTCCATCGTACCTACACAAAACGATAGCAACTCGCAACCAACGCGATTAGGGGTTGTCAATCCCTTCACGATCACTTACGATAGTGAGATCTGATAGAGATGATAAATAATATTTTTGGTATTTTTGATAGATAGATGCAAAGTAAAAAGTAAAAGGCAAAGTAAAAGCAAAGCAAGTAAATAAAGTGATAGAGAATTATATGATGAGAATAGACCCGGGGGCCATAGGTTTCACTAGTGGCTTCTCTCAAGAGCATAGATTTTCTACGGTGGGTGAACAAATTACTGTTGAGCAATTGACAGAATTGAGCATAGTTATGAGTATATCTAGGCAATGATCATGTATATAGGCATCACATCCGTGACAAGTAGATCGAAACGATTCTGCATCTACTACTATTACTCCACTCATCGACTGCTATCCAGCATGCATCTAGAGTATTAAGTTAAAAATAGAGTAATGCCTTAAGCAAGATGACATGATGTAGAGGGATAAATTCATGCAATATGATAAAAAACCCATCTTGTTATCCTCGATGGCAACAATACAATACGTGCCTTGCAACCCTTTCTGTCACTGGGTAAGGACACCGCAAGGTTGAACCCAAAGCTAAGCACTTCTCCCATTGCAAGAACTACCAATCTAGTTGGCCAAACCAAAAAGGATAATTCGAAGAGACTTGCAAAGATAACTCAATCATACATAAAAGAATTCAGAGAAGAATCAAATATTTTCCATAGATAATACTGGATCATAAACCCACAATTCATCGGTCTCAACAAACACACCGCAAAAAGAAGATTACATCGAATAGATCTCCACGAGAGAGGGGGAGAACATTGTATTGAGATCCAAAAAGAGAGAAGAAGCCATCTAGCTACTAGCTATGGACCCGAAGGTCTGAAGTAAACTACTCACACTTCATCGGAGGGGCTATGGTGATGATGTAGAAGCCCTCCATGGTGGATTACCCCTCCGGCGGAGCTCCGGAACAGGCCCCAAGATGGGATCTCGTGGATACAGTTGGTTGTGGCGGTGGAATTAGGTCTTTGGCTCCTGTTCTGATCGTACGGGGATACGTAGGTATATATAGGAGGAAGGAGTACGTCGGTGGAGCGTCAGGGGGCCCATGAGGTAGGGGCGCACCAGGCGCGCCCACCTCGCCACCGCCTGCACCTTTGCTTGGAGTAGGGTCCAAGTCTCCTGGATCACGTTCGGTTGGAAAATCACGTTCCCAAAGGTTTCATTCCGTTTGGACTCCGTTTGATATTCTGTTTCTTCGAAACACTGATATAGGCAAAAAAACAACAATTCTGGGCTGGGCCTCCGGTTAATAGGTTAGTCCCAAAAATAATATAAAAGTGGAAAATAAAGCCCAATATAGTCCAAAACAGTAGATAAAGTAGCATGGAGCAATCAAAAATTATAGATACGTTGGAGACGTATCATGGAGCCATCACCAACCCAAGACCCACACGCTTCCTAATTACAAAGTGAAGGCCCTCAACCAAGTGCTCAAGATCAAGAACAAGCTCAAGACGGCGCTCAAGACGATCAAGTTTCCGCTCCTCAACTTTCTCTAGAGGAGGATTTGGAGCGTTGTCTGCCAAGATTGATTCCAAGCTCACTACCAAAGATCATCTTATGAAGAATGTTCTTGGAAGTTTGAGAAAAGGGGTAAGCACTCGTAGACAATTGGCAAACTATTGTGAACATCATGCGTTTGTTTCTTGTGTTGAACCCCAAAAGGTCTATGAGGCGCTCGAGGATCCAGATTGGCTCAATGCCATGCATGAAGAAGTCAACAACTTCGAGCACAACAAGATGTGAAGATTGGTTCCAAGGCCAACGGGGAACCATAATGTCATTGGAACCAAGTGGATATTCAACACGCAAGATGCTCATGGAATTATCGTTCGCAACAAGGCTCGTTTGGTAGCACAAGGCTACTCCCAAGTCGAGGGTATCGACTACGGCGAAACCTTTGCTCCCGTTGCTCGCCTTGAATCTATTCGTTTGTTGATTGCTTATGCTTCTCATCATAACTTCAAGTTGCAACAAATGGATGTGAAGAGTGCTTTTCTTAATGGTCCTATTAAAGAGTTGGTTTATGTCAAACAACCCCAAGGGTTTGAGGATCCCGAGTTCCCCAATCATGTGTACCAACTCGATAAGGCACTCTATGGCCTTAAGCAAGCCCCACGTGCGTGGTATGAGCACCTTACCGAGTTGTTGCAAGATCATGGGTTTGAAATCGGGATATGTTGATGATATTATCTTTGGTTCCCCTAACAAAGCTTTCAATGAGGAATTTTCCGCTCTCATGACCTCGAAGTTCAAGATGTCCATGATGGGAGAGTTGAAGTTCTTTCTCGGGTTCGAAATCAAGCAAAGAAGAGAAGGAACCTTCATCAACCAAGCCAAACACACTCAAGACATGCTCAAGAGATTCAAGCTAAGTGATGTGAAGTCGGCTTCCACTCCAATGCCCATCAAATTCCAACTTGACATAGATCCAATGGTAAAGCGGTGGATCAAAAGGTATATCGTTCCATGATTGGCTCCTTGCTTTATCTTTGTGCATCTAGACTGGATATCATGTCGAGTGTGGGAATTTGTGCATGGTTTCAAGCCGCACCTAAGGAAAGCCACTATGCGGTGGTCAAGCGAATCTTTCGATATTTGGCTCATACCCCAAACTTTAGCTTATGGTACCCAAGAGGAGCCAACTTCAACCTTTTGGGCTATTCAGACTCGGATTGGGCGGGAGACAGAGTGGATAGGAAGTCAACCTCCGGAGGGTGCCAATTTCTTGGTTGCTCTTTGGTGAGTTGGTCTTCTAAAAAGTAAAGATGCGTGTCTCTCTCGTCCACCGAAGCGGAGTATGTGGCCACCGGTAGTTGTTGTGCTCAACTTCTATGGATGAGGCAAACTTTAAAGGATTACAGTGTCACTTGTGATGAAGTGCCTCTTTGGTGTGACAATGAAAGTGCCATCAAGATCTCTCTCAACCCGGTGCAACACTTCAAGATGAAGCATATTGAGATTCGGTATCACTTCATCCGGGATCACATTAGGCGATGGGAGATCTAGCTCAAATATGTCAACACTCATGATAACCTTGCAGATATTTTCACGAAACCCTTGGATGAAGCAAGATTTTGCGAGTTAAGGCATGAGCTAAATATCATTGATTCGAGCAATGTGGCCTGAACCCTTGCACACCCCACCATACTCATCTTGATATCTTGTTTAGGTGTAGGCATGGACATAGGGGAGTATTGTTCTCTCAATGAACTCTCCCTCCCCCCATTATGCATAAATTGATCAACTCTTTCACATTAACCATTCTTGATGGTACTTGTGCTTCAAATACGAGTTTTGGTCATGGGCCCAAGGATAATTCTTCGCGGTGCCATACCAATTGACTCAAACATAGGTGGCTTCGGCCACCGCCCTCTCCTTTAGAGAAGTTTCGGTTCGTGTTTGTTCCTCGTTGTCTTTTGCCTTCTTGTTGAGTCGTGTTGGTGTTTGAGTTGCCTCGTGTTTGTGCTCGTTTGCGTGTCCGGCCGCTTGAAGGTTGCTTTGCAAAGGCCGTGTTTCTCTATTTTGTCGAAATGTGCACTTTCTTGGGTTTACAATACTACCGTGGCAAGCCACGGTACTACCGCAGGAGATGTGTTGCCCTGTGCGCGCATAGGTGCATCCGAGGCACGGTACTACCGCTTCCATCCCGGTAGTAATTTTTTACTGCCGCTGGAAGAGCGGTACTACCGCCAGATATCTTGTACTTCCGCCGGGAAGTACTATCATGATGACCATGCAGTACTACTGCTACCGTCATGAAAGGGTGGGGTCAAGAGCGGGCAGGGGAGTTCCAACTCACCCATACCCATTCAACTCATTTTCTGCACTTCGTCTCTCTCTCTCTCTCTCATGCCCAAGAACGGCGTCGGAGGACCTCGCCGGATCACCGTCTCCGGCCGCTTGCATTCCGGCCGGTGGGATCGATACCCACCTCGCCCTCTTGCCATGGAACAAGGTTTCTCCCTTAGTCCTTCTCTCTTTGCCTCGTAGTTTTGCTTCTAGGTTTTGTGAGATGCATGTTGTTCTTGAGATTTTTGGATAAGTCATTGCAAGAGGAGGGTGTAGGAGAGTGCTAGTGTTGTAGAGATGCTATTTGGTATGTTGCAACACAGTAATTTTGATCAACTGTAGTACCAATCCAAATTTGCGGATGTGCCTAGATCCGTTCTTGCCAGATTTAAATCCGTGTGGTACTACCGCGCCTCCCGTGCGGTACTACCGCTCTGGCTGGATATACCTTGCATGGTACTACCGCTCCTTTGGAGCGGTACTACAGCTCAGCGCGCGGAAGTAAAAGTTTACTTCCACTCTAGGCGCGGTACTCCCGTGCCATCCCGGCGCCGTACTACCACGGCTAGAGCAGATGTAAATTTTTACATCCGCCTCGTGGTGAGGTACTACCATTGACATCTAAACTACCTTGTTGCGACTACCCAATCTTATTTCTACTTGTTTCGTTTGTTTTGGCCTTGGTCTTTGCAATGACCCTTCTCATTCTTCTCGTGTGTTTTGTGTTGCGTGTCATAGGTGGTGGCTCCAATGCCCGTCGCTCGAATCCCAGCCGCGACACGGGCTATAAGCATCTTCGCAATCAAGAAGCACCTGAGGGCTCCAATGCCCAACAACGCAATGTCAAGAAGACCGCAAACAAGCTCAAGGAGCCAACTCTTGGCATGGATGAGATACCTCAAGCCAAGTTCATCATTCGGAGGAGGATTAACGCCTATGTGAACCCTCGTGAGAATGTCAGAGGGAATGAGTTGTTCTGGACCAAGCAGCAGAATCTCATCTACATCGATGTGATCAAGTCCAAGCACAACATCTATGTTCCAATGCAGTGGATTGATATGAATCATCTGAGGAAGGACCGGGAATACTTTGGTGAGGCATTGGACTTGGTGGAGCAGTTTGGCATTGAATACTTTATCACGTTCCACATGGACTTTGACCCGGAGCTCGTGGCACAGTTCTTTGCTTCTATCCACTTCCACACGGATGGGGGGCAGACTATGACTTGGATGACCAATGGGAAGAGGCTGTCTTCTACTTGGAAGGATTTCATGGAGATGTTGCATGTTCGTGATGAGGGGCTCGATGTGCCCGTTGATGCCCGCCCTCACGACAACCCAGAGTCCGCCAACAAGAACAAGCTTTAACTGTTCCTTGTGGAGAAGAAGTTACTACTACCTCTTGAGCTTGTGTTGGTTTTCCCTTGAAGAGGAAAGGGTGATGCAGCAAATTAGCGTAAGTATTTCCCTCAGTTTTGAGAACCAAGGTATCAATCCAGTAGGAGATAATGCACAAGTCACCGAATACCTGCACACAAACAATCAACAACTTGCACCCAACGTGATAAAGTGGTTGTCAATCGCTTCGTGGTCACTTGCAAAAGTGAGATCTGATAGAGATAGATAAATTTTAAAGTAAATATTTTTGGTATTTTTGGTTTATAGATTGGAAAGTAAAGATTGCAAAATAGTAGATCGGAAACTTAGCAAGATGTAAACAAGATTTAATAATATGGAAAAGAGACCCGGGGCCATAGGTTTCACTAGTGGCTTCTCTCAAGATAGCATATATTACGGTGGGTGAACAAATTACTGCCGAGCAATTGATAGAAAAGCGCATAATTATGACAGCATCTAAGGCAATGATCATGAACATAGGCATCACGTCCGTGTCAAGTAGACCGACTCCTGCCTGCATCTACTACTATTACTCCACACATCGACCGCTATCCAGCATGCATCTAGAGTATTAAGTTCATAAAGAACAGATTAACGCATTAAGCAAGATGACATGATGTAGAGGAATTAACTCAAGCAATATGATGAAAACCCCATCCTTTTATCCTCGATGGCAACAATACAATACGTGCCTTGCTTCCCCTACTGTCACTGGGAAAGGACACCGCAAGATTGAACCCAAAGCTAAAAACTTCTCCCGTTGCAAGAAAGATCAATCTAGTAGGCCAAAATAAACCGATAATTCGAAGAGACTTGCAAAGATATCAAATCATGCATATAAGAATTCATAGAAGAACCAAATAATATTCATACATAATCTTGATCATAAATCCACAATTCATCGGATCTCGGCAAACACACAACAAAAGAGTATTACATCAAATAGATCTCCAAGAACATCGAGGAGAACATGGCATTGAGAATCAAAGTGTCGTGCGCGATGGGGCTGGAGACGACACCTATGGGGCCGGGGCCCCTTCGTGTGTTCGGTACGGGGGCGGAGGATGCGCGGAGAGCAGATCGAGGCGACGCGCGCGGGGCGAGGATTTTTACCCAGCTTCGGGCCGCGATGGTCGCGTAAAACCCTACTGCTGCATTGTGTTGTATTTGATCTTGCTCGAGGAATACGAGCGTATGGTGGTGTGGTGTATGGAACCAGCCGAATCCCAGGCGCTAGAGTCGCCAAGGGTTCGTACCTACGCGAGAGTAGCGAATGATCGGAACCTCCTCTATGTTGTGCATGGGCCTCCTTTTATAGGGCAAGGGGTCACCGACAGGTGTCAACGTAGGGTAGAGGGGTAAAAACGTAAAAGAGGTGGTAGTTGGAACAGTGCGGGAATAGTGCGGCTACAGTGCTTGAACAGTGGATTCTACCTACTTTTGGCAGAGGGGGACAAGGGCATTAAATGCCCGTCGCCGTCGCCCCAAAAGCTCCCGCCCTTGCGTCTCCGTTTGCCACGGCGATGAAGCCACCACTGTGGAGTGCCACCGCACCCTCCATGCAGCCCGGCCACCCGCCACGCGTCTCTGGAGAAAGCTACGGGCGACACGTGGGCAGATGACTTGGAGTGAGGGTACGCAGCACAGCTCTCCCCGGCAAGTACCTTGCCGGGGTCTCGATCTTGCCGGGCCCGGAAGCTTGTCGGGCTCTGTAACTTGCCGCTCTCCGGGCCCTCGTCGGGACGCATATGGCGCCGAGGCGTGTCTTCCATGATGTAGCCTTCTAGTCCCCCCGGCGAGTTCCTCTCGCCAGGGCCTTGCGTGAATGATATAATCTTGAGCCTGGGACGGCCTTCCCGGCAAGCTCCTCTTGCCGGGGTCCTGATCTTCTGTCTTGTACACTTCGTTCTTGAATGGCTTGGTATGGAGTGTGAAAGGTCTCCGGCAAGCATTTGGTGGATCCACCTGTGGGGAGCTGTGACTGCCCGTGCACAAGTTGGGGTACTGAGGTACCCCTACCTTAGTACACCGACAGGAGCCCCCGGGCCTGGGCCATACACGGTGCCGAGCGCTGTTGGGCCAGGCCCAAGACAGTGCACGGGCATGCGAAGCCCACGGCGCGTCGAATCTGCTCCTGCATCTGTCGCCTCCCCTCCCGCAACGGCACGCGTCGATTGCGGCGTCGTGGGACAGGTGGGCGGCGCATGCAGTCTTTAAGGCGTCCACCCCGTGATCGTGGCGCAGAGCGGGGTCGCTTCACCCGTCGCTCCGGCTCCACTTTTTCGCCACGCGGCCCTCATGCACGGGGGTCGTGGGCGGCGAAGGTGGGAGACCGGGCCGTCACGGGCGGAGGAGGCGAGTCGGCCCCGCTCCTCTGGCCTTCTCGCTTCCTGATTGGTCGAGCGGGGCGGTTGAGCCCCCACCTCGCCTCTTTAAAAGGGGCGGAAGGGGAGCACTATGGCCGCACTCTTCCTCTTCTCCCTTCGTCTTCATCTTCTGTTCTTCTTGCCGCCATGGAAGGAGGGAATCCCGGCTCTTCGACGGTAGCGGCGAGGGTCGCTTCTAGGCAGCGCACCGCTCCCCATCTCGCTCCCGTGGTGGTGGAGCCGGCCACGAGAGGGAGAGGGAGGGGCGTGGCATGATCGAGGCCGAGGGCGTGGCCGAGGCGGTCGAGGAGAGGCGGTCGTGGTGAGGAGCCTCCCGTCTCCCCCGGCGCGTCTCGACCACGGCGCGTCCACACCGGAGATGACCCCGAGTTCTTCATCAAGCCGCGGGCGCCTCGTCGTCGCCTCGGTTGCCGGCCCGTTCATGCGGACGCAATGGGGCCGGATCCGCCGACGTGATGGAGTTACGCGATGAGGGGCTGCGGATCAGCGGCACTCGGGTGAGTGTCGTGTCCCCAGCCCCGCGTGATGTTCTTCGACCGAGGGTGGAAGACGTTCGCCGGATCCATAGCTTGACGGCGGGTTCACCTCCATTTCAAGTTACTTGGATGGTGACCTCCTTGCCGCCAAGGTCTTCGGCGACTACGGACCCGGCACGCTGCTGTGTGGACAGCTCCTCGGATAGCGAAGGCTCCTCCCGAGCGAAAGTGACGAGGAGGAGAGCGACAGCGGCGACGAGGGGATGGCGGGCCCGACTAGGCGCCGGACACCGCTGCCTCGGCGCCACCGCAACCCCATCTTCTGGGTTGCCGCCTTCAACTCCCCGGCCGTCTCCTTGGGCGGTGGCGTGAGAGGCAGCAGAAGAGGAAGAGGGGACGGCGGCAAGGCCGTTAATCGAGTACGAGGGCGAGGTGCCCTCGTGCCGATGTCCCACCACTCCGCCTTCAAGCTCGCCTCCGACGCCTCCGCCTCCGCCAAGCTCCCGGCCGGCCCCGGGTGTTCTCTTGGTGTCTTCGGCGCCTGTGGCTCTCCGGCATGCGTTCCCCATGCCCGCCACCTTGCGCTGCTCTGGGGCACGGCGCGTCACCGCCACGCTCTCCTAGGCGCTCCTTTCGCCCTTCTCCGACAAGCTCCTCTTGCCGGGGCCTCCTTCCCCGGCAAGCTTATCTTGCCGGGGGCTCCTTGACCTACCTCCTGAACTCCTGAACAGAGAAACAGGAGAGAGATCACAGGCACCTTATCTTTTTAAATTGTAAGCCCGCGGGCATTAGCTGCATTTAAGAACTTGTAATCCTCTCTATCATGTTTTTCATCCTCTATGGACTTGTACTAAATTGGATGTTTTTAATGAAAAGAGGGGAAAGCTTGCCGGACTGAGTCTTTTACTTGACTGCGTGCCTTGTGTGTTCTTACGCTATCGGGGAGCTTGCCGGGGCGAACACGCTTGCGAACGCTGGACAGCCACTGGCGGTGTCGCTTCCGCAAGCAACCTCGCCGGGCCATTATGACGCTTACCTGCTGCAGGCTCGAAAGCAAGATAAGGGTGCAGCGGCACACTTGTGTTTGTTGAGCGGACTCGGAAACAAACCAAGTACGCAACTGGACCACGACTCGGCTCCTCCACGTACGGGTTTTTACAAGACACGATCGTTCAAAGACGCAGCCCCGCATCTCCCGGTCCATAAGAGGATGCATGACGAGGGATGAAAAACTCATCTGATACTGCAGCCCCCAGCAACTCTGGCTTGCCGGAGACGAAACTTGGTGCTCGCAGCCCCCAGCGAGGCTGGCTCGTCGGGGAAGAACCTTGGCACCCGCAGCCCCCGGCGACCCTGGCTTGCCGGGCCCCAGGTGCTGGTGCGGTCTTTCGGTTCTTCCTTATTGCTGCAATTTCAGTCATGAACACAGCTGAGGTAGCTATGCAACAGCTTTATGCATACGCATGTGTATATAAATCTTGACTATGCAATACGATGCCGAGCTTTGCCCGTCGTATGTTTGTACTCTACGCTCTCGGGGAGCTTGCCGGGGCGAACACGCTTGCCGCGGGACAGCCCGCTGGCGGTGTCGCTTCCGGCAAGCAACCTTGCCGGGTCAGTTGCGACGCTTAACTTGCTGAGCAGGCTCGGAAGCAAGATAAGGGTGCAGCAGCACACTTGTGTTTGTTGAGCGGACTCGGAAACAAAACAAGTACGCAACTGGGCCACGACTTGGCTCCTCTCGCGCTCAAGTCTCTCATACGGAGGACACCTCACGGCAAGGCTCGCCACGTTACACCCTCTACCTTACGCCTTTTGTGCACTTCCACCCCACGCTTAGGGAACTTGCCGGCGCTTAACGCTTTGCTGAGTCGGGACATCAGCAGCCCGCCGGTGGCGCCGCTCCGCAAGCAACCTTGCCGTGTCTAGTTCGCGACGCGCTTAACTTGCTGAACAGACTCAAAACGAAACAAGGGCGCGAAGCTGGTCGCGGCTCACTTTTTAACTCGTTGAGTGTGTTCGAAGCAAGATAAGGGTGCGGCTATTCACAGGCAGGCTCCTCAGCGCACAGGCTCCGCGCACAAAGGACGAGTGTACGAGGGATATAACAAGTAAAAGCATGGAATCAAGAAGTGCTCTGCACGAAGGCCCGAGCGACTTAGCTTTTCTTTTTCTTGCTTCTTTGCACTTGCTGGTGGAACTCAATGGCGCGTCCTCGACGACAGCGCAGCACTCCGGGGAGGTGCGTTTGCCGGAACGAGCACCAGAGCTGCTCCCGCCGGGCTTAAAGCGCCCCGAGGGGCCACGCTTGCCGGAGTGAGCTCCAGAGCCGTCCTCGCCGGACTTAGAGCTCGATGGCGCGTCCTCGACGACAGCGTAGTGCCCCAGGGAGGTGCGCTTGCCGGCGCAGGGGGGGAGCGGGAGCGAGCGGCGCGAGGAACAGGATATGCTCGGACTCCTAGTAGCGATAGGAGGAGCAGAGTCCTCCCTCGGCACTTTTGCCCTGCTCATGCATGGACAGCAGTCCGGAGCATCCCGCGAGCCCCCGGCATGTTCTTGCCCCAGCAGGCGGATACCACCTCTCGTGGTACGGCGCCGCTGGGTCGTCGTACTCTGAGATGGATGCGGATCCACGGAGACCGAGGCGCGGTCGTCCGTCCGATCTCGATCTGGTGGCGCCATGAGTGCCTCGCCGGCGTCCACCCTTCGCTGGCGTCTCCTCCGCCCACCGCTGGCTCCGGTGGCGGCGGGAAGATGGAGATGGGTCTGCGACCAAGCTCTCGTCTTCGGGCCATGGCGCAGCTTGTCGGCGAAGGCTGGCGAGGCTGGAGAGGTCGACGAAGAACGCGGCCGCGCGAACGCCGGATCAGGTCCGCACAACCTCGACGCCCCCTACCTGGCGCGCCAGAGATGTCGTGCGCGATGGGGCTGGAGACGACACCTATGGGGCCGGGGCCCCTTCGTGTGTTCGGTACGGGGGCGGAGGATGCGCGGAGAGCAGATCGAGGCGACGCGCGCGGGGCGAGGATTTTTACCCAGCTTCGGGCCGCGATGGTCGCGTAAAACCCTACTGCTGCATTGTGTTGTATTTGATCTTGCTCGAGGAATACGAGCGTATGGTGGTGTGGTGTATGGAACCAGCCGAATCCCAGGCGCTAGAGTCGCCAAGGGTTCGTACCTACGCGAGAGTAGCGAATGATCGGAACCTCCTCTACGTTGTGCATGGGCCTCCTTTTATAGGGCAAGGGGTCACCGACAGGTGTCAACGTAGGGTAGAGGGGTAAAAACGTAAAAGAGGTGGTAGTTGGAACAGTGCGGGAATAGTGCGGCTACAGTGCTTGAACAGTGGATTCTACCTACTTTTGGCAGAGGGGGACAAGGGCATTAAATGCCCGTCGCCGTCGCCCCAAAAGATCCCGCCCTTGCGTCTCCGCTTGCCACGGCGATGAAGCCACCATCGTGGAGTGCCACCGCACCTCCATGCAGCCCGCCACCCGCCACGCGCTCGGAGAAAGCTACGGCGACACGTGGGCGATGACTTGGAGTGAGGGTACGCAGACAGCTCTCCCGGCAAGTACCTTGCCGGGTCTCGATCTTGCCGGGCCCGGAAGCTTGTCGGGCTCAGAACTTGCCGCCTCCGGCCCTCGCCGGGGCGCATATGGCGCCGAGGCGTGTCTTCCATGATGTAGCCTTCTAGTCCCCCCCGGCGAGTTCCTCTCGCCAGGGCCTTGCGTGAATGATATAATCTTGAGCCTGGGACGGCCTTCCCGGCAAGCTCCTCTTGCCGGGGTCCTGATCTTCTGTCTTGTACACTTCGTTCTTGAATGGCTTGGTATGGAGTGTGAAAGGTCTCCGGCAAGCATTTGGTGGATCCAGCTGTGGGGAGCTGTGACTGCCCGTGCACAAGTTGGGGTACTGAGGTACCCCTACCTTAGTACACCGACACAAAGAGAGAGAAGAAGCCATCTAGCTAATAACTATGGACCCGAAGGTCTATGGTAAACTACTCACGCTTCATCGGAGAGGTAATGGTGTTGATGTAGAAGCCCTCCATGATCGAATCCCCCTCCAGCAGGACGCCGGAAAAGGCCCCTAGATGGGATCTCACGGGTACAGAAGGTTGCAGCGGTGGAAAAGTGGTTTCGTGGTTCCCCCTGATGTTTTTAGGGTATAAGAGTATATACAGGCGAAGGAACTAGGTAAGGGGAGCCACGAGGGGCCCACAAGGGTGGGGGCGCGCCCTGCCCCCCTGGGCACGCCTTCCTGCCTCGTGGCTTCCTTGTTGCGTCTCCGACTTCATCTCCAAGTCTTCTGGTTTGCTTTCGGTCCAATAAAGATCACCACGAAGGTTTCATTGGACTCCGTGTGGTATTCCTATTCTGCAAAACTCTAAAATATGAAAAAAAAAACAGAAACTGGCACTAGGCCTTTGGTTAATAGGTTAGTCCCAAAAATAATATAAAATAGCATATTAATTCCCATTAAACATCCAAAATAGATAATATAATAGCATGGAACAATCAAAAATTATAGATACGTTGGAGACGTATCAGTTACCCAATGGCACACAGTCTTGGGTGCTCAACCCTTTCCTCGATGTCATGCACTGGATCTTCTGCAACACTCACTTTCCGTGCATTGGTGACAATGATAAGGTGGATGCGTATCTCGTGGATATGATGCTTCTTTGTGAGGAGGCGCGTCGTCATGCTACCCAGCCTCTGTACATCTCTCATATCATGTGGGTTGAGCTCCGGTTTGCGGTCTACAATCGCAAAGTTCCCCTGTATGGTCCATACCTGCACCTCCTGATCTCGAAGACTTGGGAGAAGTGTAGGATCGAAAGTATGTCTAGAGGGGGGGTGATTAGACTACTTGACAATATAAAAATTCAGCCTTTTGACAAAGACAAGTTTTTGGCAGATTCACAATGATGATCAAGTCAAGTATCACCCTACACATGCAATTCTAGAGTATAGGCAGCGGAAAGTAAATTGCACATGTAGTAAAGAGAAGTGGAGAAGAGCAAACGCAATTTTGGAGACGCGTTGATTTTTCTCGTGGTTCCGATAGGTGGTGCTATCGTACTTCCACGTTGATGGAGACTTCAACCCACGGAGGGTAACGGCTGCGAGAGTCCACGGAGGGCTCCACCCACGAAGGGTCCACGAAGAAGCAACCTTGTCTATGCCATCATGGCCTACGCCCACGGAGGGCTAGCCTTACTCGGGGTAGATCTTCACGAAGTAGGCGATCTCCTTGCCCTTACAAACTTCTTGGTTCAACTCCACATCTCGACGGAGGCCCCCAAGCGACACCTAACCAATCTAGGAGGCACCACCCTCCAAAAGGTAATAGATGGTGTTGATGATGATGAACTCCTTGCTCTTGTGCTTCAAATGATAATCTCCCCAACACTCAACTCTCCTCACTGATTTGGCTGTGGTGGAAGAAAGGATTGAGTGGAAAGCAACTTGGGAAGGCTAGAGATCAAGCTTCATATGGTGGGAGTGGAGCAACTTGATCTCAACACAAGGGTAGGTAGTTCTCTTCTCGTAAATGTAAGGTAGGAGTGGTAGTTCTTTCGATGGCTCTCTCCACGAATGAAGAGGGGTGGAGGGTATTTATAGCCTCCACACAAAATCCAACTGCTACACACATTTGACCAATCTCGGTGGGACCGGTTGACAACTCGGTGAGACCGAAAGTTCAAATCATGTGAACGTTGGGATTTTCGGTGGGACCGAATATACAATCTCGGTTAGTGTGATTCGTGCAAAGACAAGAGCTTGCCAATCTCGGTGGGACCGACTTCATCATCTCGGTGACACCGATTTGATGACGTATGTTCTGAAGCTTGGCAACTCAAGTTTCGTGAGACCGAGTTCGAATCGGAAAATCCGAAATTTCTAGGGTTTGGCTTTGTGGTGAGGTGGTTCATCTCGGTGTGACTGGGTTTAGGAAATTGGTGGGACCGAGATTACTTATGAGTGTATATGGTAGTGAAAGTTGCTGATAGTTTAGGAGATGTATCACTAAGCACTTTGAGCAACCAGATCATCATCATAACCTCATCCCCTTTTAATAGTATTGGCTTTCCTATAGACTCAATGTGATCTTGGATCACTAAACCAAAAATGGAGTCTTGAGCTTTTGCCAATGCTTGCCTTAGCATTTTGAGGGGTCCACTTCTTCAGTCCTTGCCATACCCATATCAATGAACTTTCTCAAATGATTCTCAAGAAACTATTAGTTCAATGATATATATGTTATTGTTAATTACCAAAACCACCCGGGGATTAGTTGCACTTTCAATCTCCCCCTTTTTGGTAATTGATGACAACATATAGATCAAAGCTTCGACAAAGGATATAATCAATGAATAATATCGTCGCTTTGAGAAGTATGTGATAAGCAAGAGCTCCCCCTAAATTTGTGCATTATTTAAAATTTGCGTTTGAATGCAAATGCACAATCGATTAGGATCATGGGTCACTCTTCCATGTCACATACATCTTGGTGGAGCGCACAAAATGATAAGAATGAATAGCATGCACCCAATCACCAAGACATGAGTAAATGGTCATACAAGATAGGAATAGCATATGATAAGCATTAAGCACACATTAAGGCATAGTAGGACCAAGCACTCATCAAACGTAGTATCAAGCACACTGAATGTTTCGAAAACCAAAAGTATCTCAAAGAAACCGCAAATGAACGAAAGAGCAAAAGCGCAAAAGACAACAGCACTCTCTCTCTCGAAGTCCTATGATCTATACAATTTCTCCCCCTTTGGCAACAAGTTACCAAAAAGTTCGAAAAGGCATAGAGCTAAGCGCCACCGGGACTCTGTTGGCGGCTCCGTCTGGTTGATGTTGGAGTTGATATGGCAGCATCGGCAAAGACTTCACCGATGTCCGTCTTTGGAGGAGTGGTCACCGGAGCTGGAGCCGGAGCAACCGATGGAACTGTGGAGGTGCCGGAAGCTGTAGTCCCGGTGTCGATCCATCGAATAGCAAATGATCGGGTCCTGTGGGAACCGGAGCGATCTGCTGATAAGCATCCCGGACTAAGTCATCCCGCATCTCACGATAAGCTCTTCCTTCTCCTCTTTGCTTCCTCAATGTCGCCTCAAGCTTGTTGACATTACTTGCACTTCATCGACTTCACATCCAGAGCATGGATCTTGTCTTCAACAATCCTCTCTAGACTCTCCCGAGACTGCATAATGCTGGCCAGCGTTGTTCAATCCTTTGGGTAGCTTCAAGGAGCTGCTCTCCAACACTCTTTGGTTTAGCTGCTGCTGCTTTGCTTCCTTGTCGCCTTTGGCTTTCTTGGCAGCTTCAATCTTGGCTTGACCTTCAACAGATGTTGGGTCCTCCTCATCCATCACAACATCATTGTCCTCATGCTCAGGCTGCAGTGGTAAGTGTTCTCTATCCAACAAGAATGTGCCCGTGCCAAACTTGGCATTGATAAGCATCTGAATATGCGGGGCAAATCCACACGACCTTTTCTGGTCAGCTGCAGTCCTCTTAATGGTCTCAACCATCAAGTCCATCACCTTGAAAGGTGCTTTCTCATCAAGTATATGCAGCATGTTGATAGAGTATCCTCTGATCATGCGATGATCTCCAGACTTGGGCATCAAGGTATGCCTCAGAATAGTATTGGTGGTAGGTAGACCTGCCTGGAGATAGTACACTGAGCCGAGCTTCCTTATTCCCAAATCCTTAGCTGGAACCTCTTTGTACATATTCTTCATGGATTCATGGTTCTTCTTGGGAATACCATATACATCAACATCATCCTCTCTTTGCACTGGAGCATTCAGAAGTTCTGCCCATTCTTCAACAGTTGAAGAGAATCTCAGTCATCCATGTGATCTTTCCATCTGGATAGAAATGAGCTGTGGCATAGAATTGCATAATCATTTCATCATTCCAACTGGTCAACTTCTGACCTACAAAGTCTGCAACGCCACATGCAGTGAAGCTTTCATGCACATGTGGAAAGAAGTCTCTGTGCTCTTCGCTGTCAATGTACTTCCAATAACGATCCGTGTCTGCGACTATGGGCTTTTATCCATCAAGATAGCCTCATAGAAGTCCTGCTGCTCTCTGGTGTGAAATCTGGGATCAACAGCAGTTCTTCTCCTCACGGCATATGGGTCAGACTGTCTCCATAGCCTGAGACCTCTATCCTTCCTTTCCTTCATATTCTCAGCTTGTGGATGAGCATCATTGTGAAGTGGCAGTTTTGGACGAAGTTTCAGCAAAACTGGTCCTTCATCATCTGACACAGCTGGTGGCACATCATCTTTGTTCTTCTCGATGCTGGAATGTTCTGACTTGTCTTCTTTGGCTTGGCAAAGAGGCTTTGCTGGAGCTGCCTTGACTGGAGCAGATTGCTTGGGCTTTGAAGTGGCTCCAGCCCTGATGGCATCACCCATGAGCTTAGGCTTCTGAGGAGGCTGGGGTGCTTCCTCATCCTCATCTTTTTCTGCTGCATCATGCACTAATCTCTTCCTCTTGGAAGTTTTCTTCACTTTGCTTGTAGTTTCCTCTTCCAAACTCAGCTTCTTGGCAACAGTTGACTGCTTGACTTTTCTGGTGCCCTTCTTGGTTTGCTGACCTTGTGGCTCTTTGGCAACAACTTTCCTCTTGGGCTTTGAGGTGACCTCTTCCTCAACAACAAAATCTGAGTCTTCTTCATCTCGAGTTCCTCTTCTTTCTAGCTCGTGGCTGCAGGAGGTAATCCACTTGGTGTACTCCTCTCACCATCATCGATGAGCTCTGGGATCGGGACTAGTGCCCGCCTCGAATATCTGCTATAGGTGACTCGACCTGTTCGACTGTCACACTGCATCCGACATGGCCGACAACCCGTGAATAGATAAGGTGTAGGCAGAGTAGAAGAGTTATCACAAACTGCAGAAGTTTTTGCAAAAAATGAGTTCAAATTCTAGTATTAGGTTTTCACAGAAGACATTTCGTCGACCGAAGTTTAAAATTCGTGAAACCAAGTGTTCAAACAGAAGCTTTCACACCACTTTCGGTTGGACGGTGGGTTTCGTCCCGCCGAAAACACTAGGGTTTCACAGAATCGCCATTTCGTCACACCGATTTGCACAACTCGTTGGACCGAAGGTGCAAAGGTAATGGCCATAGGCCAAATCGGTCTTACCGAAAATCTAAAATCGGTCTCACCGAGATATGTTCGGCGGAAACCTAACCCTAAAACTTTTACTCAAATCTAGTTCAAAAGAACTAATCTGGTGTACAGGAAGATTTCAATCGTGGCAAGATTATAGGCAAACCAAACGTGCATTGAATCGGAGATGGGAGCACGAGTGGGATCGAAACTCACCCTAACTTGGTGGAGTTTCTCTACGGCGGCAACGGCGCGGAGAAGATGTCCGTTGACGGCGACAGAGACCTGCGGCGAGGGCGCACAGGCGACGACGGAGACGATCCGGAGACCAGGGCGACGGCAGCAAGGGGTGTGGGGGCGAAGCGTTTGAAGTAGAAATCAACGCGCGCGACCCTCAGAGTATATATACCCCTTTGCTGTCGGTGGGACTGAGTTGTGAAACTCGGTGGCACCGAGATGGACAACTGCAGGGCAGTTATACACTTCGGTC
Organism: Aegilops speltoides; assembly: GCA_021437245.1. Lineage (NCBI taxonomy): Eukaryota > Viridiplantae > Streptophyta > Magnoliopsida > Poales > Poaceae > Aegilops > Aegilops speltoides. The sequence goes on along the minus strand of CM038143.1, from coordinate 472,655,798 downwards.
ACGCCGAAAATCACAACTCGGTTTCACCGAGGTGAAAACCTAGATCAGTCTAAATGCTTTCGGTTTGACCGAGTTTGAGTGTGTTGGTCTGACCGAAATCACTTAGAAGGTTTTGGAAGTTAGCCTTTGACGGATCGATGACTCCGAGTGCTCCTCACTCGGAGGGTCTGAAAATGACTTGTTCAAAGTTTGTGATGTAAGCATGAATAGAATTTGAGACAAGAAAGCATAGATAGCTAGGGAGGTATTTAGGCATTCTTGTCCATCCATTTGGTCGAAAAAATCAAAAGACCAAAGCAACAAATGGATGTCCTCGAATGGATAAAATCATGCATCCAACATGCTCACACAATAAGATAGCAAATGAAATATGTGTCAAACATGCACAAACAAAACTCTAGCTACTATCACACAATTTGTCGATGACTAGGTCATCTTTATATGAGTATATTGACTTAGGAGCCAAATGAGAACATTTGATCATAGGTCATACTCATCGTTTAAGCACAAGTGGGTTTACCACTTTTACATAAAGCATTGATGTGTTCACATCATTTGAAGATGCTTTAGCTCAATTCTTTAGAGCAAAGCTCCCCCTAGATGTGAGAACCCCTTTAAAGGGTCAAACTAACCTTGGGTTGTCGAGAAGACTTCATGTAGATGTTGAAGATGTGGATGCTCAATGTTGATGAAGGTCATCAAGAGTTGGGAGCAATCCTTTGGATTCGGGCACTTTCAATACCTACATGGGTTAGTCCCACAAGGAACAAACAAGGATATCCATGGACATAGATTAAAGTTCACAATAGATGATGTCCATGAAAGCAATGATTACCTTGTCCCTTGACTTACCAACAAGAGGGTTTGTGACTCCATGAACTAGTGCAAGATGTGGAAGTTGATTGCACAAGTTTTTGCCAAAATGAATGTGAGTGAAGTATGTTGGCGGAGTCACCCTCAAGAACTTTCTAGTTCTTCTTCTTCGGGATCCACATCATCTTGATGGGAATCCTTGGGGTTGTAGTTGAGCTTGACGAAGTAGAACTTGACATTTCCTTGGGAACCCACTTGACCATGGCTTTAGGTGCTTCAATAAATGCATCAATCTCCTCTTGAAGCTTGTCCTTGCCTTTTAGCTTGTGGTCTTGTGGTGGGAGGTCATCATGAGCTTGTTCCACATTGGAAGAAGTAGGATTGTATTTCTCCTTTTGAGGAATAAACTGTGGAGTAGGATATTGACCTTCTTCCCATTCAACACCCTCGGCGTTGAACTTTCGCTCAAAACCAATTCCTTGATTCTTCCGTGCCTTCCTTGCTTGTAACAATTTCTCAAAGTTCTTGCTTCCGCAAGGCTCTTGTAGACACCTTTCTATAATCCCTTTCAATAAACTATTTTCTTGCTCAAGTGTAACTTGGCTTGAAACATTGTTAGTGGAATCAAGAGAACTACTAGAAGCAACAACATTGGATTTAGCATGGTTATTGTTACTACTAGATGAAGAATTTTTCTTATGCTTGTCATGCTTAGTTTTAATGGGAGGCAAGAAATTAGACAAGAGAAGTCGTTTGGCAAGATATGAAGAACTTTTCTTTCGAAGATCGTCATTGATTGCTTTTAGAAACTCATGTTCTTGCTCTAGAGTGAGCTTCTCGAAGCGTAGCTTCTCATGAGATCTTAGGAGCTCTCTATGATCTTCTTGAGTTGTTTCATGAGCTAACTTAAGAGTGTTTAGTTCTTTAGTTAGACGCTCAATCTCCTTCATAGCATTGTCATTCAACTCTTCTCGACTATAAAGACTACTAGCATGTTCATCATTACTATGTTCATTGGATTTATCATGTAAGAGCTCATCTTCACCAAGCAAGTCATCCTCATCAGTATCAAAGTCAATGAATTCAGGGTGTGATACCTTGGGGCCTTTAGCCATGAAGCATCTTCCAATTCCCTCATTTGGTGAATCAAATAAGTCGTAGGAGTTGGAGTTGGAGGATACGAGAGCAAGACCGCAACACCTTCATCTTGATCAGTCGGAGTTGGAGTGATAGCTTCTTTCGGATTGATTGTCGGAGTCGGAGCCGAGACCCATTCACCTACATGAGCTTGATGTTTCCTTCTTGTGTAGCTCCTTGATGACTTGTCTTTCCTCTCCGAATCCTTGCTTCTCCGAGAGGGTCTTCGCTCATAACGATCATCTCTACTCCTTCTCTCATTCCGAGGTGACTCATCTCTTGAGCTTCTTCTTCTTGGAGATTCTTCTCTTCTCTTGTGGGGAGCCGAACACTCATTTGAGTAGTGTCCGGTCTTCCACAATTGTAGCAGCTTCGATCACGACTAGAAGATCTCTTTTCATCATATGATCTAGACTTTGAGCTTCTCTCTTTGCTTCTACTCTTGTAGAATTTGTTGAAGTTCTTGACCATTAGGCTTATCTCTTCATTGGAAACTAGCTTGTCACTTGAGGTTGTGGGAGCATCACTTGTAGCTTTGTAAGCACCACTTGACTTGTTGTGAAGCTCTTCCTTATCTTTAAGTGTCATCTCATGAGCAACAATTCTTCCAATGACTTCGGTTGGCTTGAGATTCTTGTAGTTTGGCATCATTTGGATCAAAGTGCACACGGTATCATACTTTCCATCCAAAGCTCTGAGAATCTTCTTGATGATGAATCGGTCGGTCATTTCTTCGCTTCCTAAGCCGGCAATCTCATTTGTGATGAGAGCAAGCCTAGAGTACATTTCAGCGACTCCTTCACATTCCTTCATCTTGAACTTGTCAAGTTGACCTTGAAGAACATCTAGCTTTGATTCCTTCACGGACTCGGTACCTTCGTGCATTTCAACCAAAGTATCCCAAATCTCTTTTGCATTCTCAAGACGGCTGATTTTGTTGAACTCCTCGACACAAGGCATTGAAGAGAATGTCACAAGCTTGAGCATTGTTTTGCAACATCCGCAATTCATCCGCTGTAGCTTCGCGATCCGAACTTTTCCTTCCTCAAGAATTCACCTTGCATACCAACACAAATAATGCCCCATGCGGCTGGGTTATGGCCAAGAATATGCATTTTCATTTTATGCTTCCAACTAGCAAAGTTTGTACCATCAAAGTAAGGACCTCTACTTAAAATTACCCTCACTAGACGCCATACTCTCCTAGGTTGTGAAACCAAGCTTATGGAGTCCAATGCAATGGAAACCAATACAATGGAGACCAATGCTCTGATACCACTTGTAGGATCGAAAGTATGTCTAGAGGGGGGGTGATTAGACTACTTGACAATATAAAAATTCAGCCTTTTGACAAAGACAAGTTTTTGGCAGATTCACAATGATGATCAAGTCAAGTATCACCCTACACATGCAATTCTAGAGTATAGGCAGCGGAAAGTAAATTGCACATGTAGTAAAGAGAAGTGGAGAAGAGCAAACGCAATTTTGGAGACGCGGAGATTTTTCTCGTGGTTCCGATAGGTGGTGCTATCGCACTTCCACGCTGATGGAGACTTCAACCCACGGAGGGTAACGGCTGCGAGAGTCCACGGAGGGCTCCACCCACGAAGGGTCCACGAAGAAGCAACCTTGTCTATGCCATCATGGCCTACGCCCACGGAGGGCTAGCCTTACTCGGGGTAGATCTTCACGAAGTAGGCGATCTCCTTGCCCTTACAAACTTCTTGGTTCAACTCCACATCTCGACGGAGGCCCCAAGCGACACCTAACCAATCTAGGAGGCACCACCTCCAAAAGGTAATAGATGGTGTTGATGATGATGAACACCTTGCTCTTGTGCTTCAAATGATAATCTCCCCAACACTCAACTCTCCTCACTGATTTGGCTGTGGTGGAAGAAAGGATTGAGTGGAAAGCAACTTGGGAAGGCTAGAGATCAAGCTTCATATGGTGGGAGTGGAGCAACTTGATCTCAACACAAGGGTAGGTAGTTCTCTTCTCGTAAATGTAAGGTAGGAGTGGTAGTTCTTTCGATGGCTCTCTCCACGAATGAAGAGGGGTGGAGGGTATTTATAGCCTCCACACAAAATCCAACCGTTACACACATTTGACCAATCTCGGTGGGACCGAAGTTGACAACTCGGTGAGACCGCAAGTTCAAATCATGTGAACGTTGGGATTTTCGGTGGGACCGAATATACAATCTCGGTTAGTCCGATTCGTGCAAAGACAAGAGCTTGCCAATCTCGGTGGGACCGACTTCATCATCTCGGTGACACCGATTTGATGACAAAAGGTTACAGAAGCTTGGCAACTCAAGTTTCGGTGAGACCGAGTTCAGAATCGGAAAATCCGAAATTTCTAGGGTTTGGCTTTGTGGCTGAGGTGGTTCATCTCGGTGTGACTGGGTTTAGGAAATCGGTGGGACCGAGATTACTTATGAGTGTATATGGTAGTGAAAGTTGCTGATAGTTTAGGAGATGTATCACTAAGCACTTTGAGCAACCAGATCATCATCATAACCTCATCCCCTTTTAATAGTATTGGCTTTCCTATAGACTCAATGTGATCTTGGATCACTAAACCAAAAATGGAGTCTTGAGCTTTTGCCAATGCTTGCCTTAGCATTTTGAGGGGTCCACTTCTTCAGTCCTTGCCATACCCATATCACTGAACTTTCTGAAATGATTCTCAAGAAACTATTAGTTCAATGATATATATGTTGTTGTTAATTACCAAAACCACCCGGGGATTAGTTGCACTTTCAAGAAGCTGTATCCGGAGGAAGATTTTTCTGCTCCAAACTAGGTTCGCCACGAGCCTATTGAAGGAAATATGCCCTAGAGGCAATAATAAAGTTATTATTTATTTCCTTATATCATGATAAATGTTTATTATTCATGCTAGAATTGTATTAACCGGAAACATAATACATGTGTGAATATCTAGACAAACAGAGTGTCACTAGTATGCCTCTACTTGACTAGCTTGTTAATCAAAGATGGTTATGTTTCCTAACCATGGACAAAGAGTTGTTATTTGATTAACGGGATCACATCATTAGTTGAATGATTTGATTGACATGACCCATTCCATTAGCTTAGCACCCGATCCTTTAGTATGTTGCTATTGCTTTCTTCATGACTTATACATGTTCCTATGACTATGAGATTATGCAACTCCCGTTTACCGGAGGAACACTTGTGTGCTACCAAACGTCACAACGTAACTGGGTGATTATAAAGGTGCTCTACAGGTGTCTCCAAAGGTACTTGTTGGGTTGGCGTATTTCGAGATTAGGATTTGTCACTCCGAATGTCGGAGAGGTATCTCTGGGCCCTCTTGGTAATGCACATCACTTAAGCCTTGCAAGCATTGCAACTAATGAGTTAGTTGCGAGATGATGTATTACGGAACGAGTAAAGAGACTTGCGGTAACGAGATTGAACTAGGTATTGGATACCGACGATCGAATCTCGGCAAGTAACATACCGATGACAAAGGGAACAACGATGTTGTTATGCGGTTTGACCGATAAAGATCTTCGAGAATATGTAGGAACCAATATGGGCATCTAGGTCCCGCTATTGGTTATTGACCGAGACGTGTCCTACCATGTCTACATTGTTCTCGAACCGTAGGGTCCACACGCTTAAGGTTTCGATGATAGTTTTATTATGAGTTTATGAGTTTTGATGTACCAAGGAGTTCGAGTTCCGGATGAGATCGGAGACATGACGAGGAGTCTCAAATGGTGGAGACTTAAAGATTGATATATTGGACGACTATATTCGAGTTCGAAAGGTTCCGAGTGATTCGGTATTTTTGAGTACCGAGAGTTACGGAATTCGCCGGGAGAAGTATTGGGCCTTATTGGGCCCTCAAGGAAAGAGAGAGGGCTGCCTAGGGCAGGCAAGACGCCCCCCATGGCCTAGTCCGAATTGGACTAGGGAGGCCGCACCCTCCTTCCTTCCCTTCTCTCTTCCCTTCCTAGTCTCCTACTCCTAATACATGGATGGTCTCCTAGTTGGACTAGGAAAGGGGGAATCCTACTCCCGGTGGGAGTAGGACTCCCCAAGGGCGCGCCATAGTAGAGGGCCGGCCCTCCCCTCCTCCACTCCTTTATATACGGGGTAGGGGGCACCCCATGGACACACAAGTTGATCATTGAGATCGTTCCTTAGCCGTGTCGCGGTGCCCCCTCCACGATATTACACCTCGGTCATATTGTAGCAGTGCTTAGGCGAAGCCCTACGACAGGAGAAGATCAAGATCGTCACCACGCCGTCGTGCTGACGGAACTCCTCCCCGCGCCTCTGCTGGATCGGAGATCGGGGTGCGTCATCGAGCTGTATGTGTGTCAAGAACTCGGAGGTGCCGGAGTAATGGTGCTTGGATCGGTTGGACCGGGAGGACGTACGACTACTTCCTCTATGTTGCGTCAACGCTTTCGCTTCGGTCTACGAGGGTACGTAGACAACACTCTCCCCTCTCGTTGCTATGCATCACCATGATCTTGCGTGTGCGTAGGAAATTTTTGAAATTACTACGTTCCCCAACAATGGCATCCGAGCCTAGGTTTTATGGTTTGATGTTATATGCACGAGTAGAACACAAGTGAGTTGTGGGCGATATAAGTCATACTTGCTTACCAAAGATGTCATACTTTGGTTGGCGGTATTGTTGGATGAAGCAGCCGGACCGACATTACGCCAGACGCTTACGCGAGACTGGTTTTACCGCCGTGCTTTGCACACAGTGACCGGGCGGTGTCGGTTTCTCAACTTTAGTTGAACTGAGTGTGGCTACGCCCGGTCCTTGCGAAGGTTAAAACAGCACCAACTTGACAAACTATCGTTGTGGTTTTGATGCGTAGGTAAGAACGGTTCTTGCTCAGCCCGTAGGAGCCACGTAAAATTTGCAACAACAAAGTAGAGGATGTCTAACTTGTTTTTGCAGGGCATGTTGTGATGTGATATGGTCAAGACGTGATAAGATATAAGTTGTTGTATGAGATGATCATGTTTTGTTGAAGTTATCGACAATCGGCGTAAGCCCTATGGATGTCTCTTTGTTGCATAAGATGCAAGTGCCAAATAATTGCTTTACTTTATCGCTATACGATAGCAATAGTTGCAAGAGCAATAGTTGGTGAGACAACCATGTGATGACACATTGATATAGATCAAGATGATGAAGATCATGGTGTCGTGCGGTGACGATAGAGATCATGACAAGACTTTGGAGATGGAGATCAAAGGCGCAAGATGATCATGGCCATATCATGTCACATATTTTGATTGCATATGATGTTTATCTATTATACATCTTATTCTTGCTTTGATTGACGATAGCATTTTAAGATGATCTCTCACTAATTATCAAGAAGTGTTCTCCCGAGTATGCACCATTGCCAAAGTTCGTCGTGCCTGCACACCACGTGATGATCGGGTGTGATAAGCTCTACGTCCATCTACAACGGGTGCAAGCCAGTTTTGCACACACGGAATACTCAGGTTAAACTTGACGAGCCTAGCATATGCAGATATGGCCTCGGAACACGGAGACCGAAAGGTCGAGCGTGAATCATATAGTAGATATGATCAACATAAGATGTTCACCATTGAAAACTACTCCATCTCACGTGATGATCGGTTATGGTTTAGTTGATTTGGATCACGTGATCACTTAGATGACTAGAGAGATGTCTGTCTAAGTGTGAGTTCTTAAGTAATATGATTAATTGAACTTAAATTTATCATGAACTTAGTCCCGTAGTATTTTGCAAATTATGTTGTAAGATCAATAGCTTGCGTTGTTGCTTTCATATGTTTATTTTGATATGTTCCTAGAGAAAACTGTGTTGAAAAATGTTAGTAGCAATAATGTGGATTGGATCCGTGATCTGAGGTTTATCCTCATTGCTGCGCAGAAGAATTATGTCCTTGATGCACCGCTAGGTGACAAACCTATTGCAGGAGCAGATGCAGACGTTATGAACGTTTGGCTAGCTCAATATGATGACTACTTGATAGTTTTGTGCACCATGCTTTATGGCTTAGAATCGGGACTTCAAAGATGTTTTGAACGTCATGGACCATATGAGATGTTCCAGGAGTTGAAGTTAATATTTCAAGCAAATACCCAAGTTGAGAGATATGAAGTCTCCAAAAAGTTCTATAGCTAAAAGATGGAGGAGAATCGCTCAACTAGTGAGCATGTGCTCGATTGTCCAGGTACTACAATCGCTTGAATCAAGTGGGAGTTAATCTTCCAGATAAGATAGTGATTGACAGAATTCTCTAGTCACCATCACCAAGTTAGTAGAACTTCGTGATGAACTATAGTATGCAAGGGATGATGAAAATGATTCCCAAGTTTTTTCATGATGATGAAATCGATGAAGGTAGAAATCAAGAAAGAACATCAAGTTTTGATGGTTAACAAGACCACTAGTTTCAAGAAAAGGGCAAAGGGATAGAAGGGAACTTCAAGAAGAACGGCAAGCAAGTTGTTGCTCAAGTGAAGAAGCCCAAGTCTGGACCTAAGCCCGAGACTAAGTGCTTCTACCGCAAAGGGACTGGTTCTCGAAGCGAACTACCCCAAGTATTCGGCGGATAAGAAGGATGGCAAAGTAAACAAAGGTATATTTGATATACATGTTATTGATGTGTACTTTACTAGTGTTTATAGCAACCCCTCGGTATTTGGTACTGGTTCGGTTGCTAAGAGTAGTAACTCAAACGGAGTTGCGTAATAAATGTAAACTAGTTAAGGGTGAAGTGACGATGTGTGTTGAAAGTAGTTTCAAGATTGATATGATCATCATCGCACACTCCTATACTTTCGGGATTAGTGTTGAACCTAAATAAATGTTATTTGGTGTTTGCGTTGAGCATGAATATGATTTGATCGTGTTTATTGCAATACGGTTATTCATTTAAGTAAGAGAATAAACTGTTGTTCTGTTTACATGAATAAAACCTTATATGGTTACACACCCAATGAAAATGGTTCATTGGATCTCGATCGTAGTGATACACATATTCATAATATTGAAATCAAAAGATGCAAAGTTAATAATGATAATGCAACTTATTTGTGGCACTGCCATTTAGGTCATAATGGTGTAAAGCGCATGAAGAAACTCCATGCTGATGGGATTTTGGAATCACTTGATTATGAATCACTTGATGCTTGCCAACCATGCCTCATGGGCAAGATGACTAAGACTCCGTTCTCCGGAACAGTGGAGCGAGCAACTGACTTATTGGAAATAATACATACTGATGTATGCGATCCAATGAGTGTTAAGGCTCATGGCGGGTATCGTTATTTTCGACCTTCACAGATGATTTGAGCAGATATGGGTATATCTACTTGATGAAACATAAGTCTGAAACATTTGAAAAGTTCAAAGAATTTCATAGTGAAGTGGAAAATCATCGTGACAAGAAAATAAGGTTTCTACGATCTGATCGCAGAGACAAATATTTGAGTTACGAGTTTGGTCTTCAATTAAGACAATGTGGAATAGTTTCACAAATTCATGCCACCTGGAACACCACATCATAATGGTGTGTCCGAACGTCATAACCGTACTTTATTGGATATAGTACAATCTATGATGTTTCTTACCGATTTACCAATATCGTTTTGGGATCATGCATTAGAGACAGCTGCATTCACGTTAAATAGGGCACCATCTAAATCCGTTGAGACGACACTATATGAACTGTGGTTTAGCAAGAAACCAAAGTTGTCGTTTCTTAAAGTTTGGGGCTGCGATGCTTATGTGAAAAAGTTTCATCCTGATAAGCTCAAACCCAAATCGGAGAAGTGCGTCTTCATAGAATACCCAAAGGAAATTGTTGGGTACACCTTCTATCACAGATCCAAAGGCAAAACATTCATTGCTAATAAATGGATCCTTTCTAGAGAAGGAGTTTCTCTCAAAAGAAGTGAGTGGGAGGAAAGTAGAACTTGATGAGGTAATTGTACCTTCTCCCTTATTGGAAAGTAGTTCATCACAGAAATCTGTTCCTGTGACTACTACACCAATTAGTGAGGAAGCTAATGATGATGATCATGTAACTTCAGATCAAGTTACTACCGAATCTCGTAGGTAAACCAGAGTGAGATCCGCACCAGAGTGGTATGGTAATCCTGTTCTGGAAGTCATGTAACTAGACCATGATGAACCTACGAACTATGAGGAAGCGATGATGAGCCCAGATTCCACGAAATGGCTTGAGGCCATGAAATCTGAGATGAGATCCATGTATGAGAACAAAGTGTGGACTTTGGTGGAGTTGCCCGATGATCGGCAAGCCATAGAAAATAAATGGATCTTCAAGAGGAAGACGGACGCTGATAGTAGTATTACTATCTACAAAGCTAGACTTGTCGAAAAAGGTTTTGACAAAGTTCAAGATGTTGAATACAATGAGATTTTCTCACTCGTGACGATGCTTAAAAGTCTGTCCGAATCATGTTAGCAATTGCCGCATTTTATGAAATCTGGCAAATGGATAAACAAAACTGCATTCCTTAATGGAGTTATTAAAGAAGAGTTGTATGTGATGCAACCAAGAGGTTTTGTCGGTCCTAAAGGTGTTAACAAAATGTGCATCTATGGACTGGTGCAAGCATCTCGGAATTGGAATATACGCTTTCATAAGTTGATCAAAGCATATAGTTTATACAGACTTGCAGTGAAGCCTGTATTTACTAGAAAGTGAGTGGGAGCACTACAGCATTTCTGATAAGTATATGTGAATAAAATATTGTAGATCGGAAATAATGTAGAATTATTCTGCAAAGCATAAAGGAGTGTTTTGAAAGGAGTTTTTCAAAGAAAGACCTCGGTAAAGCTGCTTACACATTAAGCATCAAGATCTATAGAGATAGATCAAGACGCTTGATAAGTTTTTTCAATGAGTACATACCTTGACAAGATTTTGAAGTAGTTCAAAATAGAACAGTCAAAGAAAGAGTTCTTGCCTGTGTTACAAGGTGTGAAATTGAGTAAGACTCAAACCTGACCACGGCAGAAGATAGAAAGAGAATGAAAGTCATTTCCTATGCCTTGGCCATAGGTTCTATAAAGTATGCCATGCTGTGTACCAGATCTATTGTATACCCTGCACTGAGTTTGGCAAGGGAGTACAATAGTGATCTAGGAGTAGATCACTGGACAGCGGTCAAAATTATCCTTAGTGGAATAAGGATATGTTTCTCGATTATGGAAGTGACAAAAGGTTCGTCGTAAAGGGTTACGTCGATGCAAGTTTTTGACACCGATCTGGATGACTCTAAGTCTCGATCTAGATACATATTGAAAGTGGGAGCGATTAGCTAGAGTAGCTAGTGCAGAGCATTGTAGACATAAAAAATTACAAAATACATAACGAATCTGAATGTGAAAGACCCGTTGACTAAGATTCTCTCACAAGCAAAACATGATCACACCTAAGTACTCTTTGGGTGTTAATCACATAGCGATGTGAACTAGATTACTGAATCTAGTAAACCCTTTGGATGTTGGTCACATGGCGATGTGAACTATGGGTGTTAATCACATGATGATGTGAACTATCAATGTGAATCACATGGTGATGTGATCTAGATTATTGACTCTAGTGCAAGTGGGAGACTGAAGGAAATATGCCCTAGAGGCAATAATAAAGTTATTATTTATTTCCTTATATCATGAAAAATGTTTATTATTCATGCTAGAATTGTATTAACCGGAAACATAATACATGTGTGAATATATAGACAAACAGAGTGTCACTAGTATGCCTCTACTTGACTAGCTTGTTAATCAAAGATGGTTATGTTTCCTAACCATGGACAAAGAGTTGTTATTTGATTAACGGGATCACATCATTAGTTGAATGATCTGATTGACATGACCCATTCCATTAGCTTAGCACCCGATCATTTAGTATGTTGCTATTGCTTTCTTCATGACTTATACATGTTCCTATGACTATGAGATTATGCAACTCCCGTTTACCGGAGGAACACTTTGTGTGCTACCAAACGTCACAATGTAACTGGGTGATTATAAAGGTGCTCTACAGGTGTCTCCAAAGGTACTTGTTGGGTTGGCGATTTGAGATTAGGATTTGTCACTCCGAATGTCGGAGAGGTATCTCTGGGCCCTCTCGGTAATGCACATCACTTAAGCCTTGCAAGCATTGCAACTAATGAGTTAGTTGCGAGATGATGTATTACGGAACGAGTAAAGAGACTTGCCGGTAACGAGATTGAACTAGGTATTGGATACCGACGATCGAATCTCGGGCAAGTAACATACCGATGACAAAGGGAACAACGTATGTTGTTGTGCGGTTTGACCGATAAAGATCTTTGTAGAATATGTAGGAACCAATATGGGCATCCAGGTCCCGCTATTGGTTATTGACCGGAGACGTGTCTCGGTCATGTCTACATTGTTCTCGAATCGTAGGGTCCACACGCTTAAGGTTTCGATGACAGTTTTATTATGAGTTTATGAGTTTTGATGTACCGAAGGAGTTCGGAGTCCCGGATGAGATCGGGGACATGACGAGGAGTCTCGAAATGGTCGAGACGTAAAGATCGATATATTGGACGACTATATTCGGAGTTCGAAAGGTTCCGAGTGATTCGGGTATTTTTCGGAGTACCGGAGAGTTACGGGAATTCGCCGGGGAGAAGTATTGGGCCTTATTGGGCCCTGCGGGAAAGAGAGAGGGGCTGCCTAGGGCAGGCCGCGCGCCCCCCCATGGCCTAGTCCGAATTGGACTAGGGGGAGGGGCCGCACCCCCTCCTTCCTTCCCTTCTCTCTTCCCCTTCCTTGTCTCCTACTCCTAAAACATGGAAGGTCTCCTAGTTGGACTAGGAAAGGGGGAATCCTACTCCCGGTGGGAGTAGGACTCCCCAAGGCGCGCCATAGTAGAGGGCCGGCCCTCCCCTCCTCCACTCCTTTATATACGGGGGTAGGGGGCACCCCATGGACACACAAGTTGATCATTGAGATCGCTCCTTAGCCGTGTGCGGTGCCCCCCTCCACGATATTACACATCGGTCATATTGTAGCAGTTCTTAGGCGAAGCCCTGCGACAGGAGAACATCAAGATCGTCACCACGCCATCGTGCTGACGGAACTCCTCCCCGCCTCTGCTGGATCGGAGATCGGGCGCCATCGAGTTGTACGTGTGTCAAGAACTCGGAGGTGCCGAATAACAAAGCTTGGATCGGTTGGACCGGAGGACGACGCCTACTTCCTCTATGTTGCGTCAACGCTTCGCTTCGGTCTACGAGGGTACGTAGACAACACTCTCCCCTCTCGTTGCTATGCATCACCATGATCTTGCGTGTGCGTAGGAAATTTTTTGAAATTACTACGTTCCCCAACACCGATCAAGCTGCGTTAGAAGAACAAGTGGGCAAATACCACTACCAGGGCTGAGGCTGAGGCTGATGGGATGAATATGGATGAGGACGAGGTTGAGGAGGAGGAGGCTGAGGACAGTTCTGCGGGGGTACGCTCCTCCATCGACTGAGCCCTTTTGGGCTAAGAAGCTGAAGGCAAAGATGAAAGACCCTGTTCTGCATGCAGGCCAAGGGGCAGTACAGGATTCATGTTGCTTCCAAGGAGAGTCGCCAACACAACAATAGGATCTTGAGGACGTTTAGCGAGATCGGGGAGAGCGGGTCAGAGAAGAACATCACTCCTGAGGCTGACTGGATGTCCAAGCAGGGCTATCAGTGGACCGAGTTAGAGGAGGAGTCCATTCCCGCCGCCGAGACCAATGAGGAGCGTGTTGGGTGATCTCTGCAGAGGATGCTACCACCTGTGTCGTAGGTGTCCTCTTTGCCTTTTTGGTGTCTCGATGCCAAAGGGGGAGAGAGTGTAGGATTTTCTTTCGTGTCTCTTTGTTTTCGTTTCGTTGGACCTTTGTTCGTGTTGCTTTGGTTTTTTGGTTTGCGTTTGTGTTCGTGTGTGTCCCGGAGACTATCATATGGTGTAATACATATGCACTTAAGCTTATCTTATTATCTATTATGCTTAGTAGTTTGTGAGTCGATGCTATCTTGTGCCCTTTACTTTATGCTCATATTCAATACCTTGCCTCCATGCTTAGTGTCATTTATATATTGTTGCAAGGAGTGCCTTGTCTATAAAATATAGGGGGAGTGTTGATCCTGGTATGTGTGACGTGCAGTCCAAAGCATATATATATAGAGTGCACACATCTAGGGGGGGCTATCTATATTTTGTAGACGTTGGGTTTGCTTATGTTCATTTTTGTACACTTATGTGCAAATCCCGTATTGTCATCAATCCACCAAAAGGGGGGAGATTGTAAGGGCATATTTCTCCCTATGTGGTTTTGGTGATTGATAACAATGCATTTTGCGGACTAATCATGTGCATTAAGCATTTCAGATATCTCATGTCTAGGAACACGATGATTCGGTGCCCCTCGGAGCCTAAGTGAAGACGGTGTTTCTCTATGTTTCTTTTCGGCGGATTTGAGTCGTAGCAAAGCCGTACTATTAAGAGGGGGTCCGTGTCGGAAAGGTTAGGGTGGAATCAACACGTACATGTCTGTTCCTTTGCACCACCTTTCCTTTGGAGCACCGACCTCGTGCCTTTGCAAAATGAAGGACTCCAAGTGGTATTGTACTGTGGCATGCGGTAGTACTGCTCAAGGGAGCAGTAGTACCGCAGTGGCCCACGGTAGTATCGGCCGGGGACGCGGTAGTACCGCGCAATGCGGTAGTACCGCTCCGCAGGTGCGGTAGTACCATGGGCTCTAGCCCAGCATAGTAACACGCGTGGAAGTAGCTAGGGGCGGATGTAATTTTTTACATCCGCGCCCCACGTGGTAGTACCGCTCCCTGCATGCGGTAGTACCGTGTCGGATTTTTGCATAGATCGAAACTCAACGGTAGTAGCCACGGATGTAATTTTATTAGTCCATGCCTTCCCAGCCTAGTCGAACCCTGCCTTACGGTAGTACCGCAAGGACGCGCGGTAATACCGCTCTGACGGTTCTACCACTCGTTGCGTCAACGCAACAGGGCCTCAACTGCCGCGGGAGCGGTAGTACCGCAAGTTAGTGCGGTAGTACCGCATGTCGCGGGCTGAATAAGTGGGTAACGGTTGGATTTTTCCTCTCACTATATAAGGGGGGTCTTCTTCTCCAAGTTTATCACCTCTTCCATCCCTAAGCTCCATTGTTGCTCCAAGCTCCATTTTCACCCGATCTCTCTCCCTAGCCAATCAAACTTGTTGATTCTCTAGGGATTGGTTGAGAATGCCACGATCTACACTTCCACCAAGAGAAATTTGATTCCCCCCACTAATCCCTTGCGGATCTTGTTACTCTTGGGCGTTTGAGCACCCTAGACGGTTGAGGTCACCGCGGAGCCATATTCCATTTTGGTGAAGCTTCGTGGTGTCGTTGGGAGCCTCCAATTAAGTTTTGGAGATTGCCCCAACCTTGTTTGTAAAGGTTCGGTCGCCGCCTCCAAGGGCACCGATAGTGGAATCACGGCATCTCACATTGTGTGAGGGCGTGAGGAGAATACGGTGGCCCTAGTTGCTTCTTGGGGAGCATTGTGCCTCCACACCGCTCCAACGGAGACGTACTTCCTCTCAAAGGGAAGGAACTTCAGTAACACACCCTCGTCTCCACCAACTCCACTCTTGGTTATCTCTCTCCTTTACTTGTGCAATCTTATATTGTGTTGTATCCCTTGCTTGCTTGTGTGCTTGTTGTTGTTGCATCATATAGGTTGCTCACCTAGTTGCATATCTAGACAACCTACTTTGATGCAAAGTTTAATTTGATAAAGAAAAGATAAAAATTGTTAGTTGCCTATTCATCCCCCCCCCCTAGTCAACTATATCGATCCTTTCACCTAGCAAAACCACCCTGACCAGCAGCAGCGCCACCACATGAGTTAAATTGATATACTGCATTTCTGACCACACACGTGGTGTTTTTCAATGGTGAAGTCACATCTTCTCCTTTCTCCACATCCTCTTCTTCTTCCTCTCATTCTTCATCTCTTCTAACTCCAGAACAGCCCGCATTGCCACTCTTCGGGGGTGCACTCCCCCAGCTCTTGCGATTCCCCGATCATCTAAGCTTCTCCCCATATGGTGGGAAGCCATCAGCATCACGTTCCCCTGGTTCTGGGCAGAAAGCTTCCGCATGGCCAAGGCGGGCACATGAAAAGCAGAAGTACCGCAGTCCCTCATACTGAATATCATACATGATAGTTTCCTTGGTTCTGGCCGATTCCAACTGCACCCATCTCATCAAAGGTTCCTGGACTTTAATCCATACTCGTGCTCTGAGTGATTCTCCAAATGCAAAGCCCTTCGAATCCACATCTAGCTTAATTACTTCTCCCACCATGCCCGCAATCCTCTCCGGCCATGGCGGATACCGGAGATTAAACAACAGATTTATCACCGGAGCCCATATCTACAACTTTTCAAACTTCCAATCAGAGGGCCAGGATCTGCAGTCAAACAGCTCTAGGATCACCGCGTGTTTCCCTACCATCCACGGCCTGCGTCCGTAGATGCCATCTCTATCGCGTTGGGTCTCCAGATTTGCCACAAACCTGTTTTCTCCTACCGGATTGAAATCTAGTCCCCGTGGGTTCCCCCACGCAGGACGAAGGGCCTCCCAATTGTGTTAACATGGAGAAATTTCCGGTGCATAACCTTCCCCACCAGCGCCCACTGGGGGGCCGATCCTTCATCCTCCCGATCATCCACCACCAGCTTCATGTTCTCCTTCTCTGTCAGCTTCATCTTCTCCATCATATGTTCCACCGTTCTCTTGATTTCCTTGATTCCTCCGACGCCATGTTGATTCTCCCAAACCCTAGATGCCGCCCCTCCTCGCGCTCCAAGGGTGGATAGGTGCACAACCTCCCATCACCCCGAGAGCAGCAGCAGGAGATGCGCCGATCAAGGCTCGAAGGAGTGTCGACCGCGTCCAGGGTAGCTCGCGAGCGTGTCGTAGATCGGAATCGCCACCGCCGTCGCCTGTCCTGCCACTAAACCCTAGAAACGGTTCGTGCTCTCCAGCAATTATATTTTACTATCTCTATTTGCATGCTCTAAAAGTTATGGTACCAGAGGCCCGGAACAACCGAACAAGGCAAGCGGAATAAGTATTTCAAGCGAATCACAAACACAATATCAATTATTTTTTTGCATGGTTGCAGAAAAGAAAAGGAAGAATTGTGCCAAGGATCAATATTAAAATCTCTAAATTCACATTATGCCTCATCATTATATAACATGCAAGATAAACAAGACACCCGGTTCTTAATTTATTACATTCAATCAAAATCCACATCCATCCAAATTGTCTCTGCTCCTTTTTATCTTTATTAGATTTCACCTTATTCATTTTCTGTCTGGTTTCCCTTCTGGCCTTTGCGGCCCTGATTGATCCACGAGGCGAAGGCATCCAGGGTCCTCGAGTCAGAGCGGTAGTGCTTCTGCGTGAACTCGAGGAATTCACGCCAAGTGAAGTCCGGGTACGCGCGCGGGCGGCCGTCGACGGCGAGCAGCTCGGCCGGCGGCGCAACAAGGCGGTCCAGCTGCGGGTTGAGGAAGAAGGTGAGCGACCTGCGGGCCAGGCTGCTGTTGACGACGGCGCGGTGGAGGCAGCTGATGTGGCGCCCGTTGGTGAGCGCGGAGAAGGTGTCGCCGATGTTGACGACGAAGGCGTCGCTCCGGGGCCGCACGGCGCGCCACGCGCCGCCGGTGAACACCTCCAGCCCGCCGACGTCGTCCTGGTGGAGCAGCGTCAGCGACGTCGGGTCGTGGTGCGGGCCCGTGCCCAGCGTCAGGTGAGGCTGCTGGCACGGCGGGTAGTGGTTCAGCCTCATCAGGGAGTCGTCGCCGGAAAAGAAGCCGCGCAGCCCGCCGCGGCGGAGGCCCAGGCACGCCGCCAGGACGTCCGTGACGTCCAGCGCCAGGCGTGTCATCTCGTCGCAGTACTCCTGCCACACCTCTCTGCATGCAGGCATGCATATCCAAGCATAAATATGCGTGCACTCATTCCACACTATGGTTTGACTTCATGCCAAAAATGTAGGCCTTTGCTGAACTTTTTCTAGGGCCATCTTCTGCTAGCTCAGATGCGGCTCTACTTCTACACTGCTTCTACTTCAAGATTCCTTGTCGTTATGGGTACTTGTAAGACAAGTTTGGCCTTTTGTAATGAAAAATCAGGGGACGATCGTCCTCTTGTACATATCACTAAAAAGGTAATAACGTCGTATATGCATGGATTGGTTTGGAAAGCAATAGCGGCTATGGCTAGCATACCAAATGACGCATGGATTTAGTTAGAAAGAGAGTGATGTAAGTGGGTGCATACCCCATGTGACGGTACTCCTCGCCGAGCACGCCGACGAAGTAGTCGACGACCTTGCGGGCGCCCTCCGGTGCGGCGGAGCAGTGGAAGGACATGGTCTCCTTCCAGGGGAGCTTGCTGCCGAACCGCCCCACGAAGCTGCCGGCGTACCCGTGGTTCTCGCCGAGGCGCCGCTGCGCGCGCTGCTTCTCGGCGAGGGGCAGCGCGTAGAAGGCGTCGCAGCACTGGTACGCCTTGGCGAGCAGCGCCGGGTCCACGCCGTGGTTCACCACCTGGAAGAACCCGTGCTTCTCGCACGCAGCGGCGAGGTCATGGAGGCCGGCAGCGCCGTCGCCAGCCAGGAACCCGGCGAGGTCGACGACGGGGACGGCGATCTCCTCCACGCCGTCGACGGACGGGGCCTCGTCGGCAGGCCAGACGAACTGCGGCGGGATGTCGTCCTTCCGGCTCAGGACCGCCGCGTCGAACACGAGGGTGGCCATTCGCGTACGCTGAATCTGGTGGGCCGGCCGATCGATGGCGATCGAGGTGGACTGGCGCGGCGGCGGTTTTGCACGCCACGAGAGTTGCAAGCTTGGCTTGGTTGGTGCTTCGCAGGTGGATGCCTCGCGTGTGTATATATACTGACAATGTGAGACGGCGGAGAAGGATCGAGATGGTGTAATCGGCGTTTCGTGCCTCCAGTGCCGCGATCACGCACGTGTCCCAGGAGGGCTAGCCATTTTTGGGAAAGGTTAATGAGCAGTTAATATCGTCTCTATCCAATATCCATGGAAATCTATATGCACGTGTCAAAAAAAAGATACTAGCAAATACTCCCTCCGATCCTAAATATAAGTCATTTTATAGATTCCACTATGGACTATATACAGAGCAAAATGACTGAATCTGCATTCTAAAATATGTCTATATACATCTGTATGTAATCTGTAATGGAATCTTTAAAAAGACTTACATTTACGAACGGTGGGAGTATTTTTCTTTTGACATGCAAAGATAATGCGCATTCTTTACACAAAATTAACGTGGTTCTATACTAAAAAAAAACTACTACATTTTGTAGTATGTGTAGAAAACCTTAGACGCCTCCCCCAACAATGAAACCCCCGTGGGCCGGCCCCAGGCATGTACAGCCGATGCAACAACTGCACAGGGCCGCAACCCAGATATTCAGCCTATGGCCCAACAAAAACATATACTCCCTCCGTCCGAAAATACTTGTCACCAAAATGGATAAAAAAGGATGTATTTAGAACTAAATACGTCTAGATACGTCCCTTTTTGTTCATTTTGATGACAAGTATTTTTAGACAGATGGAGTATGTCTTTTCAGCCCACATAATAACAAGCATTCGACAGTGAAGTGCAAATTACTCAAGGCATTTTACTTGGCTAAATCCTATCTGCCGCAACTGATTGTCGGGGGGCGCTATGTACAACCTCCGTTTCATATTAAGTGACACTAATTTAGTACAACTCCGTTCCGGATTATCGCTTTAAGCGAGTAGCATGCTCGCATCGCTCGCGTCGATAGCTTCGCTTCGCTAGGTCAGAAGAAGTGATCCCTCATAGGATCCGATAAATGAGACAGGCCCAGGGCGCAGAAAACAGCGCTCGGTCGCTCCGCATAGAAGCAAGCATGAAATACGAAGCAACTATGGTGTGTCATTGCCAAGAAGTACTAGAACCAAAAGGTGGATTTCACCGCCTCAGGGGTTTACAATAATTAATGTTGATGCGTGTGTCGCGAGGAACCAGGAGAAGGGAGCTTTTGCTACTGTTTGCAAAGATGAGGAGGGCAATTACCTTGGTGCATCCACGATAGTGTTGAGAAGCTTGATCGAGCTGGAAACCCTAGAACATATGGCACATACCAGAAGATTTATACCTCCAAGAAGTGCAGGCAATTACTAATTGTGTTTTGACAGAGGATTACAAACGTGCTAGTTCGGTGACTATTGAAGACATAGGAGTGAACAAGGAGGGTTTCGGCGGGCTATGCATAGTGCTTGAGAAGAGGGAGACAGTGAAGCACAAGATCTTACAAAGGCTGCTAAATTCTTTAGAGCATGAACAGTATGTTTGGCTACTTGTCACACCCGATATTATTTATATTCGAAACATTACCTAAGTTGAACAAAAGTTTTTTACCCCCTAGGCAAGTGGCTTACTTCACAAAAAACATACATGTGCTACTTTAAGAACGGATTTCCTGCTTTTTTTTACTTTCTATATATTCCAGCAATTTCGAAATGTCAAATAAAAAATTCACACATTATAAAAATGTTCCTATATTCGAACAAAGTACATGAATTTTAAAATGTTGACAATTTTTTAAAAAAATCACGTATTAAAAAATAATCCCTAATATAAAAAATGTTCACGGATTTGAAATATATTCTTGAATTTGAAATATGTTTGAGTATTTGCAAAAGCTCATGAATTTGAAAATTGTTCATGTATTTCAGAACAATGTTTTGGAATTTGAAAAATTCCATGAGTTTAAATATTGTTCACATTTTTAGAAGTGTTCACGTTTTTTCATTATTTTAAAAAGATGTGCATGTATTTGAAAAATGCTCGTGACTTTAAAATAATGTTCACGGATTTGGAAAAGGTTTGCATATTTGAAAAATTTAAAGATTTTTGAATCCTGGATATTTCTGAATTTTGAGAATATTTGGAATAAAAAATCAAAAAGATCAAATAATATGAAAACTAAAAAAATAGCAAATGAAAAACAAAAAGAAAAAAGTAAAAAGAAACGAAGAAGAAGAAAGAAAAATAAGCCTTCTGGAACCTTTCTAAAACTGGACAGAAGGTTCCAGAAGTTTCACAAAATCTCCACTAAATGGGCGGGCCTGCTCCACATGTGCTGTAGGCGAGTGCTTCGAGCGATACATATCACTGGCACGGGTTGTCGACCGGACGCACACTACGAGCGAGGTGAGGTGAGGCCGGTCCATTTTAGCGTACGTGCACGTTCTCACCCAGTCTTGGGAACCATCTAGAAGGTTCCCGGACAGCTTTTTCTTTAACAGTTGTTTTCCCGTCTTACATTTTCGTTTTTTCAACTTATTTTTATTTTCCTTTAATTTTTTTAATTTCCACAATTTTTTAGAAAATCAAGATTTCATAAAAGAAGTTCGCAAAAAAAAATTAAACGCAATTTTTTCAAATATTCATGCTTTCAAAGTTGTATGGAGTTTCAAATCCTGTTCGCATTTTTGAAAAAAAAATGTTTTTTAAAAAATTGTTCGTGTTTTCCATTTTTTTTGGGAAATTTCAAAATCTTTCAGGATTTCAAAGTTTCTTCACATTGTTCAGAAATTGTCCATGTTTTCATAATATGTTAGAAATTTAAAAAAAAAACTCAAAATCACAGAAAAATTTGTTCGCATCTTTCAAAGAATGTTTTGGAATTTCAGAATTGTTTGCACTTTCAACAAATATTCGATACTTCAGAAAAATCACAATTTTCAAGAAGTATTTGAAAAAACTTCCAAATCTCGGCGCTGCAGTGTGTTCTTTAATATTTCTCACTTTCAGTCAATCATAAATAGATATTTGTTCTAGTGGCTAGTAGCATTCATTCAATAGTGCGAGGTCTTGAGTTCGAGTCTTTGCAACTCGCTTCTTTTTAGGGATGTTTATGTCGCACTAAAAAAACTAATTGCTTCGGCCAATGGGCTAGCCCAGTCGCGTGGAACCCTTTGCTTCTTTTTAGGGATGTTTATGTCGCACTACAAAACACTAATTGCTTCGGCCAATGGGCTAGCCCAGTCGTGTGGAACCCTTTGCGTCACGCTCTTAAATCCGTCGTATACGAGGTCCCTTTTATTTATCATGCAGGGTGCAGCCTATAACGATCAGTGACCATGCATGCCTCATTCTCCTCTGTCTCCTCTTTTGCCACCTTTGTGCAACAACAACAACAACAACAACAACAACAACAAACACTACTCTTCGACGACGACATGTGCAACTCAATGTGATTTTCTTCCATTCAACGCAGATTCTTGTGAGCAAGAGCTTGAATTGTTGATTGCCAGCAAATCCCTCTTTAGTTTGCAATAGTTAGGACAAATCCCCTTTTATGTAGTCCTTTAGTTCATCCATGGAGTATTAATTTCCCACTAAAACACAAAAAGCCTTGTTTACCTAGGGCCAAACTAACTGCGTGTATGATTATATGTCATGTGCAAAACAAAAGCATATAATTGTATCTTGCATCGAGACCCCTCAGATGTCAGGACCGAGCCCCCCTCCCTCCTCTACCGACCTTTCTGTTGTTGAGTCATCGATTCCCCTGCCCTCCTCTACCACGACGGAAGAAGGTGGGGGAGCACAGTGAATTCTATCGTCTAGGTTTATTTGGTCTAGCTCGAATGTCTATGTTTCGTGTCCGTTATGGTGCCACTTCAGTGATGG
This sequence comes from Aegilops speltoides, assembly GCA_021437245.1. NCBI lineage: Eukaryota > Viridiplantae > Streptophyta > Magnoliopsida > Poales > Poaceae > Aegilops > Aegilops speltoides. Next base: position 472,633,005 of record CM038143.1, on the reverse strand, counting down.
TAACGGTGGTTGTGCTAGGACCAATGTTTTTGTTATGGCTCCAACCACATCTCGACATTGATCTGAGCAGCGTTGAGGGGCTAGTGAGCTTTCTGGTTTTGAGAATCCCCAGACTAGGTTTTTGGTTGTCAATGATGTGCATAAGAGCGGCTTCAGTGGCAAGATGGCTACGTCGTGGCGGACTCATGCCCCCACAGTGGTGTGATGTTTTCAGTTTCACAACTACTACCGTGTATATGGGCCTTGGTTGGTGACATCTATCCTTCGTCTTGAACTTCTTGGCGTGAAAGCGTTGAACTATTTTAGTTTTGGTAGGCATATAGTTCCCTTTAAGGAAACCACAGGCGACACGTCCAAGGGATTGGGCCGCCCTGGCCCCCTCCCACCACACGAGAAAAAATGACCCAAGATGTAGTATGCACGACATGGGAGCCCGTGAACACACTTCCCCTTTACAACTTCCCCATCAGTATTCGCAATGAGGTCGTGGGCGAATTACCTAAGTTTCTTGTGACTATCGTTGCCTTGCGGTTATTAAATAGTTGTAATTTTCTAAGGGTTGTCGATTCAAACTTCAAAATAAAAAAAAGTCAAGCAAGCCAAAACAAAGTATCAAGAATCAAAGGCATAACAAAGAAGTTGTTATCTACGACCCTTTTGTTCCTTTTCTTGCCACAAATTCAGATACATGGTTTCCAAACAAGTTCTATCCGAAAGTCAATTAGAAATCTACCTTAAGACATGTTTTTTGAATGTCTGCAAAAGCATATGTATTACTATGTATTACCCATTAAGGAATGATACAAATACGGAAATGATACCACCATGAACAATGGTGTAACGAAAAAGGACAAGGAACTAAAGTTCCATCACTTCATCGCGAAAGCCAAAACCTTTAACTTTGTCCCCCCCCCCCCCCGGTGCGGCCCCCAACAGTAACACTCATGTCCCGACAACCGCAACGTTGGACCCTTTGATCCGCACAAAGACAAGGCCATAGTCTCGAGACAATGAAAATAATAGTCCATTGTGAGGTGCAGGTCCGCGAATACAAATGAAGAAATATCAACGTCAGCACGAGCTTGTTGTGATACAGATCCAGCATTAACGCACCACACGGACATGAAGGAGGTCGGCCATACACCACCAACAGTTCACGAACAACTTTATTCTTAGACGCGTCGCCACATAGTCGATGACGCCAAAAAACACACCACTTGAGCGTGAGCTTGCCACCGGTGCAGAAACCACCAGGTCAAGGGAGTGGAAATAAGCGGTGACGCAGGTTGTACGCACGTGTTCAGTTTTGGGTGCCCGTGGTTATGCCAGTAAAAAAAAAAATCATATGTGTAGAAAAAAAACCGAATGTAACGTATGTCGGACTGTAATTCCTACGCCACGGATACCAAGGGCATCCATTCCCCCACAAAAATGAACACGGGTGTACAACGGGCACTCGGGTTTCATATCCCAAAATTTCAGATTTTTTTGAAATTTCCTGACATTTTCTAATGCTATTTTTATACAGGAGGTGTGTGGCACCCTAGAGCTGCAATGCATTTTCCGAGTTAGAGCACGTATAATAAGGCTACGTAGATTCGACCCATCACCTGCCCGCCAGACCAAGATCCAAGGTAGGTGTAGATTCGATCTAAGAGTGTGGGAGGAGAGGAGAGAGGCGGCTGGTTTTGACCCGCCCCGGGACGTCGCCAGCAATTCCGCGAGGCGAGCCGCGGCAGCCGACCAAACACGGAGGCGATCGATTCGGGCAGCAGGGGGCGAACCCCGAGCCATCGCCACCAGCACGGCTGCGTCCTCCGAGACATGAATGCGGGGGGCCGCGAATTTCAACTCGCGTCTGACCCGCCCATCCGCCCCAATGGCGACCGACCCATTATATATTTTAAGGAGGGGCGAAAATGTCATCGACTTCAACTTGCATCTGTAGCTGTAAACTGACTCTCATATGTACAGTTGAGCTCGACGGGTGCCGTTGCGGCTACTCCGTCCACCACAATCCATCTACTTTTCGCCTACATTTTTTCATGAGACCATGATTCGCTGCGGCCAAGGGGGGGAAGAAGAAGCTTCGCTTCTCCGCAAGCTTCGCCGCCTTTCTCTTCTGAAGCCGGGGACCAGTTTGCGCGACAAGGTACGGTTACGGGTTCAGGCATGCCCCTAAACCTGCAGAGAGAGTATATGAGCGCTCCGCTGAAAATAGATTGCAAGTAGTGGATAATTCAACTCAACAAAAGGAGAGAGTGACAGAAGGATGGCGGTAGAACAGTTTCAGTATGGCTCCGGGTTCGGGTGGGGATGGGAGCAATACCTGTCTTCGCCTCCGGTGTTGAAAAGCATAGCAGAAGCGCGCTATAACGTAACACGGAAGGAAGAATCCCACGAACTGAAGAATTGCCTGAAAATGAAGGAAATGTTCAGTTAGTTTAAGTAATGTGAAACCATAATGCCGAGACCGCGTAAAGGTGAATATTGAGATAGCAAAGTAGGTCATATATGAACTCACGCTGAACAGAACCGTCGCATCTTGTAGCATGCTAACATCTCGCACGATCACGGTTACATGGCGCACGAGCAGAAGGAACATCAACTGCAGCAAAAATCAACATCATTATCCACTCAGAACTGTAATAAAGATAGGCCTACTGAGAAAAAGGGTTTTGCGTAACATACAATTAGAGCAATAGACCGGCAGCATGTGGCGCCACTCGAATTTGAGGTCATGCAGTCATCGAATTCAGCGTTGAGCAGCTGCTGCTCCGCGATGGCGATCGCCAGGAAATGGGAGTCATGGGGATCAATTCGCCCAACCCAGCTTTGCCTGGTTACAAACAAACAGCCATTACTTCAGAACATGCACGGCAGCATTCTTCAGTTCACAGAACATAAATGATTTCCACAATTTCACCAAACTATGAAACATGGCTTCAGTAAGTACCTAAGATCCATGCCCATTTCATCTGAACAGCACTTGGTTGGAGGGAGAACATAGTTCGGAGAGTAAACCTGTAGCAGAAAACAAACATAAGCCGACTCTGAAAGACTCTGCTGACAAATACTACAGAACATGGTGAAAATCAACGACATTTCATTTTGCTTCTGCAAATGCAGTTGGCCCGAATTGGACTGCTCATAATTCATAAACTGAACCACATCTCTACCTACATCAGGCACCAAGGTTCTTTAAGAACAATTAAAAACAATTAATTAACATGCCATCACCTAAAAATGTAGAAAAATGCAATGCAATATCAGCATAGTACATTACTCTACAGGTGTGGTCGTCCTTCTGGTAACTGAAAAACCAGAAATACCCACCTGGTTGCAGATTTCACATGTGATGTTCCCCTTCTTGTCGCACCACCTCTGTATGCACTTCCTGTGCGCGAACTGCATCCAACCAACGCCGGTTGACCAGCACCACACGGTTAGCATTTCGTTTGTTCATAAGATAATCTCAGGTCACATGTCACTTTGTTCAGGAGATAATCAATCCCAGGTCACATGTGAGACGGCTTGAAGGAAAAACAGCCAGTTATCTGACAACTGGAAGGATGAGGCAATGATTTGGATGGATAAACATGGACCGGTCGCTGCTAATTCGACTGTTTGCTCATGTCTGCACAAAGGAACAATCAGAGACCGCACTGTTTTATTTTGGACTCTGTAATAACAGAGTGTGTTTCGTTGCGCGTTAAGAACAATCATTTGGCAATCTGAACAGAGCTTTCGCTGCTCCTAATCATCACACTAAGCTCTAGTCTAGAGAAAGATTTCAACAGCAGAAAATACTGCCCCAAAAAGATGAAGCAAAAATATTGTGATAGCATTACCAAGCAGCAGGGCAAATTTCAGCAAAAATGAAAAGAGGGATGCACCTAACATCAACATAGCCAAAAGAAAGGAAACAGATGACTGCAAGTGCAAATTTCAGACCACTGCTGCCTGAAGAAAAATACTTATCAGAGAACGGATGGAACCAAGAATCCGAGATAAAACATCTACGAGAAATCTGCCCATCACTTTGAAGAACATAACGAGTAAACATGAGATTTCCACTTGGCGTCCACAGGCCGCTACACTGACGCGCCACGGCTCCTCGACAAGCAAGAACAGAAGCGTCCTCCCAGAGAGATTGGGGAAGAAAGAGACGGAGAGAGAGAAAGGAAGAGAGGGGGTCACCTTGAGCGTGCCAGTGCAGGCGCAGGGGGAGTCCATGGCGGCCTCGTCCCCCTCCTCCTGGCATATCCGGCACTCTATCGCCCCCTTGCCGTTGCCGTCCACCCCGACCACCACCTCCACCTGCCCTTCGCCGCCGGCGACCTTCTCCACGCGCGCCATCCCTCTCTCTCCCTCTCTCCCTCGCTCGCTGAGCAGCTCGCCCGCGTCCCAGGAGCAGAGCAGAGCAGAGCAGGTGAGGAATGAGCCAAAAGGCGGGGCCTTTTTCTAAGCTCCGTCCCAGGACAACAACTCCAAGGAACAAGAGAGAGGGTGGACGGGAGAAGAATACCAGGCGAGGAGTATACTACTCCCACTTCTCTCTCTCCTCGGGGCTGCTAGCGTAGGAGTATTGTAGCGCTCATATTTTTGTGGGGATTTTACTCCTACTGCTGCTTAGGGCATCTCCAACAGGTTGTATGTTAGTCTTGTTGGTAAAATGTCCATGTCATCAACCAACAATCTATCATACAACTACTCCAATGGGTTGTATGTAAGCTATCCAATAGATGGTGGGACAATAAATGTAGTTGCTCTCTATTTCACCTTGGAGCTTGTGCAAAGATTGTTGGTTAATCTACATACAACTCTACTCTCTCTCCACATTTAATACATGCCACATCATCACTATGTCCTAGGTGGCAAATTTACCAACACCTATCTTACAACTGTTGGAGATGCCCTTAGGTTGCGGTTTGTTGGCTTGTGGCGTCGAATGATGAGCCAGTGATTGGGTTCGTGGTCGTGGGGTTAGTGGACACCGGGTAACTCCCACTGGGGCGGGGCGGGGCGGCTAGTGGGAGATGAGGCGATATTGACGCTCGTGCGTGTGTCTTTCCGTTACCCTGACTGCTCCGTTGCCCCCTCTTTCACCCACATTTTGCCATTCGACGTGTTATTGTGGAGTTTATGCGTCTAGGACATATCAACCATGAAAATGGCATATTTGATCTATTTTTTCGTGTTTTCTACTCATTGGTTGCCTGAATTTTTATAACGGGTCATGTCAATTCCTTGGAGGAGAGGGGCAATGCACGAGGTTGAAGACGGAGGCGAGCTCGAGGGTTGATGGTGCGGGTCGGGGAGCCTTTTTGTATTTAATTCCCTGTCGGCGGCGACGGGGACGACGTAACGAGCAACAATGGGGCATGTCGTCGCAACTGGAGGAGAGGAATGGAGGCGGGCTTGACGAGAACGGCTAGAGGATGACATGATCGGCTTGGGGGGGGGGGGGGGCGCTTCGGTTTGAGGAAGAATAATGGTTGGAGGAAGAAGAAGATGATCCAACCATTCGATTTTTATCTAACGGCTCAGAGCGGTTCCTTGCAAATCGACTGGCTCAGATCGTTTTTTGAGGTAACCGTCAAATAGGCGGTCATTTTATTTTATTCCTGTGGAGTGTTGTATGAAGAGGTAGGTTTTAAATTCTTAACTATTGTAACTAGGCTAGAAGAAGTAGGTTCTAAATCGGGCAATCGATTCCATGGAACAGATAGGCGGCACATGAGGCCGAAGACGGAGGCGGGCTCAACGGTTGACAATGCGGGTGGGGGAGCCTTCTGTGTTTAAATCCCGGACGGATTAGATGGAGCCCTTGTCGGAGGCGGGGACGCGGTAAGAATAAGCAGTGGGGCATGTCGTCGCAACCGGGCGAGAGGAAGGAAGGTGATCCCGAGGCGAGCAGCTGGAGGATGACATGATCGCCTGGGAGAGAGAAGGCGTGCGCTATGGTACGGTGAAGAATAGCGGTTGGAGGAAGAAGACGATAACCCAACCATTCGATTTTTATCTAACGGCTCAAAGCGGTTCCTTGCAAATGGACTAACTCAAATTGGTTTGGGGGTAATTGTTAAATAGGCGGTCCCTTTATTTATTTTTTCTCATGCAGTGTTGTAGGAAGAGGTAGGTTTCAAATCCTTAACCATGGTAACTAGGTTGGAAGAAACAATTTAGAAATCGGGTCAGTCAATTCTGTGGAACAAAGAGGTGAGGAGGCTAAAGACGGAGGTGGGTGGCGAGGGAGATTTTTGTATTTAAATTCCCGGTTGGATTAGACGGAGCCCTCTCTAGAGGCGGGGACGACATAACGAAAAACAGGGAGGCGTGTCATTGCAACCAGAGGAGAGGAAGGGAGGCGACCCCAAGACGAACGACCATAGGAGGGGAGGTTCGGGGTTGGAGAGAGGACCGCGTGCACTACGGTTTGAGGAAGAATAACGGTTGGAGGAAGAAGATGATAATGCAACCATTCAATTTTTAACTAACGGCTCAAAGCGGTCCCTTGCAGATGGACTAACTCGAATAGGTCTTTGAGGTAACTGTCAAATAGACAGTCCCTTTATTATTTTTTCTCGTGAAGTGTTATAGGAAGAGGTAGGTTTTAAATCCTTAACAATGGTAACTACGATGGAAGAAGTAGGTTATAAATCGGGTCAGTTGATTATGTGGAACAAAGAGGCAAGGCGTGAGGCTAAAGACAGAGGCGGGTGGTGAGTGGGCTCTTTTGTATTTAAATTCCCGGTCGGATTAGACGGAGCCCTTGCGAGAGGCGGGGACGACGTAACGAAAAACAGGGAGGCGTGTCATCGCAGCTAGACGGGAGGTGTCAGTGTCAAAACCGGCGGATCTCGGGTAGGGGGTCCCGAACTGTTCGTCTAGGCGGATGGTAACAGGAGACAAGGGACACGATGTTTTTACCCAGGTTCGGGCCCTCTCGATGGAGGTAAAACCCTACTCCTGCTTGATTGATATTGATGATATGGGTAGTACAAGAGTGGATCTACCACGAGATCAAGGAGGCTAAACCCTAGAAGCTAGCCTATGGTATGATTATTGTTGTGTCCTATGGACTAAAATCCTCCAGTTTATATAGACACCGGAGAGGGCTAGGGTTACACAGAGTCGATTACAATGGTAGGAGATCTACATATCCGACGCCAAGCTTGCCTTCCACGCCAAGGAAAGTCCTATCCGGACACGGGACGAAGTCTTCAATCTTGTATCTTCATAGTCTTGGAGTCCGCCGATGATGATAGTCCGCTATCCGGACTCCTCAAGAGCCCCTGAACCAGGCTTCAATGACGACGAGTCCGACGCAGATATTGTCTTCGGCATTGCAAGGCGGGTTCCTCCTCCGAATAATTCATAGAAGATTGTGAACACCAGGATAGTGTCCGGCTCTGTAAAATAAATTCCACATACCACCGTAGAGAGAATAATATTTACACAAGTTCAATTTGCTGACATATTTTGTGGCATGACGTCACACCACAACCAAGCCTTTACTCGAATCGTTTTTATTATACCACCTCAGCGCGTTTAGCGAAGCGGTTTCCTTGGCACGTCTTGTCAAAGCAGAGATCGTGTTCACCTTATTCCGGGATTCCCATCAATAGGGACGTGGGTAACCCAAGCGCGCCCGTTGCCACGCCCCCTCCATCGAAGGCGAGTTCCAAACGGTCACGGGGATGGCTCTTGGTATTCTCCCTCTTTATAATGAGACCAAGGCCCGTTCCTTTTCTTCAATCCTCAATTGAATCCGCCGCCCGAGTTCCAACACCTGTGGCTCCAGATTCGGCACTTCGGACCTTCGACAATGTCCGCCCGACCTCTGTGGTCGGTGGATGCCCTCCTCCGTCATGAAGAGGACGTGGTAAAGCCGAGAGACGCCAGTACTTAACCTCACGAGATTTCGTGATAGGTTACCTGCCCAAGGGCAAGTCATTCCTACTCCCGAGCCTGGCGAGAGTGTCGTGTTCGTGTCTCACCTCCGTCCGGGTTTAGGCTTCCGATGGATCCCTTCGTGAGGGGGCTCATGTTTTACTATGGGCTGGAATTCCACGACTTGGCTCCGAGTCCATCCTCCATATCTCATCATTTATTGTCGTCATGGAAGCCTTCCTCCGCACTACCCCTCACTTCGGTTTGTGGCTCAAAACCTTCAACGTGGAGCCAAGATGATTGAGGGCGCCAGCAGAGTCGGCGGGCGATTATAAGCAAGAGGGCCGACGCCCATGGCCCGAGGGCTCTTTTCAGAGGAGCTCGGCCAGGCAACAAGAGTGGTTCTATATCACCGCTCCCGTGGGCAGCAGTGAGAGGCCGCCCGCCTTTCGCTGGGCCCTCCACGACGGTCAAGGCGTCATGGGTCGACAAAGGGCTTGATCGGGGCCGCCCAAGGACGTACCAATATTGCGGGGCGGATTTGAGACCTCCAAGAGAGGGAGATCAATCTGTCGAGTGACGCAGTTATGCCGATTCGGCGTCTTACGCCTGCAAGCGTCGCCCCCTCCGCCTGTGGGAATTCAATCCGGAGGGGCCACAAGCTCTCCAACACTTCATGGGTACGACACCCGTGGAGATGTACAAACTGTTCTTCGGATCACAAGAGGTGTGTCCGGAATTGACCGAGTACGCTGGCTTGAGCTGCAATCGCCCGGATAATCAAGTAAGTAGCCCTGTGTCCGGACATATCGTCCATTTATTTATCATGGATTTGGCTTCTAACCAGCTATCCCTTGGACAGGAGTGGATAGCGCAAGCAAAACTGATACGGTGTCCGGCCCCCCTCCCTAAGACCACGTCGGATCTGGTGTTAGTCAAGATGCCGGAGGTTGCGCCTTCAGATGAGGGCGAAGGGAAAACAGGAAAATGAGTGCCTCTGCTAAGGAGGCTCTCAAAGAAGGGGGGATCGAGAACCCCTCCCTTCAGGGGGAGAAGAGGACCGCTTCGGAAGATCCGGAGGCCAAGGCCTCAAAGCGGGGGAAGAAATCTTCATCGGAGGGTCCTGCGCCAGGAGAAGCCCCGGCCGCACTATTTCCCCAAGGGAATCAGCCCTCCAGCGAGCCGTAAGTAGAAAAGAGAGTTTTGTAATAAGGGACATCCCTGTTTTTATTTCTGAGGATAACCGGAGTTCTTACCTTGTAGTTCGGATCTCAGCCCTTCTCAGCAGAGCTCATCTTGGGGATCTTCGTCCGGAGATGATGGAGAGCGAACGCCCATCTGCCGCACCGTCGAGCTGGGCGGACGACCACGACGTGTCGCCGCTGAAGGTCTCCGAAGTCCGCGGGGCCGGAGAGTTCGGCACCAATTGGTGTACGGCCGGGGGAGCTGAAGGACCTGCTCGAGAGGGCGTCTATCTCAGAAGATCACTGTACTTTAATGAGTACGGTGATTGAAAGGATTTCATCCGCTGAGAGCGGGTTGCATGAGGCTGTCAGAAGTTTACTGGCGGGGTTTGAGGTACGTAAAAATGGCATACCTTTTGACAGTTTTGCACATAGAGTGCGCTCAGATAGATAGTAGCCCTCGAGACTCGATGACGTTGTCGGGCGACGGCGTGCCGAGGATCATAATCTCAGTGTTAAGATGTCGTCGTTCCTATTTAGGGGGCAGAGCGTTCGGTGGCCAGACGGACCGATAGAGTTGCCGAACTGAGGCGGCAACTGGATGTTGCGGATGCGGACATCGCGCTTGTCCATAAGCGACTTGATGAGTCACAAGGTGGGTGGTTTCTCCGTGGTCACTTGGTAAGGAAGCTGATGCTTACACCTTACAACATGTATGCTTGATGCAGATGGCGCCGCTGCTATGGAGGGCCTTCGGGCAGAGCTTGCTCGAGCCAAGGAGCAAGCGGAAGGAGTGATCTGGCTGCCTCGAGGGCAGCCAAGAGCTAAAACCGAAAAGGCTGCTCACTGCCGAAGCAGGGAGGAGATGGCCGGAATGGCCGTGAAGCTGAAGGATGCTACCGACCGCTATGAGGTTCTTGAAAGAGAACGCCGAGCGGGGTAAGAGGACCTGAAGAAGGCCACCGCCGGCCAAGGATGCCCGCTCGCAACGAGGGCTATAAAGGAGGAGTTGCGTCGGCCGAGACATTGCGGCCGAAAGCCCTTTCTGCTGTCGTGAAGTTCACGGATCGGTATGCTCGCTTGGGCCAGCTGTGGGGTGCGGAGGATCCTTATCTGGATTTGGTGGCGAGTGCGGCGGACGCAGTCGTGCACTTCCGAAGCCAAAAGGATCACGAGATGGAAGAGCTTTTTTGGTCTCAATTCCATAGTCCGGAGCGTCCCCTTTCGTTAACCGATCGGTTGGCTGAGTGGGCTGAGCTGAATAGGCTGTCCGGAGTTGCCATGAAGGACGTCGTGGCTCATCTGTGGCCGGAAAGGCCCAAGCCAAAGAGTTATTTTGGTTTAGTGCAGCAATTCCTTGATGCAGTGCCGCATATCAAGGCGATGAAGCGGTCGGCATGCATAGAGGGTGCACGGCTCTCGCCCGTGTCAAAACATACTGGGCAGAGATGGATGCCACCGATGTTGCATCCCGGGATTCGGATAGAGGCCGATTACCCGCCGAGCACTATTTTGAGGAAGTCCTGCGGGGCGCTCGTTTAGTAGAGTCGCAGTGCTCGAAAAATGTTATGTTCAAATGACATGTATGATTTGTAAAACCATATTTATAATATAAGTGCTTTTTAAACTTGTGCGTTCAAATATTGAAATATCTCCTGTGCGGTCGTTAATGTATATGTGTATATAACCTGAAAGATGGCAGTCTTCGGCTTCAGCCCCCAGGCACATGGTGCGGGGGTGTTTGCAAAAGGGTGCATTTTCACACTTAATCCAACGTCTTGGTCATGTGAAGGAGGTGGTAGCGTAGCAAACTAGGCAACCGGACTATAATGCTTTATCACTTTCACTTAGCCATGGGAGTTCGAAGGTGGGGCTACGATATAGCCCCTAGGGGCACCGCACTCTCCGAGTTCGAGGCGCGTATGTGCCTGACCGGGAAACGGTCCTTCGTCAAAGCGGAGGAATTCTAGACATTCCGGTAGTCGATCGAGTGGTTGACCAGTCTCTCGCTATATCATGACAGTCAGTTTTCAGCTTTCTCTACTGAGGTGCTCGCCAGGCCGAACCGGGGCACAATCGCAGTAGTTCTCCTGGTGCCGCGTTAGCCGATGATACGGAACGTAAGGCAGCAAAACACAAGAGCCGGGCAAACCCAACATTTGACCAAAGACATGATTCGGAGCTGATGCATATAAGGCCTAACTCGAGACGCTGAACACTCCCTGAGGTATTCGGTCTTTAGGATAACGGGCAGAACAATGCCCTAAGCCCCTAGTGTCCAGGTACGCGCGAAATCTTCTGACGCGGCCGATGCCAAGACGTCAGCCTCCTCCTTGGTTATGGTAAGAAACCAGGGGATGTATAGCAACAAGAGATAGTAAAAAAGGTTTACGCAGGGTCTTAATCTGAAAAGAATCCTTATAACGGTCCTCGCCGCACGCGTCTGCTTTGTGTCTCCGTTGTCTTTGTATCTGGACGGGAGTAGCACGTTGTTCATCTGTAAAAGAGAAGAACTTAGTTTGAAAAAAGATCGTGCGAAAAATGTATGTAAAAAAGAGTATGATTTTAAAAAATGAATAAAATTGAGCTTTATTGGCTCTTATTCTTCGTTTGTGCAGCCCCTTGTAAAGGGGTATGTGGCTGGGAAGCCCCTTGTCTGTTTATGCCGGACTCGCCTAGCCGTGTCCAGGGTCTAAATGACCTGTTTTAGGGGCTTCGATCAGCCAGGCCGGATTAGTTTGTGGCTGTCAATGCAGTCTCACATTTTTCCGTGGTCGAGGAACACTCTAAGTTACCCTTTAATGAGATGATGCCGCGTGGACCGGGCATTTTAAGTGTAAGAGACGCGTAATGCGGTATTGCGTTAAAGCGGTAGCTTCAGCGTCCCAATAGTGCTTGATGGCTACTTTTAAATGGGGCGATATGGAAGATTAGCTTTTTGCGACGAAAGTTGTCGGATGAACCGAACACAACTTCTAGTAGTAAGGAGCCCGTACTATTGGCACAAGGGCCTGGCGTCGCTCCTTTAAAGGAAGTGCCGCTATGGTGAATTTTGGTAGGGTCTGTCCCCATTCCGCGGATGGTGTCCTGGTATAGCAGGTTTATATCACTGCCGCCATCCATTAGGACTTGTGTAAATTGTAGCCCGTCGATTATAGGATCCAATATTAGAGCAGTCCATCCTGCGTTTCGAGTACTTCTGGAGTAATCCTGGTGGTCGAAAGTAATTGGTTTTGACATCCAATCTCCGGATTCCGCTGGGGTGGACCGTGCGGCACGTACTTTAGTAGATGCCGCCCTATTTTTCCTTTCTATCACTTGAAGTGAATTCATTGTTTTGACTTCTTATGGGAAGTTCTTTTGTTTTCTGGCGCTCTGCTTCTGGGGTTCGTCATCGTCCTTGCTTGGTGTGTCGAGCCCCTTGTGTTCGGCGTTAAGTCGGCCGGACTGCTTGAAGACCCAACAATCTCTGTGGGTATGGTTTGCAGGCTTCCCAGGGGTACTGTGGATTTGACATATCCTATCCAAGATTTTGGTTAGGTTGGATAGCTCGTCACTGTTGTCCTTAAGAGGCAGTGTTTTGTTATTCGGCCGAGAGCTTTTGAACCCGGCATTGACCGTCGTGCTATTTGGGCCATTTTCCTTATTCCGGCGCTGATCTTTTCTGCGTCGTGATTTCCCATTTCCATCCCTGACCTCGGATGTACTTGGGTCGCTGGTGCTGCATCTTGCCAGCCAGCTATCTTCCCCCGCGCAAAAGCGGGTCATGAGGCTTGTTAGCGCGGCCATTGTTCTTGGTTTTTCCTGGCCGAGGTGTCTGGCGAGCCATTCGTCTCGGACGTTATGTTTAAAAGCTGCTAAGGCTTCGGCGTCCGGACAGTCGACTATTTGGTTCTTTTTGGTGAGGAACCTGTTCCACAATTTGCGTGCTGACTCTTCGGGCTGTTGAGTTATGTGACTTAAATCGTCTGCATCCGGAGGGCGAACATAGGTCCCCTGAAAATTTGCTCGAAACGCATCCTCGAGCTCTTCCCAACTTCCAATGGTATTTTCTGGGAGGCTTTTGAGCCAATACCGAGCTGGCCCTTTGAGCTTGAGGGGTAGGTATTTTATGGCATGGAGATCATCTCCTCTAGCCATATGTATGTGTAGGATATAATCCTGAATCCAGACTCCGGGGTCTGTTGTTCCGTCGTATGCCTCTATGTTTACGGGCTTGAATCCCGCTGGAAATTCATGATCCAGTACCTCATCGGTGAAACATAGTGGGTGTGCGGCTCCCCTGTATTTGGGTGTGTCGTTATCTTTGAACACTCTGCGTGTTGTGTTGCTTCCCGGAGCCTTCTTTTTTGGCCCATAGATGGACCTTACCGGGCCCTCCTTTTTGCGAGGATCCTTATATGGATCGTGTGTCGACTTGTGTGCGGCGCCGCTTGCCGCTCTTAGCTTGTCATCTGGTCGTCTATCCAGCTAGGTGGCCTCTTTGTTTTTTGACTGTGGGGGCTCTACGGCCTCCTCGTCAAATTCGGGCAACAGCTTGCGCTTCGGGTAGCTCTTTGCTTGGTGACTATCGCCGTATTTATCTGCGGTCTTGAGTACTTTGCTCCATCTCATTCTGAGTACGTCTTCCGCTGTTTTGAGCTTCCGCTTCTGCTTCTTCAAACTTCTTGCAGATGGCGGCGAGCCTTTTGTGAAGGTTCTTATGCTCCGGTGATGTGTCCGGCGTGAGATCGTCTGGACTGTTGTTTTCGTCGGGGATGGGTTGCTCGTCCAATTCATCCTGTTCGGATGGTTGCTTGGTGGCATGTTCGCCGTCCACTGGTTCGCCCTGCTCGACGGCTGGGTCAGTATAGGTGCTGTTGTTATCAAGGCGGGACTTCGGGCGGCGCTTGCATCGCTGTTTTGGTTGTTTTTCGGGGGAATTATCCTTCACCGCGTCCTGTTGTTCCTCGTTGTCGCTTCCTTTTGGTGTATCCACCATGTAGACGTTGTGAGTTGAGGTGGCTTTCCAGTGCCCAGTAGGCGCTGGTTCTTGGTCGTCTCCGACATCGTCGTCCATATCGTCGATGTCTTCGGAGTCGAAGTCTAGCACATCGGTTAGGTCGTCGACAGTGGCGACTAAGTGGGTGGTGGGTGGGCTTTGAATTTCTTCGTCGTCCGCGTCCCAACCGTCCTGACCGCAGTCCGGCCAGGGCTCTCCTGATAACGAGAGATACCTTAGCGAATTCAGGATGTCGCCGAAAGGTGAGTGTTGAAAGATGTCCGTAGCGGTGAACTCCATGATCGCCACCCAGTCGGATTCGATTGGAAGGGGCGCGGGAGGTTCGGAGTCCGGCAAGGAGTCCGGCACCTCGGAGTCACGAGCTTCACAAGGGACAAGGTCAGTATTCGGCTCCATCGCCGTAGAGGTTGCAGCCCCCGAGGTGGTGTCTATCCACCCGTCCTCGATCTGCGCAGCCGGCTCCGAATTAAGGGTCGGAGCGGACTCGTGTGTGGCCTCCATGGCACTGTCCGGCAGCAAAGCTAAATCATGCCCATCGCGACAGTGCGGCGCGCTCGGCTGTGGCTCGGATCCATCGAAGATCAAGTCTCCGCGGATGTCCGCCGTGAAGTTCAGACTTCCAAATCTGACCTGACGGCCAGGGGCATAGCTTTCGATCTGCTCCAGATGGCCAAGCGAATTGGCCTGCAGTGCAAAGCCGCCGAATACGAAGATCTGTCCGGGGAGAAAAGTCTCACCCTGGACTGCGTCGTTGTTGTTGATGATCGAATGAGCCATCAAGCCTATTGGTGACGACACAGAGGAACTATCAATGAAAGCACCAATGTCGGTGTCAAAACCGGCGGATCTCGGGTAGGGGGTCTCGAACTGTGCGTCTAGGCGGATGGTAACAGGAGACAAGGGACACGATGTTTTTACCCAGGTTCGGGCCCTCTCGATGGAGGTAAAACCCTACTCCTGCTTGATTGATATTGATGATATGGGTAGTACAAGAGTGGATCTACCACGAGATCAAGGAGGCTAAACCCTAGAAGCTAGCCTATGGTATGATTATTGTTGTGTCCTATGGACTAAAACCCTCCAGTTTATATAGACACCGGAGAGGGCTAGGGTTACACAGAGTCGGTTACAATGGTAGGAGATCTACATATCCGTATCGCCAAGCTTGCCTTCCACGCCAAGGAAAAGTCCCATCCGGACACGGGACGAAGTCTTCAATCTTGTATCTTCATAGTCTTGGAGTCCGGCCGATGATGATAGTTCGGCTATCCGGACACCCCCTAGTCCGGGACTCCCTCAGGAGGAACGGAGGCGACCCCAAGGCGAACGACTAGAGGAGGAGAGGTTCGGGGTTGGAGAGAGAACCGTGTGCACTGCAGTTTGAGGAAGAGTAACGGCTGGAGGAAGAAGACAATAATCCAACCATTCGTTTTTTATCTAACGGCTCAAAGCGGACTCTTGCAAATTGACTGGCTCGAATCTTTTTTGAGGTAATTATCAATTTGGCATTCCCTTTATTTATTTTCCTTGTGAAGTGTTTTAGGAAGAGATAGGTTTTAACATGGTACCTATGCTAGAAGAAGTGGGTTCTAAATTGGGTCAGTCGATTCTGTGGAACAGAGAGGCAGCGCACAAGTCCGAAGATGAAGGCGAGCTTGAAGGTTGACAATGCGCGTGGGGGAGCCTCTTTTTGTTTAATTCCCGATCAAATTAGATGGAGCCCTCATGGAAGGGGGGAGAGCAGCATAACGAGCAAAAGTGAGTCGTATCGTCGCATCAAGTGGAGAGGAAGGGAGTCGAGCCTGAGGTGAACGACTGGAGGATGATATGTTCGACTGGGAAAGAGAAGGTGTGTCTTGCGGTTTGAGGAAGAAGAAGATAATCCAACCATTCAATTTTTATCTAAGGACTCAGAGCGGTCCCTTGCAAATTGAGTGCTCAAATATTTTTTGAGGTAACTATCAAATAGGCGGGTCCTTTTATTTATTATTCCTCGTGGAGTGTTGTAGGAAGAGGTAGGTTTTAAATCCTTCACCATGGTAACTACACTGGAAGAACTAGGTTCGAAATCAGGCCAGAGTGGCAGCGCACGAGGCCAAAGACGTAGGCGGGCTTGGGGGTTGAAAATGCTGGTGGGGGAGCCTTTTGCATTTATTTGCCGGTCGGGTTAGATGGAGCCCTCTCCGTAGGCGAGGATGTCGTAATGAGCAACAATGAGGCATGTCGTCGCGGCTAGAGGAGAGGAAGGGAGGCTAGCCCGAGGCAAACCATAGGAAGAGGAGAGATTCAGGATGGGGAGAGAGAACATGCTCGCTGCGGTTTGAGGAAGAATAGTTGGAGAAAGAAGAAAATAATCAAATCATTCAATTGTTAAGCGGGCAAACACATTTCACAAGAAAATCTCCCCTCGCAACTACCTCTCATGAGCCACCTCTTCTCGCCTTCGTTGCCCAACGCCGCCGTGATAGCCATCGCTAGTCCCAATTCCAATGGGAATGGAACCACATGCCCCCTCTGCAACCCCGCTGGCCACTCATGTTGACGCTACATCATCGGGGCCGACCCACGCGTCACCCCATGGGCCAAGGAAGTGGATCATAGCAAAGGGCATGGTGAAGACAGGACAACATCATTGAAGGCCTGCGGCAAGGCCACGTCAGCCTCGAAGACGACCCTACACTTACTTCAATCGATGGCAATCGAGAGGCCCTTGAAGAGGCGAAAGCGAAGAAAACAAAGAAGGCGTCTAGGCTGACGCCTTCTCCCCATCCAGTGCCTCACAACCCTTATCCGACCATCCCATCACTTCCTCCCCCACATGTTCGGTCTTTGTAGCTGAGGCTGAGGTGCATGGCCACCAAGTGTTTGGCGATAATCCTGAGAGGTAAAGAAAATGTTTTTTTGTTATGGATACCGATGATGGTTTGTGGTTACGATCTTGTGACATGCTTGTTGTTGATGATTGTATTTTGGAGGATCATGATGTTGCGGCAAAGAAGAGCTTTGTGCTATGACCGAGAATAAGAAAGTTTTGGCGGCCGAATGCACAAAAAAGAAGGAGAGGTGAGGTGGAATGAGCTCAAGTTCCTCAAGGATGAGAAGTGGACAGCAAAGTTGATGACTCGAGCGAGGAAGGCGGAAGCGGAGGAGCATAGGATTACACTCGAGGAGGAGTGGCTTGCAAAAGAGAAGAATGTCGAAGAACGTGATATCATGTCATGGACCCGAGCACCATAGATACCATGGCGAGGAAGTATTGGGAAATCAGTCGCGTGGAGATCTTGGTGCAATCGGAGGTCGGACATGGTGGCGGCAGGCTGGCGGCAATGGTGCAATGGTGGCGGCCATGGTGGTGGTGAGCACAAAATTGCTTGAGTTCATGCAATATGAGTTTGATAGGGCTCGATCCATGGCATGAAGACATTTGATGTTATGTTTTTTGGGATCAAATTTGATCGATTTTGTTGCTTTTGGATGAAGTATATTCATGTTTTAATATGGATTGTTCGATTGGATAAACTATATATGTGTTTGTATGTTCAGTTGTTGCATATTATCAATGTGCATCATTCAAATGACTAATGAAATTTCGTGCAATTGCTTGAATGTTGGTGACAAATGACAAAAAAACCAGTTAAATATTTTCTTAGGAGTTAAATACAAAACTAGATCAGTAGGGGGAGGAGCCCCTACGACTTTTTAATTGAGAGGAAAATGTGAGACACACATCGCAATTGAGATTTGAACCCGCACTGTCCGAGAGGGGCCACTACTCTCTGGTCACTGGGCTATGAGCCCATCCATGAGTTAAGTATAGGGATCCGATTAGGTCCGGCCACATCTAACTCCTCAAAGTTTAAGGAGTTATGGTTTAACAGAGCATTTGAGGAGTTATAAGATAGGCTACAGTTGCCTAACCATTCTAAATAGCTCTCTTCAATTTTGAGCTATGAACCGAAGCAACCCTATAGCTACGGGCAATTTTTCACCGAAATAACCTACAAGCTAAGGTGGCATCGCCTGATTGGGAGGAAGGAGGCCCCACCCTGCAATTGGGGGGTGGGGGTGAATTAAGAGACGACACATCTGTTCGCAGAACACTTTGCGTAGATGCAGTCCATAAGTAGAACATTACGCTATGAATCATTCACTCAAACCATGGACTTTGTGTAAGGATAATATATGTTAGGAATGCTAGAAAAAATTCATAAACAATGTATTATTAGTGTCACGTGAAAAAAATACGAGGGACGAATATATTGCCCTCATTTTTTAGTTTAAAAAGACAGTACCATATTTTTGGATGAACTTTTACAGCTTCCTGATGAAAACCATACCCGGTGTTTACTAAACTTTTCACACATTTTCTAAAACTTGAAAGGTGCAAAGGTGTTGAGGAAGATATCGTCTTCTAAAATATTTGGAAAATCTTAAAACAACCCTTGGGTGGGAAAACTCCTCGTCTCGCCTAGCCCACTCCCGCGAGCGGGGGCAGAGTTCTCGCGCCGCCGCCTCCAACCCTCCTCCGCCCTCTTTCCTTCCCTCCCCCCAACCGTCGATGCCACCCGGGCTGAGATGGCGTTTGCGGCTGGAGTGTCCCGTCCGGGGGCGCAAATGGGGCGGCTCAGGGTTTCTCGGGCGGCGGTGGGGCGGGGCTGCTGCCTTGGTTGGCGCGGTCGATCCATGGCTGCGGCGGTCTTTGAAGAAAATATGCCCTAGAGGTAGTAATAAAGTTATTATTTATTTCCTTATATCATGATAAATGTTTATTATTCATGCTAGAATTGTATTAACCAAAAACTTAGTACATGTGTGAATACATAGACAAAACATAGTGTCCCTAGTACGCCTCTACTTGACTAACTCGTTAATCAAAGATGGTTATGTTTCCTGACCATAGACATGTGTTGTCATTTATGAACGGGATCACATCATTAGGAGAATGATGTGATGGACATGACCCGTTAGCTTAGCATTATGATCGTTTCAGCTTCATTGCTATTGCTTTCTTCATGACTTATACATGTTCCTCAGGCTATGACATTATGCAACTCCCGAATACCGGAGGAACACTTTGTGTGCTATCAAACGTCACAACGTAAATGGGTGATTATAAAGATGCTCTAAAGGTGTCCCCGAAGGTGATTATAAAGATGCTCTAATAGGATTCCTAGTAGGAATCCTACTTGGGGGGTGCCCTATAGGGGCCGGTCGGCCTTCTTCCTTGCTCCTTTATATACGGGGGCAAGGGGGCACCCTAGGACACACAAGTTGACAATTGTTTAGCCGTGTGCGGTGCCTCCTCCACATTTCACACCTCGGTCATATCGTCGTAGTGCTTAGGCGAAGCTCTGCGCCGGTAACTTCATCATCACCGTCACCATGCCGTCGTGCTGACAAAACTCTCCCTTGGCCTCAACTGGATCAAGAGTACAAGGGACGTCTCCAAGCTGAACGTGTGCTGAACGCGGAGGTGCCGTACGTTCGGTGCTTGGATCGGTTGGATCGCGAAGACGTTCGACTACATCAACCGCATTAACTAAACGCTTCCATTTTCGATCTACGAGGGTACGTGGACACACTCTTCCCTCTCGTTGCTATGCATCACCTAGATAGATCTTGTGTGATCGTAGGAATTTTTTTAAAATTACCGCGTTCCCCAGCAATTGCATCCGAGCCAGGTCTATGCATAGATGTTATATGCACGAGTAGAACACAAAGAGTTGTGGGCGATAATAGTCATACTTCTTACCAGCATGTCATACTTTGATTCGGCGGTATTGTTGGATGAAGCGGCTCAGACCGACATTACGCGTACGCTTACGCGAGACTGGTTCTACCGACGTGCTTTGCACATAGGTGGCTGGTGAGTGTCTGTTTCTCCAACTTTAGTTGAATCGAGTGTGGCTACGCTCGGTCCTTGTTGAAGGTTAAAACAACACACTTGACGAAAAATCATTGTGGTTTTGATGCGTAGGTAAGAACGGTTCTTGCTAAGCCCGTAGCAGCCACGTAAAACTTGCAACAACAAAGTAGAGGACATCTAACTTGTTTTTGCAGGGCATGTTGTGATGTGATATGGTCAAGACGTGATGAGATATAATTTGTTGTATGAGATGATCATGTTTTGTTAAAGTTATCGGCAACTGGAAGGAGCCTTATGGTTGCGACAATTCATCCTGGAGCCCGGGCTCATCTGCTCCCTCTCAGCAAAAAATTCAAAAAAAATACTAGAAAAATTCAAAAAATTCCAATTTTTTTGTGGTGGTAGATAATTTGACGCGTGAGGTGTGCCCCAAAATTCAACTTATTTGGACATCTGAGTAGCTCTCGGCAAAAAAGACAAATCGGGTCAAAACAAAGGCGTGAACAGTAAACATTTTTACAGCACCTGATTTTGTCTTTTTTGCCGAGAGCTGCTCAGATGCTCAAATGAGTTGAATTTTGGGGCGCACCTCACGCGTCAAATTATCTACCACCACAAAAAAATTGGATTTTTTTGAATTTTTCTAGTATTTTTTTTGAATTTTTTTCTAAGCGTGGGTGCAACTGAGCCCAGGTGCAGATTTGCCACACTCCTTATGGTTGTCTCTTTATTGCATAAGATGCAAGCGCCATATAATTGCTTTACTTTATAGCTATGCGATAGCAATAGTTACAAAAGCAATAGTTGGCGAGACAACCATGTGATGACACGTTGATAAAGATCAAGATGATGGAGATCATGGTGTGATGCTGGTAACAATGGAGATCATGATGGTACTTTGGAGATGGAGATCAAAGGCACAAGATGATGATGGCCATATCATGTCACATATTTTGATTACATGTGATGTTTATCTTTTATGCTTCTTATTTTGCTTAGTTCGGCGGTAGCATTATAAGATGATCCCTTACTAAAATTTTAAGGTATAAGTGTTCTCCCTGAGTATGCACCATTGCGACAGTTCTTCGTGCTGAGACACCACGTGATGATCGAGCGGATAGGCTCTACGTTCACATACAACGGGTGCAAGCCAGTTTTGCACACGCATAATACTCAGGTTAAACTTGACGAGCCTAGCATATGCAGATATGGCCTCGGAACACTGGAGACCGAAAGTTCGAGCGTGAATCATATAGTAGGTATGATCAACATAGTGATGTTCACCATTGAAAACTACTCCATCTCACGTGATGATCGGACATGGTTTAGTTGATTTGGATCACGTGATCATTTAGATGACTAGAGGGATGTCTATCTAAGTGGGAGTTCTTAAGTAATATGATTAATTGAACTTTAATTTATCATGAACTTAGTCCTGATAGTATTTTGCAAATTATGTTGTAGATCAATAGCTCGCGTTGTTGCTTCCTTATGTTTTATATATGTGTTCCTAGAGAAAACTAAGTTAAAAGATGATAGTAGCAATGATGCGGACTGAGTCCGTGATCTGAGGTGTATCCTCATTGCTGCACAGAAGAATTATGTCCTTGATGCACCGCTAGGTGACAGACCTATTGCAGGAGCAGATGCAGATGTTATGAACGTTTGGCTAGCTCAATATGATGACTACTTGATAGTTTAGTGCACCATGCTTTACGGCTTAGAACCGGGACTTCAAAACGTTTTTGAAACGTCACGGAGCATATGAGATGTTCCAAGAGCTTAAATTGGTATTTCAGACTCATGCCCGTGTCAAGAGGTATGAGACCTCTGACAAGCACTTTGCCTAAAAGATGGAGGAGAATTGCTCAAGTAGTGAGCATGTGCTTAGATTGTCTGGGTACTACAATCACTTGAATCAGTGGGAGTTAATCTTCCAGATAAGATAGTGATTGACAGAGTTCTCTAGTCACCATGACCGAGTTACTGGAACTTCGTGATGAAGTATAGTATGCAAGGGATGATGAAAACGATTCCCGAGCTCTTCGTGATGCTGAAATCGATGAAGGTAGAAATCAAGAAAAGGCATCAAGTGTTGATGATTGACAAGACCACTAGTTTCAAGAAAAGGCAAAGAAAAAGAAAGGGAACTTCAAATAGAATGGCAAGCAAGTTGTCACTCCCGTGAAGAAGCCCAAAGCTAGACCTAAGCCTGAAACTAAGTGCTTCTACTGCAAAGGAAATGGTCACTGGAAGCGGAACTACCCCAAATATTTGGTGGAAAAGAGGGATGGCAAAGTGAACAAAGGTATATTTGATATATAGGTTATTGATGTGTACCTTGCTAGTGTTCATAGTAGCCCCTGGATATTCGATACTTGCTCAATTGCTAAGATTAGTAACTCAAAATAGGAGTTACAGAATAAATAGAGACTAGTTAAGGATGAAGTGACGATGTATGTTGGAAGTAGTTCCAAGATTGATATGATCATCATCGTACACTCCCTATTCTTTCGGGATTGGTGTTGAACCTAAATAAATGTTATTTGGTGTTTGCATTGAGCATGAATATGATTAGATCATGTTTATTGCAATACGGTTATTCATTTAAGACACAGAATAATTGTTATTCTGTTTACATGAATAAAACCTTCTATGGTCATACACCCAATATTGATGGTTTATTGAATCTCGATCGTGGTAATACACATATTCATAATATCGATGCCAAAAGATGCAAAGTTGATAATGATAGTGCAACTTATTTGTGGCACTGCCGTTTGGGTCATATCGGTGTAAAGCGCATGAAGAAACTCCATAAAGATGGACTTTTGGACTCACTTGATTATGAATCATTTGATACTTGCGAACCGTGCCTTATGGGCAAGATGACTAAAACTCCATTCTCCAGAACAATGGAATGAGATAGTGACTTATTGGAAATAATACATACCAATGTATGCGGTCCAATGAGTGTTAATGCTCGTGGCGGATATCGTTATTTTCTGACCTTCATAGATGATTTAAGCAGATATGGGTATATCTACTTAATGAAACACAAGTCTGAAACATTTGAAAAGTTCAAAGATTTTCAGAGTGAAGTGGAGAATCATCGTAACAAGAAAATAAAAGTTTCTACGATCTGATCGTGGAGGAGAATATTTGATTTACGAGTTTGGCCTTCATTTAAAACAATGTGGATTAGTTTCACAGCTCAGGCCACCTGGAACACCACAGCGTAATGGTGTGTCCGAACGCCGTAACCGCACTTTATTGGATATGGTGCGATCTATGATGTCTCTTACCGATATACCACTATTGTGTTGGGGTTATGCATTAGAGACAGCTGCATTCACTTTAAACAGGGCACTGTCAAAATCCGTTGAGACGACACCGTATGAACTATGGTTTGACAAGAAACCTAAGTTGTCGTTTCTTAAAGTTTGGGGTTGCGATGCTTATGTGAAAAAGCTTCAACTTGATAAGCTCGAACCCAAATCGGAGAAGTGCATATTCATAGGATACCCAAAGAAAACTGTTGGCTACACCTTCTATCACAGATCCGAAGGCAAGATATTCGTTGCTAAGAATGGATCCTTTCTAGAGAAGGAGTTTCTCTCGAAAGAAGTGAGTGGGAGGAAAGTAGAGCTTGATGAGGTAATTGTACCTTCTCCCGAATTGGAAAGTAGTTCATCACAAGAAATCAGTTCCAGTGATTCCTACACCAATTAGTGAGGAAGCTAATGATGATGATCATGAAACTTCAGATCAAGTTACTACAGAACCTCGTAGGTCTTCCAGAGTACAGTCCACACCAGAGTGGTACGGTAATCCTACTATGGAAGTCATGTTACTGGACCATGATGAACCTACGACTATGAGGAAGCGATGATGAGCCAAGATTCCACAAAATGGCTTGAGGCCATGAAATCTGAGATGGGATCCATATATGAGAACAAAGTGTGGACTTTGGCGGACTTGCCCGATGATCGACAAACCATAGAATATAAATGGATCTTCAAGAGGAAGACGGACGCTGATAGTAGTGTTACTATCTACAAAGTTCGACTTGTCGTAAAAGGTTTTCGACAAGTTCAAGGTGTTGACTACAGTGAGATTTTCTCAACTATAGCAATGCTTAAATCCGTCGGAATCATGTTAGCAATTGCCATATTTTATGAAATCTGGCAAATGGATATAAAAAACTGCATTCCTTAAATGGATATTTCTTAAAGAAGAGTTGTATATGATGCAACCAGAAGGTTTTGTCGATCCAAAGGGTGCTAACAAAGTGTGTAAGCTCCAGCAATCCATTTATGGACTGGTGCAAGCCTCTCAGAGTTGGAATAAATGCTTTGATAGTGTGATCAAAGCATATGGTTTTATACACACTTGTGGAGAAGCCTGTATTTACAAGAAAGTGAGTAGGAGCTCTGTAGCATTTCTAATATTATATGTGGATGACATATTGTTGATTGGAAATGATATAGAATTTTTGGACAACATAAAGGGATATTTTAATAAGAGTTTTTCAATGAAAGACCTCGGTGAAGCTGCTTACATATTTGGCATCAAGATCTATAGAGATAGATCAAGACGCTTGATAAGATTTTTCAATGAGTAAATAACTTGACAAGTTTTTGAAAGAGTTCAAAATGGACCAGTCAAAGAAGGAGTTATTGTCTGTATTACAAGGTGTAAAGTTGAGTAAGACTCAAAGTCCGACCATGGCAGAAGATAGAAAGAGAATGGAAGTCATTCCCTATGCCACAGTTGTAGGTTCCATAAAGTATGTTGTGCTGTGTACCAGACCTATTGTGTACCTTGCCATGAGTTTGGCAAGGGGTACAATAGTGATCTGAGAGTAGATCACTGGACAGCGGTCAAAATTATCCTTAGTAAGGACTAAGGAAATGTTTCTCGGTGATGGGGGTGATAAAGAGTTTGTCGTAAAGAGTTACGTTGATGCAAGCTTTTACACCGATCCAGATGACTCTAAGTCTCAATCTGGATACATATTGAAAGTGGGAGCAATTAGCTAGAGTACCTCTATGTAGAGCATTGTAGACATAGAATATTTGCAAAATACATACGGCTCTGAATGTGACATACCCGTTGACTAAACTTCTCTCACGAGCAAAACATGATCACACCTTAGTACTATTTGGGTGTTAGTCACATATTGATGTGAACTAGATTATTGACTCTAGTAAACCCTTTGGGTGTTGGTCACATGGCGATGTGGACTATGGGCGTTAATCACATACAGACGTGAACTATTGATGTTCAATCACATGGCGATGTGAACTAGATTATTGACTCTAGTGCAAGTGGGAGACTGAAGGAAATATGCCCCAGAGGCAATAATAAAGTTATTATTTATTTACTTATATCATGATAAATGTTTATTATTCATGCTAGAATTGTATTAACCGGAAACTTATTACATGTGTGATTACATAGACAAAACATAGTGTCCCTAGTATGCCTCTACTTGACTAGCTCGTTAACCAAAGATGGTTATGTTTCCTGACGATAGACATGTGTTGTCATTTGATGAACGGGATCACATCATTAGGAGAATGATGTGATGGACATGACCCATCTTTTAGCTTAGCATTATGATCGTTTCAGTTTCATTGCTACTTCTTTCTTCATGACTTATACATGTTCCTCGGACTATGAGATTATGCAACTCCCGAATACCTAAGGAACACTTTGTGTGCTATCAAACGTCACAATGTAAATGGATGATTATAAAGATGATCTACAGGTGTCTACGAAGGTGTTTGTTGGGGTGACATAGATCGAGATTAGGATTTGTCACTCTGTGTTTCGGAGAGGTATCTCTGGGCCCTCTCGGTAATACTCATCACTATAAGCCTTGCAAGCATTGTGACTAAGGAGTTAGTTGCGGGATGAAGTATTACGGAACGAGTAAAGAGACTTGCCGGTAACGAGGTTGAACTAGGTATTGAGATACCGACGATCGAATCTCGGGCAAGTAACATACCAATGACAAAGGGAACAACGTATGTTGTTATGTGGTTTGACTGATAAAGATCTTCGTAGAATATATAGGAACCAATATGAGCATCCAGGTTCCGCTATTGGTTATTGATCAGAGACGTGGCTCGGTCATGTCTACATAGTTCTCGAACCCATAGGGTCCGCACGCTTAACGTTCGATGACGATTGGTATTATGAGTTTATGTGATATGTTGTACCGAAGTTTGTTCGAAGGTCTGGATGTGATCATGGACATGACAAGGAGTCTCGAAATGGTCGATACATAAAGATTGATATATTGGACGACTATATTCGAACACCGGAAGTGTTCCGGATAAAACCGGAGTGCCGGAGGGTTACCGGAACCCCCCCGGAAACTGACGGTCCTCGATGGGCCCTAGTGGAGATAGAGAGGGGCATGCCAGGGCAGGCCGCGCGCCCCCTTCCCCTGAGTCCTAATAGGACAAGGAAGGGGGGGGCGCCCCCCTTGCCTTCCCTCTCTCCTTCTCCTTCCTTCCCCCTCCCTTCCCCAAGATGGAAACCTACTAGCAATAGGATTCCTAGTAGGAATCCTACTTGGGGCGCGCCTACAGGAGCCGACCGGCCTCCCTCCTTGCTCCTTTATATACGGGGGCAAGGGGGCACACTAGAACACACAAGTTGACAATTGTTTAGCCGTGTGCGGTGCCCCCTCCACAGTTCACACCTCGGTCATATCGTCGTAGTGCTTAGGCGAAGCTCTGCGTCGATAACTTCATCATCACTGTCACCACGCCGTCGTGCTGACGAAACTCTCCCTCGGCCTCAACTGGATCAAGAGTACAAGAGACGTCTTCGAGCTGAACGTGTGCTGAACGCGGAGGTGCCGTACGTTCGGTGCTTGGATCGGTTGGATCGCGAAGACGTTCGACTACATCAACCGCGTTAACTAAACGCTTCCGCTTTCGGTCTACGAGGGTACGTGGACACACTCTTCCCTCTCGTTGCTATGCATCACCTAGATAGATCTTGCGTGATCGTAGGATTTTTTTTGAAATCACCGCATTCCCCAAACAGTCTTCTAGCAGCCAACATGGATGTGGAGAGTGGTGGAGGATGGCAATCGGCGACGCACAGGCAGAGGGCCGACCTAGTCCACGGTGGTGCTTGCCGTCGCGTTTGTGCCATTATGTCTTGCTGCTTCGTTGTGTCGTCGGTCTGAGTTGGCACCCATGTTGTTGCTGTGCAGTTGATCGGAGCGCTGCCGGTGGCCTCGGATGTGGCCACTTCAGAGCTCGTCTTGACCAAGGTCGCGGGCTAGTGTCAGGGCTTGCTCGGCGGTGGCCGTCGGCAGCTACTAGCTAGGTCGTGTCCCCCCGGACCACAGGGATTGGCTGGGGACGCAGGGGTGGACATCTCCTACGGTGGAGGCGTTCACCTAGGCCCGGTGGCTGATGCCGGGCTAGGAGCAGAAGGATGTGTCTTCCGCTCTTCCCATCGTGGTATGTGCGTTGCGATGGTGATGGTTGGCGGTGACTCGGGACAGGATGCCGGGGCGGCGGCCCCGGAAGGTGGTCCGTATGGTGGCTTCCCGGCACGCTCCATAGCGGTAGTGGTGGCTATGTTTCTCGGTCACCTGAGCGGCAAGGGGTGTAGCGAAGGGTGGTTCGGACGCACTTTATGTTGCCCTGATCCAGATCTGGAGGCCGGTTCGCGTCATGAATGTTCTGGGTGCCATGTGGTGGCACAGGCGAGCTGCCGAGCGAAAGCTCCGTGCTTTGGCACCGGCGACGACGACATCTGCGGGTGCCTTTATCTTCTTGAAGACGTCGTCGTGGTTCTTCTCTCCGTGCCAGAGTCTCCGGGTGAAAACCCTTGTACATCTCGGGCTCGGCAGCGGCGGTGCTCGCGCTCCCCTCTTGAGGGTGCTGTCGTGGAGGCTAGGTGTCCTAGCTCGTGTCATGGTGTTGTAATCGGGTAGTCCCGTGCTAGTTTTTCGGCAGCATAGTCGCGCGCGTTTATGCTGGCCAATTATCTAGGGATCTGCTATTTCAGAGGACCACCTCACCACATTTCACATTGTATTGTATCGTTCGGTCGTGTAACTTTGGTGTTATTGATTTATATATAAAGCGGGGCGAGAGCCTATTTTGAGAACCCTTGGGTGTGGATAATGTTACTATATAGAAAAAAAAACATGGGAAGTTTTGACTAGGCAATACGATGGGTTGGTTTATCCTTTTTTGGCATGGCGTGATTGCTTTTGTTCTTCAATGATGTTTTGAAGAGCATGTGTCTACGTGTTCCCTTCACACATCTTTTGCAAGGTCCGAGCGTAAAACCCAATTTTCAAATGAGCTTACTTTATTTAAACGGTTCTTACATTATTAATTAATTAAAACACATGGTTTCATGATTTGGGATTCAAAAAAAGAGCCGGACGAGCTAAAAGCACGTATCCAAAGCTGGATCGAAGCGGGGGACGTGAAAGCAGAGAAGGAACGGAGCCGCCCGTTCGTGGTGGACAAAGGAGAGACCGAGTAAAACGACGGGTGCGTTCACTTACGTGCACAAAGGCGTGAGAGGACGGATCGATGAGGGGCGCAACCAAACCGCTTTCCGCCCGCACCAGCCATCGCCGACGTCAGTCTCCCCGTCCGTTCGCACGGCCTTTCTGTCGCGCTCCGTTCCGCGGTGCGGTGCGGTGCGGTGCCCGTGGCCCGTGCCGTAGACGTAGCTTTCCTCGCCGTTTTCCCGGCTGGCCACTTGCGGTTAGGTCCGCGGCGCCCGCGTCACGCCGTTTGGCCCGCTCGTTTACGTGCCACCAGTTCGCGTACCGTAAATGAACCTCGCTAGCTAGCTACCCTACCCAGAATCGCACGCCTGGCCAAGGCTTGGCTGGAAAGGGTAATCTACTAGCTAGCTCGTGGTGTTATTACTGTACTGATCTTCCAAAGCCTATACGAAGAAACAAAGTAGCTCCCGTCGTATATTGTTGCCGAGATGCCTGAGATAAGTATGATGATGAGAGCGATGCGTGTGCGCTAACAGAAAAACGGACGAGTGTGCATGTGGATGTGTGAGTGTGCACGCGTCGCTGGACGCACCGGTCTCGAGCCACGTCGGGTGGCTTTTGAGGCTGTGTTCAACGGCTCACGGCATGTGTTTGCCTACTCGCCATTGCCCGTTTGGGCAAGCACGCCACGGCTCCCGTCTTCCCGCCAAACGAGCGCGGGGCTCCATGCATGACTCGTCACTTTTTTTTTCTTCTCAACGGACAAGCTGCTAGGTTCTTCTAGAGCTATGTTGTAGGAAGCAGAATTCTCCCTACTTGAATCTACAGCCAGAGGCCCTGTTTGGTTCGGCTGTTGATTTCTAAAAGCAACTGTGGAAAAACAGCTATGGAAAATCTGATGTGGAAAAGATGTAGGTCATTTGGCAAACCAGCTGGTACAACTTTTTTAGATTTTGGCCCGTAGCGGAATCAGATTTTGGAACGCACGTCCTAGGCTGCTTCCGCTTTTGGTTCAGATTTTGGCAGCGGATTTCTGGAATCGGATTCTGCTGGGTTCGCCCTTTCGTTCAGATTCTGCTGCGCGACAGCGAAATCCATCGATAAAACCTGAACCAAACAGGGCCAGAGTATAATCTTTTCTTTAATAAAAAGGATTTTAGGACCCGCTTTATTTAAAGAAAGACACCGTAGTATAGAATGGCCGAGAAGAAAGATGCCGCCAAGGCGACACATTGGTGTTATCATGATCACTCCTCCGACTTCGCCACCGACGACCACAGGCAAAGCCCTCGTCGCAATTGAAACGCGAGGGCACGTTATGAGCCGCCAAATAGCCACACACCAATGACAGGGCAACTATAGCCGGACTATAATCTAATCTGGAATGTAAATGACAACCTTTTTTTTCTTTCAACTACAAAGAATGCCGACCTTATCACAATCTGAAATGTGTGTATTTATAATCCGTGGAAACTTTATACATGATGAATGACTGATGTAGCAGTTGTTTGTGCATTTTGTTTTGTAGACTTTGCGTATTTCATGTCATTTTATTATGTATGGGGGTTGCTTTCTACTTCTGATGAACTTTATAATTGATCTGTGTCCTTTAAAAATAATAATTGTGGTGACATTGTCACTTTTGAAACTCCTTAATTTCGGTTTTCGGTAGACACTATGTCCGCGCGCGTGCTCGTCTACATTATTATTGGTGTTTTTTGAAAAACACACATAATATTTTTTTTGTGGTATAAAAACACAGATAATATACTCCTGGCACACATTTTCATACAATGTGCATACATGGATCTAAAACATTCAATCTCAGAAACGTCCACGTGGCCTTCTCCACACACAAGAACGCTGAAAACGGAATTTATTATGTACAAACAATATTGTTTTTTTTTGCGGGTGATACAAACAATATTGTTGCGAGAAGCATTTTTCCTAGACATGGTTATCTAAAATTGGCTACAACATTTGGCTTTTGACAGCGAAACAATGACCACAGTCCATTCTTTACATCCAGCGGCGCCTTTTCCTACCTCCGGGAGGGAGCATTGATTTCCAAAGTCAAGAACTGGTGCGCGTACTTTGGTGGTTAAACCACCACACCACACCACACCACAGCAGCGCGTTGGATTTCATTTCAACGAGAGGTTGCGGTACCTCCGTGGAGCGCGACGGGCCACCCTCCCTCTACAACTAGATTACTAGAGCAACATTATTATCATCATCAATATTAGTGATTAGTCCAGCGTGAATGCCACATTATTATAATTTTCAGATATTTTCTGGTTCACCATCACCAGCCCAGCCGATGCCCGGTCGTATGTTCATTCGTTAATCTGAACCTATCGATGCTGATTGTTTGACAATAAGTTGGGCACCTACCCCGTCTCCCGGCCAATTCCCCTGCCAAATCACCAACCAATTCGTAGTACCAATCCGATATCTTCCCTGTGTCTGAAGAAATGAGGACATGAGCAAGCATATTTTAGGGGAATGAGAATCCAATCCGTGTTAGAAATTCTACCGCCGTTGCCGGTTAACGAGAAAAGTTTTCTCTGAATCCACAATGTTCCAAGATTGAATCGCCCTATGATTGCCAACCGGTGGTTGGTGTGGCAGCGGGGGGTGTCTGGGCTAGAATGGAAAGGGAATAACATGTAGGTTGGGTTTTTCTTGTGAACGCCTATGCGGTCACCTAACAAGCATTTTGGATTCTGCTGGGAATTCAGTATTGAAATTGCGAGTGCGATGGGGGAATAAGGTGGCTGCCCAAAATCATTCCAGGTCCTGGGTTTAATCAAGCCCCCCAGACGAAATGACCTGGTTTCTGGTATAATGATGCTACCCATATCTATTAGTATCATGCACGGATGCACCTACTAACCTAATCCGTTGAATTTTCTTGCGACTCGGAGCACAAATCTCAGCGTCGCCCAACGGTCGCGTCAAGGAGCCGGGAACGCTGTCATGTCAGCGGGATTCTTCCAGGCCACGGGATCAGAGTTGGAAGAACAAAAACAATATATTTCGTTATTATACTGTATTACTCTTGCATGGATCATGCGTGTGAGTTGGTACTAGGTCACTGGTGATGGATGTGGGGTGGCGTGTGGAGCTCGTAGAGTGGAGTGGAGCACCCCGGCCCAAATGATTGATTCGGGTAGTTCGAACCCGAAGCCAAGGTGTCAGTGGATCATGCTGCAGACAAACTGGATAGGATTTTTCATCATTGCTGCGCTGGAGCCTGGAGCTGCAGCGCTGTCATCATGGGCCCAGGCCCCCCCAAATCTAACGTGTCTGCATGCTCAGTGCTGCTACACACATATCTTCAGTGATGTGTCACCCGCAACCTGCAGATCATCTATAATGTCTCGTCCGAACAATTGTTTGCCTGCTAATGCTATTCTGAATCTGGAGCACATTCATCAGGGAATGAATACACGGAGGCGTTTCCTCTCTGAAGTTTCAGGTGGAGGAGGAGGGGGGCTCCTCTTCGGAAGGCTCTTCCGAGTCGGACTGCTTCACGTCAGGAGCGTCCATGGAGTCGGATAGCTCGATATCAATGGCGTCATCGGTGTCAGGCTCCTTCTCCAGCTCAAGGATCACATTGAACCCGAACGACGAGCCCGGCGCGAACGACGACTCCAGGTCGCCTTCTGATTGCGTCGTCGCGATCTCAGGGTTCACCTTGAGGTTCTCCTGCATCGGTTGCAAAGCCAGCGTCAGTTACTTCTGAATCCAAAAGTCAAAAGGTTGTCTAATGGAGTATAATACTATAATAATGTTAAATGAAATGGCACCAACCTTCTTGACGAAATCGCCGACGGTGACGCTGAGTATTTCCTGAAGGATGAACTTGGTGACCCGGCTCTTGCCGAGCATCGACAGGAGAATGCTGCTTGGTATCTGAATAAACACAGTACAGGGATTCAGAAGCCGTCGTCGGTTCTCGGTTCTTAATGTGGGGGGTTAGGACAGCAGTGCAGACTTGATAGTGTAGTTTATGTCTATGTCTAGCCGTGTCATTTCTTGATTGCAGTTAGTATTTAGTAGCCCACACTTTCGGTTGAAAATTTAGCCGGTAACAGTTAAGCGTACTCGGCGATGCTCGGTGGAAAGAAACTACTCCCTGTCCTTGGGTGGTTTTATTTCTGAACAAGGACAGTGTTTTAAAAGACTTTACTATTCTTAGGAAGAGTTGGTTAACAACTATGTTGAAAAGTATGCGTGAAAGAAAAGGTAGCCTTGCAATGCAATTAAAAGTGGCAACCCCAGAAACTAAACCCCGTTTGGAACGGCGGAATTTCAGATGAGAATCAGGGGAGTTTGCAGAGAAATGAGGCGTGAAAGGTTTACAGGCACTTACATTTGATGTTTTCCCTTCAATCACCCAACAGACATCCATGAAGTGAAAAAGGCAATAAAATTGTTAGAAGCTTCAGTGACTTGATGCAAGCAAATATATAAAATGTTTCTTGCAAGGAAACGGGGATTAATTAACATACCTCCCTTGGACCTTCTGAAACCTGGAACAGGCGGCGCGTCCTTGGCCAGGCTTGTCAGGGCTGCATCAAACACCTTCTGCGTTTCCTTCCCGGGCAGCTCGATTCTTAACTGCAGGCAACACGTCCCAGCATCAGATGAGTCTAGACCACTGAAAACTGCTCTACGTCATTAACCATAGTACAATGTCCTTAGTATTAAGTTGAAGAGAAATGTGCGCATCAAATTATGTGACTAACGAAATGTGGACAGCTTTAAAAAAGAAATCTTTTTTGAGTTGACAACTTTAATTTAACATGGCTCGGCAGAGTGCACAAACAATCTCACATGGATCTTTTCGTCGTCGCGTTTGACAACGGTTGTCTTGAAGCTATCCAACGAAAGCCCGGTCTTCTCGGCGTCAGCGACCGATGCGCCCCGACCTGCAGTTATCTGAAAACCTCAACAGAGTGTCTGAATGTGAAAGTTCCTCATGACACTTGAACATCATGGACAAAGATCAACACATGTACTTCGGTGGTACATTCTGGCGGAAGTTGCAGCTCACCTGATCGAGCGGCCGACACCGGCACGAATGTGTGCCTCGCACTTCTCCCGGTAGAAACAAGCAACCTGGTACATTTTGACAACAAGCATCCTTTGCTAAACTGAAGACTGAAGCAACAGGCAGAAACACATGTACAACAACGGTCCATGGGAAATTCAGGTTTTACCGTTGGGCAGGCATGGGGCACTTGCAGGCATCGCCAATCTTCATGTGGATATGGACCGGGTCGGTCGCCTGCAAGGTTAAATCAATGGCAATCGCTCGTGAAACTCCTGCGCTGCTTGCGTGAGGGTACGTACGGTTGAGGAATTAACGGAACCTGAAGCTGGGAGAATCCGTGGCATCGCGGACCGAGCCGGAGCTTCGGAAAGGTCGCGGCTGAAGCCATGGACGTGGGAGGCGAGGTTTCGGCTGCGATTTGGAGGAGGCGGAGCTGGGGGAGAAGGGGGAGGCGTAAAATGTTATCCGAAATTATCTGCAGCAAGGAGAGGGAAGACTCGCCTGCGTGTGTTCTTTGCCTTTCTTCGTGGGCCACAAGACGGCAGACGCTGCTTTTCAGCCCAAGAGTCTCCTCTAGCTTTGGGAGTCAAATGGGCCGTCTAGTTGGGCCTGTTCAAGCCGATGTGGCTTTCGCTGACATCATGATCCATGCCCCCTCGGCGGCGGCGGCGGCGCCTGTATCGACGGCGGGTCCGGCGAGGCGTTCGTGTGGTGGTCTCTTCGATTCTTTCCCTTTCTTCACCCCCCCCCCCCTTCTCTTCTTGCTTCCTTGGTGGTTAGCGACGGTGGCAGCGGCGCCGCTGCCGGTCACCACCGTGATAACCATCGCTGCTCCGGGCTACCCTCCCGCCGGACTTGCTTAGGTATATACATCCACACTTTTTTCTTCTTCTGTAAACTATTTAAGCCGTTGCAAATCGCCCAGACCGGCTTGTTTCTTGCCTCTGAAGTCTGAACTGAACTGAACTGGTATCAGATTCAGAATTTTTTTCATGTCTGACATGATGACATCTCAGCATTTCTGCATACTTACAAAAGCCAACATTTTCGTATGCTACGAGCTACATTTTCATTCCTCGTTTCCCTGGCGAAATTCTTGCCAATTGATTGACTAGCGTTATTTAGAACACATATAGTTCTGTTTGCCATGTAATAAGTGACCCATTTTTCCTCTAGCTGCAGTCAGCACCATGATGCTTTGGTGCCCTGTGCATTCGGAATGAAACTTCGGGCGGCCCCTGAATGCTGATGCTCAAATCTGATGGTCCGTCACAGATAGCCACGGTAATCCCTTCCCATTGCTTCCCTCTCATTATTAGTATCACCCTAAATATTTAGAATAGGAATTGTAACTTCTCCCCCATTCTTATTAGTAGAAACCAAACTTCGCACAAAGTTTGTAGAAAACAAATAGGAGTGGGGCACAGACCTGACACTGACATGTATTACTTAACCCCTTGCCATATCGCAGCAGCTTATGCCAGCATCCCTGCCTGATGATACTAACTAGAAGGAGTCAACAAGGATCATACATATATTGCACATCTTCTTTGTGATGACATATGGCAGCAGTGATGTGGACGTTAACCATATCCTACCAGGTCTTTCTACAGGCTCTATTAAAATCTTTTCCAGCACCCCTTTGTGTTTGTTTTCGCCCATCTCTCCTTACAGTGACATTCCACTACACTGTGGGTGCATAATATCTGCTCCTGGATCTTTCATTAATGGAGAGAGGGTTGCCCAGCACAAGAAGAGAGAGTCTACAACGAAGCCAGAAGAAGAGCTAAAGAATTGACTATCGTTGATGCCTCCATGGTGATTCCTGGTGCATTTCATGGCTGCAATTCTTGCCGTTGATGTTCAGGGGCGACATGATACTACTGACAGGTACGCCTGTGATCCTTTCTCTTGCGGCCATCTCCAAGACATCCAGTACCCTTTCCGCCCGTGAGGAGATCCACGTCCGTGCGGTTCTCCATCGTACGAGCTGGCTTGCTCCGATAGCAAGGCTACAATTCAGATCAACACAGGGACATACTTTGTCACGGAGATCAGCTACGAGCATTCTTACTTCTGGGTCGTGGACGCCAACCTGGACATGAGCAGCAGCTGCCCTCTTCCTCGCTGGGATCATCGCCCTTACATATATGGCCTCCCGGGGTCCGACGGCCTCGTCGAATTGAACCCTCGCTCTGTTACGTGGGCTAGCTTTGTGAATTGTTCGCGGGCGGTCACGAACAATAGTGACTACAGACCGGTAGCTTGCCTGAGCACGAGGTCTTCTTTCGTCTATGTGTTGATTGACTCTCTTTATGTTGGAGATCTTAATCCTTCCTGCGGGTACTTGGCTGTGGCTGCTTTGGGTGATCAGAGCGTGCGATATAGTAATGCAAGTCAAGGTGTTTTGGTGGAAACCCTAAGGAGAGGATTTCCTGTTTTGTTTCCTTTGAAATATAAGAGGTATGGGGGCTTCAGGAACTGCGTAAAGGATAAGATTCTGTGAGTTTGGGATCTGCACACCATCTGTTTTGGATATATCTGTATATATGTACACCGTGTGACTTTCTACATTTTCTCCCTTGTCTGCAGCCCAGTTCCAGGAAAACCAATGGCTAGTACTCTTGGCAACTGGGACTGGATCTGGACCATTTTTACGATTGATTCTGAGATCTTACATTGCGCATTTGGAGCAGACACTTTTCCTTCCAATGAACACCTTCGCAAACTACAGTCTGCAACAGTATACTCCATGTTGATATTGAAGTTGATTGCTGGTAGGTTGATAGAATTGCATATACTAGCTACACTAGTACTCCCTCCGTTCGGAATTACTTGTCTTGGAAATGGACGTATCTAGAATACATCTAGATACGTCCATTTCCGGGACAAGTAATTCCGAACGGAGGGAGTAGTTTCTTGGTGACCCCATATAAACTTGTTTTATTTGTGCAGCTCTACGCAGGTTTGTGTTTGCTCCTCTGGTGGTACTGGTCTTCCTAGCCCACAAATACTGGAAAACAAGGATCACAATCGATGCGGTCGAGAAGTTCCTACGGATGCAGCAAATGATCGGCCCGACAAGGTATGCCTACACAGATATTGTTGCAGTCACAAGCCATTTCAGAGACAAGCTGGGTCAGGGGGGCTACGGCTCCGTGTATAAGGGCGTTCTACTCCCAGGCGATGTCCCTGTGGCCATCAAGATGCTAGACGGTAAATCCAGCTGCGACGGAGAAGATTTCATCAGCGAGGTCTCCACCATCGGTAGGATCCACCACGTCAATGTGGTGCGTCTGGTGGGTTTCTGCTCCGAGGAAATGAGGAGGGCACTAGTCTACGAGTATATGCCCCGTGGTTCTATGGACAAGTACATCTTCTCAGCCGAAAAGAGTTTTTCCTGGGACAAGCTCAATGAAATTGCCTTGGGCATTGCCAGGGGGATCAACTACTTGCATCAAGGCTGCGACATGCAGATTTTACACTTTGACATCAAGCCGCACAACATCCTTCTTGACAGCAATTTTGTTCCAAAAGTCGCCAATTTTGGCCTTGCCAAGCTATACCCAAGGGATAACAATTGTGCCGTTGAGCGCCTTACGGGGAACAATCGGGTACATAGCTCCTGAAATGGTATCCCGGAGCTTCGGCGTCATATCCAGCAAGTCCGACGTCTACAGCTTCGGGATGCTGCTGCTGGAGATGGCTGGAGGACGCAGGAATGCTGACCCAAATGCGGCGAACTCAAGCCAGGCATTCTACCCATCGTGGGTGTATGACCGGCTAACCAAACATGAACTGGGTGAGATATCTGCTGAGATGCATGAGTTGGAGAGGAAGCTGTGTCTTGTCGGCCTATGTTGCATCCAGATGAAGTCCCACGATCGTCCGGCGATGAGCGAAGTCATAGAGATGCTCGAAGGCGGTAGTGATGTGCTGCAGGTGCCTTCAAGGCCGTTCTTCTGTGATGGTGGCCACACCCCCGTAGAGGATTCTTACCATTTCATGTCTGAGCTGACTGCCATTTCGGAGGAGGATGGGTAAAATCATGTTTATGTTCAATGTAATACATTATTACGATGTGACGAACTTATATGGTGAAAAATTGCGGAAATGGTGGTTATGTACTACGGAAGATGAATGTTTATATATGTATATATCCTGCTTCTTGTGAATGTTCATCCGAAATCGAAACATATCATGTGCTCCAAGACTTTAAACCAAAGGTCTATTGAGTGTGACGTTTCATTTGTGCTCCGATCCCAACCTTAGGGTGATCTGCCATTGCCCGAAGAGAAGGTATGTACAG
Source organism: Aegilops speltoides (assembly GCA_021437245.1). Lineage (NCBI taxonomy): Eukaryota > Viridiplantae > Streptophyta > Magnoliopsida > Poales > Poaceae > Aegilops > Aegilops speltoides. The sequence goes on along the minus strand of CM038143.1, from coordinate 472,595,183 downwards.
CAAGAATTACAAAGGAAAAATGTACTCCGTGTGAAAGGCTCTGAACTGATGGCCAGAGCCTGATGATACCTAGTGCTGCAGGTTTGCTCTCTTCTACCGCTATTTGTTGGTTTGCCAGTTCCTAGTTCCTGATGGCACTAGTTGTTTTTCATTTTTGCTGCAATTGCTACTTTTAACAGATCAGCTAAGCACTTGTTTCTTGGTGAGGTTTGCTACCACCAAAGTTTCTTTTGTGCAGCGTCCATATCTTTATTTCTACTCCCTCCATTCCAAATTACTCGTCGTGGTTTTAGTTCAAAATTTGAACTAAAACCACGACGAGTAATTTGGAACGGAGGGAGTACCTTATATGGATCTTTTTCCCAGTTGGGTGAATGTATACAGATGATATGATTCAATTTAAGCCTAACCAAAGCAATCAACACTACACGGTCAGTATGTATATGTATCCATATAATTGAAAAAGTGCCACAATTTGCAATGGCCTCGAAATCTTGCATAAGACCGTACTAGATTTTTGCATAACTGGATTCTAGAGGCTCAAGGAGGCCTACTGTAACTATCTTGTATTTTCCTAATACTATTTATGGGGGGTTTGTAAAGCAGCAGGGAGAATTAGTTTTTTTTTTGCCGGAAAGGAACCTTTTCATTAATCAACCATGATGATTAGTGTTTAATTCTATTAATAAAATTAATGGCTATAGGGCTATTTTTAATGGTGGCCAAGGGTTAGCAAAGGAATATGCATGGTAACATCAGGTAATATATGGGTAGGTACTTCATCTCCAAAAAGATCCAAGGTAAGAGGGAAATTTTGAGAAAGTTCTAAGCCCCCTAAAATTATAAAGCACCACATGTATTATTTTTAAAAGCCAAAATCATTTACCCCGAAAATGGGGTGTTACATTTTCCCTCTTACTATTAATTCATTTTTCCTATAATAATCCTAAGACTTTCCCAACTATTATAAGATAGTGATCCACCACGCAACTTCAAGTTGGGTCTTGTTCTGCTTTGGACCATTCAGAGCGTTTAATCGTCAAAGTCAAGGTCGTAACTTAGAATTTGGTGATGATGATAGTTGATGTTGTTGACACACACACCCCAATCTCTACGATATTTTTCAAATCTAATCTTGACATGCATCTTGTGTTGCCTCTACTTTCTAGCGCACCCTCGTTGGAATTGGCACTGCACCATATCAACTAGGCCCTATTTCTTGCTTTGTGTTAGCTACATAGGTGCTTAAAAATAGTGCATCTGTTAGAGCATCTATAGCCGGGCGTTTCAAACCCGCTTCTAAGGTTTGGGCGGCCACCCGGTTACTAATTGGTCACGAATTTTCGACCCAGATGGACGCCTCAAACGGGCCTTAAACGCCCGGGCTGACCGGCACCCCTCATATCCAGCACAAATATGAGGCGGATATGGGGGCGGCCAGTCGCGCCCACCACGTCGGCCTGGCCCGTGCTGGTCTACAACGACCCCGCATATATTCGTCCCCATCCGCTCGCCTGACCAAACCCTAACCACTTCACACTCCACTCCTCTCCACCCCCTCCGCCACCCAAGCTCACCTCCGACGATTTCCGGGCGTCTCTGGTGTCATCTCGTGGGGGTTGGAGGAGGCAATGGCGGTCCGCATTGCACTCCCCCGCTCCTGGGAGGACAACACCCGACCGACGGAAGGATCTGTCCAACGCGACTCCATAGCGTCGGCTCAACGGGCGCTTGGGTCCTCTGGGGCTGGATCATCGCGGTCCTGGCAGTCGGAAAATCTCCCCTTCCCCATCACCGGGTGGGCAGACTATGAGTCCCATCAGGAACGGCGGCCCGTTGTGGGAAGGAGAGGATAAAGGCCGCAGAGGCCTATATCGCGGTGGCGGAGGCGGCTGATGCGGCGGCGCGGACGGCTGCAGAGCAGGAAGCTATACAAGCCCTCATTGTGAAGAAACGTTAGCAGAGGAACGCGTACACCCTCGCACTCGAGCAGAATCGGGCGGTCTGTGTCATGGCTGGACTGCCACCGAAGGAGGATAGCTCCAATGACGAGCAGATCCGGCGGTCCGTGTCATGGCCGGACTGCCACCGAAGGAGGACAACTCTGATGACGAGCAGATCCGGCTCGATCCCTACCGCGTCTTTGACTGGCACTTCTGCGAGAAGGACGGCAAGGGCGCCAGGAAGGGCAAGTGCAACCGTGGATGATCTCCACCATAGTCAAACATGCCAAATTTTGGTAGTCAAATGGCATGTTAGTAGTGATGGAGTAGCCGGACGATGTGTGTAATGCATCGACGTAGTTGCAGGAGTTTGTCTGGATTTGAGATATTATAATTGAGGTCTTCGGTTGTGAGAAGGCAAATTTGAGGCTTGACCGGTCAGTGTCAACGGACGCGTCCACAGGCATTTGAGGGGTCGGATTTGCAAAGTCCGGTTATAGATGCTCTTACCAGTTTGTAATAGCTGGCATGATGCTTTCTCTTGTAACTCAATCATCACCAAAAGTCCAAACCTACCAAACAAATATTTCTTCTTTGATTGTTTGGAACGAACGGATAAAGCAAGCGACTTTGGAACTCACATCGTGGACCATCATGATAAATACATCCAGCACGCTGTATTTACCCTGTTGTACACTAGTAGGACCTAGACTTTTTCCTTTTGCTTGTGCTACAAACTTTCATTAAAATGTCTAAAAATTAAGCCGTGGGAGGAAATTCTCGCAGTTTCGGGTCAAAAGAAAAGAAAACTTTGTATCCAGCACGCCTGCTTTGACTTTCCTTTCATGCGTAGTAGTACGTACACGTAGGGCGGCTGGATCAAAAGCTTGTAGCTCGTGGGCTTAATGAGTGCTCGATAATTCGGTTCGTTAAGCTCGTGGCTCGCTCCTAGTGAACAGAGCCAATCATCAATTCTGGCTCGTTAATCTTAGTGAGCTTAACGAACGAGCTAACGAGTTTCGCGAGTAGCTCATTAAGCTCATTAGTAACAACACAACACATATTTTTACCTTATGTGATAAAATTTTCGTAGCACCTCAGCCCATCTATTTAATCTAATATAGATAGAAGGCAACAAACTAGTGTATTTTTTTTTCTAGTCACCACTTCCTTCTTAAAATTCACATCTACACGCTCATCATATAAACCGTAACACATCAAAATCTGTTAACAAGCGCTCACGAGTTTAGCGAGCTCCAGACGAATTAGCCGAGCAGGATTTTCTGTTTGTTAATCTTAACGAGCTACCCCGCAAAAAAAAAAATCTTAACGAGCCGAAGCTTAGGCCCTGTTTGGTTCATAAGTCATAGGACTTTTTTTAGTCCCAATTTATAAGTTCTAAGCCCCTAAAAAGTCCCTACCTGTTTAGTTCCTGAGACTTATAAGTCCCTATAAGACCATATTACAACTATAAGTCCCTATAAGACTCTTCTTGAGAGTCTTATTTCTAAGTCCCAAATGCCCACTTTAAGTCCCTATAAGTCCCTCCTGTTTGGTTTAGATGGGACTTATAGGGACTTTTTTAAGTCCCTAAACCAATCCCTGAAAACAAACACCCTCTCAATGAGCAAGAGCTTAACGAGCCAAGTAGCTCGTTGATCCACCTCTACGTACACGCACAAGGCAGCAACATAAATGGGATTAATTATAAGACGCAAGACCGGCGCGTTAAGTGGATCTTGTTTGGTTGTTTCAGATCATTTCGTCTGCATATCGAACTCTGTGTACATACGTACTGGCATGATATATTACACTTGTATACACCTCTTGGAGGCGCAAGGCAGAGACGGAGGTGGTATTTTAAAAGAAAGAATTAACCAAGAACCAAAAGGAATGGTTTCTCTAAATCTAAACTATGTATATACTCCTCGCCGATTATGGTTGAAGCCAACGATGGATCAGTGCCCCGCGCCCCGCCTGCTCGGCCCCATGGGCAGCATCTCCATCAGCGACGACACCAGCGCCGTCGCCGGGCTCGGCGGCACGGGCCTCGCCGCGTCGGCGCACCGCACGAAGCTCGCGGCGACGATCGCGACGAGGACGGCGACGACGAGGAACAAGTCGAGGCGGCGGCGAGCTTCCATGGCTGGCCTCCGAAGAAGAAACGTGCGCGCCCTTGGAATCGGATGGATCTCCTCTGAATCCCAAGGAGCACAAGCACACAGTAGACTTGTCTGAATCTCTGGCCGGGGACGTGGATAGATGGTCTTTCTTTCCTTGGGTTTGATGCTAAGCTAGCCTAGCGCGCGCGTGTATTTATAGCCAGCTAGAGAGCGTGCAGCTGGGCTGTGGAAATTCTCCTGTGCGTGCGTGTGCCGTTCTTTGAAGCCGGGTTGGAAATTCTCGCGCGTGCCCGAACCGGTCAAGGACGCCGGGGCGGTGTGTCCGTCCACCGGGAGCAGCAGGCAGCGGCCGCATTCACTCCGGAGCGCTGACCCGGCCGCTCCGCCGTGCCCGCGCGCGTTGGAACGGGTCTGGGGTGGGAGGTGCACCGGCGCCGGCCACCTTTTGATTCTTCTTCGCGGCGTCGTGTGGTCGGAGGAGGTCCGCCTGACCTCCCTCCCCGGCGCCTGTCGCCGTCTCGTTGAATTGAATTCGTAAAGTGGGACGGAGCTCGGATGGGTTGACACGACAGCGCCGCGCTTACCGGCCGCGCCGACTTGTACGTTTTGGCTCGCTCTTGGTCTTTTTCTACCAAAAAAAAGTACTAAACGTCTGACTGAAGTAAGATTTTTAACGATCACAAATCAGGCGTTCTTATGGTAAATTATGTTCTTGTGAGGATGTCAATTTTCTTTAGCAAACGTGTCAATTTCTGACAAAAAACCAACGGGTCAATGATTTACCATGTTTGCTAAAGGAAGTTATCGTGGCTGAAATGGTGGAGATAACCACGACTACTACTACTTCACACCAACATCAAAGATGGATGATTAAACTATTCTCCTAAACACCGTTCATTCTTGGCCTTAATTCTACGTCTCAAAAGGCTCAAATTGCCAAAGTAAGTGTCATTTTCAGGCAACTTGCGAATAGCAAACATTGTTCATATATGGCGTGTTTAGTTGCTCGGCACCTGGCTTGCACCCATCATGCAAAATCTTGAATGTTTGGTAGACCGCACTTTCAATTGGTGGCCCGACCCATGTAAAATAGAGCTCCCAGCCAGGCTGAGGCGAAATGCAGGAGTCAGGCGTTTCCCTGAGATAACCCCGTTCCTGCACCCGCATCCACACTTTAAAACGAAACGGTACACATGATTGCCCCTGATATTTATCGAAATTACTACGGAACTGCCACCGCACCTTCCCGTATCATTTTTTCTTCTTACTCTTCCCCACCGAACTAGATCGGATCGAGCGCATCCACACACCGCCACCGCTGCCATTCGAGCTCCTTCTTTGGCCACTATACCCCGCTCTCTCGTTCACTGCGACCCCTCCCACCGGCCACCCGGTCGCGCTCGATCCCCACCGCTGGACGTGTGCTCAGCAGGAGCCGGGGCGGAGGGGGAGGCGCGCCATTGCCTTCGGCCGGACCACCGGGCGTTACAGCGACATCATGGAGTACGAGCGCTGGAGCTCATGCAAATGATGCTCAGCCAGCAAGATGTAATCTTTTGTCGCCCCCTCAGGTCCAATCCACGAAAAAGCAGCAACTCTAATCCAGCCTACCAAACAACGTAGGTCGCCTCTCATCCACACAATCCCTACGGTTCATCAAACATACATCTCAGTTCATCCTTGCATCTGCTCCACCCGGCCAGGCTCAACCAGTATCCTCCATGCGATGCAGGCAGAGCTAGACAGACAACCATACACGCCCATGCTAGTTCAGAAAAATATGCTTAAAATTTAACAGATCTCAACATCGAGATCGACGGTCCTCGGTGCTGGCTGAGATTCTTTTTTTCTTTTCTTTCACCCCTCTTTCTGTCCCGATAACCCTCGTCTCTCTCCTGAACGGCGTCCCACGGCGGACATCGCACTCTCCCCTCTCTCCCTCCCTGCTCGACGCCGGGCCGGCGCCCCTCCCCGTCGAGGCAGCAGGACGGCTACGCCCGACGAAGCCTCGGCCTCTCCTGATCGACGCCGTGCGGCGCGGGCCGACGCCCTCCCCATCGTGGCCAGTGGGACGGCGGCGCTCGACGCCCCATCCCCTCCCTGCTCGACGCTCCCTCGGTCTCCCCTGCTCCCTCGGCTGCTCGGATTGGTACCTAGGCGTCCTGATCCGTCTGAGGTCCGCGTCTTCCGATTCTCTTGGTGAGAAATTTCTCAAGCTGCACACCAGGAGCTGGCACGTCTGGCCGCCGCTCAATGCAGATGCGGTGGATTTCTATAATCTGGAACTGAGCAGCACCAATGTGAGTGTTATGTTATTGCACTATTCTAGGTACTTTCGTCAAGCTTTGCAGTTGCAGTGTCATTGTTAGTTACTCCCTCCGTTCCATAATGTAGTGCCTATAAATTTTTGCATAAGTCAAACATTACAAACTTTGACCATATCTATAGAGAAAAGTAGGCACATCTAGAATACCAATTGCACATCATTGGGTACATTGTGAGTTATATTTTCAGAATGTACATGTTTGGTATTGTAGATGTAGACAGTTTTCTCTATACATTTGGTCAAAGTTGGCAAAGTTTGACTTTTACTAAAATCTATAGGCACTACATTGTGGAATGGAGGGAGTATCAAACTGGACTTATTTGGTCATCAGTGTATCTTCTTATAGCAGTAGAGCCTGACATAGTGCTGTTCTTAATTATGAAATGTGAAGAAACCACAACTAAGCTAAAGGCTTTCTTTTGAAGTAGGAGTAGCTTTTTGGTATTGTAGAGTGTAGACAATACTGAAGTTGCTGCCTCCATTTTCAGAAGTTTCACAGAGGAGGTTAACTATAAGCATCAACTCTACTCCCTCCGTCCCATAATATAAGAGCGTTTTTGACACACGCTCTTATATTATGGGATGGAGAGAGTAGCTTTATCATCTTATCTCTATAGGATGTGAATTTACATAACTGTTACTTTATCATGCCATTGCCACCATTGGACATATAGCTGAACTGCTACTAGATGAATTGCAATCTACCTGCTCTTACTTTTGTTTTGTTATACATTGTTCTCTTGATTGAAGCTGAGGCATTTGCTTCACTTTGCTGCACAGCAGTTCCCATCTGACCATACTTCTGCACTTGCCAGTCCCTCATCCCGTTCGATTCCCGCTTCCTCTGAAGCTCCCACCACTGTGAAACTATGCTCTCTGTGGCCAACGTCGCTTTCCCTCCTGTGATTTCGTCTCGTCCGTTCAAGATGACAAGGCATGCCATTCTTATCCTTGAACCGTGTGTGCTCTCATCTTTTTTTCGGTCTCTTATCCTTTGCGTGCCTTGATGGTTTCCAGGAGGTTTTCTTGGAGATATCGAGCAGAACGGGTGTCAGCTGGGTACTCCCAGTTGGAGGTGAATTTTTTCCTTGCCCCTCTTGTGGTATGAGGATTTTTCCTAGTTCTGTTTGGACAATTGGTTTATCCATGGACACAAGACCAATTTATCTAGAAAGACAATTTAGTTGTAGTGTTAATGTTGATAGAAGTTGGTGAACATGTTGTCTGTGGGTAAGACCACATGCAAATTCTACACCACATTGCGAGTGAGAGTAGGGCCTGGAGGGCAGCAGGGTTGCTAAATGCGTCAGCTGATGTTTTCCTGGCCATGGCAGCCATGTGGGAGGAAGGCGAGTAGTTAGCATAGGCCTTGGGTGGCGTGGAGTTTTGACATGTTCCTGCATGTAGGCATGTCATGTACTCCCTCCGTTCCAAAATAGATGACTCAACTTTGTACTAACTTAGTACAAAGTTGATTCATCTATTTTGGAACGGAGGGAATAAATCTGTGGACTTTGGGGTTCTTTCCCCACTTCTCCTTTAATATATGATACGCACACTCGTGCGTATTCGAGAAAGAAAAAGATTTATTACGCTTGAATCTGATAGGTTATTCTTGGGACGTGTGAGTTCACTTGTTTAACTCTTAGTAATCATCAAAATGAGGAATCTCCACTTTTTTTTGGTACTCAGCTCTGACTGTAATTGGCATGATCATGCCATCCTGTAAAGAACTTTGTATTAACCCCTAACTATAAATGGAAAAAAGACCACAGTAGGGATTTTCCCTACTGTAACTGGTCAAAAAAAAAAAAGATTTTGTTGAAAATCTGGGCTCCGTTACCTTTGATTCCGACTAAAGCTTTATACGGATCTTGAAGCCCAGGATCTTAGCATCTTATCGCACAAAAGCTAGGTAGCACTCTGCAATCGGTATAATCCAGTATCGAAGTATCCTGAATTGTTGTTTTGTTATGTCCTTCAGTCTTGTTGTATATGATGCACATGTATTACTTTAGTCCTTGCCTATTGGGATTTTAATAGGAGACATATATAATAGCTGGATTAAAATTTTGATGTCGATAAGAAATATTGGTGAATAAATACGATTTGTTTGCAACTCAAATATGTTAAACAAATAATCCATTGTTTGGGGAACTGCTACTGTCAGATATACCGTACATTGTATAACATCCATGCAATCATGGTTTTCATTTACATTACATGGACGTATACTGAACTTCACTTCTTTTAGGTTAGAAAAGTCAGCTACCGACCTCCTGGAACTGAGCAAAACTTATTGAATCAGACTAGCCTCTCTCTTCGGGAGAAAAGGTAAGCATGTGTTTTATATTGGAATAGCTGTGTTTCTTGAATGCCTTTTGTATTGACGTGACAACTAATTCATGCAGTTTTGGTTTGATATTTGGACGGAGTGGGAGTGGAAAGACCACTCTTTTACAGGTTTGCACTGAAATGCTGCATGCCATGTTTTACTTTGTATCTTTCATGTAAGGTGATAGCTTGATTTCTCAGCTTTTGGCTGGTCTGTCAGAACCTACATCTGGTTCAATTTGCATTCAGAAGTATGATGATAGTGGAAATCCAATTGGTCTGTCGGAAGTGTTAGCTTCTCAACGAGTTGGTATTGTATTTCAGTTTCCTGAGAGGTTTGAACATTGAATTACTACTTTCACTGATAAGTTTTTTACATATTAACATGAATGCCTATGATCTATGTGAGTGCTTGAGAAGTTTTACTGCAAAATAAGATAATTTACACATATACTTGTAGGTACTTCTTGTCAGATACTATACTTGAAGAAGTTACTTTTGGATGGCCAAGGCAAAAGGCAGACATTCTTTTAAGGGAGCAACTCAGTTTAAAACTTCAGAAAGCTATTAACTCTGTAATGATTATCTCTCATAGATACCATTCTGTTCCATTGTGGAGTGAACTTCTTGTTTGAGACTACACACAATTGTTTTCTGAAGATAATTTGTTTCACGCTAGGTTGGTCTAAGTGCCATTTCATTGGATAAGGATCCACAGTCTCTCAGTGGTGGGTTTAAGCGGCGACTTGCTTTGGCAATTCAGCTGGTATTGTTTGCATTACTTTAGTACGGGTTGACTGTTCTGTTTTTAGAAGTGAAGATGGATAATCTTTTGCCTTTATCTTCTGATTTTCTAGGTTCAAACTCCTGATTTATTGTTGCTTGATGAGCCCCTCGCTGGTCTTGGTATGTACTTGAGTGCCCATATATCAAACTAATATTTGTAGATTATTTTCTTTCCTGTGTGTCGGTTCATTTCAGAACCCATCTAAATGCACAACGTGAACTGTTGTTTAATACTCCCTCCGTCCGGAAATACTTGTCATCAAAATGAATAAAAGGGGATGTATCTAGATGTATTTTAGTTCTAGATACATCCTTTTTTGTCCATTTTGATGACAAGTATTTTCGGACGGAGAGATATAACTCTGCTTATGCATCCTACCATCCTTGGGCCACAGCTCACACTTGCTAGGATTATTGTGTGGTCTCAAATAGTTTGTCGAAATTAGTATATATTCTTCCTATATGTGGTTACTGAATTTGTATCTTCATCATCAGATTGGAAAGCTCGGGCTGATGTTGTGAATCTCCTGAAGGACCTAAAGAAAGAACACACGATACTGGTTGTAAGTCATGATCTAAGGTAATTTAGTACTCACCATCTAAAACACAATGCTTTTGTATAGCTGTGTGCCACTGGAGCCACTATTGAATATCTCATGAGCGCCACATACTGGTTGTTCCATACTTCGATTCAGGCATGCAGCTGGAATCATATACTCCCTCTGTCCCACAATATAAGATGTTATTACAACCAATATACTCACATATTGGTTATAATAACATCTTATACTATGGGACTGAGGGAGTAACTCGTAAATCATAAGCTTGAACCGGGGCTGCTGAAATGTCTAATTAAAAGCGTTTTGCAGAGAACTATACCCGCTGGTGGACCGCTCGTGGAGAATGGAGATGGGGGGAGTTTTGAAGGAGGAACCTTTACTTGTATAGATTAGAAACTTGTTTCCCCCTCGCACTTCTGTAGGCAGAATCCAGCAAAAAATTAGCCAAACGAAAAACTCAAAAGGGAATTCTTGTGTGCAGCTGGAATGCTGACCCATTTGTTGTCGCGGTCACAGGATCATAGCTGGCTAGAAATCTTAATGTGACATTTGAATGAGTACAAGGCACATGCTACAGAATCTATTAGGAGTGACTCCATAGTCCATAGCTACCGCCAATAATTACTAGGATGCTATTTTGCGTACGCGAATGAAATGCGCCCAGAGACCTTCGGTTGCACTTCTCCTCAGCCATGAATGAAGTTTTCCCCGTCTTTATATCCCACCCATGTTTGAGTCTTAACTACCGTATATGATAGTATCAGTTCATCAAACCATATACAATAGTGAGGTGGCAACAACAAATTGCAGAAGCAAGCACCAAGGAGAGAAAATGGTCTAGCGAAGTGGTATCTGGTAGCCTTGTCGAGATGCCAAAAATGAGAGATCATGAAAGAGGAGAGAAAATGGTCTAGCGAAGTGGTATCTGGTAGCCTTGTCGAGATGCCAAAAATGAGAGATCATGAAAGAATCGGAGTCTGGATGTGTGTCTTACTTGAGAATGGGAGGCGTTGGGGAAATTGATGGGAGAACATAGAAGCGCTGTCGCAGTAAAGAATCGTCAACAAGGGCGTTCTAGTGCGTTGTAGATTCTTATCAAAAAAGTTTCTCGTGTTTTTCATTTCCATTCCCACAAGAAAAAATACTATAATTCACATTTCGAACAGGCATGGATACAACATCTATAAGGATAACTTCCATCTTGATAGTTCTTTCTGAGTTCTTGTGCCCTAACCTCTTGCCATTTCTTTCCTTGACGCTCTTCCACCAGTGACCCACACTAAGATCTGGGGTGCACATCGGCCTTCTTGCATGAACTTGTTTTTTTTAACCATAAAACAGCATCGGGAGACCAGATTATAAGTTCTGACACACCAGTACACCTGCTTGTTACCTGCCTGAGCCACTTTGTGGATATTTGGACCAGACCAAACTGTAATGGTAACTGCAGCTAGATTAAGGCAACAGAGACAATGTGTTCTCTAACCCATGCAAGCTGCATTATTTTAGAACTTCTTGCGGAATAATTATGGTTTGACGAACTAAGATATTCAGTAACATGAAAGCAGAAACGGACACTGGGAACTCTTAAATTTAAACATCCAAACTAAGCTAATGTTGCATTATATTGTCTTTGGAATGCAAGACCACTTGTTGCTAAGGACACAATTGCCAAAGGGTGGTTGCATGGAAGAAAAGCCAAAGATTGCAACGAGTTAGCTCTTTAGCAGTAGCAACAAACACAATAATAAGCCTCAAGTCGCACAAAAACTGTTTTTTATCCGTTTCTAAACCGAATTGGCTGCATGCTCAACTTGTTTACTGGGGTAGAACATGCACACTGAATTTGTTAGGAGCGGAGAGACTAGCGCCATTTACACATTTTACATATCTTCATATAATTTAATTATTCCATTGGGAAGCGTGTTAGCTGGTCGTGGCGTCAATGACGGCGGTGGTGATTCATGACAGAGGCTTTTTCTTTCCTTAATTCGTGGCAATGGTGAATTTTCATGATTACCGTTTTCTGGCGTTAGCGACGCATCTTCCTGGTCCCTATATGGAGGCAATTTGTGACCGGCGTAGTTTGCCGTCCATCGGTATGCACATGGCAGCGTGACGCCATGCTACTAATTAACCGTCTTTGCAGGGCGCAAGGTCGACGGGTTTAGCGTCTTATTGGAGGTTCCTTACAATGTGCTTCAGTCATTGGATGTCTCCCACTCGATGCAGAGGTTTGGAGTGTTCTACATGGTCCAAGATGGCATCTGGTGACTCAACTTCTGCTTGATGTGTGGGTTCCACCCTTGTCTAAGGTGCTCGGATTGAGTGGTCTAAATTGGCTCTGCGTGGGTGGTCAGGCCTCTTGGTGGCATGGAATCGACGGAGATGACGGGCGTCCCTATGTGTTGCTCAGCAACAAGTGTTGCGCGAATATGGTTCCAATTTTGTGGCTAGGTCCATGCTAGGACCGTGCATCTGCCCGACTGTGCGTTGATGGATCGGCAGATGATGGCAGCACATGTTGACGTTGGCTAGGTGGTGCTCTATGAGTGCAAGGGCTCAAGTTCTAGGGGTGAAAAAGCTCTAGGTATGACCATCATTGGTTGAACCTAACAATGTTTCTGTTCATGCGGTGTTCTCTTGTTGAAGGCATTGCATGGAATTTAGTCAAGTTCCTCTCCTAGATGAAACCCCGAGTTATAGCCTCAGTGGTTGGGTTAAGTAGTACAAGGCATGATACTAGGAGTGACTCATACCTAACAGATGTTTGTCAATAATAGCAGGATGCTACTTTGCGCATGCTATGCTCATGTGCACAAATACAAAGGTGTTCTCAATTAAGCAGTGAAGAATCCGCCCGAATGAAATGCACCCATGAACCTTTCGTTGCACATCTTCTCAACCATGAATGAACCTTTTGTTGTCTTTATATACCACCCATGTTTGAGTCTTTGCTACACACTATTGATTCATCAAACCATATACAATAGTGAGGTGGTAGCAGCCAAAGCAAAGCACCAAGGAGCGGAAGTGGTTTAGTGAAGTGGTACGTGACAGTCGTTTCAAGAAACGAGAAGCCAAAATGGAAGGGTATGTAGCTAGGAACCATAAAATTTTGACGCGTGTCTTAGGAATAGGAAGCATCGGGGAAAATTGACGGAAAAGGGTAGAAAATGGCACTCTTCTCGTGCTCTGGCCACTTACCAATGACCCAGGTTGCTTTCTACACCTTTTACCCCGCCGACTTGGTCATCCTCTTGATTTATCGATCAAATTCCTTTCGAGGCCACGCACGCTAACACAAGGAGTATCGAGCTTCTCAACAAGCAACCCCTCCCGGGGTTATGCACACCCCTCTCTTCATGTGTTATTCTTCTAGTCATTCTCCTCCCTGATAGTTCAACAACAGAGGTGAAAGCTGGTGGGATATGGCGCTAAACGCCAGAGGCGCACCGTGGCCTTTGCTTTCAAATCCAGGGAAAATATTTATTGAGCATACGCATACCTTTAGTGTTGAGTGCTTGTGAAATAGTGCATTGTTTGATTAATTCATATGTATTTCATAACACTTGATTAATTACAAGAAACTGTGCATCGTTTGAGTTTCTCTAGTGAAAAATACAAGCAAACGGGTTACAAGAAACCATGGATCTTACACCGATGCAAGTCTTTTTTGTTAGAGCTCAACAGTTCAATGGTACGTCAGTTATACCAGGAAAAAACCCCTAGAAGATACTACAAAAATATGGAAAAATATGAGACATGTTACAAATATATCACCCCACATTGATTGTTCTTTTGCACATGCACATCCAAAGTACTAGAAAAACATTGCGCTTGGCGCGAGCTTTGTCCCACCAATATTTAGACGCAAATCAACATTAGAGATGTTGCATGTCCGATTGCTTGGGTGCGAAGGTTTGCCCCACCAAGCCTCCTCCGAACGTCTCAGGGCGCGGTGATACCTGCGATATTTCTGCTTTGACAACACGGGTTGCTCTACACCGGCGCACCGCACAAAGATCGCGGTGAAGATCCCAACGATTGCCACGACAATGGCGACAAAGAAACTACGGCAGCCACGATTCTCCATGGATTCTAGGAAGCAAACGAGCGTGCCCTTCGATCTTGATTCTCTGAAAAGTGAAAACTCTACGGAGAACGCGTGTGTGCAAATATACGCCTCAGAATACCGGACCGACCCTCGAAGTACCGGCGCCGGCCACCATTTAGTCCGAAACCTGAAGCTCGTGTGGTCGGCCTCCCAGCCGCGGTGCTGTTTGGAAGTCAGCGGAATGAATTTGCAAAGCAGCTGCAACTCGGATGGGTCGACACGACATCGTCGCGTTCACCTGCAGACTTTCGTTTCGTCCCTTCTCCGTGCAAAACAAGTTGCACATCCATGCATCCATGCAACCACGCGGGTATACTTTGCCATGTCCCGCTCCACATGTGGTGCGACGCAAGCATGCAACAGCCAGCTAGGATGAAAGTTTCGTGCAAATAGAATGTTACTACTAGCTATCCCATTTGTTGTGCAGTCACACACGCATGGCCAGCAGTGTAATGTTTGATATTTTCTGTTCCGAAAGCGGAAGTACTCAAGTGTAATCTTAGTGTCATGTTGCGCAAAAAAAAAAAAAAAAACTTAGTGTCGTGTTTGAAATACAACAAGGCATGTTGCAAAATCTAAATAAGAGTAACTCCTTACCTAATGGATATTTGTCGGTAGTCATCGGATGATATTTTTCATGTGCTCTGCTCATGTGCACAAGTTAATGCAGAAGTACTCTTAATTATCCACGAGACTGACCAAAAGAAATGCACCCACAAACCCTTTCATTGCACATCTATGAGTACCCTTTCAACCATAATGCACTCGCGCCGTCTTTTTATATCATCCATATGCTCGAGTCTTCGCTACATACTATTCACTCATCTAACCAAAAATGGTCTAGTGAAGTGATATTTAGCAGCCGTGTCAACAATCGAGAAGCCAAAATGGAAGAAGAACATGAAGCTAGGAACCATATAGTTTTGATGTGTGTCCCGCTTAAGAATAGGAAGCATTGGGAAAAATTGATGGGGAAAGTTAGAAAACATAGTTGTTCTCATGCCTCGGCTGTCTGCTACTTTGTTGATTGTTACCCTACGGCTCTTCCTCCAACTACCTATCCACCATAATTTCTCCGCGGTGAGGCACCAAAAGCCTACTATCTATACACACCCTCTATATCACTAAGCTCCCTAGTTTGAAAGAGTCCACATTCAATTAAGGTTTCCGACTAGAATTAGGTCATCTGCTTTTAATCGGGTCAAAATTTTCTCAAAGCTCTCTCATTGAATTCTTTTATACTATACACTATGCTTCCTAATTCTTAAGGTCTCACAATTATTTGAGGAATTCATTTTAGAATGGGATCAATCGATTTTAACCGGATCAACACTTTCTCAAACTCTCACATTCAATTCTTTTAATTCATTATGTTCCCCAATTTTAAAGATCTTTCATTCAATTAAGGTATTCAATTTTGGATTTGGTTTACGATTTTGATCGGGCCTACGATTTTTCAAATCAGTCAGCAGCGATCGGCCTATAAAAACATATTAACCCTGCTCACTTCCCACCAACTGGAAAAAAGAAGCGCCACCATGTGATATTGTAGCATTAGTATAATAGTACATGCGAACCATCACACAGAAATTTCCCCACATAAATATAGTTTGGTTAGCGGATAACACATAATCACACCACAAAAAGGACACCAAATCATTGTATATAAATAAAAACAAAATACACACTATCATCCCCCCCCCCTCCCCCGGCAAACTAAATATCTCATCAGTTCCAAAATATAAGGGGTATTAGTTTGACCCAGTACAGAGCAAAAATATCGACATCCACTATATCAAACAAAAAAAGTATGGAAATTCATTTCATGATGAATTAAAAATACAGATTTGATATTATGCATTTTGATAAATTTCTCTACAAATTTGATTAAATTTAAAATGTTTGACCGCGCACCCTTCTAGTGAAAGATGAAAGTGAATGGCTATAGCTACTAGTTGAAGATGATCCCTTACACTTTTCACACCTCTTTTTAATTCTCTAGAGATAGTTGTCACTTGTCTCTTCTTTCGGCTCCCTCCTATTTGGTTGAAAGTTTCATGCTCCAGTTGGTAAAGAAAGGGCTTTCAAATAGTATGTGTCGGTTGCGGGATCACCTTAAGAATCAAGCCATGGATTTCATAAGAATGCTCGTTGTTTCTAAGCCATAAGCTATTCTTCTCTTTATCGAATTGTTTGCTCGACCCAATCTGTCCACCATTCACAACCCATATGTTCAACAAATAATCCATTGTTTGGGGAGCAGCTACTGTCAGATATACCGTAGGTTGTATAACTTTTATGCAATCATGGTTTGTCTTTACATGGACGCATATTGAACTTCACTTCACTTACGTCAACTAGTGACTTTCTAGAATTGAGCAAAACTTATTGAATCAAACTCTCTCTCTCTCTCTCTCTCTCCCTCTCTCTCTCTCTCTCTCTCTCTCTCTCCAGCAGAAAGGGCAAGCACACGTTTTATATTGGAATAGATGTGTTTCTTGAATGCCTTCTGTATTGACGAGACAACTAATTCATGCAGCTTTGGTTTACGGAGTGGAAGTGGAAAGACCACTCTTTTACAGGTTTGCATTAAAATGTTGCATGCCATGTTTTACTCTGTACCTTTCATCTTAAGGTGATAGCTTGATTTTTTTTGCGCATAAGGTGATAGCTTGATTTCCCAGCTTTTGGCCGGTCTATGAGAACCTACCTCTGGTTCAATGTGCATTCAGAAGTATGACCGTTCCTTCTGCCTCCCCCTGCCATTGGACCACACCCCCGGCCCTTTCCACCGTGAGAGTTCATACAATAGATAAAAGGGATCAAAGCATCCTACAGACAAAGTGCTTCTCACGGCAAACTTTTTCTTTCAAAAAGAAGGATTACCCCCGACCTCTGCATTGATCGATGCATGCAGTCTGATGACATGAATACATGGATCAACCCAAAGCCACCTATCCAGCGAATAAAGTCGCAACACCTATACTCTTGATAATGTGTCTGAACCGCATGAACGTGCACTATCTAATTCAGTGACCTCATGGCTCACGCAGCTGCCCCGCATCAGGCCGAGAGCACCACCCGATCTGGTCGATCCGCAGCGCGCACCATATGCACACGCTCTGGATCCGCCGCTACCATCTTCCGCCGTCCAATCTTCAGGAGTGATCAACACAATCATCTTGCCAGGCCATACTGTCGTCGACTTCACCACAACCCCAGAAAGATCCACCACCTGCGTGCGCTCATCAACACACTTTTGTCGCCGAGGCTCCGCTGCACCATGCCGCCAAGACTCGTTGTCGTCATTGCGGCAGACACAACACCGCTCCTTCTGTTTTCCTCTCGATCCAGCACCTGCTCCAAAATGATGCCCCCAAGAGGGAGGACGCCCTGAAGGCTCCCTCATCGTCCGATCCGGGAATCCAGATATAGGGTTCCCCCCAGAGCAGCCGGAACAAGGTAACGACGATTGCAACCGATGATGCCTTCGACAAGGAGACGAGGCACAAGACGCCGCTATCGTCCGCCATGACCGAGGTCGACACGGTTTTCACCGGCAATCGTACCACTCTGAACCAGCCACTGCCCGGAACGCCGGCAAGGAATCCGTCTCCCTCGCCGTCCCTTCGACAAACTAAAAGGGGTCATCATGTCCCAAAAAAGGGGGGGTCATCATGTGAACGGTTGGTAAATTTTGTATCCTTAGTATGGCCTCCGTCTTCAGAAATGAAGCATCCAGTGAAAACGCACGTTCAGTGAAAATTTGCAAACTATTATGGTAGGCCATCGAATTAAAAATGTACGGTATAGATCAACGGATTCCGTAATTTATTGTTTTTTCTTTCAACCCTGTCTCCTCCTGCTCTCTCTCCCTGATCGACATTAGGCCGACGCTCCTCCCCATCGAG
The DNA here is from genome assembly GCA_021437245.1 of Aegilops speltoides. NCBI lineage: Eukaryota > Viridiplantae > Streptophyta > Magnoliopsida > Poales > Poaceae > Aegilops > Aegilops speltoides. Next base: position 472,577,083 of record CM038143.1, on the reverse strand, counting down.
GCAACAGGACTGCGACGCCCATTTCCCTGCTCGATGCCCTTCCCTAGTCGATGCCGAGCCGGTGCGGGCCGACGCCCTCCCCATCGTGGCAGTAGGACGGCGGCTTTCGGCGCCCATGCTCCATTGGCGGCCAGGATTGGTACCTCGGTGTCCCAGTCCGTCTGATGTCTACGTTTTCCGATTGGTGAGAAATTTTTCAAGCTGCACACCAGGAGCTGGCACGTTTAGCCGCTGTCCAATGCAGATGCGGTGGCTTTTCTGTGTTCCGTAACAGAGCAACACCAATGTGAGTGCTATGTTAGTGCACTATTCTAGGTAGTTTTGTCTGGCTTTGCAGTTTCAGTGTCATTGTTAGTTATAAAACTGAACTTAGCAGTAGAGCCTGACATAGCACCGTTCTTAGTTACGAAATGTGAAGAAACCACAACTACGCTTAAGGCTTTTGTTTGAAGTACAGTAGTTTCTTTGGTACTGTAGAGTGTAGACAATACTGAAGTTGTTCCCTCCATTTTCAGAAGTTTCACGAGGAAGTTGATTGTAAGCATAGCTTTATCATCTCATCTCACTATAGGATGTGAATTTACAAGAGAAAGTTAATTGTAAGCATAACTGTTACTTTATCATGCGATTGACACCATTGGACTTATAGCTGAACTGCTACTAGATGAACTCAATCTTCCTGCTCTTGATATTTTTTTTGTTGGTGAGACATTGTTCTCTTGAATTGGAAGGCATTTGCTTCACTTTGCTGCACAACAGTTCCCATCTCACCATACTCCCGCACTTTCCAGTCCCTTGTCCATTCGGGTCCCGCTTCCTGAAGCTCCCCACCACTTCGAAACTATGCTCGCCAAAGTCACTTTCCCTCCTGCGATTTCATCTTCTCCGGTCAAGATGACAAGGCATGCCATTCTTATCCTTGAACCGTGTGTGCTCCCATTTTTTTTGTTCTCTTATCCTTTGCGTGCCTTGATGGTTTCCAGGAGGTTTTCTTGGAGATGTTGAGCAGAACGGGTATCAGCTGGGTACTCCTAGTTGGAGGTGATTTTTTTTTGCCCCTGTTTTGTGGTATGAGGATTTTTTCCTAGTTCTGTTTGGACATTTTTTTACATATGGACACAAGACTAATTTAATCTAGAAAGACAATTGAATTCTGGTGTTAATGTTGATAAAGTTGATGAACATATTGTCTGCGGGTAAGATTCATTACTCTTGGATCGGATAGGTTGTTTGGGGTGTGTGAGTTCAATTGTTTAACTCGCAGTAATCACCAAACTGAGAAATCTTCCTGAACTCTGGCCCTAGATTTTGTTGAAAATCTGGATTTCGTTACATTTGTTCCGAATAAAGCTTTATACAGATCTTCAAAGCCAGGATCTTAGCATCTTATCGTTCAAAAGCAAGATAGCACTCCGCAATTGGTATCATCCAGTAGTGAAGTATCCTGAATTGTTGTTTTGTTATGTCCTTCAGAGTTGTTGTATATGATGCACATGTAGTACTTCCATCCTTGCCTATTGGTATTTTAATAGGTGACATGCATAATAGTTGGATTAAAATTTTGATGTCAACAATAAATATTGGTGATTCAATACAAGTTGTTTGTAACTAAAATATGTTAAACAAATAGTCCATTGTTTGCGAAACTGCTACTCTCAGATATACCGTACATTGTATAACATCTGTGAAATCATGGTTTGCCTTTACATTACATGGACGTATATTGAATTTCACTTCTTTTAGGTTAGAAAAGTCAGCTACCGACCTCCTGGAACTGAACAGAACTTATTGAATCAAACCAGTCCATCTCTCCGAGAGAAAAGGTAAGCATGTGTTTTATATTGGAATAGTTGTGTTTCTTGAATGCCTTTTGTGTTGATGAGACAACTAATTCATGAAGTTTTGGTTTGATATTTGGGTGGAGTGGGAGTGGAAAGACCACTCTATTACAGGTTTGCATTGAAACATTGCATGACATGTTCTACTCTGTATATATTTCATCTTAAGGTGATAGCTTGATTTCTCAGCTTTTGGCTGGTCTATCAGAACCTACATCTGGTTCAATTTGCATTCATAAGTATGATGATAATGGAAAACCAATGGGTTTGTCGGAAGTGTTAGCTTCTCAAAGAGTTGGTATTGTATTTTAGTTTCTTGAGAGGTTTGAACATTGAATTACCACTTTAAGTAATAAGCTTTTACATGTTAACATGAATGCCTATGATCTGTGTAAGTGCTTGAGAAGTTCCACTGCAAAATAAGAAAATTTACACATATACTTGTAGGTACTTCTTATCAGGTACTATACTTGAAGAAGTTACTTTTGGATGGCCAAGGCAAAAGGCAGACATTCCTTTGAGGGAGCAGCTCAGTTTAAAACGCACAATGATTTCCTGAAGATATTTCTTATGCTAGGTTGGTCTAAGTGCCACTCCATTGGATAAAGATCTATAGTCTCTCAGTGGTGGGTTTAAGCGGCGACTTGCTTTGGCAATTCAACTGGTATTATTTGTATTATTTTATCATGAGTTGATCGTTTTATTTCTAGAAGTGAAGATGATAAACTTTTGTCTTTAACTTTCGATTTTCTAGGTTCAGACCCCTGATTTATTGTTGCTTGATGAGCCCCTCGGTGGACTTGGTATGTATTTTTTTTTTGAGAATCACACAAACTGATCAAACAGTCTGATTACAGTCTTTCCTCAAAACCTCGCTAATCTCATCTGGCACGCCGGCCACTTTGAACAGATCGCCCATCCTAGATGCAAGGGCTGCTAGGCCATGTGCAAGTCTGTTCCTGTCTCTCTGCACCCACTCGATCAGGTATGATTGGAAAGAGCTCAATGCTAGCTTGATGTCAACTATGATCGGGAATAGCCGCGACTGGTTTGCTGCGTCTGGGCTGATCGCCTTCACCAGGGTCATGCAATCAAGCTCCACATGAATTGGTCCAGTATGATAATTTGCCAAAGTGTGCAGACCATGCAGCATGCGAGGCTCTCTGCTTCTTCAACAGACACACATTGTCCCAGTCTACACCCCATTGAGAAGAACGGGACTCCCTGACTGTTTCTAGCGACTGCACCACCCGCGCTCTCGCCCGTTGCGGCAACAAAGGACGCATCCGTATTTAATTTGGCCACGCCGGCGGCAGGGGGGCACCGTTGTTTTCGGACAGTCCGTGAGTGATCTGGGGACTGCTCAAACAGATTCATGCAGAAAATGCCCCTCTCAGCCTCTGATTTCCCCTGTGCCATCCTGACTTCTTCCTCATACTTAAGCAAGAATCCTACTGACCTCGAGATGGTCTCTTTTCCATCACCGTGGATTATATTATCTCTCAAGAACCATGCCCGCCATAGCAATAGAAGGATTTTGTTTCGTGTATCCTCATCACATGAGTTAAGGAGGGTTTGGAGCCAGTCCTCACCTGTGTGCCAGAACGCACTCTCTTTCGGTAGCATCCAGTGATTTGTCATTGCTTGTCTCAGGGCTTTAGTTTTTGTGCACGATACCACAGCATGAAACTCATCTTCCTCCGTGTTGCCGCAAATGGCACAAGTGCTGTCCGTCTCAAGCGTTCGTCTACACTTATTAGCTTTGGTAGCTAGAGTGGTTGTAGCCACCCTCCATCCGAAAATTTTGATTTTCCCAGGGATTTTTGCTTTCCAAATAAGGTCCCAGCTGCTGCGATCGTCAACACTTGCCGTGGAGCTAGAGGTCTGGGGCCCGCTCCCCTTCATCGCCATCGCTAGCTTGTAGGCACTCTTGACAGTGAATTGCCAGATTTGTCGTAGTGCCAAGCCACACAGTCCTCGGTCTGCCCCCTTGGTATTCTTATCCTGACAATTTCAGAGGCATCAAAAGGAGAGAAGATCCAGTTGATAAGTTCTTGGTTCCACTCATTGGAAACCGGATCAATAAGCTGGTTAACCCATCTCAGTCTCAAACTGCATGTAAAATTAGCAACTTTGAGACCCTCTTTCCTTGGAATCCACTGGTCCCTTTGGATTTGGATGTTCTTTCCATTACCCACTTTCCAAATTAGCCCTTTCTTTAGAAGCTCTAGGCCAAATTCATTTCCTCTCCAGGTCAGAGAAGCATCAGATGCAAAAACCGTGTCTACCAGATTCCCTTTGGGATAGTATTTTGACTTGAGGACCCTTGCACACAAGCTATCCGGGTATTGGATCAGCCTCCATCCCTGTCTCGCCAACAATGCTTGATTGAAGAGATGCATGTCTCTGAAGCCGATGCCTCCTCCTCTTTTTGGTTTTGTCATTTTGTCCCACGCCATCCAATGAACTTTCCGGTGTCCTTCTTCATCACCCCAATAGAAATCTCTAATCAGTCTCTCGTATTTCTCACAAAATACCATAGGCATCTTGAATTCCCCCATAGTGAAGGTTGGTAGGGCTTGGACAATTGATTTTACATGGACTTCCTTTGCTGCGAAGGACATTTGTCGACCCGACCCATTGGTGCACCTTTTCGTGAGTCTCTCCATAATCGGTTGAAAGTTATCTTCCTTCATTCTACCCTCCGGTGTGTGCAAACCAAGATATTTCTCTCAAAAGTTGAGGACTCTACTTTGAGGACGTCTCTAATGCCAATTTGGATAGGAACCGGGCATTTCTCACTGAATAACAGAGAGCACTTATTTGGGCTTAGGAGCTGACCAGAGCCTTTCTGGAAGGTGGATAACACATATTTCACCACCTCTGCTTGTTCAATCAACGCTTTGAAAAATAGAAGGCTATCATCCGCAAAGAGCAAATTAGAGATGCATGGGCTCCCTCGAGCAACTTTTAACGGCAAGATGTTGCCACCACTAACCTCCCTCTGCATGATCCGAGACAGACCCTCTGCCACAAACAAAAATAAGTAGGGGCTAAGGGGATCACCTTGTCTAAGCCCACGGGTTGGCTGGAATCTCTCAAGAAGTTCTCCATTGCACTTCACGGAATATCTCACTGACCGGACACAGACCATAATCCATTCTATCCATTTTTGCTGAACCCATACCTGTTCAGAGCACCTTCCAAGAAGCTCCAATCCACTCTATCGTAAGCCTTGGCGAGGTCAAGCTTGTATGCACAGTGTGTATTCATAGGATACTTGCTGTGCTAGATTTTGTGGAAACATTCAAAAGATCAGTGCATTATCCGTAATCATCCGACCGGGAATAAAAGCACTTCGAGTCTCAGATAACAGACCATCCAGGATAGGACGTAGTCGGTTGACTAAGCATTTTGATATCACCTTATAGACGACATTACATAGACTAATCGGTCTGAAATCCTTCAACGATTGTGGGTCATTTCCTTTGGGGATAAGCACGATTGCAGTGTCGTTTAGACCATCTGGCATGATTCCTTCAACAAAGAAATTCTGTACAGCCTTCACTACATCCTCCTTCAAAATCCCCCAGTTCCTTTGGTAAAAACGGGCGGGGAGGCCATCCGGACCTGGGGCCTTAAGCGGTCCAATCTGGAAGAGCGCGTCGCTGATTTCCTTCTAGGTAAAATCTTTTTCCAGGTCCTCGTTCATTTCTTGAGAGACCATCTGTGTGTACAAGTCTAGCAGTACATGTGGGGTCACGTCCTTGTCCGCAGTATACAGCTCCTTGAAATAACTTGTTGCCATGTTCTGGAGATCCTCCTTCTCAACCCACTGGCCATCTGCATTTTTCAGTTTTGTAATGGCATTTTGTTTCCTCCTCCAAGTAGCTTGCCGGTGAAACCATTCCGTGTTCCTATCCCCCTCGCGTAAATATGTTGACCTAGACCTCTGACGCCACATAATTTCCTCGCGTAGGAGTAATTCATCCAGTTCATCCGCGACCCTTTTTATTTCCCTGTCGATTGCAGCATCCTGTGGTTTATTCATGAGACTTTGCATTCTGCTCCGAAGCTTTTTTATTCGCCTAGCAACTGAACCAAACTCTGAATCACTCCACTTGCAAAGTCCCTGGTGAATAGAAGGCACCTTGTTCTGAATTTCCTGCAGTGTTGCAGCAGATCCTTCCCTACTCCATATCCCCTTAATCAACTCCTGCAACGATCCCTCTCTCTCCCACATGGCTTCGTATCTAAACTCTTTTTTCTTTCTGTACTCCAGCTTTCCCCCAAACTGTAGTAGCAACGGCAGATGGTCAGATCTTGCAGAACATAAATGTTGAATGTTTGCATTTTGGAATCGCTTACTCCAGTTAGGGGTGGCTACCCCTCGGTCCAGCCTAGCTTTCACACTGTTTTGTCCAGACTGCTTGTTATTATAAGTCCAACCCGGGCCTTGGAAACCCAAATCATGCAGGTTGCACCACTCCAGTACATCTCGGAAATCAGCCATTTGTTTCTCTGATCTCTTTGTGGCTGAATAATGTTCACTCTGCCACTGGGTCTCATTAAAATCACCAATTACTAACCATGGGGCATTCGCATTATGTTTTATCCTTCTAAGCAAATGCCACATATGGATTCTCTCATGTGCTCTAGGTTCACCATACACAAATGTTCCTCTCCACCATGGCTCATTAGGACTATTTCGGATCAGAACATCGATGTACCTTGGACTTGGTATGTATTTGAATACCCATATCAAAGTAATATCTGCCCCCTTGTATTGATCCATTTGCGAACTCATCCGAATGCACATCAATGAGAGCAGTTTAAATAATTCTGCTTGTGCATCGTATCATCTTTGTGCCACAGCCCAGACTTGCTAGGAATGTTGTGTGGTGTCAAATAGTTTGTTTACCATCATATTTGGGAATATGCTCTCCTAGATGTGGTTACTAAATTTGTATCATCACCATCAGATTGGACCTAAAGAAAGACCACATGATACTGGTTGTAAGTCATGACCTAAGGTGGTTACAAAAAAAAGTCATGACCTAAGGTGATTTAGTACACACCACACAATGCTTTTGTATAGGAGTGCGCCACTGGAGCCACTGTAAGACAATGCTTAACCGAGGCTGTCAAAATGTGTAATTTAAAATGTTTTGCAGAGAACTATACCCGCTGGTAGACCGGTCGTGGAGAATCTAAATGGGGGGTCTTTTGAAGGAGGAACCTTTACCTGTATAGATTAACCTTTTTTTCCTCGAAAAATTGATAACGTTTTTGTGTGTGCGTGTGCAAATTGGAATGTCAACCCATTTGTTGTTGCAGTGAACAGGCTCATAGCTAGCTAGGGATCCTAATGTAATGTTTGTAATGGTACCAGGCAAGTTGCAAAATCCTTTAAGAGTGACTCCACACCTACCGGATTTTTGTCAATAATAGCATGATGTTATTTCACGTATGCTCTGTTCATGTGCACAAATACAGAAGCACCCTCAGTTAAGTATCTTGAAGAGTCTGACCGAATGAAATGCACCCACAGACCTCTCGTTGCGCATCTCCTCAACCATGAATGAAAACCTTTTGCTGTCTTTATATACCACCCATGTTTGAGTCTTCGCTACACACTTGATTCATCAAACCATATAAATAGTGAGGTGCTAGCAGCCAAAGCAAAGCACCAACGGGAGAAAGTGGTCTAGTGATATGGCATGTAGCAGTGGTGTCAAAAACTGAAAAGCCAAAATGTAAGAAGAAGACGTAGCTAGGAACCATAGAGCTTTGATGTGTGTCTTACTTAGGAATAGGAGGCATTGGGGAAAATTGGCGGAAAAAGCTAGAAAACAGCACCGTTCTCGTGCTCCGGCCTCTTACCGGTCTGCCGGGTGTTCGTCTACACCTTCTAGCCCAACGACTTGGCCATCCTCTTGAATTGGCTATAAGTTCCTTTGTGCGAACACAAGGAGGATCGAGCTTCTCAACGAGCAACCCCTCTCTGTGTCGTGCTCACTCCACATTTCATGTGTTATTCTCATGATCATTCCCCTCCCCCAGAGTAAGAGAGATGGAAGGTAGTGGGATATGGCTAGAAGCTGGAGAGGCATCGTGCCGCGTTTGCCTCCAAATCTAGGGAAACCATTTGTTGACTGATGAGGATATGCGTATGAAGCCTGAGTGCTTGTGAAATGCAAGCTCCCCAAAGATCATTTCTATTTGAAAGCACATGATAAATTGCAAGAATGTTGAGTGCTTGTGAAATGTGAGTTTCCCAAAGATCATGTGTATTTTAAAACACTTGATTCATTGCAGTAAACCATGCATAGTTTGATTTTCTCTAGTGAAAAATATAGGTAAACAAGTTGTAAGAAACCATGGATATTGCACGATTGCAAGTCATTTTTTCACGGCTTAATTGTTCACTTGTATGCCCGATATACTAGGGAAAACCCATTTGAAACTACTACAAAAAATATGGAGAACCATATGACATGTTGCAAATATTTCTCCCCGCATTGATTGTTCATCATTCACACCCAAAATACTAGAAAATATATTCCGCTTGGTGAGAGGTTTCTCCTGCCAATATTAGACACAAATCAATATTAGAGGTGTTGCATGTCGAATCACTTGGCGCGCCGAGGTTTTCCCCACCAAGCCTTTTGCCGATGGCCCAAGGCGCAACAGTACTTGTGATATTTCTGGTTGGTGTGTGTTTTATTTGACCGTTTTCTTGATGTTAAATACCATTGGAAGAGTTACTTTTTATTGGCATTGGAAACATATATTATTTTATGGCGGGGCAAAGTTTCACAATTCATTGAGGCTAATGATTTGTCCCGGCTGACTGATCACGGCTTGCTCGGTCACACGAGCGATGTCGGATCCCACCATTGTGTGCTCCCCTTTTTTTCATGTCCTATCCCCACATCTCGTTTCTTATCATAAACAACGCTCCTTTCTTCTACCATTTCAGAACGTGTTGCTCTCCTTTTCTTCCCTCGCCATCGTGACCCGTCGGGCGAATTGGGGTGTTGCTACTGTAGACCAACCACCAGCACCTGCTACTAGGGCGAACCATCGCGGGGCAGAGAAATGGCCACAACTAGTGCCTCCTCACCCCCCCTCTCACGCAACCCTCAGCTCTGGCACACATGAGCTGCAAATGCGCCGCGGGAACATGCTACAACAGTGATGGGCGGGTGTTGGAATAGAGACTCGAATTGCAACCGACGACGACCCTATCCTGCAAGCAACATCGTGCGGGGGACCTATGAGCGGGATGCATACGACAACTGTGGCGAGCGGTAGCACAGAGAGGTAAATGGTGTGTACGGCGAGGGGGTGGGGAGGGGGTAGGACACGCACTGCCGGTCTATAGGCTTGATGAATGTCAAGTCATCCTTTTCTAAGAGAGGTTCCTTAAAGACTGGAGGTGACCAATTGACAAGTTATTGGGATGATACCTTGTTGGGTGACATGCCATTAGTTCTACAATACCCGGCCATATATAATTTTGTGTTCAGAAAAGAGGATTCAATGGCTTCTGATCTTCGGGGTGGCCCTTTGAACAACCAATTTTGCAGGGCATTGCTGGGTGTCAAATGAACTAAGTGGATTCATTTGAGTTCTAGATTGATGTCAATCAATCTAACTTAGATGGCAGATTAATTCGAGTGGAGATTAACCACTAACGGTGTCTTCAATATGAAGTCTATGTATGCGGATCTCATAGATTATGGACCTATTTTCCCCAGAAAGCATATTTGGAAAACAAAGATTCCTTCGAAGATCAAAGTTTCATGTGGTTTTTGCATAGGGATATAGTTCTTACCAAAGAAAACCTTGTTAAGCGTAACTGGCATGGCAGCAAAAATGTTGTTTTTGTGATTAGGAGGAGATAATTTATCGTTTATTTCTGTCATGCCCGTTTACTACCTTTATTTGGCGCCTGGTTCATGTTACATACAATTTAGCACCACCAACAAGTAGTTCAATTTTTTTAAAAACTGGTTAGGTGGTATCATGATATGCTGAAGGGCCAAATCCGTGTGGGAGTTTATGCCATTCTCTGGGGAATATGAAATTGCCGGAATGCTTACGTCTTAAACAGATAATTTTCTCCTAATTTCTTGCAGGTTATCTACAAAGCTATGGCTTTAATCTATATGTGGTCATCACTGCAGCATGTGGACGCGAGCGCTTATGGTCTCTAGGTGTAATCGGCTGGAGATGGTTGCACAATTGTTCAACCAGTTTGGCTGGTGAGCCACTCGTAGATTATGTGAATGAGCTAGATAATCTCTGGTCTGACCGCCTATGGTCGTGTTTTTCATTTATTTGTTTTACCGTCTAGTATTCCGTGACTTGGAACTTATTTCATGTTTAATAGTATGCATGTGTGCATCATGTGATGTAGAGGTCAAAGTACTCCCCTTTTGGGGGAAAATGTCTAGCTAGAAATCTTAATGTGATATTTGAATGAGTATAAGGCATATGTTACAAAATCTATTAGGAGTGACTCCATACCTACCGGATGTTCGTCAATAATACTATGATGCCACTTTGTGTATGCTTTGTTCATGTGCACAAATCTGAGAGGTCATCTCGCTTAATTATCTCAAGAGTCTGAGCGAATGAAATGCACCCACATACCTTTTTGTTGCACATCTTATCAACCATCAATACCTTTTGCTACCTTTATATACCACCCATGTTTGACTCTTCATCATGTACTATTGATTCATCAAAGCATGTAGAGTAGTAAGGTGTTAAGAGCCAAAGCAGGCACCTAGGAAAGAAAACAGTCTAGTGAAGTGGTACCTAGTAGCCATGTCAAGAAGCCAAAAATGAAAGAGCATGTGACTAAGACTCGGAGTCTGGATGTGTCTTACTTAAGAATAGGAGGCGTTAGGGGAAATTGATGTGAAAACATAGAAGACAGTATTGCTCTTGTGCCCTGGCCTCTTGCCATTTCTTTCCTTGATGCTCTTCCATCAGTGACGCACACTAAGATCTGGGGCGCACCTCGGCGCTGTTGCATGAACCGTCTTTTTTTTACAATAAAACACCACCACACAAAACCAACACGCGAGACCAGATTGGTCGGTAGATCTAGGACACACCCGTGCTCCTGCTTTTCCTAAGAAAAACGTGTGCTCCTGCTCGTTACTTTCCTGAGCCGCTTTGTGGACATTTGGAGGACACTAGACTAAACTACAATGGTAATTGCAGCTAGATTAAGGCAGCAAAGACAATGTATTTTTCCAATCCATGCAAGTTGCATTGTTTCAGAACTTCTTGCGGAATAATTATGATTCAGGGAACTAAGATATTCCGTCACATGAAAGCAGAAATGGACACTGGGAGCTCTTAGTCTAAACATCCAAACTAAGCTAATTGCACTGTCTTTGGAATGCAAGGCCACTTGTTGCTAAGGACACAATTGCCAAAGGGTGGTTGCATAGAAGAGAAGCCAAGGATTGCAAAGAAATAGCTCTTTAGCAGTAGCAACAGACACAATAATAAGCCTCAAGTCGCACAAAAACTGCTTTTATCAGTTACTAAACAGAACTGGCTACATGCTCAACTTTTTTATTGGGGTCGAGCATGCACACTGAACATGTAGGGAACGGAGGGAGTGGAACTATCAGTTTACATATCTTCATACAATTTAATTATTGGGAAGCGTGGCTGCCGGTCATGGAATCAACGATGGTGGTGGTGATTCACGAAGGCAACGCATCTTCCTGGTTCCTGTATGGAGGAAATTTGTGACTATGTAGTTGCGCCCGCATTGGTTATTTTGCACATGGCGGCGTGATCCCATGCTGCTAACCGTGTCTGCAAGGCGTAAGATCGATGTGCTTAGCCTCTTATTCAAGGTTCCCGCCTACGTGCTTCAGTCATTGGATGTCACCCGCTCGATGCGGAGATTTTGAGTGCTCTACATGGTCAAAGATGGCATGAGGTGACTCAACTTTCGCTTGATGATGGGATTCCACCCTTGTCCAAGGTGCTCAGTGTGAGTGGTCCAAATTGGCTCTGCGTCAGTAGTCAGGCCTTTAGTGGCATGGGATCGGCAGGGATGACGGGCGTCCCTACGTGCTTCTCAGCAGCAAGTGTTGCATGGAAATGGTTCTATTTTCATGGCTAGGTCCAGGTTAGGACCGTGCATCTACGCCGTTGTGCGATGATGGATCAGCAAGTTATGGCTGCACAGGGCAACATTGGCTTGGTGGTGCTCTGTGAGTGCATGAGCTCAAGTTCTAGGGGTAAAAACTCTAGGTACGACCTTCATTAGTTGAATCTGTCCATGTCGTTATTCACGCGACGTTTTTTGTTGTTGAATGCATTGCATGGAGTTTACTCAGGTTCCTCTCCTAGTTGAAAACCCATGTATGGCCTCATTGGTTTGGTCAAATAGTTTTTTTAAAAAGGAGGTTGAAACCCCAAGCCTCGACATCAATAGATGCACACATCCATCTTTATTCAATTATTCAACAAAGATCTGACAAGAACATACATCAAAAAAACCCGAGTCCACCACTCACACCTAGACACTCAATAATGGGGAGTGTCATCACTCCCCACAATCTAGAACTCCTATCTGCTCACATGATGTACTAGAGCATACACTCGGTGCAAGTAACCCAAAGTGTACACCACATGCACACACCTCGGCCACCACCACCATCGAACCGATGACCCATCTCCGTGAAGAAATCCGATCATCTTTGCTAGACCGACTAGTCGTCAATGGCGCCATGGCGCCAAACATCGCCACTGCCATGTGCGTGTCCATCATCACACATCCTCCGTCGAGCCCCGCAGCACCACGCTACCGAGACTCATTGCCGTCGGTGCGGTAGATGCTACGCCACTCCACCTTGGCCATGATGTCGTGCTAGTCCGACCTGGGAAAGCACCCAAGGTAACAAAAACTTCAAGACGACACCCTCGGGGGGAAGCGGCGTGAGATCGTCACCGCCACTCGACCTTGCACCGCAAGGTCTAGACCTTGACTCGAAGATGTGACCCGAGAGCTAAGGATGTAGAAGAGCTCCACAACGACCCCTAGGAGGAGGGTGACGTCTGCAGACGTCACGCCGTCAACTTTCGCCTGGAGCAAATCTTCCTCCGCACCCCACACCACCGAACGAATCCGGGAAGATCTGCATGTGTCACCACCCCCACACTGGAACAAACACTTCCTGAGCGATGAGGGCGCCGCCACCATGCGGGAGGCATCGACCACCGCCAATCGAGCCGATGTGCGATATGACTCTCAGATGCCGCCGTGAACGCCACAACATTCAGCAGCCGGCATACCATGGCAGGAAACCGCCGCGCCGACCGGAGTTACCGAAGATGAGGCACCGTCCACTAGGGGCCAACACCGCCAGCCAATTCCACCATCTCCACCCAGACGCCGCACGAGAACCGCTACGACCACGCCCATAACCGCGGCAGAGGGACGCCCCACCGCCGCCATCCTCCCCCTGCCCAGGCTTTGTCCGGTGGTGATTCGATGGCGGTAGGGAGAGGGTGGAGGCGGCTTAAACCTAGATGGGTTTCGGGAGAGACATCTCACGTTTTGACTCTCGGGAGAGACATCTCCACACGTACGTCTCTGAATACCTGACCGGCCCTCAGAGCACATAGATAGTCTGGTGCGAGTCCAGTACCGGCGCCGGCCACCCTTATATCACCTCGACCTGCAAAATAATCACGGTTTGATGTGAAAAAAATGACCCGAACAGAAACCGTAAACACATCCGACTCTTAAAATCTTTTGAGGGGCACGGCAAATTGCGCATTCCGACCCGCGAAAACCCAGCCCCCTCTCTCTTTGGTGCCATGTATCTCACGAAAGCGGTTGGCAGGAGCGACATTTAGCGTGCGCGTTCCACACACCCCCTCCTGCAGCCGCCCGCCGCTGTCGCTGCGCGTCTGCCGCCTGCGATTCCGGCCATTTCAGCTGGCGGAACCGCGCCACCGGGCCGCACTACACCCGGATCCACTCGCCCGCGCCCCGGATCCGCCGAGCCGAGCCACCCCCGGGTCGCCACCCCGGATCGACCACTGCTGAGTCACCGCCTGCCCCTGATTCGCCAAGCTGCCCCGGGTCGCCGTCGCCCCAGATCGACCGCAACCGATGGGCCCCTTTTATGCCCCTTGCAGATCGACCGAGGGTGATGAAATTTCGTTGATGCGAGCTCGGATGTGGTTTTGTAAATCGATTTGAGCCCTTGTGAGCAATTTTTGCTCAAGGATTCGTTCTCGTCCGACGACTCGGACATGGAGTCGTTGCTCGAGTGCCATCGGCAGCAGATGGTGGTGGTGGTCATAGCTGTGAAGGTGGCCGAGGATCGAAACCGCAAGAGACAGCGAGGATCGACAGTTGGCCGTCATTGCACCCCTCGCAACCGCCATCTCGGGAACATGATGTTGATGCAAGACTACTTCAGGTCAATCCTACCTATCCATTGCGCCTCTTCCTGAGAAGGTATCGAATGCGTCGATCCCTCTTTTTAAAAATTGTGCAAGCTTGCGAGGCCAATTCTCGATCTTTTACTCAAAGGAGATATGTCGCAAGCTTGTTGGGTTTTAGCTCATATCTAAAATCTCAGGAGCTATGCGGGTGATTGCATATGGCATTCCAGCTGACTATGCCGACGAGTATCTTCGCATTGGCGAAGATACTAATTAAGTCAGTGTGTAGGTTCGCCAAAGTGATCATCCGCGTCTTTGGTCCTGTCTATCTTCATGCACCCAATGAGGAAGACACTAAAAATTTGATGGCAGCAAATGAGAAGCGAGGTTGGCCCGGCATGCTAGGAAGCGTTGATTGCATGCATTGGACTTGGAAAAACTGTCTGAAGGCATGGCACGGGCAGTATTGTGGCAAGTCTCATGATGCAACAATTGTGCTAGAGGCCGTAACATCCGAGGAATTATGGATTTGGCATTCTTTTTTTGGTATGTCGGTACTCTCAATGATATCAATGTGTTGCAATGGTGTCATTTGTTTGCTAGACTTGCTAGTGGTGATGTTCCTGCTTGCAATTTCACGGTGAATGGGCATGAGTACACCAAGGGTACTATCTTGCAGATGGTATTTATCCTTTTGGTGTACATTTGTCAAGAGCATCAAAACCCCAAACTAGGAAGCACATTGAATTTGCAAAGGTACAAGAGGCTGCCGAAAAGATATTGAAAGAGCCTTTGGGGTTTTGCAATCTAGATTTGCCATTGCTCGTGGTCTTGCTCGTTTTTGGGACAAGCAAACCCTGAACAACATCATGACATATTGTGTGATTCTTCACAACATGATCATCAAAGATTAGAGAGACATGAACTTGGAGTTCTTCTACGACAATGTCCGTAGTCGTGTGAAGCCTGCTAGAGGCCCTGACTGCATACAAATATTTTTTCACACATACCAGCAGATTGAAGAGGCAAACACTCACCATTAGCTTCAGGAGGATCTCATTGAGCACCATTGGCAAAGGCACCAGTCAATTTTACATTCATTTTATTTAATTCATGTCTGATCGATATCATTGTTGTATTCGGGACAATTGTTGTATTGAATTATTAGTTTAATTCTGTGCTTTGAATAATTATTGTAATTTGGATTCATAATATTCACATTTTATATTATATTGAATTCATAATTTTGATGTGTGTCCCGCTTAAGAATAGGAAGCATTGGGAAAAATTGATGGGGAAAGTTAGAAAACATAGTTGTTCTCATGCCTCGGCTGTCTGCTACTTTGTTGATTGTTACCCTACGGCTCTTCCTCCAACTACCTATCCACCATAATTTCTCCGCGGTGAGGCACCAAAAGCCTACTATCTATACACACCCTCTATATCACTAAGCTCCCTAGTTTGAAAGAGTCCACATTCAATTAAGGTTTCCGACTAGAATTAGGTCATCTGCTTTTAATCGGGTCAACATTTTCTCAAAGCTCTCTCATTGAATTCTTTTATACTATACACTATGCTTCCTAATTCTTAAGGTCTCACAATTATTTGAGGAATTCATTTTAGAATGGGATCAATCGATTTTAACCGGATCAACACTTTCTCAAACTCTCACATTCAATTCTTTTAATTCATTATGTTCCCCAATTTTAAAGATCTTTCATTCAATTAAGGTATTCAATTTTGGATTTGGTTTACGATTTTGATCGGGCCTACGATTTTTCAAATCAGTCAGCAGCGATCGGCCTATAAAAACATATTAAACCTGCTCACTTCCCACCAACTGGAAAAAAGAAGCGCCACCATGTGATATTGTAGCATTAGTATAATAGTACATGCGAACCATCACACAGAAATTTCCCCACATAAATATAGTTTGGTTAGCGGATAACACATAATCACACCACAAAAAGGACACCAAATCATTGTATATAAATAAAAACAAAATACACACTATCATCCCCCCCGACAAACTAAATATCTCATCAGTTCCAAAATATAAGGGGTATTAGTTTGACCCAGTACAGAGCAAAGATGTCAACATCCACTAACAAAAAAAGTATGGAAATTCATTTCATGATGAATTAAAAATACAGATTTGATATTATGCATTTTGATAAATTTCTCTACAAATTTGATTAAATTTAAAATGTTTGACCGCGCGCCCTTCTAGTGAAAGATGAAAGTGAATGGCTATAGCTACTAGTTGAAGATGATCCCTTACACTTTTCACACCTCTTTTTAATTCTCTAGAGATAGTTGTCACTTGTCTCTTCTTTCGGCTCCCTCCTATTTGGTTGAAAGTTTCATGCTCCAGTTGGTAAAGAAAGGGCTTTCAAATAGTATGTGTCGGTTATGGATCACCTTAAGAATCAAGCCATGGATTTCATAAGAATGCTCGTTGTTTCTAAGCCATAAGCTATTCTTCTCTTTATCGAATTGTTTGCTCGACCCAATCTGTCCACCATTCACAACCCATATGTTCAACAAATAATCCATTGTTTGGGGAGCAGCTACTGTCAGATATACCGTAGGTTGTATAACTTTTATGCAATCATGGTTTGTCTTTACATGGACGCATATTGAACTTCACTTCACTTACGTCAACTAGTGACTTTCTAGAATTGAGCAAAACTTATTGAATCAAACTCTCTCTCTCTCTCTCTCCCTCTCTCCCTCCCTCTCTCTCTCTCTCTCTCTCTCTCTCTCTCTCCAGCAGAAAGGGCAAGCACACGTTTTATATTGGAATAGATGTGTTTCTTGAATGCCTTCTGTATTGACGAGACAACTAATTCATGTAGCTTTGGTTTACGGAGTGGGAGTGGGAAGACCACTCTTTTACAGGTTTGCATTAAAATGTTGCATGCCATGTTTTACTCTGTACCTTTCATCTTAAGGTGATAGCTTGATTTTTTTTTGCGCATAAGGTGATAGCTTGATTTCCCAGCTTTTGGACGGTCTATGAGAACCTACCTCTGGTTCAATGTGCATTCAGAAGTATGACTGTTCCTTCTGCCTCCCCCCGCCATTGGACCACACCCCCGGCCCTTTCCACCGTGAGAGTTCATACAATAGATAAAAGGGATCAAAGCATCCTACAGACAAAGTGCTTCTCACGGCAAACTTTTTCTTTCAAAAAGAAGGATTACCCCCGACCTCTGCATCGATCGATGCATGCAGTCTGATGACATGAATACATGGATCAACCCAAAGCCACCTATCCAGCGAATAAAGTCGCAACACCTATACTCTTGATAATGTGTCTGAACCGCATGAACGTGCACTATCTAATTCAGTGACCTCACGGCTCACGCTGCTGCCCCGCATCAGGCCAAGAGCACCACCCGATCTGGTCGATCCGCAGCGCGCACCATATGCACACGCTCTGGATCCGCCGCTACCATCTTCCGCCGTCCAATCTTCAGGAGTGATCAACACAATCATCTTGCCAGGCCATACTATCGTTGACTTCACCACAACCCCAGAAAGATCCACCACCTGCGTGCGCTCATCAACACACTTTTGTCGCCGAGGCTCCGCTGCACCATGCCGCCAAGACTCGTTGTCGTCATTGCGGCAGACACAACACCGCTCCTTCTGTTTTCCTCTCGATCCAGCACCTGCTCCAAAATGATGCCCCCAAGAGGGAGGACGCCCTGAAGGCTCCCTCATCGTCCGATCCGGGAATCCAGATATAGGGTTCCCCCCAGAGCAGCCGGAACAAGGTAACGACGATTGCAACCGATGATGCCTTCGACAAGGAGACGAGGCACAAGACGCCGCTATCGTCCGCCATGACCGAGGTCGACACGGTTTTCACCGGCAATCGTACCACTCTGAACAAGCCACTGCCCGGAACGCCGGCAAGGAATCCGTCTCCCTCGCCGTCCCTTCGACAAACTAAAAGGGGTCATCATGTCCCAAAAAAAGGGGGGTCATCATGTGAACGGTTGGTAAATTTTGTATCCTTAGTATGGCCTCCGCCTTCGTGAAATGAAGCATCCAAAGGAAAACGCGCTCAAAGAAAATTTGCAAACTATTATGGTAGGCCATCGAATTAAAAATGTACGGTATAGATCAACGGATTCCGTAATTTATTGTTTTTTCTTTCAACCCTGTCTCCTCCTGCTCTCTCTCCCTGATCGACATTTGGCCGACGCTCCTCCCCATCGAGGCAACAGGACTGCGACGCCCCCTCGATTTCCCTGCTCGATGCCCTTCCCTGGTCGATGCCGAGCCGGTGCGGGCCGACGCCCTCCCCATCGTGGCAGTAGGACGGCGGCTTTCGACGCCCATGCTCCATTGGCAGCCAGGATTGGTACCTCGGGGTCCCAGTCCGTTTGATGTCTGCGTTTTCCGATTGGTGAGAAATTTTTCAAGCTGCACACCAGGAGCTCGCACGTTTAGCCGCTGTCCAATGCAGATGCGGTGGATTTTCTGTAATCCGAAACAGAGCAACACCAATGTGAGTGCTATGTTAGTGCACTATTCTAGGTAGTTTTGTCTGGCTTTGCAGTTTCAGTGTCATTGTTAGTTATAAAACTGAACTTAGCAGTAGAGCCTGACATAGCACCGTTCTTAGTTACGAAATGTGAAGAAACCACAACTACGCTTAAGGCTTTTGTTTGAAGTACAGTAGTTTCTTTGGTAATTGAGAGTGTAGACAATCTTGAAGTTGTTCCTCCATTTTCGAAGTTTCACGAGGAAGTTGATTGTAAGCATAGCTTTATCATCTCATCTCACTATAGGATGTGAATTTACAAGAGAAAGTTAATTGTAAGCATAACTGTTACTTTATCATGCGATTGACACCATTGGACTTATAGCTGAACTGCTACTAGATGAACTCAATCTTCCTGCTCTTGATATTTTTTTTGTTGGTGAGACATTGTTCTCTTGAATTGGAAGGCATTTGCTTCACTTTGCTGCACAACAGTTCCCATCTCACCATACTTCCACACTTTCCAGTCCCTTGTCCATTCGGGTCCCGCTTCCTGAAGCTCCCCACCACTTCGAAACTATGCTCGCCAAAGTAACTTTCCCTCCTGCGATTTCATCTTGTCCGGTCAAGATGACAAGGCATGCCATTCTTATCCTTGAACCGTGTGTGCTCCCATTTTTTTGTTCTCTTATCCTTTGCGTGCCTTGATGGTTTCCAGGAGGTTTTCTTGGAGATGTTGAGCAGAACGGGTATCAGCTGGGTACTCCCAGTTGGCGGTGATTTTTTTTTGCCCCTGTTTTGTGGTATGAGGATTTTTTCCTAGTTCTGTTTGGACATTTTTTTTACATATGGACACAAGACTAATTTAATCTAGAAAGACAATTGAATTCTGGTGTTAATGTTGATAAAGTTGATGAACATATTGTCTGCGGGTAAGATTCATTACTCTTGGATCGGATAGGTTGTTTGGGGTGTGTGAGTTCAATTGTTTAACTCGCAGTAATCACCAAACTGAGAAATCTTCCTGAACTCTGGCCCTAGATTTTGTTGAAAATCTGGATTTCGTTACATTTGTTCCGAATAAAGCTTTATATAGATCTTCAAAGCCAGGATCTTAGCATCTTATCGCTCAAAAGCAAGATAGCACTCCGCAATCGGTATCATCCAGTAGTGAAGTATCCTGAATTGTTGTTTTGTTATGTCCTTCAGAGTTGTTGTATATGATGCACATGTAGTACTTCCATCCTTGCCTATTGGTATTTTAATAGGAGACATGCATAACAGTTGGATTAAAATTTTGATGTCAACAATAAATATTGGTGATTCAATACAAGTTGTTTGTAACTAAAATATGTTAAACAAATAGTCCATTGTTTGCGAAACTGCTACTCTCAGATATACCGTACATTGTATAACATCTGTGCAATCATGGTTTGCCTTTACATTACATGGACGTATATTGAATTTCACTTCTTTTAGGTTAGAAAAGTCAGCTACCGACCTCCTGGAACTGAACAGAACTTATTGAATCAAACCAGTCCATCTCTCTGAGAGAAAAGGTAAGCATGTGTTTTATATTGGAATAGTTGTGTTTCTTGAATGCCTTTTGTGTTGATGAGACAACTAATTCATGCAGTTTTGGTTTGATATTTGGGCGGAGTGGGAGTGGAAAGACCACTCTTTTACAGGTTTGCATTGAAACATTGCATGACATGTTCTACTCTGTATATATTTCATCTTAAGGTGATAGCTTGATTTCTCAGCTTTTGGCTGGTCTATCAGAACCTACATCTGGTTCAATTTGCATTCATAAGTATGATGATAATGGAAACCAATGGGTTTGTCGAAAGTGTTAGCTTCTCAAAGAGTTGGTATTGTATTTTAGTTTCCTGAGAGGTTTGAACATTGAATTACCACTTTAAGTAATATGCTTTTACATGTTAACATGAATGCCTATGATCTGTGTAAGTGCTTGAGAAGTTCCACTGCAAAATAAGAAAATTTACACATATACTTGTAGGTACTTCTTATCGATCAGATACTATACTTGAAGAAGGTACTTTTGGATGGCCAAGGCAAAAGGCAGACATTCCTTTGAGGGAGCAGCTCAGTTTAAAACGCACAATGATTTCCTGAAGATATTTCTTATGCTAGGTTGGTCTAAGTGCAACTCCATTGGATAAAGATCTATAGTCTCTCAGTGGTGGGTTTAAGCGGTGACTTGATTTGGCAATTCAACTGGTATTATTTGTATTATTTTATCATGAGTTGATCGTTTTATTTCTAGAAGTGAAGATGATAAACTTTTGTCTTTAACTTTCGATTTTCTAGGTTCAGACCCCTGATTTATTGTTGCTTGATGAGCCCCTCGCTGGACTTGGTATTTTTTTTTTGAGAATCACACAAACTGATCAAACAGTCTGATTACAGTCTTTCCTCAAAACCTCGCTAATCTCATCTGGCACGCCGGCCACTTTGAACAGATCGCCCATCCTAGATGCAAGGGATGCTAGGCCATGTGCAAGTCTGTTCCTGTCTCTCTGCACCCACTCGATCAGGTATGATTGGAAAGAGCTCAATGCTAGCTTGATGTCAACTATGATGGGAATAGCCGCGACTGGTTTGCTGCGTCTGGGCTGATCGCCTTCACCAGGGTCATGCAATCAAGCTCCACATGAATTGGTCCAGTATGATAATTTGCCAAAGTGTGCAGACCATGCAGCAATGCGAGGCTCTCTGCTTCTTCAACAGACACACATTGTCCCAGTCTACACCCCATTGAGAAGAACGGGACTCCCTGACTGTTTCTAGCGACTGCACCACCCACGCTCTCGCCCGTTGCGGCAACAAAGGACGCATCCGTATTTAATTTGGCCACGCCGGCGGCAGGGGGGCACCATTGTTTTCGGACAGTCCGTGAGTGATCTGGGGACTGCTCAAACAGATTCATGCAGAAAATGCCCCTCTCAGCCTCTGATTTCCCCTGTGCCATCCTGACTTCTTCCTCATACTTAAGCAAGAATCCTACTGACCTCGAGATGGTCTCTTTTCCATCACCGTGGATTATATTATCTCTCAAGAACCATGCCCGCCATAGCAATAGAAGGATTTTGTTTCGTGTATCCTCATCACATGAGTTAAGGAGGGTTTGGAGCCAGTCCTCACCTGTGTGCCAGAACGCACTCTCTTTCGGTAGCATCCAGTGATTTCTCATTGCTTGTCTCAGGGCTTTACTTTTTGTGCACGATACCACAGCATGAAACTCATCTTCCTCCGCGTTGCCGCAAATGGCACAAGTGCTGTCCGTCTCAAGCGTTCGTCTACACTTATTAGCTTTGGTAGCTAGAGTGGTTGTAGCCACCCTCCATCCGAAAATTTTGATTTTCCCAGGGATTTTTGCTTTCCAAATAAGGTCCCAGCTGCTGCGATCGTCAACACTTGCCGTGGAGCTAGAGGTCTGGGACCCGCTCCCCTTCATCGCCATCGCTAGCTTGTAGGCACTCTTGACAGTGAAATTGCCAGATTTGTCGTAGTGCCAAGCCACACAGTCCTCGGTCTCCCCCCTTGGTATTCTTATCCTGACAATTTTAGAGGCATCAAAAGGAGAGAAGATCCAGTTGATAAGTTCTTGGTTCCACTCATTGGAAACCGGATCAATAAGCTGGTTAACCCATCTCAGTCTCGAACTGCATGTAAAATTAGCAACTTTGAGACCCTCTTTCCTTGGAATCCACTGGTCCCTTTGGATTTGGATGTTCTTTCCATTACCCACTCTCCAAATTAGCCCTTTCTTTAGAAGCTCTAGGCCAAATTCATTTCCTCTCCAGGTCAGAGAAGCATCAGATGCAAAAACCGTGTCTACCAGATTCCCTTTGGGATAGTATTTTGACTTGAGGACCCTTGCACACAAGCTATCCGGGTATTGGATCAGCCTCCATCCCTGTCTCGCCAACAATGCTTGATTGAAGAGATGCATGTCTCTGAAGCCGATGCCTCCTCCTCTTTTTGGTTTTGTCATTTTGTCCCACGCCATCCAATGAACTTTCCAGTGTCCTTCTTCATCACCCCAATAGAAATCTCTAATCAGTCTCTCGTATTTCTCACAAAATCCCATAGGCATCTTGAATACCCCCATAGTGAAGGTTGGTAGGGCTTGGACAATTGATTTTACATGGACTTCCTTTGCTGCGAAGGACATTTGTCGACCCGACCCATTGGTGCACCTTTTCGTGAGTCTCTCCATAATCGGTTGAAAGTTATCTTCCTTCATTCTACCCTCCGGTGTGTGCAAACCAAGATATTTGCTCTCAAAAGTTGAGGACTCTACTTTGAGGACGTCTCTAATGCCAATTTGGATAGGAACCGGGCATTTCTCACTGAATAACAGAGAGCACTTATTTGGGCTTAGGAGCTGACCAGAGCCTTTCTGGAAGGTGGATAACACATATTTCACCACCTCTGCTTGTTCAATCGACGCTTTGAAAAATAGAAGGCTATCATCCGCAAAGAGCAAATTAGAGATGCATGGGCTCCCTCGAGAAACTTTTAACGGCAAGATGTTGCCGCCACTAAACTCCCTTTGCATGATCCGAGACAGACCCTCTGCCACAAACAAAAATAAGTAGGGGCTAAGGGGATCACCTTGTCTAAGCCCATGGGTTGGCTGGAATCTCTCAAGAAGTTCTCCATTGCACTTCACGGAATATCTCACTGACCGGACACAGACCATAATCCATTCTATCCATTTTTTGCTGAACCCATACCTGTTCAGAGCACCTTCCAAGAAGCTCCAATCCACTCTATCGTAAGCCTTGGCGAGGTAAAGCTTGTATGCACAGTGTGTATTCATAGGATACTTGCTGTGCTGGATTTTGTGGAAACATTCAAAAGCGATCAGTGCATTATCCGTAATCACTCGACCGGGAATAAAAGCACTCCGAGTCTCGGATAACAAACCATCCAGGATAGGACGTAGTCGGTTGACCAAGCATTTTGATATCACCTTATAGACGACATTACATAGACTAATCGGTCTGAAATCCTTCAACGATTGTGGGTCATTTCCTTTGGGGATAAGCACGATTGCAGTGTCGTTTAGACCATCCGGCATGATTCCTTCAACAAAGAAATTCTGTACAACCTTCACTACATCCTCCTTCAAAAGCCCCCAGTTCCTTTGGTAAAAACGGGCGGGGAGGCCATCCGGACCTGGGGCCTTAAGCGGTCCAATCTGGAAGAGCGCGTCGCTGATTTCCTTCTAGGTAAAATCTTTTTCCAGGTCCTCGTTCATTTCTTGAGAGACCATCTGTGTGTACAAGTCTAGCAGTGCATGTGGGGTCACGTCCTTGTCCGCAGTATACAGCTCCTTGAAATAACTTGTTGCCATGTTCTGGAGATCCTCCTTCTCAACCCACTGGCCATCTGCATTTTTCAGTTTTGTAATGGCATTTTGTTTCCTCCTCCAAGTAGCTTGCCGGTGAAACCATTCCGTGTTCCTATCCCCCTCGCGTAAATATGTTGATCTAGACCTCTGACGCCACATAATTTCCTCGCGTAGGAGTAATTCATCCAGTTCATCCGCGACCCTTTTTATTTCCCTGTCGATTGCAGCATCCTGTGGTTTATTCATGAGACTTTGCATTCTGCTCCGAAGCTTTTTTATTTGCCTAGCAACTGAACCAAACTCTGAATCACTCCACTTGCAAAGTCCCTGGTGAATAGAAGGCACCTTGTTCTGAATTTCCTGCAGTGTTGCAGCAGATCCTTCCCTACTCCATATCCCCTTAATCAACTCCTGCAACGATCCCTCTCTCTCCCACATGGCTTCGTATCTAAACTCTTTTTTCTTTCTGTACTCCAGCTTTCCCCCAAACTGTAGTAGCAACGGCAGATGGTCAGATCTTGCAGAACATAAATGTTGAATGTTTGCATTTTGGAATCGCTTACTCCAGTTAGGGGTGGCTACCCCTCGGTCCAGCCTAGCTTTCACATTGTTTTGTCCAGACTGCTTGTTATTATAAGTCCAACCCGGGCCTCGGAAACCCAAATCATGCAGGTTGCACCACTCCAGTACATCCCGGAAATCAGCCATTTGTTTCTCTGATCTCTTTGTGGCTGAATAATTTTCACTCTGCCACTGGGTCTCATTAAAATCACCAATTACTAACCATGGGGCATTCGCATTATGTTTTATCCTTCTAAGCAAATTCCACATATGGATTCTCTCATGTGCTCTAGGTTCACCATACACAAATGTTCCTCTCCACCATGGCTCATTAGGACTATTTCAGATCAGAACATCGATGTACCTCGGACTTGGTATGTATTTGAATACCCATATCAAAGTAATATCTGCCCCCTTGTATTGATCCATTTGCGAACTCATCCGAATGCACATCAATGAGAGCAGTTTAAATAATTCTGCTTGTGCATCCTATCATCTTTGTGCCACAGCCCAGACTTGCTAGGAATGTTGTGTGGTGTCAAATAGTTTGTTTACCATCAGATTTGGGAATATGCTCTCCTAGATGTGGTTACTAATTTTGTATCATCACCATCAGATTGGACCTAAAGAAAGACCACATGATACTGGTTGTAAGTCATGACCTAAGGTAGTTACAAAAAAAGTCATGACCTAAGGTAATTTAGTACACACCACACAATGCTTTTGTATAGTCATATACCATCGAGCCACTGTAAGACAATGCTTAACCGAGGCTGTCAAAATGTGTAATTTAAAATGTTTTGCAGAGAACTATACCCGCTGGTAGACCGGTCGTGGAGAATCTAAATGGGGGGTCTTTTGAAGGAGGAACCTTTACCTGTATAGATTAACCTTTTTTTCCTCGGAAAATTGATAACGTTTTTGTGTGTGCGTGTGCAGCTGGAATGCTGACCCATTTGTTGTTGCAGTGAACAGGCTCATAGCTAGCTAGGGATCCTAATGTAATGTTTGTAATGGTACCAGGCAAGTTGCAAAATCTTTTAAGAGTGACTGCACACCTACCGGATTTTTGTCAATAATAGCATGATGTTATTTCACGTATGCTCTGTTCATGTGCACAAATACAGAAGCACCCTCAGTTAAGTATCTTGAAGAGTCTGACCGAATGAAATGCACCCACAGACCTCTCGTTGCGCATCTCCTCAACCATGAATGAAAACCTTTTGCTGTCTTTATATACCACCCATGTTTGAGTCTTCGCTACACACTTGATTCATCAAACCATATAAATAGTGAGGTGCTAGCAGCCAAAGCAAAGCACCAATGGGAGAAAGTGGTCTAGTGATATGGCATGTAGCAGTGGTGTCAAAAACCGAAAAGCCAAAATGTAAGAAGAAGACGTAGCTAGGAACCATAGAGCTTTGATGTGTGTCTTACTTAGGAATAGGAGGCATTGGGGAAAATTGGCGGAAAAAGCTAGAAAACGGCACTGTTCTCGTGCTCCGGCCTCTTACCGGTCTGCCGGGTGTTCGTCTACACCTTCTAGCCCAACGACTTGGCCATCCTCTTGAATTGGCTATAAGTTCCTTTGTGCGAACACAAGGAGGATCGAGCTTCTCAACGAGCAACCCCTCTCTGTGTCGTGCTCACTCCACATTTCATGTGTTATTCTCCTGATCATTCCCCTCCCCCAGAGTAAGAGAGATGGAAGGTAGTGGGATATGGCTAGAAGCTGGAGAGGCATCGTGCCGCGTTTGCCTCCAAATCTAGGGAAACCATTTGTTGACTGATGAGAATATGCGTATGAAGCCTGAGTGCTTGTGAAATGCAAGCTCCCCAAAGATCATTTCTATTTGAAAGCACACGATAAATTGCAAGAATGTTGAGTGCTTGTGAAATGTGAGTTTCCCAAAGATCATGTGTATTTTAAAACACTTGATTCATTGCAATAAACCATGCATAGTTTGATTTTCTCTAGTGAAAAATATAGGTAAACAAGTTGTAAGAAACCATGGATATTGCACGATTGCAAGTCATTTTTTCACGGCTTAATTGTTCACTTGTATGCCCGATATACTAGGGAAAACCCATTTGAAACTACTACAAAAAATATGGAGAACCATATGACATGTTGCAAATATTTCTCCCCGCATTGATTGTTCATCATTCATACCCAAAATACTAGAAAATATATTCCGCTTGGTGAGAGGTTTCTCCTGCCAATATTAGACACAAATCAATATTAGAGGTGTTGCATGTCGAATCACTTGGCGCGCCGAGGTTTTCCCCACCAAGCCTTTTGCCGATGGCCCAAGGCGCAACAGTACTTGTGATATTTCTAGTTGGTGTGTGTTTTATTTGACCGTTTTCTTGATGTTAAATACCATTGGAAGAGTTACTTTTTATTGGCATTGGAAACATATATTATTTTATGGTGGGGCAAAGTTTCACAATTCATTGAGGCTAATGATTTGTCCCGGCTGACTGATCACGGCTTGCTCGGTCACACGAGCGATGTCGGATCCCACCATTGTGTGCTCCCCTTTTTTTCATGTCCTATCCCCACATCTCGTTTCTTATCATAAACAACGCTCCTTTCTTCTACCATTTCAGAACGTGTTGCTCTCCTTTTCTTCCCTCGCCATCGTGACCCGTCGGGCGAATTGGGGTGTTGCTACTGCAGACCAACCACCAGCACCTGCTACTAGGGCGAACCATCGCGGGGCAGAGAAATGGCCACAACTAGTGCCTCCTCACCCCCCCTCTCATGCAACCCTCAGCTCTGGCACACATGAGCTGCAAATGCGCCGCGGGAACATGCTGCAACAGTGATGGGCGGGTGTTGGAATTGAGACTCGAATTGCAACCGACGACGACCCTATCCTGCAAGCAACATCGTGCGGGGGGTCCTATGAGCGGGATGCATACGACGACTGTGGCGAGCGGTAGCACAGAGAGGTAAATGGTGTGTACGGCGAGGGGGTGGGGAGGGGGTAGGACACGCACTGCCGGTCTATAGGCTTGATGAATGTCAAGTCATCCTTTTCTAAGAGAGGTTCCTTAAAGACTAGAGGTGACCAATTGACAAGTTATTGGGATGATACCTTGTTGGGTGACATGCCATTAGTTCTACAATACCCGGCCATATATAATTTTGTGTTCAGAAAAGAGGATTCAATGGCTTCTGATCTTCGGGGTGGCCCTTTGAACAACCAATTTTGCAGGGCATTGCTGGGTGTCAAATGAACTAAGTGGATTCATTTGAGTTCTAGATTGATGTCAATCAATCTATCTTAGATGGCAGATTAATTCGAGTGGAGATTAACCACTAACGGTGTCTTCAATATGAAGTCTATGTATGCGGATCTCATAGATTATGGACCTATTTTCCCCAGAAAGCATATTTGGAAAACAAAGATTCCTTCGAAGATCAAAGTTTCATGTGGTTTTTGCATAGGGATATAGTTCTTACCAAAGAAAACCTTGTTAAGCGTAACTGGCATGGCAGCAAAAATGTTGTTTTTGTGATTAGGAGGAGATAATTTATCGTTTATTTCTGTCATGCCCGTTTACTACCTTTATTTGGCGCCTGGTTCATGTTACATACAATTTAGCACCACCAACGAGTAGTTCAATTTTTTTAGAAACTGGTTAGGTGGTATCATGACATGCTGAAGGGCCAAATCCGTGTGGGAGTTTATGCCATTTTCTGGGGAATATGAAATTGCCGGAATGCTTACGTCTTAAACAGATAATTTTCTCCTAATTTCTTGCAGGTTATTTACAAAGCTATGGCTTTAATCTGTATGTGGTCATCACTGCAGCATGTGGATGCGAGCGCTTATGGTCTCTAGGTGTAATCGGCTGGAGATGGTTGCACAATTGTTCAACCAGTTTGGCTGGTGAGCCACTCGTAGATTATGTGAATGAGCTAGATAATCTCTGGTCTGACCGCCTGTGGTCGTGTTTTTCATTTATTTGTTTTACCGTCTAGTATTCCGTGACTTGGAACTTATTTCATGTTTAATAGTATGCATCTGTGCATCATGTGATGTAGAGGTCAAAGTACTCCCCTTTTGGGGGAAATGTCTAGCTAGAAATCTTAATGTGATATTTGAATGAGTATAAGGCATATGTTACAAAATCTATTAGGAGTGACTCCATACCTACCGGATGTTCGTCAATAATACTATGATGCCACTTTGTGTATGCTTTGTTCATGTGCACAAATACAGAGGTCATCTCAGTTAATTATCTCGAAGAGTCTGAGCGAATGAAATGCACCCACATACCTTTTTGTTGCACATCTTATCAACCATCAATACCTTTTGCTACCTTTATATACCACCCATGTTTGACTCTTCATCATGTACTATTGATTCATCAAAGCATGTAGAGTAGTAAGGTGGTAAGAGCCAAAGCAGGCACCTAGGAAAGAAAACAGTCTAGTGAAGTGGTACCTAGTAGCCATGTCAAGAAGCCAAAAATGAAAGAGCATGTGACTAAGACTCGGAGTCTGGATGTGTCTTACTTAAGAATAGGAGGCGTTAGGGAAAATTGATGTGAAAACATAGAAGACAGTATTGCTCTTGTGCCCTGGCCTCTTGCCATTTCTTTCCTTGATGTTCTTCCATCAGTGACGCACACTAAGATCTGGGGCGCACCTCGGCGCTGTTGCATGAACCGTCTTTTTTTTACAATAAAACACCACCACACAAAACCAACACGCGAGACCAGATTGGTCGGTAGATCTAGGACACACCCGTGCTCCTGCTTTTCCTAAGAAAAACGTGTGCTCCTGCTCGTTACTTTCCTGAGCCGCTTTGTGGACATTTGGAGGACACTAGACTAAACTACAATGGTAATTGCAGCTAGATTAAGGCAACAAAGACAATGTATTTTTCCAATCCATGCAAGTTGCATTGTTTCAGAACTTCTTGCGGAATAATTATGATTCAGGGAACTAAGATATTCCGTCACATGAAAGCAGAAATGGACACTGGGAGCTCTTAGTCTAAACATCCAAACTAAGCTAATTGCACTGTCTTTGGAATGCAAGGCCACTTGTTGCTAAGGACACAATTGCCAAAGGGTGGTTGCATAGAAGAGAAGCCAAGGATTGCAAAGAGATAGCTCTTTAGCAGTAGCAACAGACACAATAATAAGCCTCAAGTCGCAGAAAAACTGCTTTTGTCAGTTACTAAACAGAACTGGCTACATGCTCAACTTTTTTATTGGGGTCGAGCATGCACACTGAACATGTAGGGAACGGAGGGAGTGGAACTATCAGTTTACATATCTTCATACAATTTAATTATTTGGAAGCGTGGCTGCCGGTCATGGCATCAACGATGGTGGTGGTGATTCACGATGGCAACGCATCTTCCTGGTTCCTGTATGGAGGAAATTTGTGACTATGTAGTTGCGCCCGCATTGGTTATTTTGCACATGGCGGCGTGATCCCATGCTGCTAACCGTGTCTGCGAGGTGTAAGATCGATGTGCTTAGCCTCTTATTCAAGGTTCCCACCGACGTGCTTTAGTCATTGGATGTCTCCCGCTCGATGCGGAGATTTTGAGTGCTCTACATGGTCAAAGATGGCATGAGGTGACTCAACTTTAGCTTGATGATGGGATTCCACCCTTGTCCAAGGTGCTCAGTGTGAGTGGTCCAAATTGGCTCTGCGTCGGTAGTCAGGCCTTTAGTGGCATGGGATCGGCAGGGATGACGGGCATCCCTACGTGCTTCTCAGCAGCAAGTGTTGCATGGAAATGGTTCTATTTTCATGGCTAGGTCTAGGTTAGGACCGTGCATCTACGCCGCTGTGCGATGATGGATCAGCAAGTTATGGCTGCACAGGGCAACATTGGCTTGGTGGTGCTCTGTGAGTGCATGAGCTCAAGTTCTAGGGGTAAAAACTCTAGGTACGACCTTCATTAGTTGAATCTGTCCATGTCGTTATTCACGCGACGTTTTTTGTTGTTGAATGCATTGCATGGAGTTTACTCAGGTTCCTCTCCTAGTTGAAAACCCATGTATGGCCTCATTGGTTTGGTCAAATAGTTTTTTTCAAAAAGGAGGTTGAAACCCCAAGCCTCGACATCAATAGATGCACACATCCATCTTTATTCAATTATTCAACAAAGATCTGACAAGAACATACATCAAAAAAACCCGAGTCCACCACTCACACCTAGACACTCAATAATGGGGAGTGTCATCACTCCCCACAATCTAGAACTCCTATCTGCTCACATGATGTACTAGAGCATACACTCGGTGCAAGTAACCCAAAGTGTACACCACATGCACACACCTCAGAAGCCACCACCACCATCGAACCGATGACCCATCTCCAGGAAGAAATCCGCATCATCTTTGCTAGACCGACTAATCGTCAATGGCGCCATGGCGCCAAACATCGCCACTGCCATGTGCGTGTCCATCATCACACATCCTCCGTCGAGCCCCGCAGCACCACGCTACCGAGACTCATTGCCGTCGGTGCGGTAGATGCTACGCCACTCCACCTTGGCCATGATGTCGTGCTAGTCCAGACCTGGGAAAGCACCCAAGGTAACAAAAACTTCAAGACGACACCCTCAGGAGGGGAAGCGGCGTGAGATCGTCACCGCCACTCGACCTTGCACCGCAAGGTCTAGACCTTGACTCGAAGATGTGACCCGAGAGCTGCGGATGTAGAAGAGCTCCACAACGACCCCTAGGAGGAGGGTGACGTCTGCAGACGTCGCGCCGTCAACTTTCGCCTGGAGCAAATCTTCCTCCGCACCCCACACCACCGAACGAATCCGGGAAGATCTGCATGTGTCACCACCCCCACACTGGAACAAACACTTCCTGAGCGATGAGGGCGCCGCCACCATGCGGGAGGCACTGACCTCACTGCAAACTGAGCCGATGTGACAGATATGACTCCTCAGGATGCCGCCGTGAACGCCACAACATTTAGCAGCCGGCATACCATGGCAGGAAACCGCCGCGCCGACCGGAGTTACCGAAGATGAGGCACCGTCCACTAGGGGCCAACACCGCCAGCCAATTCCACCATCTCCACCCAGACGCCGCACGAGAACCGCTACGACCACGCCCATAACCGCGGCAGAGGGACGCCCCACCGCCGCCATCCTCCCCCCGCCCAGGCTTTGTCCAGTGGTGATTCGATGGCGGTAGGGAGAGGGTGGAGGCGGCTTAAACCTAGATGGGTTTCGGGAGAGACATCTCACGTTTTGACTCTTGTACATGTTGTAACCTAGCTCTCTGCTTTGTTCAAATAGTACATGATACAAAATCTATTAGGAGTGACTCCACACCTATTGGCCGGTGTTTGTCAGTAATAGTAGGATGCTACTTTGCGTATGCTCTATTCATGTGCACAAATACAGATGTGCTCTCAAGTAAAGTATTTTGAAGAGTCTGGCCAAAGGCACCCATGGACCTTTCATTGCGCAACTCCTCGACCATGAATGCACTTTGTGTTGTCTTTATATACCACCCATGTTTGTGTCTTCGCTACATAATATTGATTCATCAAACCATCTACAATAGCAAAGTGGTAACAGCCAAAGCAAAGCAATGAGGAGAGAAAAAGGTCTAGTGGAATGAACGCAGTAGCCATGTTAAGAACGGAGAAGCCAAAATGGAAGAACATGTAGCTAGGAACCAGAGTTTTGTTGTGTGTCTTAAGAATGGGAGGCGTTGGGGAAATTTGATGGAGAAGGCTAGAAAGCGACACCGTTCTCATGCTCTCGCATCTTGCCGATTACTTCGGTGGTCGTCCACACCTTTTACCCCGACAACTTGGCCATCCTCTTGATTTGGCAATCATATTCCTTCCGCGGCCAGGCATGCCAGCACAAGGAGTATCGAGCTTGTCAACAAGCAACCCATCCTTGTGTTCAGCTCGCTCCTCCCTTCATGTGTTATTCTTGTGGTCATTCCCCTCTCCGATTATTCGATAAGACGGATGAAAGCTAGTGGGATATAGCTACACACCGGAGACACATCATGACCCTTTGCTTCCAAATTCAGGGGAAGTGTTTAGTGACTGGTGAGCATATGCGTGCCAAGCCTAGTATCTCCAGTGTTGAGTGCTTGTGAAATGCGAGTTCCCCAAAGATCACTTGTACTTTAAAACACTCGATTAATTTCAAGAAACCATGCATTGTTTGAGTTTCTCTAGTGCAAAATACAAGCAAACAGTTTGCAAGAAACCATGGATATTGCACAAATGCAACTCAATTTTTTTACAGCTTAATAGTTTACTGGTACGTCTGATATACTAAAACCCCCAGGAGATACTATAAAAAACATGGGAAAATATGAGACAGGGGTAGGTTACAAATATTTCGCCCACGTTGATTGTTCTTGCGTACATGCACATTCAAAACACTAGAAAAAACATTTACTTGGCGCGAGGTTTGTCCCACCAATATTAGACGCAAAGCAACAGTAGAGGTGTTTCATATCCGATCACTTGGCATGCGGAGGTTTGCTCCACCAAGCCTCCTCCCAACTACCCAGGGCACGGTGGTACTTGCGATATCTCCGCTTTGACAGCACGGACGGCTTTGCATCGGCGCACTGCAGCATATGCAGAATAGGGTTGTAGATCGTCTAGTTTATTTGTTGAGAGCGAAGCATCCAAAGAGCTGTGGTTGAAGGATGCTTCACAGGGTCTCTTTAACCTGCTGTGCACTGACGGAACTACGTGTTGGTAAAATCGGCGTGGCCCGCCCAGTTCATAGCAATTATAGCGGAGATTGAGAATAAACTCAGCCATGAGATTGGAAATTATGGGTATTACTTTGTACCTGCCCACCCAGGTTTGCTACCGTAGCTCCGCCACTGCTGCTGTGGGTACTAATTGTAATCCCGTCACTTAATAAATAACCCTCTTATTATCAGCGCCAAAAAAAAATGAGTACCACGACAATGGCGACAAACAAGCTGTGGCGGCGGTGATTCTCCATGGATTCCACGAAGCAAACGAGCGTGCACGCACGCGTGCAAATACACGTACTTCTCTGAATACCGGACCGGCCCTCAGAGCACATAGATAGTCTGGTGCGAGTCCAGTACCGGCGCCGGCCACCCTTATATCACCTCGACCTGCAAAATAATCACGGTTTGACGTGAAAAAAATGACCCGAACAGAAACCGTAAACACATCCGACTCTTAAAATCTTTTGAGGGGCACGGTAAATTGCGCATTCCGACCCGCGAAAACCCAGCCCCCTCTCTCTTTGGTGCCATGTATCTCGCGAAAGCGGTTGGCGGGAGCGACATTTAGCGCGCGCGTTCCACACATCCCCTCCTGCAGCCGCCCGCCGCTGTCGCTGCGCGTCTGCCACCTGCGGTTCCGGCCATTTCAGCTGGCGGAACCGCGCCACCGGGCCGCACTACACCCGGATCCACTCGCCCGCGCCCCGGATCCGCCGAGCCGAGCCACCCCTGGGTCGCCGCCCCGGATCGACCACTGCTGAGTCACCGCCTGCCCCTGATTCGCCAAGCTGCCCCGGGTCGCCGTCGCCCCAGATCGACCGCAACCGATGGGCCCCTTTTATGCCCCTTGCAGATCGACCGAGGGTGATGAAATTTCGCTGATGCGAGCTCAGATGTGGTTTTGTAAATGGATTTGAGCCCTTGTGAGCAATTTTTGCTCAAGGATTCGTTCTCGTCCGACGACTCGGACATGGAGTCGTTGCTCGAGTGCCATCGGCAGCAGATGGTGGTGGTGGTCATAGCTGTGAAGGTGGCCGAGGATCGAAACCGCAAGAGACAGTGAGGATCGACAGTTGGCCGTCTTTGCACCCCTCGCAACCGCCATCTCGGGAACATGATGTTGATGCAAGACTACTTCAGGTCAATCCTACCTATCCATCGCGCCTCTTCCTGAGAAGGTATCGAATGCGTCGATCCCTCTTTGTAAAAATTGTGCAAGCTTGCGAGGCCAATTCTCGATCTTTTACTCAAAGGAGATATGTCGCAGGCTTGTTGGGTTTTAGCTCATATCAAAAATCTCAGGAGCTATGCGGGTGATTGCATATGGCATTCCGGCTGACTATGCCGACGAGTATCTTCGCATTGGCGAAGATACTAATTAAGTCAGTGTGTAGGTTCGCCAAAGTGATCATCCGCGTCTTTGGTCCTGTCTATCTTCGTGCACCCAATGAGGAAGACACTAAAAATTTGATGGCAGCAAATGAGAAGCGAGGTTGGCCCGGCATGCTAGGAAGCGTTGATTGCATGCATTGGACTTGGAAAAACTGTCTGAAGGCATGGCACGGGCAGTATTGTGGCAAGTCTCATGATGCAACAATTGTGCTAGAGGTCGTAACATCCGAGGAATTATGGATTTGGCATTCTTTTTTTTGGTATGTCGGGTACTCTCAATGATATCAATGTGTTGCAATGGTGTCATTTGTTTGCTAGACTTGCTAGTGGTGATGTTCCTGCTTGCAATTTCACGGTGAATGGGCATGAGTACACCAAGGGGTACTATCTTGCAGATGGTATTTATCCTTTTTGGTGTACATTTGTCAAGAGCATCAAAAACCCCGAAACTAGGAAGCACATTGAATTTGCAAAGGTACAAGAGGCTGCCCGAAAAGATATTGAAAGAGCCTTTGGGGTTTTGCAATCTAGATTTGCCATTGCTCGTGGTCTTGCTCGTTTTTGGGACAAGCAAACCCTGAACAACATCATGACATATTGTGTGATTCTTCACAACATGATCATCAAAGATTAGAGAGACATGAACTTGGAGTTCTTCTACGACAATGTCCGTAGTCGTGTGAAGCCAGCTAGAGGCCCTGACTGCATACAAATATTTTTTCAGACATACCAGCAGATTGAAGAGGCAAACACTCACCATTAGCTTCAGGAGGATCTCATTGAGCACCATTGGCAAAGGCACCAGTCAATTTTACATTCATTTTATTTAATTCATGTCTGATCGGTATCATTGTTGTATTCGGGACAATTGTTGTATTGAATTATTAGTTTAATTCTGTGCTTTGAATAATTATTGTAATTTCGATTCATAATATTCACATTTTATATTATATTGAATTCATAATTTTGTGCAATACGTGAGATATGTGTCAAATTCAGAAAGAAAACACGTGTTTTGTGGGTTCGCGCGGGCTGTGGCCGAACAGACCGCAATGTGGGATCTATTCGGCCGCAGCCCGCATAGCGGTCTGTTCGACCTCGCCGCGCGCCAGCCCGCAAAATACGTTTTCCGCGAACTGTAAACACACTATAAGTGTTCGCGATATGAGGAATTTGCTGGGGATGCTTGTGCGGTCGGTCTCCCCGTAGCTGCACTGTTTGGAAGCCAGAGGAATGAGTTTGCAAAGCAGCTGCAACTCGAACGGGTCGACGACACGACATCGTCGCGTCCACCGGCCGTGAGTGCAGACTTTTGTTTCGTCCCTCCTCCGTGCGAAACAAGTTGCAATGCCATGCACCCATGCAATGCAACCACGCGGGTATACTTTGCCGTGTCCCGCTCCATATATGGCACCTTGAGTCTTGGTCTTCACGTGAGATTTTTGAAGCCGCGCGTTTCTCGTGCTTCGCATCTATGAGTACCCTTTCAATCATGATGCACTTGCGCCGTCTTTTTATACTGTCCATATTTGAGTCTTCGCTACATACTCCATATTTGAGTACAACACTAAGGCCCAGTTCTTTTGGCCAATTCTCCCATAATCTTGAGAATCGGCCCTCCACCCTGCTTCTCCCAGAATCTTGAACCCATATATTTTTTACAATCCTGACTAGTTAGGATGTGAACAACTAGAATTGTACAAAAAAAATGGATACAAAATTCTGGGAGAAGCTGGGTGGAGGGACGATTCTCAAGATTATGGGAGAATCGCCCAAAAGAACTGGGCCTAAAGTGGTAGCAGCCAAAGCAAGCAATGAGAAGTGAAAAAGGTCTAGTGAAGTGATACGTAGCCGCCGTGTCAACAAACGAGAAGCCAAAATGAAAAAACATGTACTCCCTTCATTCCAAATTACTCGTCGTGGTTTTAGTTCAAATTTAAACTAAAACTACGACGACTAATTTGGAACGGAGGGAGTAGCTAGGAACAATAGAGTTCTGATGTGTGTCCTCCTTAAGAATAGGAAGCATTGAGGAAAATTGATGGAAAAAAACATAACTGTTTTTTTTAAATAATGAGGAAAACTCTCGGCCTCTGCATCATCAGAACTATACATGCGGCTATCTTATTAAAATCCAATCAATCCAAGGTCTGCAGTATATTACAACTCGCAAAAGGAGCAAAAAAATCAAAGAAAATAGACATAGCCACAACCGGCAAGCAACAGGATAAGACGACTAAATATCTATCGTATTATTAGACCGCCAACCAAACCAGTTGTAGATAGCCCATGCTACATTCTCCCAGCGGTTGCACCCAGTATCCAAAGGTGCCCTGGAGTCCGTACGAGTAAGTAACGACCACGTACGGGTCCAAGCAGTAGCTCTGTAGATGATCTGCAAGAAATCTATAAGATTTTTTCTGTTAAAGATCATATCATTTCTGAAGTTCCATATAGCCCAAAGTAATGCACATATTCCTATCCAAATACGCCATGTTGTAGCTGGTTCCACTACATTAAGCCACGTCCCAAATAACATGTCAATGCTGACTGGAGGGCTGGTATTAACAGCTATATGAATCATACGCTGGAGAAGCTTAGCTAGAGGGCAATTAAGGAAAATGTTTTATATTGTTTCATCATTGTTACAAAAACAACAGCATGAACTGCCTACCCAACTATGCTTAAGTAGACTGTCTTTGGTAAGTATCACCTGCTTGTGTATGAACCACATGAATATCAAGCTTTAGTTTTCCAAATGACCCCCCCAAAAAAAAGAATATTCCATGAACGATAGTAAGTTAATGATCATACCAAAGAAGGAAGCAAACGAACATAAATCAACAAAATTGCATACTAGCATAGATAAACATTGCAGTTCACCGGACCAAAATATATAGTTCGTCATTGGACAGACACATATATACTAAAATTAACTTAATAACTTGATTAAACAGAGAAGAGCAGAGGAAATCACCATTTCCTCGCCGGACCTTCCCCTTGCGGTTGCCGATGCGGTTGTACCCTTCGTGAAGGTGTTGGCGACCGGAGGGGTATCATCATCGAAGCTGGAGCTATGGGAGCCATTGACCAGGTCAGAGGAAATGATGCCGGCCATCCTTCGGACCACACGCTCCTGCGCCTAGGCCAGCGGGGTGGCCTTCACCTTGGCCACAACATCTGTCGTAGCCTCGCGCTCCCACTACTCGATGGTGATCTGGAGCGCTTTGGTGTTTTTGGGGCGAAGCCGTCGACTGCCGGTCTCCACTGTCATGAGGGCGGTCGGAGGACCATCATGAGGAGCTAGTCTGACGGATCCATGGGCGCGCATTCGCGACGCACGGACACCACCTCCTCCGCTGCTGCCTGCTGCGGCAAGCGGTGTGCAGCCCGCGCCTCGAATTTGAGAGTCCACTTCCAGACAAGTGTTGGCGCGTCCACAGGGAACCAGAAGTGGCCGGGGATGCCCTCCGGAGTAGGCACAGAAGGCAGTGAGGGTTGCGGCGTGTGGCAGACAAGGAAGGGCGTGGAGGGACTGGAGATGTGCGGGCACTATGGTTCGGCGCCATCAGCCCGGTCCAGCCGTGTCCGGCACCACCCCGGCGCGGAGTCAGATCTTCCGCTAGAACCCCCGGTCTAGCCACGACTGGCGTAACGTGATGCAGAGGGCGACGGGGGACGGTGTGGAGTCAGAGCTTCTGCCGCCACCCCAGTCTAGCCGCGACCGGCGTAGCACGATGCAGAGGGCAAGCTCCCACACGTCGTCCAGCTCTGCATTGTGCAGCAACGACTCCCCGTCGTCATCGACGCTAGATCCGCCACCGAACGCTATGCGTTGTTGCTCGCCATAGATCGGAAGGGGGCGGGACGGGGAGATGAAGAGACGAAGTGAAGTGGAGTGAAGAGTGAGTTTTGACTCCAGTGTAAGATTCGTCTAGAGGAATATATACAAGTCGTGGTGGGCTGGTCCGGCGTGACGGATGAGCCCGGGCGTGTCTGAGCCTTCCATCCCGTCCCAGATGATCCATGTGCCTCCTCCGTTTGGGACTTCGGGCCCATGGGCCGCGCTGCATCGGCGCACCGCACGAAGATTGATACGGAATTTCCTATTCGCCGCTCTTTGCGGCAAATTGCCGAGGTTTCGCACAGTGAGGGATCGTTCCACCTAGGCCAGCCCGTTTCAGTGTTTCAACGTCCCCGGTTTTGGGAACCTTCTAGAGATTCCAAGCCGATTTTTTTCTGGTTTTCTAGAAGGTTCCCGATCTGGTTTTTTTCTTGTTCTGTTTTTTTCGTTTTCCTTTTTTTTTCCTTTTTCCTTTTTTCTTTTCTCTCCTTTTTCCCTTTCTGTTTATTTTTCTTTTGTGTTTATTTTGTTTTTTCACTTTCCTTTCTTTATAATTTTTCATTTTCAATTTTTTTTTCAATTGTTGTGTTCTATTAATTTGTTCATAAATCCAAAAAAAATCCAGGATTTTCATATTTTTGTACTTTTCTATAAATGTTCAGAATTTTGAAAAATTGTTCCCATTGTAAAAAAATGTTCACAAATTTCGAAAAATATTCGTGTTTCAAAAATTATCCTCAAAATCTCCATTTTTCAGGTGTTCAAAAATCGTTCACGTTTCAAAAAATGTTCACACTTTTCCAAAAAATGTTCAAAGTTTCAAATTTTGGTCGCGCTTTAGAAAATATATTTGTGTTTACGAAATTTGTTCATTACTTTAAAAATGTTCGCAATTTTTCTAATAAGTTCAAAGTTTCAAAAATTGTTCGTGCTTTAGAAAATATGTTCGTGTTTTAGATTTTTTTTGAAGTTTTAGAAAAATGATTCCATTTAAATTTTTTCATATATAGAAAAAGTGTTCATATTTTCAAAATTGTTCGGGATATTCAAACAGCATCCAGTTTCAAAATTTTGTTCTGGATTTCAAAATTTGTCCCTGTTTTAAATTTTTGTTCAGCAGTTCAAAACAGTTTGGGTTTTAAAAAAAATGTTCCGGATTTCAAAATTTGTTCTAGTTTTTTCAAAATTCACCAACTCAAAAAGAATTAGCGTTTTCTAGGAAAATGTTCTGGAATTTATAAAAGTTTTTGTGTTTTTACAAATGTTCTGAATTTTTTTTACCGTTTTAGAAATTTTTTCGAATTTCAAATGATGTACCTTTTTCAAGTTTTTTGTACAAGTTAAAAAATGTTCACTTTTTGGAAAAATGTTCGAGAATTTTAAAATGTCTTTTGCAGTTTCGTCAGATGTTTCAAAATTTTGAAGTTGTTCGTGTTTGTCAAAATTCCTTAATTTCCAAAAGGTGTGCGAAATCTGAACTTTTGGTTGCAATTTGTTAACTAATGTTCAGTTTACGCCGCTGCTCATAGTTCTTCAGACATCAGGCTATGTACGCGTCAACAAAACTCTGTAGGCGTACTGGATAGCATGGTTAGGTCAGTAACCAGATATCAATGGTTCAAATCCCAGCTCGCAGGTGCCGTGGTTTTTTTGCCCATTTTTCTAACGGGCCAGCCCAGTCGGGCATGTCTGTGCGAAGGGTCGTCCTTTTGCCGCAGAATGCGGCAAATAGGAGCTCCTGATTGCTATGAGGGCCACGGCAGTCGGCAGTGACGACGAACAAGCTGTGGTGGCGGCGGGTTTCCATGGATTGCAGGAAGAAAGCGAGTGTGCTCTTCGCTGTCGATCCTCTGGAAACTCTGCTGAGGACGCACGCATGTCTGGTGCTAGTCCAGCTCGTGTGTCGCTTGCATACATAGGGAGAAGAATGGGGGCTGGCGTTGGCATGCAGCTGGCTTGTTCACCGCACGACGTAGGTAGAAGAGCTGAGAGCTGACCCGGCCGCTCGACTCTGCTTTGCTCGCGCTGGTCTGGAATAGAGGAAATGGTCAGGACAGCAGCAGATCAGCCAAGAAATAAACTAACGTGAGCCCATCGATCTCCTCTGAAAACTCCACAGAGCATACGAGGTAACGAACGCACGCCCGAATCTCCAACAGTCTCAGAGAATGAAGGTGATTTCGTGCTGGTCTAGCAATTGCTTGCCGGTGCAGCGGAGCTAAGCCCAATGAACCAGGGTGAGCCAACGGTGAAACTGTCCATTGCTATTGCTTCGTGCCAGTACTTCGCACACAACTAGCTAGGTTGAAACTTCGTGCAATTGAAATGCTATTGCCAACTGCAAAATGCCAATGGCGGGCGACCTCCATGGATTAAAAAATAAATCAAAAAACATATTTGTAATGTTTCAAAAAATTCTGAAAAAAAATCATACATGTTTACATGGATGTATTCTACATGTGTGTAAATTTTGAAGATGAAATACGTTATGGTGAGAGGTACACAAAAAAGACAAATCACGATTTTCAAACTGATTAACAGTGCAAACACTGTTCACTATTAGAAATGCAGGATTTTTTTTTTTTGTGTAGCTCTCGTCGTAATGTATTTCATTGTCAGGTTTTATACACATGTAGAATACATCCATATGAATGTGTAGAATTTTTTTTCAGAACTTTAAAGTCCAAAATGTAATTATTGAGGTGGATATTTTGAAATTTTAAAGTCCATGGAGGTGGATATTTTGAAACCCGTTTGTTGTGCAGTCATAAATACGAGTAGATTTTAGTTCAATATTTAAAATATTATAAGGCTTTTTGCAAAATTTACTAAAGTAACTCGACACATAAGTACATAACGCATATTTATCAATAATCACAGGGTGATCTTTTGCATGTGCTCTGCTCGTGTGCACAAGTTAATGCAAAAGTACTCTTCATTATCTTGAAGAGACCGACCAAACGAAATGCTCCCGGTCTACCTTTTTATTGCACATGACATCTATTAGTACCCTTTCAACCACGGATGCACTTTGCCGTCTTTTTATACCACCCATATTTGAGTCTTCGCTACATACTATTGCATCAAACCATATATAGTAGCAAAGTGGTAGCAGCCAAAACAAGCAAGGAGGAGAGAAGATGGTCTATTTGTTTCAAAAAAAAAAAAAAAAAAAGAGAAGATGGTCTAATGAAGTGATATGTGGCATTCATGTCAACAAATGAGGAGCCAAAGGTGAAAGAAGAACATGTAACCAAGAACCAGAGTTTGACTGTGTGTCTTAAGAATGGGAGGCATTGGGAAAAAAATACCGGGAAAGCTAGAAAACGATGTTCTTTTTTTTTTTTGCGGGTGTAGAAAACGATGTTCTTGTGCCACGGCCTCTTGCCACTTCCCTCATGGATCATCTACACCTCTTCCTTCGATGACCTACCAGATTTCCCCCTGTGGCAACTCTCCCAATGTTCTGCGCTCGCTCCTCCCGTCGTGTCTTATCCTTATGGTCATACTCCTCCCTCCGAGTTCGAAGAGAGATGAAAGCTAGTGGATCGTGGCTAGATGTTGAAAAGAGTATTAGTGATAAATATGCATACAAACTCGAAAAGATTGGCACATCAATATTTGCTGACATGTTGCCACCAAATTCTAAACCTACTCTCAAGGCTCAGTCACACATACGCATTCTATGGTTTGCTCATGATTCTTTTTAGAACGTTCTGAACTCGTATGTCAACGGATACAAACTAGCATGATTTTGTCGATTTTGGAGCTAGGTGATTTCAATCTTCAGTACATGGTGTCTAATTATTTGTATTTGATGTCTTGCTCAGGGCATCTCTAGCCGATCACTTATATTTTAGCCCCTCAAACTGCCCCTTATATCTTAACTCGTTAAATTTAATCCATAAAAGGAGAAGTAGTTCCTAGCCAAACCCTTAAAACATTACTCCCTAAAAAAATTATTCGCTAATTCTTCTAAGTTATTGTGTACGTATTACTCCCTTTGTAAAGAAATATAAGATCATTTAGATCACTACTTTAGAGATCTAAATGATCTTATATTTCTATACAGAGAAGTAACTTTCAGCAATATATTTGCACACATATTAAATCCAAACTTAATCATCAAAGTTCACACAGTTCATGAATATTACAAAATTAAAGTTTACAAATCAAATTATTCAAATCCAAACACGTGAAAGGGTCCAAATAAAGTAAAGAGCATGATAGAAGCACAACAATCATCATGTGCTACGGAGTAGCCACTGATGCTCAACAAGATCATCTTAGAGTATGCTGCGATGCGCAGCGAGGAATCTTTTTATCATGTTTGCATCGTGTTCCGGCTCAAAATGGTCCTCATCGGTGATGTACCAAAAGTTCTTTGGCATGCCTCTCTCATCTTCAATGATCATGTTATGCAAGATGATGCAGCATGCCATTATTTGCCATAAAACTTGTGGGTTCCAATACTCGGCAGGGCCACAAACAATGTCAAAGAGCTTCTGAAGCACACCGAAAGCTCTCTCTCAACATACTACCTTGTCGACACTTGACGCATCGCAAAGTGGGATCTCTTGTTGCCTTGATGACACGGGATTGTCTTCATAAATGTGGCTCATGCAGGATAGATGTCATCTACGAGGTAGTAACCCATCGTGTACTGACGACCATTGACAACATAGTTGCAAGGAAGAGTATCTCCATCAACAAGCCTTTCGAACCATGGTAATATCAACAACATATTCGTATCATTATGAGAGCCAGGCAATCCAAAGTATTAATGCCAAATCCATAGATCCTCCTATGCAACCGCCTCAAGAACGAATATTGGATCTTTTGAGTGCCCTATGTACTGAACTGTCTATCCCGCACGACAGCTCTTCCATCTCTAGTGCATGCAATCAATTGACATTGGGCGCCCTCAAGTACTCTGCCCCATAGACCACAATCACACACCGCTTTGTGTATCTTTGAACGACCTCCGGGATTGAATCTTCCACGGCGCGGGCATAGTTACCATTGGCGTCGGTCGAAAACCATAGGCAAGCACTCGAACAACCACGACACACTTCATCAATGGGCTCTCACTTATCTCCCCCTGATGCACTCCACAGTTTAAGCCATTAATCATGCTTATCGGCAACTCTTGCAATGGTCAGGAAGAGACTTCAGCATATCTGAAACCGCCGACGAAACTACTTCTCCATATAGGTTGCATTAGGGTTGAAATAATCCTTCATAAGCTTCTCATGGCCCTTTGCTCTATCTCGATTGATGTACAAGCGGATGAAATGTGATTCTAGTCTCAGTCTCCAAAAGTCCTCGTTAACGACCACGACAATTTCCATTCGAAATCATCATCATCTTTTTCCTCCTCATCCAACGAAGAGTTGTCGAAACCATCTCCCTCAACCTCTTCATCTACACTATGCAATATTCTAGGTTGTATTCGATTGCAAAAACATCAAAACATAATGAAATTATCAGAAGAACACAACTAAGCAATTCGTCAAACACTTTGCAGGTGGAAGAGGTGAGAGGATAGACCGGCGGTTGAGCCGAACCCGAAGCTAGGGGTGGACGAAGGGCGGAGCGGTAGACGGCCGACAGTAGATGGCGCGGCGGTACATGACTGACAGTAGATGACTCGTCTCAAATTGAACTCCCAGATCGACGAAAAAGTTCGACAGTTACCGACAAAGATCGGCGGCCTTGTGATAATGGCACCACAGAGCTCATCGGTGGGAGCTCTACGTCATCTTCGTTGCCTGCTGGCTTCCTTTTGGAACAAACACGTCCGATGGTATTTTCGGCCACAGGATCAAGGTGACACCGGCAGAAATATGTGTCGATTTCGACGACAGCAACGATCAACAAGCGGATCAAAGTGGGGCAGGAGGGAGGTAGAGCCTGTGGGGTGTCCGCGGGCTGGTGACGGAGCCTTCGGGTGACGCCGGAGGCAACACCGGTATCAATGATGTGAGAGCGCGGGGGAGCGGGGGGCAAAATTTATCCTGAGAAGTGACGCTGGTCGAGTACATTTGATGGTCGGAAGAACCGGTGCTTAAAAATTATAAGGAGATAAGCCGAATAAGAGTTCACCTAGGCGTGGTTTTACTCCTCAAAATGAAAAATATAACTAGTTAAAGCC
Organism: Aegilops speltoides; assembly: GCA_021437245.1. Lineage (NCBI taxonomy): Eukaryota > Viridiplantae > Streptophyta > Magnoliopsida > Poales > Poaceae > Aegilops > Aegilops speltoides. The sequence continues at coordinate 472,532,230 of CM038143.1, read as the reverse complement.
TTTTAAGCAATCAACCCGAGATGACCTCATTTCTAAAAGAAAAAAGATCAGAATCATAAAAGAAAACTCAAAATGGATGTATTTAAGTGACTTTCTAGTAGTTTGCATCATGTTATTTCATCCGTATACACTGGGCACGGATTTTTGGGACATGGTGGCACGCGAGGATGAAATCTGGGCGGTCCATCCATGCTATGAGATTAGCAACTAATATAGTAATTAAGCGAATACCCAAACAATACGCCAGGTTAATTCAGCGAATATGTGTGCATGGTTTGGTGGCTAGCCATCTTAAATGGAGTTGAATAGAAGCAACGCAAAATATGGTCCTTGCCGTTCTGCCAAGTTAATGTGATGCATGCCACTTAAAACGTTGGTCAACACGTTGAAATATGTCTGTCTCAAAACTGTATGCCTTGAATGGCGGTTAACAACTCTGGGCCTGCCGCTTTTGTTTTTGTTTGTTTTGCCCAAGTTCATTTTGCTCATGTATTATTGAGGGTACTGATGTATCAGTTGATCAGAGCTCTGCGCTCATTTTAATGCTTCGTGGATGACAGGATATCCCCCTAAGAATGAATGTATATAACATAAACGCGTTACGGTTATAACAAATTTCACGGGAAGGTGACAGTAAGACTCCTACACTGTACAACCTTCTTCAACCTGCCCGCCGAGAAGGTGACCATGGCATCAAGCTCAAGCTACGGCAGAAGGTTAGCCGTTCGTTCATGTGCACTACTATAGCACTCAAAATATGTGCTCAGGCGAGTTTTTGTTATTGATTTCCAAGGCTCGTTAGTAACCTAGTACAGGAGCTTGCAATATGCACCAGCTAATTTTGCACAGGTTGCATACCCTTGATGGATTAGATCATATGAAGGTGTGTTGGAGGGAGCTGAAGAACTAATCCATTCAGGCCATCGGATGAGCGGAAGGATATCTACCTTGTCTAAATGTGAATGGATACTTGTTGAAGGAGATAATGAAGTAGACTTGAACATGGGGGTGCAGTGGAGCATATGATAGAACACATAGCAGGGAAGACCAGCAGTTGAACAATCAGAGTCTAGGAAAAGGATGAATGTGAGGGAATGAGTGCTGGCTGGTGTGAGGATGAGTAAAAGTAGAGTTTGGTGCATGTTACCGTTGGTAGCGGTTGTGTAGAGCTTATGAACTAATGTGCGACATACGAGAGGAAGAGATTGCAAGAATCAAGGCAAGATAAGTAAGGGATGGAGAGGGCTGCAGATAACTAGAGCTGGGTTGAGATAAATGACTGAGATGAGACCGGCCGACACCTTGGTTCAATGCCCCGCTCCTGCCTTGCAGGCTAGCATGTCAGTTGCAAAAATACACGGCCATACAGAGTGTTATACAAGGGGTTGATATCATTATACAGCAAACACGTATTGAAGTTGCACGAATCACATGAGGACATGCGGTGTGAATACACTCTGCTTTAGAAAAGTGTTTACACACTCGCACACCGACTAAGTTTTTTTACCGGTGCCTGGATGTACCGGTATGCAATCCACCGTTTGGTACTTTCGTTAAGATTAATGCAGATTTTATGCACTTTCTTTTCATATGCAAATACAACAGATTAAACAGAGGTATACTAGTACTTGTGTCAGACAATGTCAGCTTTTACATAGCAGAGAGGTAGGGTGCAGAGAAGAGTGCATGTGTGCAGTCTCTCACCACATACACGGCTGCATGCGTTCTCTCTCTCTCCATACAATTTACATGTATTTAATTTCATCCTCATATTTTGAAAGATTAATATCTGTTAAACGAAATGTCCATTTTTGAAACTTTTTATATATTTTGAATCGTGATGACAAGATCTTCAGAACAAGATCAATCTTCGATATATTTAAAGTACTTATAATTCTCTATATTTCAGTTACCTTTGAAATGACTTTCATAAAACACAAAATTGTTTCGCTGTGAAATGATTATATTTCACACATTTTAAAAGATGGATTTAGGCTCATTCAAAATTTATTTCAATCATTTTCAAAAGATGGATTTAGGCTCATTCAAAACTAATTTCACACATTTTCAAAAGATGGATTTAGGCTAATTCAAAATTTGTTTCACACATTTTTTAAACTGATTTCACTCATTTCATCAAACAACCGATTTCACTCATTTGATATAACTAATTTCAGTCGTTTGAACTCGTTTCAATTGAAAGAAAAACAGGTTTTAATAATTTCCAAAAGCTAATTTCGCTCATTTGATACTCGATGCCAAGAACTGATTTCAATTATTAAAAAAAAACTATTTCACACAATTCAAAAAGTTATCAATTGAAAAAACAATTTCACTCGCTTCATAAAAAAGATTTCACTCATTAAAAAAACTCATTTCTTTATGTTCAAAAAACCAATTTTACTCATATGAAGAAACATATTTCACTCATATGAAGATAGATTTCACTCAATTCAAAAAATAATAATTCCACTCATTCCAAAATCAGTATTTCACTAGTTTGAAAAAGCACGTTTCACTGATTTGGAAAACTGATTCATTCTGTACAAAAAAAACTCTAATACTAATTTCATTTCGTATTTATGAAATATCTTGAAACATATTTTACTCATCACAAAAATCAGTTTCAAACATTGAAATAGACAGTTTCACAGAACAATGGATATATTTCATTTTTTTCATGTATCTTATTTCTCACATTTCACTTATTTCAGAAATCGCATTACACTCAATCAATTAAAATACTATATTCCACTTGTTTCAAAAAAATTGATTACACTAATTACAAAAGATAGATTCCACTCATTTCACTAGTTTCAGAAAAACACATTACAGTCACTAAATTGAAATAACAATTTCACTTGTTTCAAATATAGATTTAACTTATTTTTAAAACTGATTGGAAATAATCGGCTTCACATTTTTTTAAATAACTAGTTTCACATTTTTTAAATAACAAGTTTCACATATTTTGCACTGAAATATGTTCCATTTACATAAAAAACAAAAAAATCCCATTTCAAAAAATTGGTTTCATTTATTTCAGAAAACTGATTTCACTTATTTCAGAAAACTGAGTTCACTCATTTGAAATGTTGCAATTTAATCATGTTTAAATTTATTCAAGATTAGTCTTGTTCTAAAGGTCTTGGCGCCAGGAGTTCGAGTTCAAATATATAAAATATTTTTAAAATGGGATTATAGTTCTAAAGATATGAATGAATGAAAATGCTAAAGAGAAAATAAAAAGCATGATTTTATCTCGCATGCGGATGCACATGTACGTGAACTAGAGGAGGGAATGGATCAGGCATGCATAAAGTACTACTTTATCACCGACATGCACTTGCCATCTGATGTGACGGAATGTTGAATACGCAATGCTCTTTGGGAATACACTAATATACGTGAGGTGTGGGTCTGCAAGTCGCACGAACCGTAAAGTGAACAAACGGCAGATGGTTAGCCGGTACATCCCGCCAGGTAAAAAGGAGTTTGCGACTCGCACACCTCTTGCAAGTGCAAGGAAAGAGCAAAGGTTAAGACGGCGCTAAAAAGAAAGACACCAAGAACAAAGGGCTGCCAGCGGCAACAAAAATCCGTTCCCTAGCTAGACCTCCAGAGCCAATCATCAGTGCCCCGCGCCTCCTCTGCTCGGCCCCATGAGCAGCATCTCCATCAACGTGGACAGGGCCGGTCCTGAGATTTTGGGGGCCCGGAGCGAACTAAAAATTGAAGGCCTTTAATATGCATGTCATTGTAATATATGTATATATATAAATTATTATCAGTAATACTTAAATGCATCCACAATCAGAAGATCCCCCGCCCCCTTCTGGTGACCTGGGTTCGTGCTACTACACCCCTCCCCCTTCTGGTGACGAAGCCTTTCTTCCCTGGTGCTCGGCCACAATCAGGAGATCCCCCACCGGCCACCGCAAGGGCCTCGCAACGTTGGCGGTGCTCACGGCGTGGTCTATTTGGCGCTACCGCAACAGCTGCGTCTTCGATGGCGAGAACCCCTCCCCCTCGCGAATCATCGCATCGATCCAGGAGGAGGCCCGCGCTAGAGCAGGAGCGTGCGGACTTGGCGCTTTGATAGCATATGCCCTCTCTTGTAACGGGACGAGCACCCCTTCAGCAATGCTCTGCGGCTCCATGCCTTGCGTCTAGCGTACGAGGCTTGAGCTGCACCCCCCCTCCCGCCCCCATTCATGCTGTACTCTCCTTCCTATCAATGAATTTTTTTTGGAAAAGGGGATTTACCCCAGCCTCTGCATCAGAACGATGCATACGGCTCATATTATTAAACGAATAATCCAGTAACAAAGTCTCGAAAGGTCGTAGTACAATCATCAACAAAAGCTCAAAAGAGGAAAGGCCCAAAGCCACAACCGGCTGGCAAAACAATAGGAGTACTACATGCCTATCCTATTACATGACCGCCATCCAAACCGGTTGAAAATATCCCGAGCTACCATCTCCCATCGGTAGACGCAGATAACAAACGCTCCCCGCCTCCGTCGGAGTGAGTAGCGACCACATACGGATGAACGCCGTGGCCCTGAAGATAACCTGCAAAAAGTGAATGTTTGTTGATCGGTTAAAGACTAAGTCATTCCTGCAATTCCATATTGCCCACAAAAGCGCACAAACGCCAACCCGAATGTGTCTTGCAATGTCAGAATCCACCCCATCAAGCCATGTTCCAAATAACATGCTAATCGAGGTGGGCTGATTAATATTAAACGCAATATGAACCGACCGCCACAGAATCTTAGCCACAGAATCCTATCAATGAAATGATACGCACTTTTGCGTATTCGCGAAAAAAAGAGGAAAAAAAAGAATACACTGCTTTAGAAAAAGTGTTTACACGCTCGCACACACCCCTCTTGCAAGTGCAAGAAAAGAGCAAAGGTTAGGACGGCGCTAAAGAGAAAGAGACCAAGAACAAAGGGCTGCCAGCGGCAACAAAAACCCGTTCCCTAGCTAGACCTCTCGATACTATGCTGCTCGCTACTTCGCTAGTGAACCAGAGCCAATCATCAGTGCGCCGCGCCTCCTCTGCTCGGCCCCATGGGCAGCATCTCCATCAACGTGGACACCAGCGCGGACGCCGGGCTCGGCGGCATGGGCCTCGCGGCATCGGCGCACGGCGCGAAGCTGACGGCGAAGATGGCAATGAGAGCCATGACGACGACGGACAAGCTGCGGTGGCGGCGAGTGTCCATGGCCTTTCCAGGAAACAAACGAAGGTGCTCTTCGATCTATCTGAGAACTCTACGGAGCACGAACCCGCTCTCGTTACTCCCTGAATCTGTAGCCAGCCCAATGTACGTACGGAGATTGTTTGGTGCTGGTCCAGCGCATGGGTCGTGTGTGTGTGTATATAGGGAGAAGGATGGGGGTGGCGTGCAGCTGGCCGGCTCACCGTGTGGTCCGTTCGTCACAGCCAACTACTCCCTCCGTCTGTCAAAAAAACGTCTTACATTATGAGACGGAAGGAGTAGGTAGGTAGGTAGGTAGGAATTTCTCGTGCTGGATCCGAATGAAATGAGAACGCTGAGACGGTGCGCGCCGGGAGCAGCGGCGGCCGCATCACCTGAGAAACGCTGACCCGGCGACTCTGTTGTGCTCATGCTGGACACAGAGGAGATGGTGTGGGAGGTGCATCGGCGCCGCGCTGGCCACCTTTTGGTTCTTGGAAACCTGAAGCCATTGTGTGGTCGGCCTCCCTGCAGCTGTTTGGACTCTGGAGGCCAGACGAATGAACTCGCAAAGCAGCCCGAACTCGGACGGGTTGACACGACGGCGCCATGCTTACCAGCCGTCAACGCGGGCTTTTATTCGTCCTTTCTCTGGACAAAATCAGTCGCGCATGGCATGCAACCACGCGGGTGTTACTTGGCAGTGTCTCTCGACCTTAGATTATTTGAAGCCGCAAATGTCTCGCTTCGCAGCCAACTAGGTTGAAAATTTCGTGCAACTAGAATGCTAATTGTAAAATCCCAGAGTTTTAAACCCATTACATTGCAATATTAAGGCCGTAGTAAGTTATTTTGCTTTAACATGTCATTCAATTTTTCAAATCAAATTAAATCCTTTGAATTTTTTCAGAAAATCCTTCGAGCCTTCTTTAAATTTTATTTAAATGCTTTCCAAATTCCATATCAACCTTCTTCAAATCCTATTCATTTTCTGCCCAAGCTTGAGCTTCGAAACTTTGCCCATAATTTTCTACTCACTTTCCCAAGCTCCATCAAAAGTTTCATAATTTTTGTACCCTCCTAGCTCATAACTCTAGTTCAAACATATTTGAAATAAAATTCAAATACATTTGAATTTAATTTTTCCAATTTGTGTGGAACTTCTTATGTGGGGCTAAGTATAAATCAATTTTGTACCGTTGTATAAATCAACTATGTGGTGGAACAAAACACTAAGGCATAAATACCATTGTGTATGCGCGTTTCAGGGCGGATCAAGTTTGTCGAGGGAAGTAGTGGTACACGGCGACTATAGGTGGTACACTTGTTGTCTTGGTACTTGATGGTCCAGCCTTGGCTGTGTGACAGTGACGGAGGTGCACGAAGGCAGCAACAGATGTTGTCTCATCTTGATTCTAATAGATGTAAGTGTGGAATTCTGCTTAGCCGCTTGCTGCAACCTCACCACTTTACCTCTACCACACCTATAAGTATTGTTAGTTCTAGTATCATTGGTAATGACGCATGCTGAGTACCCAAAGTACTCACCCTTGCCACAATAACCATATGTACTAGTTACTACTTCGATAGGGATCCTGAGACAGGATCATCACTACGTGGAGTTCTTCTTTGACGACTACGCCGACTAGTTTAGTGTGATCCGGTTGGCAGCTTGGAACCAATGGGTTATGGATTGTTGCTTTTCATGTTTCCTGCCTCTTTTGCATCATTGGATCTTGTCTGTTCTCAGACCATTTGAGTCTTTCGCTGTGATGATGTATGTTGGACTGTGTTGGTCTCCACGTGTAATAATTTGGATCTTGACACTTATATGCCATATTCATATGTATATATATTTGACATTTATCTTTGCTAGTGAAATTGTTGTGATATTCAATTTGTAAAGTCTGTGGCATATGGCAGTGCATGTATCATATGAAGTCATATGCTTACGGCAGCTTTGTATGTGTTTCTATTCTAGAAATGGATCCCTCAGGTCTATATTTGGAATAGTATCGCATTTCGGGCCTTACTCTAATGCTAACCCATTTGTTGTGCAATCTTAGGTTCATGGTCAGCTGGAAATCACAGTGTAATGTTTGAAATAGTACAAGGCATGTTGCGATATCTACTAGGAGCAACTCCATACCTAACGGATCAACAGGATGATAGCATTTTTTATATGCTCTACTCATGTGCACAAAGTTAGTGCAGAATCACTCTTAGTTGTCTTGAAGAGACTGACCAAATGAAATGCTCCACTGTCCTTTTTATTGCACATCTATTAGTACCTCTTCAACCATGATTGCACTTTTGCCATCGTTTTGGACCACCCATGTTTGAGTTTTTGATAGCTACTACTGATTCATCAAAGCATATTTAAACCTATAAGGATGCTAGCCAACCCTCCTACACGGAGCTCCCCCAGATTGGGATGTTCCTAGCCGTTCGATCGCGTTGAATTTGATCAACCGAGCAGGCAGGTCCGTTTGATTCTTACTGCTGGTTTCACCTCACGATTGATTTTCGAGGTCCATGACTAGTGGGTTTGGGGTCCCTCCTGATTGGTTGGGTGAAACTTTACTGGGTGAAACTGCCCTTTCCTCGCTCGCCGCGTGCGCCTCGCGCATTTGCTGCCCCGCTTCGGCGTGGTTCCACCCCAGCCGCCACTCCACAAACCCTGCCCTCTTTCCCCTCGACCCCCATTGTGCAGCGCAGCGCAGCACCACTCCCTCCTTCCTCGTCAGCCGCCACTGGGTCATCTCGCCGGTGTGGAGGAGTAGCGGATCCGGCTGCACCCGAGGCGTGCGGGCGTGGCAGCGGGTATCTCTAGCAGTGGCGGCGACCTGCAGGCAAAAGACGATGGCCGAGGCACTCGATTCAATCTAGTGCCATGGACAGGTCCCTGCAGGAGAGAGAAAAGATGAGGGAGAGAGAGAGAAAGGAAGGAGGGGAGGGAGAAACAGAGAGGAAAGAGGAGAGGGAGGTGTGACGGTGGATGGGAGAGGGTCTCCGGTTGACGCCAGACATTCACATCTCTCCTCCTCTCTTGCTCTCGACCACCACCGTGGCCCTCTTCCTCCCCTTCGATTCTCCATCTCCTCTTCTCTGGAGCTAGCTGAGTGGTCAATGATGAGGAAGATGGGGAAAACAGAGCCGCCGATGCCAACCGGCCAATTCCGTCAGGCGCTGTCGTGGGAGGAGGAGCACCAGAGTAGCAACACGGGAGGAGATGAAGGTCGAGGAAGAGGGCAAAGACGCGAGGGTGGAAGAGGATATGCCTGTGGTCATCGCCTTCGGAGACGACGCGACCGGACGATTCAGATTTCTCTCCTTCCTTGCCTCAACGACATGCTCTGGTTCTTCAGCTTGCAGGTTCTGGCCTTTCTCTTCTTCTCTTGTTGGCTTGCACCCTGATCAAGCCATGCTGCATATTGCCTCTGATTTCTTGCACTTTGATCAATCCATGGTGCATATTGCCTCGGATTTGCTTATTTGAGTGTGTTTTTAGAAATAAATTTTGATTTGTTTGTTTTTCATTTTTAGGGATATGAGGAGAGAACTCTACTGTTGGCAGTGACTGCATCATTTCCACAAAGTGATATGGTTGATCTTTGTTATCTGGACGGATGGCATGATCTGTACCTTACTTTGGAGATCCTGAATTAGGTAAGAAAAAGATGACAACCATTTGCTTGTTTTTCATTTCTTTAGGGATATGAGGATAGAGCTCTATTGTTGGCATGGGTTGCATCATTATCTTTGCTATGTGGACTGAATATTTCTAAGCTTTGAACTACATGACCACAGTGAGAAAATAACTAAATTATGGAAGAAACTTAAGGCTAGACACCACATGATTTTTTTCATTTGAATTTATAATAAGACACTTGAATTTAGCTTCATACATATCATATGATACCTTGGAAGCCCATATTGTAAATTTGATCAGTCTCCATGACAGAATCTCATTGTAGAATTTACCTTCTGTTTTCGAATGCCCCTGTATTATGGTGCTCTCTGATTCCAACTTATACACATTTAGTAGTTTATCTTTATCATGTTATCCTGTTCTTACCATACCATGTGGTAGCTAAATGTGCTGAGTTAGTACTATTTTTCAGCTATTTGTAATTGGTCAGCTATATGATGTTAGTCAGCTACTTCCATTTTGGACGATTAATTATTTGCATGAACATTAAGAGAATGTCTTCTATTGCCTTACAGTGGTAACCTAAAAAGTGCCTTACATGAGGACTGATGGCGTTCTTATATACTTATATGTATATGTTTTTGTTTTGCAGAACACGTGAGAAACCACTGATGCGCATGGATAATTGACAGGTGATTTGCTCCACTTTCTAATATATCCATATATCACAGGGGAATGACAGTTAGTTTTAGCAGGGATTAGTGGTTCGTCGCAATTTTTCTAGCTCAAAATGATATAGAAGGCAGTCAAGTTCCATTCTCTGGTTTCTTGTGATTTTTATAGGACCTACTAGGATGCATACCTTTAGTAGTGTATCTACTGGTTCAGGTGAAAATTGATCTTGATTGGTTTATGCATTCCATTTCTGCATGCGGTTCTGCTCGTCCTTGGTACGCTCTTCCATCTTGGCTGCTCTGCTAGCCTGCTTCTCCTCTCCAACTCACGTAAATGGACTGTTCTTTTATTTGTCTACGGAACAACTCTTCTTTTACCTGTCTGTTCTCTGTTCCATAGCATGCTGGTGCTTTGACCACTTCATATCCATGTATTTAGCAGGTTCTACGATCTCTTGTATTGCACTGTTGATGCGTCTCGATCTCCTACTTTGTTCATCTTTGTTCTGCTCCTCGAGGTTTGCTTGCTTTCTGTCTAGCTAAAATGCTTTTCTGGATCTTGCAGGGCGTCGTGTATTGTTCGGCTTTGTGCTGCCTATATTTCATGCTTGCATGTGAGCAGGATGTGTCCGCTTATTTCAGTCTTTATACATGTTTTGGAAGCCGTGGTAGCAGCGTACCGCAGTGTACTTTATGGCACTTTCGTATACGTGTGAGTTCACAGAGGACATGTTTGTACTTGCCGGGGTAGAACTCAAATTGCCGGGGACAGTTGCGCTCAAATTTCGTCACTGCTGGTCTGTTCTTGACTTAAGCGCATGAAAACTGGCAACTACTATCAAGTGAACCACAAGTAACTAAACTTCCAATTTGGTGATGTACACACAGATCTAGCTTATCCCAAATGCTATAGTATTTTTTTCTGGAATACGCATGAGTGTGTGTATCATCTATTAATATAAATGCTATAGTATTTTAGTTCTATTGATTTGTAGCGTCTATATTATAAGATACATTCCTACGAACGTGCTTCTTCAGTGTGCCCTTCTCTCATCTCATAGTTATCTTATATCTTATTTGTTGTTCTAAATAATTGTTGCAGGAGGGAGCAGCAGGTACAAGAAATCCAAAGCCAATTTCGCTCAGTTGTACCATCTTCCACTAACAATAAGTCTGCACAGCAGCCTGATGTGGTTAGTTCTTGCAATTAAAAACACAAGTCTTTAAGTTGCTCTCCATTCGCTGGTAAAAAGCATAGTGAGTTTCCTTTATAAATACCCAACTGTAGAATACCTTAGTAAACTCAATCAATAGTGAGTCGCATTACTAGAGACGTACTTAAGAAAATGCCCTTCGGTGTGACACTCTACATGTTACCTTCTTTAGTCCCAGTTATTGATATCATACTGAGATAACACTCTAAAGCGGAATGTTTGTTTTTATATACTTCTAGATGCTAATTTATCGTTCTTGATTTTTTCGGGGATATTCCTTCATTTGCTTGGTTGTCTGTTAATGCTCACCAATTTTTGAGTATCTCCCATGGCTAAATTTAGTCCAACATTTCCAGTATGTATCTTCTTCTGTTATCAGTGTTAATTCTGCCATAAGCATATTACTCTCCTAGCATTTTTTTCCTTTTTTTTGAAAAACACAAACACTTGTTCAGTTTTTTACTACACAGGAAAAGATAAGTTCAATCTGGTTTCTAATGTTCATATCGGCCTTTGCCTAAGCAAAAAAAAGTAACCAGTTTATATTGTAGTCTGGTTTTTAGTTTGTCTTTGATTCAACCTTTTTTGTGTGTTGTCTAACTGTTAGATTGTCAGGAACATCTCGGAACAACCTTTCTTGTCCCCAATATTGTCTCGTTTCTTGAACAATATTATTTTATTTGCTTTATTTGCCACCATGAATTCCTAGAGTTCCTTCCTCTCCTTCCAATTATATTCTTAGGTGTGATTCTATTAGAAATTGTGTGCCACGGCAGAAGTATGGTTGATTGATCTGGTTTAGCCTTTATGTCAGCTGTTGCTGAGGGTCTAGTTTCTCATGGTTCAGATTTTGTAGTAGCGGGGATGTGTATAATATGGATAACTGAACTAGTGTTTAGGGGTTTCAGTGCAGGACTGCTACTTGCTCGATTAGTTAGATGAACTGGTGTTTAGAGATTTCAGTGTGGAGTGATATTTTAGTTTCAATTGCAGGGCTTGGAGATGCACCATGAGGATTGGAATGAGTCTTATACAGGGCTGCCAAAATTATTATGCTTTTGGTCTTTATTGAATTTAGTTAGCATAAATAGTTCTAGAATACCTCTTATAATATGGAAGTCTATTGGTAACAACACTGATTTTGCCAGTTTGTGGAACATGCTTCATTTTTGTAGGTAAAAGAAGGAAAAGAGAACATTGGAGGAAAAGGTAGCAGGACGGATTCTCTAAGCTTTCTCAAATGTTTGAACAATTAGATGATAGTTACAATCATTTTTCTCTTCCCTTATTACATCTTGATGTTAATAAGCTTTGGAAGGTACTATGCACCCTGTTCAAGGTTTACAGAATTTGCACCATCCTATTACAGTTTGTTCTGATGACATAATTGACCAGTTCTTCCTGGAGTAAATTAATATTGTAGCTTCTACTCCTTTGTGCATTTTTACATAGAGTTATAATTGTGGAGGTGTGTACACATCAACATATAATTCCACCATCCTGTTATAGTTTGTTCTGTTGACAAAATTGAGCAGCTCTTACATGAGTAAATTGTGCATCTCTTCCTTGAGTAAATTAGTATTGCAATTACGAAGACTTTGTGCATTTCGATACAGCTCTATTGAAATACTACTTTCTTATGCCCATTTTAAACTGAGACTTGACTTTACATCATTTCTATTCTCATCCATTCTTTTGAACTTTAGTCCGCTTCAGCAATGCTATGACCTGACACTCCATGTATACATGAAAAATGACCGCAATTTTGCTGTTGTGATTTGGTCAATCCTTGGCGTTTCGATTCCTACTAATCGCTCCTTTGTTTGGCAACTAATGCCACCCAGAGGGCTACCAACCCAGGACAGCATCAGTAATATCCTTCCCATATTTGGAAGGCGCGAAACAATGTCGTTTCAACTTTGTCAAGTGCCAGCCCAAGGATGTTATTTGCCGCTGATGTTTTTTTTAAAACAAGGCAAACAACTTGCCATTTTCATAGATTAAGAAGATAGTGAGAATTGCCTGGTTAATTGAGGAAAATCAAGCTAAAATCAATAGAACTCAAACCATGCAACATGGGTACCATCGGCCAACCTGGCACATGCCAACAGATGGCCACACACGCGAACAACCGACAACTCCGACTTTGAAGACGAGCTTCGCAAGGGAATATGCAGGACTTGCGCTGACCACGCCCTCCGCAAATGACCACCGAGTGTTTGTTATCGTCACCACCTGGACTCGCTCTACCGCAGCTTTGACTTCAAAACCACTTATCAACCAATGAAAGAGCACCTCAGACATGCCTGTAAGATCTAACTACCGAAGCCCGAGCCGCGACCCAAGCTCCTCTTGACGTCATCATCGTTGCCAAACAGAAATCAATGCCTCCGAAACGGCCGCCTCAGCAAACCACGTCGTTCACATGGATTGTAGATAACTTTGTCGCTAATGTGGATATCTCTGGTTGTGGTGTCCGTCGTTCACATGTTATAGAATATATATAACTTTGTGCTGCCAAATTAGAATTTGTATATACATCTCACTAAAGACAACAAAATACCATTTTTTTTCTACTAATTAAAGACGAATAGATTTGTTACATACATTTTGTTTCAAATAGAAGCCTATGCTATCAAATTTAATTATGTATATACATCTCATTGTAGATAATAATCTCTGTTTTTTCCAACTAAAAAAGATTAAATTTATTGTCATATGTGAGTACCCGTAACTAAATCAACTAAACCTGGATTTCCTTTCATCACTAACATGGAATCAGCAGGTCTCTGCGTCATTTGGCGCAACGGGTCCACTAGTAGTATCATAACAACACAACGGCGGTGGCTTCCTCAATAGTCAGAACACGTGCACAAAATCTGTAGGAGACAAAATCAGAAAGAACACATCTAGTAAAGTGGCCTGAACAGCTTGGACTTCAGATGATCTACATGGTTTCAGAGATATAGTCCGATATGAGTATATGACGAGTGTACTACACCAGGTCTACACTTTAATCTCTATATATAGACTCCACAAGAAATTAAAATATATGGAGAAACCTTGCGGACTTTCAGTGAATCATCCATAATCAGAAGCAATAATAAAGCAATAAAATTAGTAAGGCAGAAATGTCCATAACGTCAGTGGAAGAGCAACATAGTAAAGTCACCAAAAGTCATTATTCTCTATAGGAGTCATCCATAGGATGTCATCATAATAATAGTAAAACTCACGAGGTTCTAGCTAAATCTAATATATTTTATTCTGTAGTAACAAGTAACTCATAAGTCAAATTGGTAAAATGTCACAAACTATAATAAGAAAGAACGGCTATCTAGTTCCCAAAAATCCCTATCCAGAAAGGATAATGGAAGGTTCTTGGCCTGGTTGCGAACCCTCTCAGTTGGCGTTTACACCGGTAGAGACGAGGAAGCTAGGGTGTAGGGCCTCCAGATCCTCAGGCTTAGTTTTTGCCACTTGCTGCCCTTGCAGAGCTTGCACACACTCGTTAACTTTTGCAGACAAGGTATCCTGCGAATTCAGCATCGAGAGCGGATAAGAAGTATCTAGCTCCAGCAACATTCCAGTGATCTTACTGGCCAGATTAGGCAGCAGCAGACAGGACATACCAAGTTAGTGCAACTGCTAGGTCCTTGTTAGTTCGAAAGAAGCAAAATAAGGGACCAAAGTAGATGAGGAATTACATGATATCTCTCGATCAGTGGATATATCCTATTCCCGAGCATATCGCTTTGTTGATCAGGTGGAGCAGCAGCTAGCAAGCTGGCGAAAGAATCGTTCACCGATGAAATAGGGCCGCCGTGATGGATGGCCAGGCCATTGCTCATAACATCGGGTGTTATGTACTTTGCATGGCCGAATTGCTGCATTACAGGTAGCGATCTAAACTCTTCAGAAGGAAAATAAACTAAGCATAACTAGATCAGATAATGTTAACTATGTGCAAGGTAGTTCCTGCCTAGCAATCCATGCTAGTGAAGTTATGTCACAAGACAACGTAAGATGTAGCAACTTAACTCTTTAGGACGAAAGAAATGTCAAATATTATTAACTAATAAAGTGCTAAGTGGTAGCTTTGCACTCCTTGTTAGTGAAGTTCTGTCACAAGACAACGTATACTTAGTATGATTTAATTGACAATAGTAATGGGGGAGGAGTAACTAAAGGAACAAGGATATACATTTAAAAAGGCCACAAAACAAAATATTATCCTACTGTTCCTTAAAAGTCGTTATGCTCATATGTTTCTTTCTAATCACGACTACTATCATCTCTCAATTTTACTTAGATACTTGGAATTATACACATGTGTTTGTCTAAAAAATAATGTTCAGACCATATAGTTTTACTGAATTATACTGTAACGAAAATTAGTGGTCAGGATAATCCATGCCGGTGTAAACAAAACTTTGCAATAAGATTGTTAGCCCTAGCCACTCTTTAAATAGGGACAAACATGAAACATTTGTTTTCTCAATATAAAAAATAGTTTAAAATTTGTTAATACCTGCCGGGACATGGACATGAAATCTTTAGATGTCTGAGCATGTGACACATAATTAACGGTGTGGGTAAAAGTCATCATATTCCCGGTCATGCGTCCCATGTTGTTTCTGTACTGCCTTGGAGTATTTGGCATCTATGCAGAAATTAAACAAGTTTTAACCAAGTTTTTGCACTTAAAAATGAAATTTAAGTAGAACAAGTCAATAGCATATGAGTGGTGGATGAATTTGTTGGATACTATGCGGCGAAGGGTACACATTCTGCATCCATTCTTGGCCGAGCCCAATGGGTGGATACATGAATCCTTACCTTGAAGGACCCTGAGGAAAGTGTGTACTGGGATGGGCAAAGTACACATTAGGATAACCTATGGGGATCACATGGCATGCAGTTCCTGCCATCGTAGCAAGTTCAGCAAAACGTTGCTCCAGCCTAGCTTTGCTGTCCTCTTTCCTTTGAGCAATAGCAACATACAATGGTTTGCCGTAAAACATGACACCTATTTATTTGAAACGAAACAAAACATTCTCAGTATCGTGATGTCAATGTATAACTATGAAGTTGGTGCAAAAATAAATAGAGGATTACCATGCATGCTGCTTACGGCACACTTTGCTTCATCGGGTGTGGTGTAACATACAAATCTGAATCCTTTGCTAATGCCCTTGTCATCACGCATAATCTTTACTAACGTAATGTTTCCAAATTTAGCAAAGCGCTCGCGAAGAGTGTCATCATCAACTTCATCACTAATATTTTTGATATACACATTGGACCCCTGTCAGAATTAAATATACATTTGTAAATATAAGATGTGAATGCTATACGTGAATATAAATAAAAGAGACAATGATGGAACTTGCATTGCTCTTAGTGATTATTTCATTCTGTTTTTCCTCATGTAAGAGCTGCAAATGTTGCTTTCTTTCAGCCTTTTTCTGAGCCCTTGCCACATACAAAGTTTTCGCTCCTAATAATAAAAATAAGATTAACATTGTCAAGTAAAAATGCATGGACCATTAGAAGTTATTTGTAAAATGAAATGCATGGCAGTAATATTACCAAGAGCCATCCCATTCATGGCCTCTTTTGCTTTCTTGGCACTTTCTAGGTTTTTGAAATTGACAAACCCAAAACCCTTGGATGTCCCATCATCTCTCTTCATTATCTTCACACTAGTTACTTGACCATGCTGAGAAAACTTCAATTTAATGAGTTCTTCTGTCATGTCGTCATCTATATTCTTCATATACAAGTTAGTGTATTTGTCATCATTATTGGCTGATCGTTCGCTCTTCTTAACGAAATGAGGTACTAGCCTACACAAGATTGATCATTGTAAAACAAAAACATGTAAGTAGCAATGTTAAAAGTAGAAATAGTCAATATAAAATTAAGTCATGTACTAGTTGTATTACAGAAACATTAACTTAAAATTCTCAGCCCTCAAAGTAAGAGTCGTTAAGAGTCTCTATTGCGATGTCTGCCGGCTCTTGCGCTGCAAACTGAACAAAACCATAGGCTCTACTTGTGCCATCCTCATTTCTGACAACTTTACAAGATAATATCTCTCCAAACTTGGAGAATAGTTCTTGAAGAATTACATTGTCAACGTGCTCACCAAAGTTCCGTCAATTAATACCATGTCGAGTTAGTACTTACATATGGCAATGCAGAGTGAGAAATATTAACATGAAGAACATATTTATCTTTTTACCTTAACAAACACATTTCCAACGCCACTTCTCCTGGCATCAGGATCTCGGTTAGACCACAATACTCTAATTGGCTTGTCCAATACAAGGCTATGATTCATCTACTCCAAAGCAGTCGTTGCTGTCAACGGTTAAAGTCAAAGCAAATCAATTGCCCCTCCACAAATAGAACTAGTTTGGGCATAGGGTCATTTGTTGAACAACGAAATCAGTACTAAGAAAATGAAGGAAAGAGAAAACAAAGAAATAGAAAAGTAGACAAGTTGTTTATGCCTTCAGTATATTTAAAAAGGAGTAACAAGCTTAGGAAAACTGAAGAGAGCCGCAACGAGACAATAGTAGTCAACTTATTCATTCACATTCCCATGGAGCAGGCATTAATTTAAAAATTGGAAATTGTGCGCTTGCAAAACATTGTAAGGAAATGTACTACAAAGGGAGTACGTGCAGGCAAAGTCTCCCTAAATTATTATTTCTACCTTCTTCAATGGAAAAAGAACTCAAATTTGGATAATCATACTAATCTTTTGTTCCACATCACAGTATACCACCATGCATCTTACTAGAAAGACCACTATTTCAAAACTTGCACAAAGGAGGTCTAGTACTAATAAACACAAATATGGTCAATTTTTTCAATGATACCTGATCTCTCCTCCTCCCCCCCCACACACACACACATTCGACTAGCAAGCCTCAAATCCTAAAACGGAAGAAGTAAAACATTGTTTCCTGGCTAACGCTAGTGAAATCTCTAGTTTTGGAAGAGATGCTAATTCGTGCTCCTAAAGATGTGTTGTAAACCCAAATATGGTCGGTTTTTTAATGATCTCTCTCTCTCTCTCTCACACACACACACAAACACAATCCATACATAGCAAAGTTAAAAGATCAATAATTAAATTGCGTGCGACATACAAGCTGAAGATTAAGCAACACATGGCAGTTATGTGATGGTTGCACTAGTATAACAAAGTGGTAACAACCAAAGAACGCAAGGAGGAGAGAGAAATGGTCTAGTGGAGTGGTACATAGTAGCCATGTCAAGAGACGAGAAGCCAAAATGAAAGAACATGTAACTAAGAACCATATAGTTTGGTTGTGTATGTGTCTTACCTAGGAATAGGAAGCATTGAAGAAAATTGACAAGAATAGGGTAGAAAATGGTAATGTTATCAAGCTCAAGACTGTTCCCACTACATCTAGTGATCGCTTGCACCTCACCCTCCAACAACTTGGTCCTCATCTTCCTTTGGACATCACATTCCTTCAGCAACCAGGTACCCAAGAACTATTGGTCCTCCCAAACGAGCACAACGTAACCCTCCATGCGGTGTGCTCATTCTCCGTCCTTGTGTTATTATCATTGTAATTTCACTCCCAAGAGTTCAACTAGAGAGATGAAAGTGATTGGCTCTGTCTAGAGGTTGAAGATGATCGCTAGCTCTCTGCTTCCAAATCCAAGGAAAGTATTCAACAATCATATGCGCAACGAGCATATTATCTTGACCGTTAGGTACCACTTGTGGGATATGAGCCCACGAAAGATCATATATACATTAAAACGCTTGATTAATTGTATGAAGCCATGCACCATTTGAGTTTTTGTAAGTGCAAAATACAAGCCAAAAAAAGATGGATACCACACAAACACAAGCCTCTTTTGTTTCATGGCTTAATAGTTCCTGATGTAAGTAAGAAATACTAGGAAAACATTTGATACTAGAAAAATATGGGAAAAATGTAAGATGAGTTACAAAAACTTCACCCCATATTGATATTAGTTCTTTGGCGCACAACCGCACACACATTCAAAACACTAAAACATATTACAAGAATGAGACACAAATAATATTCCCCAAAACAATAGAACAAACACTAGGATAGCTTCGCCCCTGAGCAAGCAAATTCACATAACTAACTAATACCCAAGCACGGTATGTCATGAAGCATAAATGTAAGTACAAGCTCAGACAAAGGCCGATGCATCGACATATAGTACCACGCTTTGCCACCAAAGTCTAAACCTACCAAACATGAAACAATTCTTCCTTGTTCCGATAGAACAACTGGACCAAGCAACTTTGAAACTCATGTCACCATTTTATGGTGACAATTGATAACCACTTATCACACATACATATGGTTTGGTTTTCTCATAACTCTTTCTCAAAACATTTTTCATGCTCAAGCGCCGACGACGTCGTCTGTTTGTATTATTTTTTGCCTATTTTTCTGTTAAATAATTGGGCAATTTTCTTATGTTTAACAAATCAATGAGACAATTTGCCCCTGTTTTGAAAGAAAAATGTCAACAACGTGAACAGGGCGGTGAAAAAGGTTAGCATGTGGTGATTTTTTTTCCCGGTATTCGGTTGAAGGCGTGTTATTGTGTGCATGTGCTAGCGTGCGTCGGTGTATGTTTTACTTGGCCGTTTCTAAAAGAAGTTCACGAGATGTGAGAAAATAGAACTCAAAACTGATGCATTTAAGTACAACTTTGTAGTGGTTTGTATAAGTGTATCATGTTACATTGTTACTTCGTACGCTTCTTGGAAGTGCAAGGCAAAGGTGAAGATGGCACTAAAAAGGGATTACCTAGAAAAATAACTGCCGGCGGAAAAAGAAAATCCGTTCCCTAGCCAACTAGACCTCTCCATACTACGCTGCTCGCTAATGATCATCTTATTAGCATCAAAAACATGATCAGCTTGAGTTTTTTTTAGGGTAGGATTAGCTTGAGCTGATCAGCGCCCTGCGCCTCCTCCACCGGGCCGCTAGCTAGGCCCCATGGGAAACATCTCCATTATCTTCTTTTTTTTGCGAAAATAAACATCTCCATTGTCGTGGACACCAGGGTGGCGCCTCGCGGCACACGGAGCTCAAGGCCAAGATCGCAACGAGAGTCACGATGACGATGACGAAAAAGTTGTGGTGGCGGTTAGTGTCCGTTGCTTCGAAGAGTCAAACAAAGTGCTCTCCGATCTTAGTATAGAGAGATTGATTGGTGCTAGCACAACTGCCTGCAGGTTCACCGTGTGCCCCGTTCTTCTTCGCAGCCGACTAGGTTGGAAATTCCCGAGCTGGAATGGAGTACTGACCGTCCATCCTTTCATTTTCTTTTTTTTTGCGGGAAACTGACCGTCCATCCTTTCTTTCTTTTTTTCTTTTGCGGGAAACTAACCGTCCATTTTATTGTGGTGCATGAAAGAAACGCTCAAGAAAGCTCACACGGCACGTGTCGGTGCCCCAGGAACTGCAGCGGCTGTTGTGATTGGTTTAGGATGAAGTGGGGCCCACTCTGAGGGGGGAGGGGGGCGTTAAACTCTGTAAAAATCCTCAGCAAGATTGCTTGGTAAAGACAAGTTTTCCGAGATGGATGGAGTACTCAGACGGAAATGCTGAGCCGGCCGCTCGTGCAGAGGAAATGATAGCGTACAACACCGGATTTTATTGTTTTGCAGGGATCTGGTGCGGGTGGTGTGCACCGGGCACCGGCCACCTTTTGACCTGAAGCAGGTGTGGTGTTACGGCAGAGCCTCATGCAAGTATATTTGGATCGGTAGTTCATGTACGCCACCGGCGCACCGCCTATGTAACTTCGAAAGATTTCTCGGACTCACACGCTCATGTACATGCGTATGTACACTCATCTCTATAAGCACTCGCATCTATCCTTAATTCCTTATAAGCATCTTCGAAAGATTGAGCCGATATATTATTTTGAGATTGACGAAGCCACCACAGGCATCTTGTAGTCCATTGAATGCACATCACCAGGACTTGAACGTTGGTGGACTTGAGGTACCACTGTCCTCCTAACCATTCAAACACAGATTGGTTCACAACTTCGAAAGATTCTACAACAGTCTTGTCTTGACGTACTTAAGATTTTAACCATATTCAAATAAAGTTTTGGAGTGTTTTTTTTTTCAAATAATGAAGTGGATACTTATGAGAACACATTGCTCTTCACCGCAAAAGAAAAGAGAGAGAACACATTGCTCGTACAAGTAGACGGCAGTAGTCATACACGTGTGGGCCTTTCATTGCACATTTATTAATACGTCCTCAACCTTGAATGTACTTTTTGTCATCTTTTTATACCACCTCATGTTGGGTATGTCATCACACCACATAGATCGGTGGATTGATAACTATGGCAAAGCAACGAGAGGATAGAAAATGGCTTAGTGAAGTGGTAGCAGATGTGAAAAGAAAAAATGGCGGAAGAACATGTAACTAAGAAGCATGTGGCTTCACGACGCTTCTTACTTAGGAATAGGAGGCTTTGGGAGGAAATGCTGGAAGAAAATTGGCAACGGTATCGTTCATCTGTTTTTTGACATGGGGCCGCTGGGAGAGTGGGGTTTCGATAAGCTATTGATTGGATATGGATCCCTTCGTTATCGTTGGTGATTAGTGATTCCAAGAGCAGCTTCCGCCCTCACATTGATCAAGCAATGTTTAGAGCTTTGCGTTGTTTTGCTTGGTCGTAGTAGATCTGGTACATGCTGTTCACCTAGCTCTGCTTGTCTCTCTTGCTCGTAGTCCTAGTCTCTCGTCTTTTTTCGTATCGGTTTTTTTTTTTGCGGGGATTGTAAACTATTTGCCTTGTTAATTTTTTTTCTGAGGCAACCCTAGCCGGTTAATGGATTTGTTATATTAATACTGGGCACATTTCGGACCTTATTCTGTAAAATAAATGTCACTGTGCATCTTAAAACCGAACTGAAAAACCATACCAAAATAAGTCAAACCAAATCATTTTTATGGTTTCTGATTTTTGGTATGGTATGAAATTTCCTTAGCGTTTTGGATTTTGTTTTTCTTTTGTATATAACGAAAAAACAAACGGTTAAACGAATAAACCGTAGGAAAAAGTATGTTTATATTTCTTAAACGAGCAACTATACTGAGGCCCAAAAGATCTTGTAACGTAGTAATTATTTTTGTACAGGAGTCAGATTCCCTGCTAAGCCCATTTTCCTTGTAACATAGCCATTTTTTCCTCTAAGGGGTTGTTTGGTTAACGAGTATTTAGAGATCTAGTTTTTCTTAAACTCGTCCGGCAGTGTAGCAAACTAAACATATGTTTGGATTTGTCAAAACTGGTTCTCGTAGCATGCAAAAACTGAGCTTTCGAAAGAACCACTATTAGTCGTTTTTGTATAATCGTGTTTATCCTAACTCGAACAACCTAGTTTCTAATGTGCCCCACCTGCATGCAAACGCAATCACATCCACCCAGTTTTCCTGTGAAGGTAGGCAAACGTGGTTCTCTACATGCGCCGTTTACGGATTTGAAAATCCAAACAGAATTTTCTACAACTGAGCTCTTAACATATTTTCGCAAAAGCTGTTTTTTCATAAAAATATTCTAAAAACGGGTTTTGAGAAAACTAAGGGTAATTCTTCGCTATCCAAACAACCACTAAAAAATGCTAAGCATGTTCATAAACAAAGCAAAGTATAAGTTGCACATTTTTCGAGAACCTACCACACCCTCTCATAAACAAAGCAAAGTAAGAGCATCTACAGCCGGAGGTTGCACATTTGGACCTTCAAACGCCCGCGGACGCGTCCGAACGCGCCCGCAGATAGTGACCAGGCGTGCCTTAAATTTTACAATTTGCAACCACATATCCTATTTACAAACCATCTGTTACATGCAGGGCCATGCACATCGATCATCTTGTCTGTCTTGGACCGACTGGGCACCGAAAATTACTCATACTTAATATTTTCACACCTGTATTAGTCTCACTTCGCCGACTGATGAGCTAGTCGACCAGCTTAAATATCCGGGTCGTCCAGAAAGGATAAGCTTCTGACATCATTGCATCCTTTGTTAAGGATATGTACTCTTACTATGAATCTTCTATGTTTATCACATAGAAGATTCATAGTCAGGGTTATATCCTTCACATAGAGAACATTGGTGCCGGCTTGTCTTTTTTTGAATCACGTCTATGCATCAAAACAAAATAAAAAAATTATGTCATTATAGTAGAGGTATCAACGTATATGATCGAGACAAACTTGACACTCGATGAACAATCATCAGTCAATGAAATGCAATCTAGTGTCAAATATATCTCGATCACACATGCTAGAAGTGATAGACCTACACAACAACAACCAAGCTTGCCGCCATCTACTGGCGTAGCTATTTATAAGTCGGGCGGCGTCCGCCTTGGCCGGCGATGTGGGACTAGAATTTGGTTGCACCGATGAGAGATGGAGGAGCTTCGATCACTACAGGTGGGACCGCTATGACCTGCAGCGGGGTCGGCGGGCATGCCCGGGCGCCCCCATATCCGCCTCATATTTGGGTTGGATATGAGGGGTGCCGGTCAGCCCGGGCATTTGAGGGTCGTCTGAGAGTTCCGTCTGGGTCAAAAAATCATGACTGGGCAGTGACTGGGTGGCCTGCCCGGGCATTTGAGACGGGTTTGAGAGGTCCGGTCGTAGATGCTCTAACACCGGGCGGAGCTACGCCTCCGCCCCAAAACTCCTAGGTGTGTATGGTGTTGTGGGTGAGTGGTGCGAGTGTGCTCGACATGAATGGATAAGGCCATGTGGTCGTTCGTTAGAGCATCTATAACCGGACCTCTCAAACTCGTCTCTTACGTCCGGGCGGGCCGCCCGGTCAGTGCCTGATCACGATTTTTTGACCTAGACGGTCCTCTCAAACGGCCCTCAAACGCCCGGGCTGACCGGCACCCCCCATATCCAGCCCAAATATGGGGCGGACATGGGGGCGCCTGGGTGCGCCCGCCACGTCAGACTGACAAAGGGGTCCCAGCCGGAAACGCCCTCAAACCTGGCGGTCTGAAACTCGTCTCCTCCGTCGGACCGGTGGCGCAGCTCCAGCGGGTCGCATAGTGCATTGCCCGGCTATTTAAGTCGACCGACGGCACCGAGACCCTACCATCCATCCACATTTTTCTCCTCATGTCCACCGCCGCCGCCACTTTCCACTCCACCCGTCCGCCTAGTAGCCATGTCCCCACGCCACCGGGTGAGGAGCGAGCCCTTTCTGACGCCGGAGCTCCGGCTCGAGCTCCTTGAGCAGATCCGGGCTAGGAGCGAAGCCCGAATCGCCGTGGGGCTACCTCCGGATGAAGTGGATCCGAATGAGGAGGAAGAAGAGGAGGAGGTGGTGGTGGAGGTGGAGGAGGACGACGAGGAGGAAGACTTTGAGGACGAGGATGAGACGGAGGAGGAGGAGGATGTGGGGGACGCTGGCGTCGGGGATCTGCAGGCAGAGCAGCAGGCCATCTTCGATTCCTGCCGGTCGAAGTCGGCTGCGGAGGCAAGACACCGTCGCCGGTAAGAGATGGAGGCGCAAGAGGCCACGGAGGAGGCGGAGATGTTCACCTACATGGATGAGGTCGAGCAGGAGGAGGATGAGCCGTAGGCCTCCTACCCGCCCATCCAGCCAATGCCTGGCACCGTCGTCATGGACATCTCTGACGATGAAGAGTAGTTAGGGTAGTAGGTAGATGTAGTATGTAGGATTCCTCTTGCTTGCTTTGTATAGATCTAGAGGATGAAATACGAGAGAGACGGATGCAAAGTGGCTAATTTGAGGCGTGCCCAATCAGTGCCTGCGGATGCGTTTGAGGGGTCGGATTTGCAAAGTTCGGTTGTAGATGTTCTTAGATCGCGGCCAAAACCAGCTCAAACGTTTGGAAAACATGACGTGGCAGCTCTGTGCTATGTGATTCATTCAAAATAGTTTGACGGTGATGGGCACGTTTGTCGTCCTAAATTGATTCGTACCACACGTGTCGCATTTATCATTTGGATAGAAGAAACTTTCTAGTGGTTTGTGTTGCATCATGTCAGCGGTACTACTTAGATAAAATGTCAGGCACTTCCTACACCTCTTGCAAGTGCAGGGCAAAAAAAAAGGTGAATATGGCCAATGAAGAGGAGGACCAAGAACAAAGAAGTGCCAGCAGCAACGTTAAATCCGTGCCCTAGCTAGACCTCTCTACCACGCTGTTCGCTAACGATCGGCTTGAGCGGATCAGTGCCCCGCGCCTCCTCCGCTGGGCCCCATGGGTAGCATCTCCATCAACGACGACACCAGCGCGGACGCCGGGCTCAGTGGCACGAGTCGTGCGGCATCGGCCGTGCCGTGGGATCTCGATCCTCTGAAAACTCTACGGAGCACGCACGCACGCAGGTATCTCTCCGAGTCTCTAGCTGCCCGGTTCTGAGTGTAGATATTGCAAAAAAAAAGAGTGTAGAGATTGCAGTCTGGTGCTGGTGCTGGTGCTAGTCCACCACTTGTGTGGCTCGTGTGTGTGTATATATATGAAGAGGAATCTGGTGACGTGCAGTTGCCCGGTACACCGTGTCCGTGTGCCCCCGTTCTTCGCGGCCAACTAGGTTGGAAATTCTCGTGATGATGCGGCCAACTAGGAAGAAGAGCAAGCAGCGGTGATGTTGGCCGTCCATGGCTGCTAACAAGCAAAAGAACCTGCCCTACGATCTCGGTCCTCTGAAACCCCTATGGAACCTGCCCTACGCGGTGGCAGAATGGACAAATCTGACTTCAAGACGGAAGTATTTCACAAACTGAACTGTTCGAGAAAAAATTCCACTCAGCTGACCTTTTTGTGTAGCACCCGACGTCCAGGCATCACACTATACTGTGCAGCGCCTAACTCTCAGGCGTTACATATCTGATCAGCATGGCATACATCTACTGTCTAAAAATTAATAAGTCAATATGTAACGCCTAAGAGCTAGGCGCTACACTGTTAGCTGCCTGCACTACGCCTCGATGCAATCTGCAAGGGAGAGAAGCATAGATGAACTCCGTTATTGACGGTCAAAGAGAGGAGGACGTGTCAACCTGCATGGCGCATGGCGTGGTCACTGCTCAGCCGAGCAAGTCTCACGCGTGCATGCATGTACTGCAGTCGACCTGCACTAACTTGGCGACCGATCGTCTCATCATGTCTAGTCTATTCTGCATGTGTGTCTTGTCAAATTAACAAAAGCTACTACCTATACGTACGTTGATGAATAAGCCATGTGCATGTGACTGGAACTTCACATTAGCCATGCAATCCGCGGACAGAGGCAGCTCAATTGTGGAGCGCCCAGACGTCAGGTAGTATAGCGCCTAGCTCTTAGGCGCTACACACTGACTTAACAATTTTTAGACAACAGATGTGTTCCATGCTGGTCAGATATGTAGCGCCTGGCGCCTGAGAGCCAGGCGCTACACAGTGTAGTGTGACGTCTGGATGTCGGGCGCTACATAAAGGGTCAGTTGAGTGAAAATATTTTTTGAACAGTTTAGTTTATGAAATACTTTCGTCACGAGGTTAAATTTGTCAAATTTGCCCTACGCGGTCTTGTGTGACTCGTGTGGTGTGTGTGTATATAGGGAGAAGAATCTGGTGGCGTGCAGCTGGCCGGTACACCGTGTCTGTGTGCCCTGTTCTTCGTGGCCAACTAGGTTGGAAATTCTCGTGCTGGACTGGAACGTTGACCGTCCCTTCTGCTGCGGCGCGTGGAAGAGACAGTTAACAAGGCTTGGACGGACGGACGGTGCGTGCCGGTGCGCCGGGACCCGGGAGCAGCGGCCGCCGCATTAACTCGGCAAATTTGACCATTTTAACCTATGGACGAAATTAATTCACGGAATGAACCAGAGGCGGAGCCAGCGTTGTGGTGTTGGGTTCAAGTGAACCCAACGATTTTCTGCAACCATGTACGCGTATGTAGGTTATCGTGTGCGTGAACCCATTAGAAAATCAAGGCTGCACCCATTGGAATTTGGAATCCACAAGCGAAAGCCTTTTTGTCCAGAAAAAATCTTCACGGGAGTAGCCCAGCTAAGGCGGTAAGAGCATCTCTAGTAGAGCCCTCAAACCCCCAAACCCTTAAAAATAACCGCTTTTTTACAGTTTTCGTTCGAAAAACGTCGTAGACTAGAACCCTTAAACCCTTAAACCCGAAATTTTTAGAGGTCCAACCTCAAACGCATAGCAGAGCTCTGAGAAGTGAGGGTTGGGGAGGTCCAACCCCGACCTGCACTCCATTTCCTCCGAGCTGGAGAAATTTCCTCCGCCCTCGCCCGCCCGCCCTCGATCCGCCGCCGCCTCCGCCCCCGCCCTCCGCCGCCTCCACGCCCGTCCTCCGCTTTGCCGGCCGCCTCCGCCCGCCGCCCTCCGCCCCCGCCCGCCCTCCGCCGCCCCCGCCCGCCCGCCGCCTCCGCCCGCCCGACGCCGCCCGTCCTCCGCCGCCAGCGCCCCCCCGCCGCCGCCCTTCCTCCGCCCGCCCGGCCGCCCGTCCTCCGCCGCCCTTCCTCCGCCCGCCTCCGTCCGCCGCCGCCCGCCCTCGCCGCCCGCCTCCGCCCGCTTGGCCGCCCTCTCGCGCCGCCATGCTTGCCCTCCGCCGCCCTGTGTTTGATTTTTGATTTTTTCTTCCATTTTTACATTTTTGCTTTTTTCTTCATTTTTACATTTTGGCACTCACATTGTAGATGGTGTTGAACAACGTCGACATGGATTCGTTGTCCGATGCGTCGGATTGGTCGTCATCCGACGATTCGGACATTGACGAGTTGTTGCAAGACGACGACGTTGAGATGATGAGCCTCCTCGTCGATGTGCAAGCGTTTGAAGATCGCGTGAAACTTATGGATCAGAGGAGAGGATCGACGATGGGGCGACTCACCATCTACAGGAACCGTGCTCTCGGACACGAGCATTTGATGCAAGACTACTTCGCGGAGGTACCTACATACCCTGCTCGTCTCTTTCGCAGAAGGTACCGAATGCGTCGTAGTTTGTTTGTGAAGATTGTCAACGATTGTGAGGCTGCCTCCTATTACTTTACGCGTCGTAGATCCGCCGCCGGTATCATGGGGTTTAGTGCATATCAAAAGATATCGGCGTAATGCGGTACTCGCTATGGCATACCCATGATTATACCGACGAGTATCTTCGCATTGGGGAAGATACAACCACGGAGTCCGTCCGTAGGTTTGCCAAGTTGGTCATCCGGTTGTATGGTGAGAAGTATCTTCGGGCACCAAACGAGGAAGATACAAAGAGATTAATGGAAATGAATGAAAAAACGGGATGGCCGGGGATGCTTGGTAGTCTTGATTGCATGCATTGGAGGTGGAAAAATTGCCCAAAGGCATGGCATGGAATGTATTGCGGTAAAAGCCGTGATGCTACCATTGTGCTTGAGGCCGTAGCATCGGAGGACACATGGATTTGGCATGCATTCTTTGAGTTGCCGGGAACACTCAATGATATCAATATCCTCAATAGATCTTCATTGTTCAAAAGATTAATTTCTGGGGATGCTCCAGCTTGCAACTACAAAATCATGAACAATGAGTATTCAATGGGATACTATCTCACCGATGGCATTTATCCCGAATGGGCGACTCTTGTGAAGTCCATCAAGGAGAAAAATGGGGTGCCCTTAACAAGAAAAGAGGCTCATTTCACCAAGGCACAAGAGGCAACCCGCAAAGATATTGAGAGAGCTTTTGGTGTTTTACAAGCAAGGTTTGCCATAGTTCGGGGTCCAGCTCGGTTTTGGGACAAGAAAACCTTGGTGAACATCATGAAATGTTGTGTGATTCTACACAACATGATCCTAGAGGATGAGAGAGGGTTAAACCTCCCTTGTTTCTGTGACAATGTTGGTACGCGTGTGCAACCGGAAAGAAACCCTTCTCGCATACACGTCTTTCTTGAAGCACATCGTGAGATTGAGGATGCAACCACTCATGGTCGTCTCCGGGATGATCTAATTGAGCACCACTGGCAGTTGGATGGACGGCGTACTGGCCCATGATGTATCTTTGTTTTACTTTTCTACGTCCTATTTGATTCGAACAATTGTTGTAATAATTTGAATGATTATTGTTTTATTCGGTGCTGTAATAATAACTAGAATGATTATTGTTTTATGTCAAATGTGATTGAATTTGTGATATGTCATATGATGAAATGTGATGAAATGTGTGATATATGAAATGACAGTTTTAAGGGTTAGTTAGAAGATTAGAACCCTCAAACCCAACCCTTAGAACGGAATATTCCGATATAAGGGTTTGGTTTGAGGGTTCTAGTCTTTGCCTCTGTTTTTCAACCCTTAAAAGTGTCAAAACTGGGCAATTCTCAACCCTTAAAACTGATTTTACATTTAAAGGTTTGAGGGTTCTACTAGAGATGCTCTAAGGCCCATACGTAAACTGTTACTGTCCCGTCCATGCGTTAGATGATGACTCGTAACTCATTGTCTCAAAAAGAAAACGACTCTCGCTCGCCAAGACTTACCGCGGTCTTCCCTCTACTCCGCCTCTCCCCCTCTTATTCGCCCATCGCGGCGACGGCGCATCGCCTAGTCTTCGCCAGCCAGCCCCAAGAAAGCAACAGCAGGTCAGCTTGCAGTACAAATTCAAGATACTAATAGATCAGCACATATTCTTCTTCTTATGCATGTTCTATTTAGCCTAGCCTTTGCCCTAATTTTCTAATCAACTTTTCCTGAACTTTGATTGACCTCAGCGGTGGAGCAATATTTCTCAAAGAGAAACCAATCACCAGATTCAGATTATGATGTAGGCACTTCAAGGCCACCTGTTAGATGCAGGTAAAAATGCCTCAAACGTCGTTGATGTAAGTACTCTTACAGATTTCGAAAAGAGAAAAATCCATCTATAAAGAGAACTGATATTAAGATGATTCATCTATTATTTGTGTTGCCGCCTTTTTGACAGATCATAACGAGGGGCAAGTTGTGAGTGATGCATTGGTAATTAATTGACTCGAATGGTCGAAAGGGAGCACACTGTAATGTGAGTGATTGTACATGCTTCTTTTGTTTTATGGTATTATACACTTTCAATGTAACTTGACTATTTTGCCGGTGTTTTCGGGAAGGAGAAGCTACACCTGAAGCTATAAAGTTATTTTTGGAATTACTCTATTCACAATATGTAAACAAGAGATTTTTATAATATCATCCAACTGGTATGTCTTGCTGTTTTTCTTTGCAAATGTTATATTGTTTTGTTTTCAATGTATAAATATAAGTGCTATCATATTTGTATTTGGGTGCTAGCCTCTGGTTCTATGGCAGTGTGAGATTGGACACTGTACTTAATTATGCCATACTAAATTTTCACAATAAATCAGTCATGAACCCATTGGCTCGATTTCCTGGCTCCGCCCCTGGAATGAACTGACCGTGAAACTATTTCACAACCCTAACCTTTTTGTGTAGCACCCCCCACGACGGCGCCACACCCTCATGCAGCGCCTAGCGGGCGTGCACACCAGTCCACCGTGGCAGCCTCGGGCTCAAGACTCAGCAAAGGTAACGCCCCGAGCTAGGCGCCACACAAGGGTTCCTAAAATCTCCGAAATAGCATACATTCTATGGATAGAAAGAAGGGGATCGGAGAAAAGTACCTTCTAGGATGGATTGGTGAAGGAATCCGTGGGCCAAATCGTCATATCTGAAGATTTTAGAAGAGGGGATTGAGAGGGGGAGAGGAGCCAGCCGCCGCAACTCTGTTTCTGTAACTGCTGAAGAATGGGGTGGGTGGGGGGAGGCCTAGCGCGCGGCGCCTGCATCTAAGTCAATGTGCAACGCCCACGAGCCGGGCGCTGCACATTACATGTGTGGCGCCTAGCTCGGGGCGCTTACCTTCGCTGGGTGCGGGCCTGGGGCTGCCACGGTGGACTAGAGTGCAACGCCCGGGCTAGGCGCTGCATCAGTAGTGTGGCGCGCCGTCGTGGCGGGCGCTACACAAAAAGGTTAGAGCTGTGAAATAGTTTCACGGTCAGTTCATTCCGTGATTTGATTTCGTCCATAGGTCAAATCTGTTAAATTTGCCCATTAACTCAGAGCAAAAGCGCCGACCCGGCCGCCCGAGCCCGACTCTGCTGTGTTCGTGCTGGAACACAGGAAATGGGCATGGTCAGGACAGCAGGGGGTGCACCGGCGCCGGCCACCTTTCAGTGTGCAAGTCGGAGGAATGAATACACAGAGCAGCCGGAGCTCGGACGGGTTGACAAGACACCGCCGCGTTCACCGGCCGTCGGGCCGTGCATACGGACCCATTTTTTGTCCAAATTTGGCCCCGAAATGCGTCGCCGCAGATGCAAAGCGAATGTGCCGCATATCCTCTCGTTGTCCGTCGCGTTCCCACATGGCCGACGGTCAACTACCTCGCAAGTCTTTATTAATGATGACCGCAGACCGCGGTAATCCGAGCGTGCGAGAGGGCCATTCTCATCCTCTTCCAGCCTCCCGTCCCCATCTAGACACCCTTCTACTCCCCTGTTGGTGACAACCCTAGCCACCATTCCGCGCGCCACCATGCGCTTCTTCGCCGGCAAAAACAATGCCATGGCCCCGCCTCATCCTCTTCGCGCGCGATCCCCCGCGCCACCAGCGTCAACCCGTTCGGCGAGGCAGCGGATAAGCGTCCCAGTGCACCAGGCGAGGTGGACATAGGTGTCTGATGGGCCGACCCAAACGGATAAAAGCGGACCTTGCCATTGCACCAGGCGAGACGAACATTGGTCTCCGCTGCGCGGACCAAAATGCGAAAGTGAACATGGATGTCCGCTGGGCCGACCCAAACGGACAAATAGCGAAAAAAATCGCCGGCCATTTGGATCGGCCGGTTGCAAGAGCAACTCCAATGGGGTGACCCATTTCGTCCGCCGCCGTCTTTTTGGGTCGGCGCGGACAGAAAAGTCGGCCCAACGCGCCGACCCAAACGGACGCGCGTCCGTTTTTCGTCCGCGGGCGACCCATTCCCGGCCCATTTTTGAGCCGGATTTGCGTCGGCGCGGACACGAGACGGACACGTGCGCGCGCCTACTCCTCTCCCCGGGCCCGCAGGTCGGTGGGAACCACCGCCATTTTCCCCCATTTTCCCCAAAAACACTCCCGCCCGCGCGCGCTCCCGCTCCCAACCAGCCATGGAGGACGCCATCGACCACGACACCGCCACCGGCCTCGCCTCCCTCGCCTCGTCCGGCGCCGCCGCCCCCTCCGGGAAAGGCAAGCCTCGTGCCCCGCGCAAGACCGCCGCCGCGACGAAGCCGAAGAAGGCGCTGACGCCCGAAGAGCGGGCAAGGGAGTCGGCCAAGAGGAAGGGCCAGAGGAACGCCGCGGACGCGAGGGGTGAGGCCGCCGCGCAGGCCGCCGTCGTCGCCGCCGCGCAGTAGGAGGTCACCAACGCCCGCATCGCGGCGGCAACGAGGGAGGCGCTCTACATTCTAGGGTTAAACCCTAGCCAGCACGGCCTCGTCCAAGCCGCCGTCGCCACGGCCAGCACCGGCTCGTCGGTGTTTCCTCGGACGGTTCTGCCCGACGCGCCCCGTGCGTCGGCTTGCAACCCGATCCCCGGCTTCCACATCTACCCGCAGGCCTCCCGCCTCTCCGGGGAGTGCTCGCCCGACGTGAGCGTGGTCGCGCCTTCTACGCCCGCGCCCGCGCCCATCGACCTCAACGCCACCCCGGTGGTCGGTGGCTCGTCATCCGGCGGCACGAGGAAACGCGCGCGGCAGACGCCGGCCGGCGGGCTCCCCGACACCCGCAACCTGTTCGAGGAAATGTCGTCCGCCGTCGACGAGGACTACATGCAGAACCTCATCTTCGAGGATGGTGCACCGGCCGCTGGCTATGATCCTGACGAGACACAAAGCCAGGATGGCCGCGGGGCGTTCACGCCGGCCGCTGGGCTATGATCCCGATCAGGCGGCCTTCATGCGTGATCGGGTCGGCATCGACCTGGACGGCTTCCCTCTCGACCATGAGTTCCCGGACGACTACGGGCTAGAGGAAGAGGATGAGTGCGACATCGAAGTGGAGCCTTTGTTCGAGGACGAGCTCGCCAACCAAGCCGCCGGTCCTAAGCCGAAGCTCAAGAGCAAGCGCACGAAGGCATACACAGCGGCCGAGGACAAGCTTCTTTGCGAGTGTTGGCGAGACATTGGATAAGACCCCAAGACGGGCACTGAGCAAAAGCATTCAACCTTTTGGATTCGTGTCCACCGAGAGTTTCATGAGCGCAAGAAGTTTCCACCTCATCACTTTGTGAGTACGCGCGGGTGGTTTCCATTTCCAAGCGGTGGAGGGTGATCCAACAAGAGTGCAACAAGTTTTGCGCCACTCTTGAGAGCGTCAAGGCCCGCCCCGTGAGCGGCATCGGCATGCAAGACATGGTATGCTAGCAAGCAAGCCTCCCTCTTTTGTGTCATCAAGTTCATCCTTTGCATGTTCATTTGCATATCACTTGCCCATATGCTTGCATGGAAACATTTTGTAGGCATTTCAAGCTTTGGAGGCATTCAAGGTTCAACACAATGGCAAGTGCTTCAATCTCTCCCATTGCTATCGGGTCATCAAGGACGAGGAGAAGTTCAAGGCGCAATATGCCGCACTCAAGGCACGTGGGGGGAAGAAAGCCGTGGAGGATGTTGGGGAGGGCGAGCCGGCACGGCCGCGGGGAAGACCAACTCCAAGAAGGAGGACAAGCGAGATGCGGCCACCAACGCTTTGATCGCAAGCGTGGATGGCATGATGAATAAGAAGGACTCAAGGGAGAAAGAGCGCCGGCGTTTCAAGGCGGAGCAAACGGATGCTTTCATGGAGTTCCAAAGGAGGAGGCTTGATCTGGACACCGAGAAGCAAGCCAACATGTTCGAGCTCGAGGCGGAGAAGCAAGCCAAGATGCTAGAGATCGAGGCCGCCAACGCCAAGACCAAGGCGAAAGATGTGGCTCTCGCGAGCATGATGACCGGGGTGGAGATCATGAAGGTGTATCTCAACACCGTGACGCCAAGGAAGAGGCCGTGGTTCGAGAAGATGCAGGCCGACATGCTCAAGTTCGATGACGAGTGATTTATGGCGGCGAGCGCCATCTTTTTTAGATGCCAGCATGACCACGGGAGCCGTGATGGTGTGGTCGAGCTCAAGTCCCACCTTTTTTGTGTGCTGGCATGTGTGCCGGTCGGCTGCGAGTGCGCCAGTATGAATTGTGGTGATATTTTCTGAAGCCGGCATTGTATGACGGCTCTGACGTGGTGCCGGCATGATCGGCCACGGGTTTTTTTTATTTAAAAGTTGAATACGGACATGAAATGGGTCGGCACGTTGGGCGCACTGCCGACCCAAATACAAAACTGAGCGGACGCCGAGCGGGCGGCCGACCCAAACGAACAAAAAAGGACAAATGCGCTGTCCGTTTGGATCAGCCCGTTGGAGTTGCTCGAATTGCTCTCATGTACAGGAACGACGATAGGTCGGCCGAGTTTCTGTGAAACTCGGGCTTTTCATACCTGAAGGTCAAAGCACAATTTTCCACATGATTATTATTTTTCTTCGGAAATTTACTACTGCCTCTGTAAGCAAATATAAGAGCATTTGGAACACTATTTTAGTGATCTAAACATTCTTATATTTTTTTACGGAGGAAATACTAACATAATGCCATTTGTGCGGACTGGGCCATCACACTATCCCTGACGAAATGGATGATGTCTCCAAGGGGCTCAGGGCAAGGCTCGTACTTGATAGCTCTAAGTGGAGAAGGTTGTGCCTTGGTGGCTAGACACATGACATGAGAGATTGGTGTATTGAAGATCTAGTGGGTGGTGGATTCAATGTAGAATTCTATATTGCCACTTGGAGCTGGATTGGTGATTATGTTACGACTATGGTAAGGAACTTTTACCAAACAGGTATAATGCCTTCGCACATTAGCGATACTCACATTGCTCTTATTCCTAAGAAGTTAGTTCCTCGAATTCCTTCATATTATCATCCTATAAGTCTATGTAATGTCATTTACAAGATCATTTCCAAAACCTTGGCCAATAGACTCAAACCTCATCTCCCTGATTATATTGATCATTCTCAACAAGCTTTCATTGAGGGTAGACGAATATCTAACAATATCATCTTGGCTCAAGAGATAACTCATTCGTTTGCTCTTAAATCTTGGAAACAACAAGCTTTCTTGCTTAAAATTGATTTGGCTAAGGCTTTCGATCGACTTGAATGGAATTTCATCGTTTTGGCTCTTTCGCGAAAGGGGTTGCACGGTCATTTCATAAATTTGGTGTATGCTTGCATCTCTTCCCCAAGGTTCTCAGTCATTATTAATGGCCAGCCTTTTGCGAACTTTCATAGCAATAGAGGTTTAAGACAGGGTTGTCCCTTATTGCCTTATCTGTTTGTTCTTGCTATTAATGAGCTTTCTTTAAGCCTGCATGATGCTATGATACAAAATCAACTGTCTGGCATTTCTCTTGGTCCAAACTGTCCACCTATTCATTCAATGCTTTTTGCTGATGACTTGTTGGTTTGTGGTAATGCCACAGTTCAGGAAGCTACCCAAATGGCTCATCTCATCAACCACTTCTGTTCCCAATCAGGTCAGACTCCAAATTGGCACAAATCTTCTATTCTTTTTAGTGCTACTATCTCCCAGTCTCTAGCCCAACATATTAATAATATTTTCCCAGTTACCCTTATTGATAGCACATCAACTCACCTTGGCCACCCTCTCATCCTTCCTGCAAAGGGTCGTGCTTTGGCTTACAACTTTGTTTATGATAAATTCAAGAATAAGCTTCCCACTTACAAAGCTGATAAATTATCCCATGCTGCTAGACTTGAGCTTATCAATTCGGTGTTCGCTTCCATACCTGTTTAGTATATGTCCAATATCCTCTTTCCAAAATAATTCCTTGCGAAGCTCACGGCAATCATTCGTAATTTTTGGTGGGTTGGTGTTAGAGAGGAAGCTAGTGCAAGAGCTTTATGTCTCAGGGCTTGGAAAGATATTTGTACTCCTAAAAAAGAAGGTGGATTGGGAATCAAAAACATGTTGGCTATGAATCAAGGTCTCCTTCTTGCGGCTGCCTGGAGACTTGCTGAAAATCCAGAAAGCCAAGTCTATCAAGTTCTCCGTGCTAAGTATTTTCCTGATTCTTCCATTTGGAGAGCTACTCCGAATACTCCGAAATCTGCTTTCTGGACTTCTATTCTCAAGGTCTTGCCGATGCTCAAGGAGCATTCTTTTTATCAGATCACCCAAGGCAACATTTCTATTTGGAGCTCACCTTGGTGTACCACTTGGGAGAACATATATGATCACCTTATTGTCCAGCATAGTGCTTTTATTTACCCGGCTAAGGTCTCTGATCTTTGGCTACCAGGCCAAAAAGTTTGGAATTCTGAGTTCATTACTAACCTTTTTCAGGAACCGACTGCTTCGGCTATTATTGCAACTCCTATAGTTCTTGATGATAGTAGGGATATCCTTTGTTGGAAGCCCACTCCTTCTGGTAAGTGCAATTCTAAGAGTACATATAAGTTGTGTTTACAACAAATTCATAATTTGCAGCAAATCAACCAAGACAGGTGAACCAATCAACCAAAGATATTTTGCAGCAGGTCTGGAAGCACAAATTCATGGCTCCAAGGGTTAAAACTTTTGCGTGGCGCTTACTTAGGCATGCTCTCCCAACTGGTCTTAGAGCTGGCAGTTTTTCCTCTCGTATTTCTTCTACAAGCTCTAGATGTGATTCAGATGAAGATGAAATGCATCTTTTCTTTCTTTGCAACTTTGCTAGAGCCTCTTGGTTCGGGCACCCCTGGTATATTAGATCTGATATTCTTGCTCTCAATCATAATTCTGTTCTTGATATTATTCAGTTTCTAATTAACATGAACCATCCGCAAGCATCTATTCCTAATATATTTACCTTCTTGTGGTGTTTGTGGAAAGCAAGAAATGATGTTCTTTTTTGTAGGAAAGAATCACATCCCCATCAGGTTCACCAAGCTGCTCTAGCCATCGCCTCTGTCCAAGATATGCAAGATCCCCAAGAACACCTAAATAGGGAGCTGCCTTCTTCGAAGGAGAAGCAATCTACAACCATACTCTCTCAAGGGCAAGAACAAGTACAACAAGGCTCCACCCTCAAATATGACTTGGCTATTTCAGGTACCAAAATATATTCAGATGCTTCTTGGCATAAGAAGAATGTGCCTAGGTATGGTGGTAATCCGGCTACTGGTATTGGTGTTCACATCCTCTTCCCCAAAGAGGGTTCTGATTCAAGAATAATGATTCAAGCCTCTACTCATGATGTTTGTTCACCTCTTATTGCTGAAGTTTATGCACTTCTATTTGCTGCTAAAATCTCGTGCAGGCTTCAACTTCAGCAAGGTTCTTTTCTCACTGACAATCTTTCATTAGCAAAGATGGCTGCTCCAAGAGATATCAATAACACCAACATCAGCTGGAGGTGCAGACAACCAATTAGCAAGTTCTTCCAAATCTCCCATTCTCTTAATGATGTTTATCACATCTCTAGGAATACCAATGGAATTGCTCACAATTGTGCTCATCAGGTTCTCAACTCGAGAGTAGAACCTGTCTTTAGTTGTTCACGTTCTTCTCATGCCAATGTACCTTGCCCTTTTCTGTAGTCCCTTCTCAATTTTCAAGTTCAGGGCTATGTAATTCATGCTGTACATTGTCTATGAGTTGAATGAAATTGTGGCGCTTGATGCCGCCTTCCTTGTGTTCAAAAAAAAAGACCAGGAGGGCAACTCCAAAGACTATGGTGTTGTGATGTGCAACACCAACGCCAAGGGATCTGGCATTTCTACCAACACAGCACACTCTAGCGTTTCGACTTGCCATGTGGCCAGCTAGCAACGCTGAATAGTACAACGTTTCTACTTTGGCTAGTAACGCCACGAGGTTTGGCGTTTTAGAAAAAGTCAGAACGTGAAATAGTTTTTGAGAGAGGTCATTTTGTGTTAAAGATTTCTGACAAGGTTTCGGCCGACTTTTATTTCGTTGCTTCTCTGTGCAGAATTAGTCGTGCATGGCATGCAGCCACGCGGGTTGACGCGAGCACGCAGCAGCAGCAGCATAACGTCGTTTAAGTGTCTCTTTTTTTCTTTTCTTTTTTGCGGGTGGTCGTTTAGGTGTCTCTCAAGTATAGTGTGTCGCATAACTTTCATGTTGGGTAAGTGATGACTTGAAGAAGACTCACAAAGAACGTCGGGACTGTCGACTAGCCATGGGTGTCACGTGACACCATCAAGGTAACCTCGTCCTTGAAATATACACAGAAAGACATGTACTAAATAGTGTATGTTTCTACCCATTAAGTCTTTTTTATTTATAGATGGGCATCTCCTTAGATGAATCTTATAGCTTCAAGTGCATGAATACAAAAGTACTCTCGAATAAATATCTTGAAGAGTTTGACCAGATGAATTGCACCCACTAACCTTTTGCTGCACATTTGTGAGTACGCCCTCAACTATGAATGAACCTTTTGTCGTCTTTATATACCACCCTTATTAGGGTCTTCACTGCGTACTATTGATTCATCAACCCATATACAATAGTGAAGTGGTAGAAGCCAAAGCAAGCACTGGGGAGAGAAAATGGTCTAGTGAAGTGATGGCGGCAGTAGTTAAGAATCCAAAATGGAAGAACATGTTACTAGGAACCATAGATTTTGGACGTGTGTCTTCAGAATAGGAGGCATTACGAAAAACTAACGGGAAAATCTTGAAAGCATAATTGTTCTTGTGTTCCAGCCTCTTACTATTTGTTATGATGACCTTCTGCACCTCTTCCCCCAATGATTTGATCCTCCTCTTGCTTTGGTCATCACATTCCTCCTGCGACCTAGTACATGAACAAAGATATTATGGAGCTTCCCAATCAGCAACTCCTCCATGTGTTCTTCTCACTCCTCCCTTCTTGTGTTATTCCCATGGCGATTTCCTTTGATATTTAGACAAGAGATATGAAAGTTAGTGGGATATGGCTAGTGGGTGAAGAGGGCTCTTAGCCCTTTGGTCCCAAATCCAAGGAAAGTAATGAAGTCGTCAATATCAAGATTATATCAATTCACATGGAAAAATCAGTATATGCTCTTCCAGTCTTCCTAGACGTGGTTACTAAATTTGCAACTTATTATCATATTGTAAAGCTCGGGCTGATGTTGTGAATCTCATGAAGGACCAAAAGAAAGACCACACTGTATTGGATGTAAGTTATGACCTAAATGAATGTAGTACTCTTGTATAGTTGAGCGTCATTGTAACCACTAATGAATATTTTATGAGATATATGTCGGTTATTCCATACTTCCTTTCGGGCAATTCAGCTGGAAGACTGAGGTTACTAAAATGTGTAGTTAAAGACGATTCGCGAAGAACTATAAATGTTGGCATACCGCTTTTGGAGAATAGAAATTTGGGGGGGTTCTAAGGAGGAACCTTGACTTGTATAGATTACAAACACCCCACACACACACACAGAAGCCAGCAAAAAATTTGCCATGAAAACAATAATCTCAAATAGATGCATTGAAGTAACTTCTCAGCAGTTTGTATCCGGTTATTTCATCCACATCCATATACATATTGTTAAAATATCACATTAATCTGCACACCTCTTTGAAGTGGATGAAGGTGAAAATTACACTAAAAGGAAAGCAAGAACTGAACAACTATCAGCAAGGAAACAAATTAACACGAGCTTCTAGGTCTCTTCTGGAAACTTTAGAGCACAGGAGTCAATGAATGCACACACGCATATTGAGTCCGAATCTCAAACCA
The DNA here is from genome assembly GCA_021437245.1 of Aegilops speltoides. Lineage (NCBI taxonomy): Eukaryota > Viridiplantae > Streptophyta > Magnoliopsida > Poales > Poaceae > Aegilops > Aegilops speltoides. Next base: position 472,492,555 of record CM038143.1, on the reverse strand, counting down.
TCTCCCAAAGTAAAAATGACTTTGAGCTAGTGTAGCATATGCTTGTATGTACCAGGGCCGGACGGGCAAAATCTGGGGCCCTGTGCGAAACAAAAAAATGGGGCCCTATCTCACTAAAAAATGAACAATTATAATATATGTAATGTCTTACATAACAATTGGACATATAAAAAAAATATTAAAATCATACCTATTCAACTCTGGGTTGCTATTTATTTGAACAACATCATTCTTCTAGTATTCTTTGAAATGAAATCTTCAACATCATTATAAGGAACAATTGCAAGTCTTGGGTAGAAGAATCGACATACTCATTACCGGATGACACTTGCGGTGCTTCTTTTGTAACAAATTAGTCCATTCCACCTTTATAAGATTTATCAATTAAATTATGTTCTCTTTCTGTTCTCAGTGATGTTTCCCCATGATGACTCAAATCTGTATTATTGAAACACAGGATACAAAAGATGAATAAAATACAATTGAAGTTATACAGTGGCATATCTATAATATCTAAATAGTTCATCCCCACTATCCTATTTCTCTTGACATGCAGCCCATCCACCTCATCACACATGTCCCACACATGTCACCTCAGCACATAAACCTGCCACATCATCATTTTTTTGTCTAACCACTAATTAAATCTCTTACTTTTGAGTGCCTACTCAAACGCACATGCATGTACAGTTCAGCAGTAGTAGTAATAGAACGCTTTGTTCCCCATTGATAGTTCGGTTTCCCACCGTGAAAGCCAAACGACATATCTCTTAATAGTCCAGTTTCTATTTTTAAGCACTAATGGTTCAGTTTCTAATCCTGCCTCTCGACCTCCCACATAAAAAATGGAAACGAAATTACTTCACGGAAGCAACGCTATATAAGAAAGGTCAGCTTTTCCCTTACCTACACACAACTTTGATCTCCTGCTCTCTCTCTCTCTCTCTCAACAAAAGAATCCACTTTTCCCTATAACAGAGTCTGGCGATCGCAGGCCATCTCGATGTGATGTCCACTACTCTCGCACGGCCGCAGGTCTGCCTCGCTTAGTACTCCTCTCTATGCAGCTGGGCCGCCGTTCTATTGCTGGCCACCAAGATCAACAAGGAAGGCATGGCCGAATTGGTGTGTGCATGTCGTCGCTCTGCTCCTCACCTCCTCCGGCAAGCAGGGCAGTCTGCCTAGCCTCCAACTCTTTGGGCGCTGGCACATGGAAATGGTCCGGGTCACCGGGTCGCCGTTCGATCGCCGGCCGCCCAGGCTCCCTGATAGTTGGTGAATGCACAACCAATGAGACCTCTGTGCGCTGTTGCTCTGCTCCGTAGCTGCCGGGAACCGCGACGAGCGGGGCTCGATCAACAAAGACAACTTCCACAAGGGATCCACCTGCGAGGATGGCACATCATCTTATCAATGAGGGCCGTCGCACTTTCTTTCACCCTCTTTGGTCCAATGGAGAAGGCATGCTAATTATCATTGCACCCTATTCTTTCTCTGTTGATTTTTCTTACGCCTATATATACCTGAGAATGTGGCAATGTATGTCAATAGTTAGTTCTTGTGTTTCTTATCAAGTGTTTTCATTCTCTCTGAATTTAGTGCTCCATGCTCTGAATGTTAAAGGACTGTTCTCTGTTAATGTTTGCATCTTAAAATAATTTCACCAGCCATTGGTTTCAGAACTGAATGTAATATTAGTTTGCATCCATGCAGCAAACAAAATAAATTCAAAAGCAATTCACATCGAGATAGTAGTCATGTCTGATGCAGCAAAGGTGACACATTCATTATTGTTTGTGAGACTCCATAAGCAAGGTGATGCTTTTTTATATTTTTTGGAGAAGCTCGATGCTTCACAACTGAAATGTGTTTTGCTGTAAACTTATTGTTTCAGTTGGTATATTTTCAGGAATGGTTCACTAGGTTTTGTTATAATACTTCTATAATACATAAGTTCAATACACATTTTCGTTTCGTAATGTGTGGTTGCAAACTTAAAGATGGACAGTTTTTTGGTTAATACACTTCCAAATTAATTGTGGTTGTTGGTTATATCATTATTCTAAATTTCTAAATGAAGTTCGCTTTCTTCTATAGATAACACAAAACTTTCGCATTGATGAGAATGATTCTTAACATGGACTGCTAGGGATCATGACAAATTTGATACCGAGCCACATTACAAGCATTCAAACCACTTTTTTGTTTAGATGGTTGGTGTTTCCTCTGTCGTTGATACTTAATATGCATGGGATCCATTTTGTGCTTGCGGCAACATACAAGGCATGTACAAAATGGTTTTCTATACATTATTCTATTTTACTCAAAAAAAAATTGCATGCAATTTTGTAAATAGGTTTCTACACATTTCCGCAGCAACGCGCGGGGGTATTATCTAGTATCTATTGAAGATCAATGCGTCAATGTTTGGCAATTAGACGAACCGTCTAACTCACCTAGTTTGGGTCATGTACGATTGAACTGCTACACTGTGAATGTGATCTCTAATGAAGAACGAAGTAACTATCCCTGCCAAAAGTTAATTATGAAATTAGGAATTAGGAGTAGGAACCAAAGTTAATCGAAAAGACTCGCTAAGCACCTGGAGGATGTAGTTGGCCACGGCTCAATCCGATGAGGCAACGAGGCGACAAGTATGAAATTTGGGAGATGAAGCCAGGAACAGAAAGCAACAACGGCAATGGCCTGATCTGATCGATCCGATAAGGCAAAGGCGACGAGATGATCCCCAGATCCTGTTTCTAGTAGCGTCGCCCGATCGCCGACGCGACTGCAGAGTGCTGCAGTTACGGTATCGCGATCGAGATGATCCCGATTCCCGACCGACTCCCGTAGGCTGTAGCATAGGCGTAACGATCTCATTTTTCTTTTTCTTTTTCCTTTTCTTTCTTTTTGACGGGCGTTTTTCTTTTTTGGATGATCCGTTTCCGGAATTTCCTATTGGACGCACGTTGCGTCAAAGTGTCACCGTTTCGCACAGACCTGGCGATAGAGCGATGTCATGGGCCGGCCCATTTAATGTGTTTGCAGCGTTTCTGGTTTTGAGAACCTTCTAGAGTTTCCCAGACAGTTTTTTCCGGTTTTTGGAATCTTCTAGAAGCTTCCTGAACCGGTTTTTTCCTTTTTAGTTTCTTTTTCATTTTTCTTTTTTCTATTTCTCTTCTTTTTCGTTTTTTCTTTTTTTTTCTTTTTCTTTCTTTCTCCTTTTTTTTCAATTTTGTTTTCCTTTTTTATTTCAAGTTTATTTTTATTGAAAAAAGTCGGGTAGGAGGGTGGCAGAGCCTGCGGGGTGTCGGCAGGCCAACGATGGAGCATGAGGGTGACGGCGGAGGCAACACCGGTATCAATGATGTGCGAGCGCGGGGAAGAGTTCACCTAGGTGCGGTTTTACTCCTCAAAATGAAAAATATTAGTTAAACCGTTTTAAGCTATCGACCAGAGATGTCCTCATATCTAAAAGAAAAAAGCTCGGAATCATAAAAAAGAAAACTCAAAAGTGGTGTAGTTAAGTGACTTTGTAGTGGTTTGCGTCATGTTATTTCATCCGTATACACCTCTTGCAAGTGCAGGGAAAGAGCAAAGGTTAAGACGGCGCTAAAAAGAAAGACACCAAGAACAAAGGGCTGCCAGCGGCAACAAAAATCCTTCTCGCTAGTGAACTAGAGCCAATCATCAGTGCCCCGCGCCTCCTCTGCTCGGCCCCATGGGCAGCATCTCCATCAACGTGGACACCAGCGCGGACGCCGGGCTCGGCGGCATGGGCCTCGCGGCATCGGCGCATGGCGCGAAGCTGACGGCGAAGATGGCAATGAGAGCCATGACGACGCCGGACAAGCTGCGGTGGCGGCGAGTGTCCATGGCCTTTCCAGGAAACAAACGAAGGTGCTCTTCGATCTATCTGAGAACTCTACGGAGCACGAACCCGCTCTCGTTACTCCCTGAATCTGTAGCCAGCCCTATGTACGTACGGAGATTGTTTGGTGCTGGTCCAGCGCATGTGGCGTGTGTGTATAATATATAGGGAGAAGGATGGGGGTGCCGTGCAGCTGGCCGGCGTCCGTTCGTCGCAGCCAACTACTCCCTCTGTCTCTATGTCAAAAAAACATCTTACATCATGAGACGGAAGAAATAGGTAGGTAGGAAGTTCTCGTCCTGGATCGGAATGAAATGGTCAAGAATGCCGAGACGGTGCACCGGGAGCAGCCGCGGCCGCATCACAGAAACGCTGACCCGGTGACTCTGTTGTGCTCGTGCTAGACACAGAGGAGATCTGGCGTGGGAGGTGCACCGGCGCCGCGCCGGCCACCTTTTGGTTCTAGGAAACCTGAAGCTCGTGTAGTCGGCCTCCCTGCAGCTGTTTGGACTCTGGAGGCCAGACGAATGAATTCGCAAAGCAGCCCGAACTCGGACGGGTTGACACGACGGCGCCATGCTTACCAGCCGTCAACGCGGGCTTTTATTCGTCCTTCTCTGGACAAAATTAGTCGCGCATGGCATGCAACCACGCGGGTGTGCATACTTGGCAGGAACCGGATCCTCTAACATCCTCAAGGGATGTCACGTAAGCTACAGTAACTGTGACATCCCTCCTTCACATTCATATGATTAAGCCTAAAATGATTATAATTAATTTGTAAATTACAAATCTACTCTATACATTTATAAAAATTACATACAAACAAAATTATGGTGCAATAAAATGATTTTTGATTTATTTTTGTACATGCTACAGTAATCCGCACAGTGGTTGCTACAGTAACCCTGACATCCCTTCTTCGTTCTACACATGCATTTTACTGTAGCTTCGTGACATCCCTTGAGGATGTTAGAGGATCCACTTCCACTGGCAGTGTCTCTTGATCTTAGATTATTTGAAGCCGCAAATGTCTCGTGCTTCGCGGCCAACTAGGTTGAAAATTTCGTGCAACAAGAATGCTAATTGTAACATCCCAGAGTTTTAAACCCATTACATTGCAATATTAAGGTCGTAGTAAGTTATTTTGCTTTAACATGTCATTCAGTTTTTCACATCAAATTAAATCCTTTGAATTTTTTCAGAAAATCTTTTGAGCCTTTTTTATATTTTATTTAAATGCTTTCCAAATTCCTTACCAACCTCCAAATCCTGTTCATTTTCTGCCCAAGCTTCAGCTTCGAAACTTTGCCCATAATTTTCTTCTCACTTTTCCAAGCTCCATCATAAGTTTCATAACTTTTGTACGCTCCTAGCTCCTACCTCTAGTTCAAACCTATTTGAAATAAAATACAAATACATTTGAATTTAAATTTTCCAATTTTTGTGGAACTTCTTATGTGGGGCTAACTATAAATCAATTTTGTACCATTGTATAAATCAACTATGTGGTGGAACAAAACACTAAGGCATAAGTACCATTGTGTATGCGCATTTCAGGGCGGATCAAGTTTGTCGAGGGAAGTAGTGGTACACGGCGACGGTAGGTGGTACACTTGTTGTCTTGGTACTTGATGGTCCAGCCTTGGCTGTGTGACAGTGACGGAGGCGCACGAAGGCAACAACAGATGTTGTCTCATCTTGATTCTAATATATGTAAGTGTGGAATACTGCTTAGCCGCTTGCTGCAACCTCACCACTTTACCTCTACCACACCTGTAAGTATTGTTAGTTCTAGTATCATTGGTAATGACACATGCTGAGTACCCCAAAGTACTCACCCTTGCCACAATAACCATAGGTACGAGTTACTACTTCGATAGGGATCCTGAGACAGTATCGTCACTACATGGAGTTCTTCTTTGATGACTACGCCGACTAGTTTAGTGGAATCCGTTGGCAGCTTGGAACCAACGGGTTATGGATTGTTGCTTTTTATGTTTCCTGCCTCTTTTGCGTCATTGGATCTTGTCTATACTCAGACCATTTGAGTCTTTCGATGTGATGATGTATGTTGGACTGTGTTGGTCTCCGCGTGTAATAATTTGGATCTTTACACTTATATGCCATATTCATATGTATATATATTTGACATGTATCTTTGCTAGTGAAATTGTTGTGATATTCAATTTGTAAAGTCTGTGGCATATGGCAGTGCATTTATCATATGAAGTTATATGCTTATGGCGGCTTTGTATGCGTTTCTATTCTAGAAATGGATCCCTCGGGTCTACATTTGGAATAGTATCGCATTTCGGGCCTTACTCTAATGCTAACCCATTTGTTGTGCAATCTTAGGTTCATGGTCAGCTGGAAATCTCAGTGTAATGTTTGAAATAGTACAAGGCATGTTGCGATATCTACTAGGAGTAACTCCATACCTAACAGATCAACAGGATGATAGCATTTTGTATATGCTCTGCTCATGTGCACAAAGTTAGTGCAGAATCACTCTTAGTTGTCTTGAAGAGACTGGCCAAATGAAATGCTCCATTGTCCTTTTTATTGCACATCTATTAGTACCTCTTCAACCATGATTGCACTTTTGCCATCGTTTTGTACCACCAATGTTTGAGTTTTTGATACCTACTACTGATTCATCAAAGCATATTTAAACCTATAAGGATGCTAGCCAACCCTCCTACACGGAGCTCCCCCGGATTGGGATGTTCCTGGCCATTCGATCGCATTGAATTTGATCAACCGAGCAGGAAGGTCCGTCTGATTCTTACTGCTGGTGTCTCCTCACGATTGATTTTCGAGGTCCATGACTGGTGGGCTTGGGGTCCCTCCCGATTGGTTGGGTGAAACTTTACTTGGTGAAACTGCCCTTTCCTTGCTCGCTGCGTGCGCCTCGCGCATTTGCTGCCCCGCTTCGGCGTGGTTCCATCCCAGCCGGCACCCCACAAACCCTGCCCTCTTTCCCCTTGACCCCTACAGTGCAGCGCAGCACCACTCCCTCCTCCCTCGTCAGCCGCCACTGGGTCATCTCGCTGGTGTGGAGGAGTAGCGGATCCGGCTGCATCCGAGGCATGCGTGCATGGCGGCGGGCATCTCTAGCAACGGTGGCGACCTGCAGGCAAAAGACGATGGCCGGGGCACTCAATTCGATCTAGTGCCACGGACAGGTCCCTGCAGGAGAGAGAAAAGATGAGGGAGAGAGAGAGAGAGAAAGGGAGGAGAGGAGGGAGAAACAGAGAGGAAAGAGGAGAGGGAGGTGTGATGGTGGATGGGAGAGGGTCTCCAGCCGGCGCCGGACATTCATATATCTCCTCCTCTCTTTCTCTTGACCACCACTGTGGCCCTCTTTCTCCCCTTCGATTCTCTATCTCCTCTTCTCTGGAGCTAGCTGAGTGGTCAACGATAAGGAAGATGGGGAAAACAGAGTCGCCGATGCCAACCGGCCAATTTTGTCGGGCGCTCTCGTGGGAGGATGCGCACCCAAGTAGCAGCATAGGAGGATATGAAGGTCAAGGAAGAGGGCAAAGATGCGGGGGTGGAAGAGGATATGCCTGTGGTCATCGCCTTCAGAGACGACGTGACCGGACGATTCAGATTGCTCTCCTTCCTTGCCTCAACGACATGCTCTGCTTCTTCAGCTTGCAGGTTCTGGCCTTTCTCTTCTCTTGTTGGCTTGCACTTTGATCAAGCCATGCTGCATATTGCCTCTGATTTCTTGCACTTTTATCAATCCATGGTGCATATTGCCTCGGATTTGCTTATGTGAGTGTGTTTTTAGACATAAATTTTGATTTCTTTGTTTTTCATTTTTAGGGATATGAGGAGAGAACTCTACTGTTGGCAGTGACTGCATCATTTCCACAAAATGATATGGTTGATCTTTGTTATGTGGACGGATGGCATGATCTGTACCTAACTTGTTTTTCATTTGCTTGTTTTTCATTTCTTTAGGGATATGAGGATAGAGCTCTATTGTTGGCATGGGTTGCATCATTATGTTTGCTATGTGGACTGATGGCATGATCTGTACCTAAGGTTGAAGATTCTGAATAATGTTGGCATGGGCTGCATCATTATCTTTGCTATGTGGACTGATGGCATGATCTGTATCTAAGGTTGAAGATTCTGAATTAGGTAAGGAAAAGATGACAGTCACTTCGTTTCAGTACATCAGTTTACTGAATATTTCTAAGCTTTGAACTGCATGACCATAGTGACAAAATAACTAAATAATGGAAGAAACTTAAGGCTAGACACCACATGAATTTTTTTCATTTGAATTTGTAATAAGACACTTGAATTTAGCTTCATACATATCATGTGATACCTTGGAAGCCCATATTATAAATTTGACCAGTCTCCATGACAGAATCTCATTGTAGAATTTACCTTCTGTTTTCGAATGCCCGTGTATTATGTTGCTCTCTGATTCAACTTATACACATTTAGCAGTTTATCTTTATCATGTTATCTTGTTCTTACCATACCATGTGGTAGCTAAATGTGCTGAGTTAGTACTGTTTTTCAATTATTTGTAATTGGTCAGCTATATGATGTTAGTCAGCTACTTCCATTTTGGACGATTAATTATTTGCATGAACATTAAGAGAATGGCTTCTATTGCCTTACAGTGGTAACCTAAAAAGTGCCTTACATGAGGACTGATGGCGATCCTATATACTTATATGTATATGTTTTCGTTTTGCAGAACACGTGAGAAATCACTGATGCGCATGGATAACAACTTTCCCATGATGAAACAAAACTGACAGGTGCTTTGCTCCACTTTCTAATATATCCATATCACAGGGGAATGATAGTTAGTTTTAGCAGGGATTAGTGGTTCGTCGCAATTTTTCTAACTCCAAATGATATAGAAGGAAGTCAAGTTCCATCCTCTGATTTCTTGTGATTTTTATAGGACCTACTAGGATGCATACCTTTAGGAGTGTATCTACGGGTTCAGGTGAAAATTGATCTTGATTGGTTTATGCATTCCATTTTTCTGCTCATCCTTGGTATGCTCTTCCATCTTGGCTCCTCTGCTAGCCTGCTTCTCCTCTCCAACTCACGTAAATGGACTGTTCTTTTATTTGTCTACGGAACAACTCTTCTTTTACCTGTCTGTTCTCTGTTCCATAGCATGCTAGTGCATTGACCACTTCATATCCATGTATTTAGCAGGTTCTACGATCTCTTGTATTGCACTGTTGATGCGTCTCGATCTCCTGCTTTGTTCATCTTTGTTTTGCTCCTCGAGGTTTGCTTGCTTTCTGTCTAGCTAGAATGCTTTTCTGGATCTGGCAGGGCGTCATGTATTGCTCGGCTTTATGCTACCTATATTTCATGCTTGCATATGAGCAGGATGTGTCCGCTTATTTCAGTCTTTATACATGTTTTGGAAGCCGTGGTAGCGGCGTAGCGCAGTGTGCTTTATGGCACTTTCGTATATGTGTGAGTTCGCAGAGACGTGTCTATACTTGCTGGGGTAGAACTCGAATTGCAGGGGACAGTTGCGCTTAAATTTGGTCACTGCTGGTCTGTTCCTGATTTCAGCGCATGAAAGCCGGCAACTACTATCAAGTGAACCACAAGTAACTAAACTTCCAATTTGGTGATGTACACACAGATCTAGCTGATCCCAAATACTATAGTATTTTTTTTCTGGAATATGCACGAGTGTGCGTATCATCTATTAATAAAAATGCAATAGTATTTTAGTTCTATTGATTTGTAGCGTCTATATTATTAGATACATTCCTAAGAACGTGCTTCTTTAGTGTGCCCTTCTCTCATCTCGTAGTTATCTTATATCCTATTTGTTGTTCTAAATAATTGTTGCAAGAGGGAGCAACGGGCAAAAGAAATCCAAAGCCAATTTCGCTCAGCTGTAGCATCTTCTACTGACAATAAGTCTGCACAGCAGCCTGATGTGGTTAGTTCTTGCAATTAAAAACACAAGTATTTCAGTTGCTCTCCGTTCGCTGGTAAAAAAGCATAGTGATTTTCCTTTATAAATACCCAACTATAGAATACCTTAGTAAAATAAATCAATCGTGAGTGTATTACTAGAGACGTACTTAAGAAAATGCCCTTAGGTGTGACACTCTACATGGTTACCTTCTTTAGTCCCAGTTATTGATATCATACTGAGATAACACTCTAAAGCGGAATGTTTGTTTTTATATACTTCTAGATGCTAATTTACCGTTCTTGATTTTGTCGGGGATATTCCTTCATTTGCTTGGTTGGCTGTCAATGCTCACCAATTTTTGAGTATCTCCCATGGCTAAATTTAGTCCAACATTTCTAGTATGTATATTCTTATGTTATCGGTGTTAGTGCTGCCATAAGCATATTAATCTCCTAGCATTTTTTTCCTTTTTATGAAAAACACAAACACTTGTTCAGTTTTTTACTACACAGAAAAAGATAAGTTCAATTTTGTTCATATTGGCCTTTGCCTAAGCAAAAAAAGGTAACCAGTTTATATTGTAGTCTGGTTTTTAGTTTGTCTTTGATTCAACCTTTTTTTGTGTTGTCTAACTGTTAGGTTGTCTGGAACATCTCGGAACAACCTTTCGTGTCCCCTATTGTCTTGTTTCCTGAACAGTATTATTTTATTTGCTTTATCTGCCACCATGAATTCCTAGAGTTCCTTTCTCTCCTTCCAATTAATATTCTTAGATGTGATTCTATTAGAAATTTTGTGCCATAGCAGAAGTATGGTTGATTGCTCTGGTTTAGCCTTTATGTCAGTTATTGCTGAGGGTCCAATTTCTCATTTTTCAGATTTTGTAGTAGCAGGGATGTGTATAATATGGATAACTGAACTGGTATTTAGGAGTTTCAGTGCAGGACTGCTACTTGCTCGATTAGTTAGATGAACTGGTGTTTAGAGATTTCAGTGCGGAGTGATGTTTTAGTTTCGATTGCAGGGCTTGGAGATGCACCATGAGGATTGGAACGAGTCTTATATAGGGCTGCCAAATTATTATGCTTTTGGTCTTTATTGAATTTAGTTAGCATAATACTTTCAGAATACCTCTTATAATATGGAAGTCTATTGGTAACAACACTGATTTTGCCAGTTTGTGAAACATGCTTCATTTTTGTAGGTAAAAGAAGAAGAGAACATTGGAGGAAAAGGTAGCAGGACGGATTCTCTAAGCTTTCTCAACTGTTTGAACAATTAGATGATAGTTACAATCATTTTTATTGCCTTATTACATCTTGATGTTAATAGGCTTTGGAAGGTACTATGCACCCCGTTCAAGGTTTATAGAATTTGCACCATCCTATTACAGTTTGTTCTGATGACAGAATTGACCAGTTCTTCCTAGAGTAAATTAACATTGTAGCTTCTACTCCTTTGTGCATTGTTACATAGAGTTATAATTGTGAAGGTGTGTACACGTCAACATATAATTCCACCATCCTGTTACAGTTTGTTCTGTTGACAAAATTGAGCAGCTCTTACTTGAGTAAATTGTGCATCTCTTCCTTGAGTAAATTAGTATTGCAGTTACTAAGCCTTTGTGCATTCCGATACAACTCTACTGAAATACTACTTTCTTATGCCCATTTTAAACCGAGACTTGACTTTACATCATTTCTATTCTCATCCATTCTTCTGAATTTTAGTCCGCTTCTGCAATGCTATGACCTGACACTCCATGTATACATGAAAAATGACCGCAATGTTGCTGTTGTGATTTGGTCAATCCTTGGCGTTTCGATTCCTACTAATCTCTCCTTTGTTTGGCAACTGATGCCACCCAGAGGGCTGCCAACCCAAGACATCATTGGTAATATCCTTCCCATATTTGGAAGGCGCGGAACAATGTCGTTTCAACTTTGTCAAGTGCCAGCCCAAGGATGTTATTTGTCGCAGATGTTTTTTTTGAAACGAGGCAAACAACTTGCCATTTTCATTGATTAAGAAGATAGTGAGAATTGCCAGGTTAATTAAGGAAAATCTAGCTAAAACCAATACAACTCAACCCATGCAACATGGGTACCATCGGTCAACCTGGCACATGCCAACAGATGGCCACACACGCGAACAACCGACAACTCCGACTTTGAAGACGAGTTTCGCAAGGGAAATATGCAGGACTTGCGCTGACCACACCCTCCGCAAATGACCACTGAGTGTCTGTTATCGTCACCACCTGGAATCGCTCCACCGCAGCTTTGACTTCAAAACCACTCAACAACCAATGAAAGAGCACCTCAGACATGCCTGTAAGATCTAACTACCGAAGCCCGAGTCATGACCCAAGCTCCTCTTGACGTCGTCATCGTTGCCAAACAGAAATCAACACCCCCGAAACGGCCGCCTTAGCAAACCACGTCGTTCACATGGATTGTAGATAACTTTCTTGCTAATGTGAATATCTCTGGTTGTGGTGTCCATCATTCACATCTTATAGAATATATATAACTTTGTGCTACCAAATTAGAATTTGTATATACATCTCATTATAGACAACAAAATACCATTTTTCTCCTAAAGAGGATTAGATTGTTACATACATTTTGTTTCAAATAGAAGCCTATGCTATCAAATTTAATTATGTATATACATGTCATTGTAGATAATAATCTCTGTTTTTCCCAACTAAAAAAGATTAAATTTATTGTCATATGTGAGTACCCATAACTAAATCAACTAAACCTGGATTTCTTTTCATCACTAACATGAAATCAGTAGGTCTCTGCGTCATTTGGTGCAACGGGTCCACTAGTAGTATCGTAACAACACAGCGGCGGTGGCTTCCTCAATAGTCAGAACACGTCCACAAAATCTGTAGGAGACAAAATCAGAAATAACACATCTAGTAAAGTGGCCTGAACAGCTTGGACTTTAGATGATCTACATGGTTTCAGAGATATAGTCTGATATGAGTATATGACGAGTGTACGACACCAGGTCTACACTTTAATCTCTATATATAGACTCCAGAAGAAATTAAAATATATGGAGAAACCTTGCGGACTTTCAGTGAATCATCCATAAACAGAAGCAATAATAAAGCAATAAAATTAGTAAGGCAGAAATGTCCATAACGTCAGAGGAAGAGCAACATAATAAAGTCACCAAAAGTCATTATTCTCTATACGATTCATTCATAGGATGTCATAATAATAATAGTAAAACTCACAAGGTTCTAGCTAAATCTAATATATTTTATTCTGTAGTAACAAGTAACTCATAAGTCCAATTGGTAAAAACTCAGAAACTATATTAAGAAAGAACGGCTATCTAGTTCCTAAAAATCCCGGTCCAGAAAGGATAATGGAAGGTTCTTGGCCTGGTTGTGAACCCTCTCAGTTAGCGTTTACACCGGTAGAGTCGAGGAAGCCAGGGTGTAGGGCCTCTAGATCCTCAGGCTTATTTTTTGCCGCTTGCTGCCCTTACAGAGCTTGCACACACTCGTTAACTTTTGCAGATAAGGTATACTGTGAATTCAGCATCAAGAACAAATAAGAATTATCCAGCTCCAGCAACATTCCAGTGATCTTACTGGCCAAATCAGGCTACAGCAGACATGACATACCAAGTTAGTGCAACTGCTAGGTCCTTGTTAGTTTGAAAGAAGCAAAATAAGGGACCAAAGTAGATGAGGAATTACATGTTATCTCTCGACCAGTGGATATATCCTATTCCCGAGCATATCTCTTTGTTGATCAGGTGGAGCAGCAACTAGCAAGTTGGCGAAAGAATCGTTCACCGATGAAATAGGGCCGCAGTGATGGATGCCCAGGCCATTGCTCATAACATTGGGTGTTATGTACTTTGCATGGCTGAATTGCTGCATTACAGGTAGCGATTTAAACTCTCCAGAAGGAAAATAAACTAAGCATAACTGGATTAGATAATGTTAACTATGTGCAAGGTAGTTCCTGCCTAGCAATCCATGCTAGTGAAGTTCTGTCACAAGACAACGTAAGATGTAGCAACTTAACTCTTCAGGAGGAAGGAAATGTCAAATACTGTTAATTAATAAAGTGATAAGTGGTAGCTTAGCACTCCTTGTTAGTGAAGTTCTGTCACAAGACAATGTCTACTTGGTATGGTTGAATTGACAATAGTAATTGGGGAGGAGGAGTAACTAAAGGAACAAGGATATACATTTAAAAAAGCCACAAAACAAAATATTATCATATTGTTCCTTAAAAGTCGTTATGATCATATGTTTCTTTCTAATCATGACTACTATCATTTCTCAATTTTACTTAGATACTTGGAATTATACACATGTGTTTGTCTAAAAAATAATATTCAGACCATATAGTTTTGCTGAATTATACTGTAATGAAAATTAGTGGTCAGAGTAATCCATGCCGGTGTAAAAAAACCTTTGCAATAAGATTGTTAGCCCTAGCCACTATTTAAATAGGGACAAACATGAAACATTTGTTTTCTCAATATAAAAAATAGTTCAAAATTTGTTAATACCTGCCGGGACATGGACATGAAATCTTTAGCTGTCTGAGCATGTGACACATAATTAACGGCGTGGGGAAAAGACATCATATTCCTGGTCATGCGTCCCCTGTTGTTTCTGTACTGCCTTGGAGTATTTGGCATCTATGCAGAAATTAAACAAGTTTTAACCAAGTTTTTGCACTTAAAATGAAATTTAAGTAGAACAAGTTAATAACATACGAGTGGTGGATGAATTTGTTGGATACTATGTGGCGAAGGGTACACATTCTGCCTCCATTCTTGGCCGAGACCAATGGGTGGATACATGAATCCTTACCTTGAAGGACCCTGAGGAAAGTGTGTACTGGGATGGGCAAAATACACATGAGGATAACCTGTGGGGATCACAGTGCTTGCAGTTCCTGCCATCGTAGCAAGTTCAGCAAAACGTTGCTCCAGCCTAGCTTTTCTGTCCTCTTTCCTTTGAGCAATAGCAACATACAATGGTTTGCCGTAAAACATGACACCTATTTATTTCAAACAAAACAAAACATTCTCATTATCGTGATGTCAATGTATAACTATGAAGTTGGTGCAAAAATAAATAGAGGATTACCACGCATGCTGCTTATGGCACACTTTGCTTCATCGGGTGTGATGTAAGATACAAATATGAATCCTTTGCTAATGCCCTTGTCATCACGCATAATCTTTACTGATGTAATGTTTCCAAATTCAGCAAAGCGCTCGTGAAGAGTGTCATCATCAACTTCATCACTAATATTTTTGATATACACATTGGACCCCTGTCAGAATTAAATACACATTTGTAAATGAAAGACGTGAATGCTATACGTGAATATAAATAAAGGAGACAATCATGGAACTTGCATTGCTCTTAGTGATTATTTTATTCTGCTTTTCCTCATGTAAGAGCTGTAAATATTGCTTTCTTTCAGCCTTTTTGTGAGCCCTTGCCACATACAAAGTTTTCGTTCCTAATAATAAAAATAAGATTAACATTGTTAAGTAAAATGCATGGATCAATAGAAGTTATTTGTGAAATGAAATGCATGGCAGTAATATTACCCAGAGCCATCCCATTCATGGCCTCTTTTGCTTTCTTGGCACTTTCTGGGTTTTTGAAACTGACAAACCCAAAACCCTTGGATGTCCCATCATCTCTCTTCATTGTCTTCACACTAGTTACTTGACCATGCTGAGAAAACTTCAATTTAATGAGTTCTTCTGTCATGTCATCATCTATATTGTTCATATACAAGTTAGTGTATTTGTCATCATTATTGGCTGATCGTTCGCTCTTCTTAACGAAATGAGCTACAAGCCTACACAAGATTGATCATTGTAAAACAAAATCATGTAAGTAGCATTGTTAAAAATAGAAATAGTCAATATAAAATTAAGTCGTGTACTAGTTGTATCATAGAAACATTAACTTACGTTTCTCTTCCCTCAAAGTAAGAGTTGTTAAGAGTCTCTATTGCGATGCCTGCCGGCTCTTGCGCTGCAAACTGAACAAAACGATAGCCTCTACTTGTGCCATCCTCATTTCTAACAACTTTACAAGATAATATCTCTTCAAACTTGGAGAACGGTTCTTGAATAATTACATTGTCAACGTGCTCACCAAAGTTCTGTCAATTAATACCATATTGAGTCAATTAATACCATATCGAGTTAGTACTTACATATGGCAATGCAGAGTGAGAAATATTAACATGAAGAACATATTTATCTTTTTACCTTAACAAACACATTTCCAACGCTACTTCTCCTGGCATCAGGATCTCGGTTAGACCACAATACTCTAATTGGCTTGTCCAATACAAGGCTATGATTCATCTGCTCCAAAGCAGTCATTGCTGTCGGCGGTTAAAATCAAGTCAAAGCCAATCAATTGCCCCTCCATAAACAGAACCAGTTTGGGCATAGGGTCATTTGTTGAACAACGAAATCAGTACTAATAAAATGAAGGAAGGAGAATACAAAGAAACAGAAAAGCAGACAAGTTGTTTGTGCCTTCAGTATATTTAAAAAGGAGTAACAAGCTTAGGAAAACTGAAGAGAGCCGCAACGAGACAATAGTAGTCAACTTATTCATTCACATTCCCATGGATCAGACATTAATTTAAAAATTGGAAATTGTGCGCTTGCAAAACATTGTAAGGAAATGTACTACAAAGGGAGTACGTGCAGGCAAAGTCTCCCTAAATTATTATTTCTACCATCTTCAATGAAAAATAACTAATATTTGGATAATCATACTAATCTTTTGGTCCACATCACAGTATATCACCATGCATCTTACTAGAAATACCACTATTTGAAAACTTGCACAAAGGATGTGTAGTACTAATAAACACAAATATGGTCAATTTTTTAATGATACCTGATCTCTCCCTCCCTGCCTCCCTTCCCCCCCCCCCCCCTACACACACATTCGGCTAGCACCAGAACCAAGCCTCAAAGCCTAAAACGGAAGAAGTAAAACATAGTTTCCTGGCTAACGCTAGTGAAATCTCTAGTTTTGGAAGAGATGCTAATTCGTTCTCCTAAAGATGTGTTGTATACCCAAATATGGTCAGTTTTTTAATGATCTCTCTCTATCTCTCTCTCTCACACACACACACAAACACAATCCATACACAGCCAAGTTAAAAGATCAATAATTAAATTTCGTGCGACATACAAGTTGAAGATTAAGCAATGCATGGCAGTTATGTGATGGGTGCACTAGTATAACAAAGTGGTAACAACCAAATCACGGAAGGAGGAGAGAGAAATCGTCTAGTGGGGTGTTACATAGTAGCCGTGTCAAGAGACGAGAAGCCAAAATGAAAGAAGAACATGTAGCTAAGAACCATATAGTTTGGTTGTGTATGTGTCTTACCTAGGAATAGGAAGCATTGAAGAAAATTGACAAGAATAGGGTAGAAATGGTAATATTCTCAAGCTAAAGGCTGTTCCCACCACATCTAGTGATCGCTTGCACCTCACCCTCCAACAACTTGCTCCTCATCTTCCTTTGGACATCACATTCCTTCAGCAACCGGGTACCCAAGAACTATTGATCCTCCCCCAACGAGCACAACGTACCCCTCCATGCGGTGTGCTCATTCTCCGTCCTTGTGTTATTATCATTGTAATTTCCCTCCCAAGAGTTCAACTAGAGAAATGAAAGTGATTGGCTCTGTCTAGAGGTTGAAGATGACCGCTAGCTCTCTGCTTCCAAATCCAAGGAAAGTATTCAATAATCATATGCGCAACGAACATATTATCTTGACCGTTGGGTACCACTTGTGGGATATGAGCCCATCAAAGATCATATGTACATTAAAACGCTTGATTAATTGTATGAAGCCATGCACCATTTGAGTTTTTATAAGTGTAAAATACAAGCCAAAAAAAGATGGATACCACACAAACACAAGCCTCTTTTGTTTCATGGCTTAATAGTTCCTGATGTAAGTCAGAAATACTAGGAAAACATTTGATACTAGAAAAAAAAATGGGAAAACATAATATGAGTTACAAAAACTTCACCCCATATTGATATTAGTTCTTTGGCGCACAACCGCACACACATTCAAAACACTAGAACATATTACAAGAATGAGACACAAATAATATTCCCCAAAACAATAGAACGAACACTAGGATAGCTTCGCCCCTGAGCAAGCAAACTCACATAACTAACTAATACCCAAGCACGGTATGTCATGAAGCATAAATGTAAGTACAAATTCAGACAAAGGCCTATGCATCGACATATAGTACCACGCTTTGCCACCAAAGTCTAAACCTACCAAACATGAAACAAATCTTCCTTGCTCGGATAGAACAACTGGACCAAGCAACTTTGAAACTCCTGTCACCATTTTATGGTGATAATTGATAACCACTTATCACACATACATATTGTTTGGTTTTCTCATAACTCTTTCTCAAAACATTTTTCGTGCTCAAGCGCCGACGATGTCGCCTGTTTGTATTATTTTTTTGCCCAATTTTCTGTTAAATAATTGGGCAATTTTCTTCTGTTTAACAAATCCCTGACATAATTTGCCTCTGTTTTGAAAGAACGTCGACAATGTGAACAGGGCGGTAAAAAAGGTTAGCATGTGGTGATTTTTTCCTGGTATTCGGTTGAAGGCGTGTTATTGTGTGCATGTGCTAGCGTGCGTGGGTGTATGTTTTACTTGGCCGTTTCTAAAATAAGTTCACGAAATGTGAGAAAATAGAACTCAAAACTGATGCATTTAAGTACAACTTTGTAGTGGTTTGTGTAAGTGTATCATGTTACATTGTTTACTTCGTACACTTCTTGGAAGTGCAAGGCAAATTAAGGTGAAGATGGCACTAAAAACGGATTACCTGGAAAAATAACTGCCGGCGGAAAAGGAAAATCCGTTCCCTATCTAGTTAGACCTCTCTATACTGTGCTGCTCGCTAATGATCACCTTATTAACATTAAAATAAAAGTATCAGCTTGCGTTTTTGTTTAGGTAGGATCAGCTTGAGCTGATCAGCGCCCCGCGCCTCCTCCGCCAGTCCGCTAGCTAGGCCCCATGGGAAACATCTCCATTATCTCTTTTTTTTGGCGAAAATAAACATCTCCATTATCGTGGACACCGAAACGGGGGCACATCTCTTTTTCAAGTGTCGCTGCATGCTTAGACTTTGGAGATTGATCATAGAGAAGCTTGGACTTGCACACATGGACACCTCTGAGTGGCACTTGGATGAAACCGTCAACGCGTGGTGGCAAAGTAGAACCGACAATAATATTCCTAACTGAAACTAATGGCCTCACTCATCATGCTCGTTTCTTGGGTAATTTGGAGCGAGAGAAACGCCCGTGTTTTCCGCCGCAAAAGCGCACCGCCGACGATTCTTCTTACCAACATTTTAGAAGATGCAAAACTTTGGGTGATCGCCAGCGCAAAGAAACCAAGGAACATCATAGTGTACGAGTAATTGCCATGCCGCATTTGTGAGTGCGTTGTAAAAAACTCTAAACTATCATCTCCCTTATTTAATTGAGGAGGCAAATTTTTTACCTTCGTTCCAAAAGAAATATCATGAACACCAGGGTGGCGCCTTGCGGCACACGGGGCTCAAGGCCAAGATCGCAACGAGAGCCACGATGACGATGACGAAGAAGCTGTAGTGGCGGTTAGTGTCCATTGCTTCGAAGAGTCAAAACAAAGTGCTCTCCGATCTCAGTATGGAGAGATTGATTGGTGGTAGCACAACTGCCTGGTTCACCGTGTGCCCCGTTCTTCTTTGCAACCGACTAGGTTGGAAATTCTCGAGCTGGAATGGAACACTGACCATTCATTATTTCTTTTTTCTTTTTTTGCGGGGAACTTACCGTCCATTCTATTGTGGCGCATGAAAGATACGCTCAAGAAAGCTGACACGGCACGTGTCGGTGCCCCGGGAACTGCAACGGCTGTTGTGATTGGTTTAGGATGAAGCGGGGGCCACCCTAGGGGGAGGGGGGACGTTAAACCCTGTAAAAATTCTTCGCAAGATTGCTTAACAAAGCTACTCCATCCGTTTGTAAAAATTCTTCGCAAGATTGCTTACGGCCCGAGCATGGGCAATTTCCCAATGACCAATGACCAAAGGCGCCGGGTGTAGCGGCACTTGTTCAAGAGATGGACCCCGCATTTTTGGACCCTCTTGCATAGAGGGCAAACATCACAATTTGACCATCCTTGCTTTGCCAATCTATCAACCATCCAGATTCTATCTTGAAGAGCTAGCCAAGCAAAAAAAAATTGTTTTGCAGGGATCTTGTGCGGGTGGTGTGCACCGGCACCGGCCACCTTTTGACCTGAGCAGGTGTGGTGGTACGGCAGAGCCTCATGCAATGCAAGTATATTTGGATCGGTAGGTCATGTACGCCACCGGCGCACCGCCTATGTAACTTCCAAAGATTTCTCAGACTCACACGCTCATGTATATGCGTATGTAAACTCGTCCCTACAAGCGCTCGCATCTATCCTTATAAGCATCTTCGAGAGATTGAGCCGGTATATCATTTTGAGATCGGCGAAGCCTCACAGGCATCTCGTAGTCGACGAAAACGTCTCCTTCCGTTGAATGCACATCACCAGGACTTGAACGCTTGTGGACTTAAGGTACCTATCCTCCTAACCATTCAAGCACAGGTTGATTCGCAACTTCAAAAGATTCTACAAACAAGTCTTGACTTGACGTACTTAAGATTCTAACCATATTCAAATGAAGTTTTGGAGTTTCTTTTTTTTTTTGCAGCTAATGAACTAGATATTTATGAGAACACATTGCTCTTCACCGCAAAAGAAAAGAGAGAGAACACATTGCTCGTACAAGTAGACGGCAGTAGTCATACACGTATCATTCATACATCATAATAAATCCCTTCAAAATTGTGTCATGAGTCCGCAACACACAAAAACCTATGAAAATAAATAAGGGCAGGCATAAAAACCAAGAAATAAAACCAAATTAAAACAAAAAAATTACAATCTTTTGGTTTCCCTATTTCTCAAGCGACTGAAAATAACAATATCTAAGTTGACGTAAGAATCCATAGTAAAGGTCCAAACACTAAAACTGCACGCAAGTACAAAGACATGAGAAATAGAGTGTCAGCTTTGAAATAAATAAGTATTTCTAGGTTAAGTAAGAAATAGACCCATTTTCTTATATAGGTAGTCAAAGAAAGAGATATATCGAATAGTCTTGTTGTCTATATATTGTTATATTTCTAAATTAAGAGGCAATCAAACACTTTCTTTCATGTAGGCGGAAAATATGTCATTGATCGCATGGCCAATCTTGTTATATAACAATCCATATTTAGTCTAGCAAACTATGTTTAAAGTATATAATTTTGCTGTTTGAATTGAAATCCAACAAGGACTACATATACACACTAGTGCAAGGGAAAACTCTCCCCTCCCGATTTCGCCGGCGAGCCCGTGGATTCGCATCCCCTCTACCCGCCGCTCCGGCGGCAGGTGGTAGGGAGCAGTATCCACGTGCCTCCTCTCCATCTAGTAATTTAGGTTAGGGTTTTTATAGTCCTCATAGGTGCGGCGCTCGGGCAGATGACAGTGTGTCGTTGACAAAGTCAAGTTGGCTGTGGTAGGGGAGCGGCACGTTGGCGGCTCGTTCTGGCAGCGGCAGTGGTCGTTCGGTGGTCTCAGAATCTCAATGTAATTTTAATTATGTTTGAGGTGCTTTGAAATTTTGGTGTGCTTTTATAATAGATCTGAATCATTTTCGTAAAAATGAGGACTATATACACAACAACAACAACAACAACAACAACAACAACAACAACAACAACAACAACATAAGTTTCGGATACTCATAGTCTTGGCGAATGTGTAAAATCCAAATATCTTTAAAAAATGCGAAAGAGATCTTGAAAATCTAGCCAGGCAAATACATGAATCAATACACTCTTTGTGAGGGAAAACAAGTTTTGGTAATCATATATTTTATTTTCTAATGTTGTCTCTCATCAAGACCACCTCTTGTAAGCATCAGAAATAATTTTTAGTTTAGTTAACACTATGATTCTTCCTACATGACTAGGAAACTGTTGTTTGACAATAATTATGCACTGGGTGAATAATACATTGACTAAAAAGAGGTCTGCATGGATTATTAAAAGGAAATTTCATGTGTTTCTTTATTCAAAACTGAGATAAAAAAACAATTGCTCTGTTCCTTTGAACCAAATGGATTACAATGTCACTTAAGTGAAAAATCCCTATTCCTATGTTGTTATCCTCTTTTCCTATGAATCAAAGAGGCCCTAAAGTAGTTTTTTGTCAAGCCTCATTTATGGCTTCCACTCATTGTTTCACAACTTTCTTTAGTGACTTGGGATTGATAGCGCACAGTGAAATGCTTTTGTATATTGGGCTTCAAAATCTTTTTTAGCACCAAAACCAAAAAAATTGCCTATATAAATTTTTATCTTTGAGGCCACAAGGTTGATCGATACACATGGCAGGGGTTTCATGTTTCTGGCTTATTCCATACCGTGGAACAGAACAACTGGTGATCGAAATACTGGTGGTATTTTTGTGATATTTCTTTCCAAATTTATATAGTTTAAGTCTAGGGCACATCTACATGTGCCCTAGTTATTGCACATCTAAGTGGCTCAATCTAACATAAAAAAACCGCACAAATCGCTGTGTAAAATCAATGGCATATGACTTAGATGTGCAATACTGAGGCACATCCAGGTGTGCTTTAAATTAATGGGCATCCTTTTATAAATAAATAAAAGAGTATAAGGCACATTCAAACAAATATGCTGGTCATAGTGACTCTAAACCCAATAGATACACTTTTGCCGATGGTAGGTTGCTACTTTGCAAAAGAACTCCAAATATCTTGAAGAGTCTGACAAAATAAATACACATGTGGAACTTTCATTGCACACTTATGAATACGTCCTCAACGTTGAATGCACTTTTTGTCATCTTTTTATACCACCTCATGGCTCATGTTGGGTATGTCACCACACCACATAGATCGGTGGATTGATAACTATGGCAAAGCAACGAGAGGATAGAAAATGGCTTAGTGAAGTGGTAGCAGATGTGAAAAGAAAAAAATGGCGGGGCTTCACGACGCTTCTTACTTAGGAATAGGAGGCTTTGGGAGGAAACGATGGAAGAAAATTGGCAACGGTATTGTTCATCTGTTTTTTGACACGGGGCCGCTGAGCGAGTGGGGTTTGGATAAGCTGTTGATTGGATATGGATCGCTTCGTTATTGTTGGTGATTAGTGATTCCAAGAGCAGCTTCCGCCCTCACGTTGATCAAGCAATGTTTAGAGCTTTGCGTTGTTTTGCCTGGTCGTAGCAGATCTGGTGCATGCTGTTCACCTAGCTCTGCTTGTCTCTCTTGCTCGTAGTCCTAGTCTCTCTTCTTTTTTTGCGGGGATTGTAAACTATTTGCCTTGTTAAAAAAATTCTGAGGCAACCGCCGGTTAATGGATTTGTTATACTAATACGGGGCACATTTCGGACCTTATTCTGTAAAATAAATGGACCAGTTGGCTTTAGAACTCATGTCACTGTGCATCTTAAAACCGAACTAAAAAACCATGCCAAAATAGGTCAAACCAAATCATTTTTATGGTTTTTTATTTTTTGTATGGTATGAAATATTCTTAGCGTTTTGGATTTTCTTTTTCTTTTGTACATACCGAAAAACCGAACGGTTAAACGAATAAACCGTAGGAAAAAGTATATTTATATTTCTTAAGCGAGCAACTATACTGAGGCCCAAAAGATCTTGTAACGTAGTAATTATTTTTGTACAGGAGCCATATTCCCTGCTAAGCCCATTTTCCTTGTAACATAGCCATTTTTCCCTCTAAGGGGTTGTTTGGTTAACGAGTATTTAGAGATCTAGTTTTTCTTAAACTTGTCTAGCAGTGTAACAAACTAAAACTCTGTTTGGATTTGTCAAAACTGGTTCTCGTAAATGCAAAAACTGAGCTTTTGGAAGAACCACTATTAGTCGTTTTCTTATAATCGTGTTTATCCTAACTCCAACAACCTAGTTTCTAATGTGCCCCACCTGCATGCAAACGCAATCACATTCACCCAGTTTTTCCTTGAAGGTAGGCATACGTGGTTCTCTACATGCGCCGTTTAAGGATTTGTAAATCCAAACAGAATTTTCTACAAGTGAGTTCTTAACAGATTGTTCGCAAAAGCTGTTTTTTCCATAAAATATTTCAAAAACGGGTTTTTAAAAAACAGGGTAAGTCTTCGATATCGAAACAACCACTAAAAAATGCTAAGCGTGTTCATAAACAAAGAAAAGTATAAATTGCACATTTTGTCCAGAACCTACCGCACCCTCTCATAAACAAAGCAAAGTAAGAGGATGTGGGGAACGCTGATGACGGGGATCTGCAAGCGGAGCAGCATGCCATCCTCGATTCCCTCGGTCGGAATTGGCTGCGGAGGCAAGACGCCGTCGCCGGCAGGAGATGGAGGCGTACGAGACCGCGAAGGAGGAGGAGATGTTCGCCTACATGGATGAAGTCGAGCAGAAGGAGGATGAGCCGGAGCCCTCCTACCCGCCCGTCCAGCCGGCACCCGGCACCGTCGTCGTGGACATCTCCGATGACGAAGAGTAGTTAGGCTAGTACGTAGATGTAGTATGTAGGATTTCTTTTGCATGCTTCATATGGATTTAGAGATGAAATATGAGAGAGGCGGATACAAAATGGCTAATTTGAGACGTGCCCGATCAGTGCCCACGGACGCGCCGGTGCACGTTCACGGGCGTTCAAGGGGCCGGATTTGCAAAGTCCCGGTTGTAGCTCTTAGACGTGGCCAGAACCAGCCCAAACTTTTGGAAAACATGACGTGGCAGCTCTGTGCTCTGTGATTCTTTCAAAATAACTGAACGGTGATGAGCACGTTTGGGCAAATACTTTGTACCACACGTGTGACACTTCTCATTTGGTAGAAAAAATAGAAGAAACTTTCTAGTGGTTTGTGTTGCATCATGCTATTGCATCATGTCAACGGTACTAAGATAAAATGTCAGACACTTCCTAGACCATTTGCAAGTGCAGGGCAAAAAAAAAAAGTGAAGATGGCCAGGAAGAGAAGGACCAAGAACAAAGAAGTGCCAGCAGCAGCGTTACATCCGTTCCCTAGCTAGACCTCTCTACACTACGCTTCTCGCCGGCGATCAACTTGAGCGGATCAGTGCCCCGCGCCTCCTCCGCTGGGCCCCATGGGTAGCATCTCCATCAACGACGACACCAGCGCGGACGCCGGGCTCGGTGGCACGGGTCGTGCGGCATTTGCGCACCGCACGAAGCTCATGATGAAGATCGCAGCGACAGCAAGGACGACGGGGACGAAGAAGCTGCTGTGGTGGTGCGTGTCCATGGCTTCCAAGAAGCAAAGGAACTCCCGGAATCTCTAGCCGCCCGATTCTGAGTGTGGAGATTGCAGTCTGGTGCTGGTGCCGGTGCTAGTCCACCACTTGTGTGGCTCGTGTGTGTATATATATGGAGGAATCTGGTGGCGTGCAGCTGGCCGGTACACCGTGTCCGTGTGCCCCCGTTCGTCGCGGCCAACTAGGTTGGAAATTCTCGTGCTGGACTGGAACGCTGACCGTCCCTTCTGCCGTGGCGCGTGGAAGAAACGGTCAGCAAGGCTTGGACGTACGGACGGACGGACGGTGCGTGCCGGTGCGCCGGGAGCAGCGGCCGCCGCATTAACTCAGAGGAAAAACGCTGACCCGGCGCCCGAGCCCGACTCTGCTGTGCTGTGCTCGTGCTGGAACAGAGGAAATGGACATGGACATGACAGCAGGGGGTCTGGTGTGGGAGGCGCACCGGCGCCGGCCACCTTTCGGTCCTCGGAAGCCTGAAGCTCATGTGGGTGCCGCCGTGCTGCTCGCAAGTCGGAGGAATGATGAACTCGCGGAGCAGCCGGAACTCAGACGGGTTGACACGCCAGCGCCGCGCTCACAGGCCGTGCGCGCAGACCTTTATTTCGTTCCTTCTCCGTGCAAAATTAGTCGTACATGGCATGCAACCACGCGGGTGTATTTGGCGGTGTTCCACATGACATGTGGATGTGGCGCGACGCAAGCGCGCAGCGCCTGAAGTCTTGTCTTGACCTTCGAATCGTGCTTCACACCACACATATGTGCTGCGAAATTCCATGGCAGGAGTAAACACACGCGTTTGTTTAGGCGTCACAGGTCCATCAAATGTACGTCATAGCTCGCAAGTCACTTTTTTATGGTAATGATTTCGCGAGTTAAGCATGGCAACCCGAACGATTTAGATGGCAAATTTAGTTTGCGTGAGATTAGGAAAACACGGCAATTTTCTGAAACGAAAAAGAACAAAGTTGCCACCTCCTATGAACTAAAGTTACCATGTAAAAACGTTCGGGACAAAATGCTCAAAATCCGAACATTTGGGAGTTATTGGATTCCTTTTTATATAGAAAAAACAGGGGGACTCTCCCCAGCTCCATATAAATATGAAACTACTCCCTCCGTCCGGAAATACTTGTCGAAGAAATATGCCCTAGAGGCAATAATAAAGTTATTATTTATTTCCTCATATCATGATAAATGTTTATTATTCATGCTAGAATTGTATTAACCGGAAACATAATGCATGTGTGAATACATAGAGAAACATAGTGTCACTAGTATGCCTCTACTTGACTAGCTCATTGATCAAAGATGGTTGAGTTTCCTAACCAAAGATATGAGTTATCATTTGATCAATGGGATCACATCATTAGAAGAATGATGTGATTGACTTGACCCATTCCGTTAGCTTAGCACTTGATCGTTTAGTATGTTGCTATTGCTTTCTTGACTTATACATGTTCCTATGACTATGAGATTATGTAACTCCCGCTTACCGGAGGAACACTTTGTGTGCTACCAAACGTCACAATGTAACTGGGTGATTATAAAGGTGCTCTACAGGTGTCTTCGAAGGTACTTGTTGAGTTGACGTATTTCGAGATTAGAATTTGTCACTCTGATTGTTGGAGAGGTATCTCTGGGCCCTCTCGGTAATGCACATCACTATAAGTCTTGCAAGCAATGTAGCTAATGAGTTAGTTGCGGGATGATGCATTACGTAACGAGTAAAGAGACTTGCCGGTAACGAGATTGAACTAGGTATTGAGATACCGACGATCGAATCTCGGGAAAGTAACATACCGATGACAAAGGGAACAACGTATGTTGTTATGCGGTTTGACCGATAAAGATCTTCGTAGAATATGTGGGAGTCAATATGAGCATCCAGGTTCCGCTATTGGTTATTGACCGGAGACGTGTATCGGTCATGTCTACATAGTTCTCGAACCCGTAGGGTCCGCACACTTAAAGTTTGGTGACGATCGGTATTATGAGTTTTTGTGTTTTGATGTACCGAAGGTAGTTCGGAGTCCCTAATATGATCACGGACATGACGAGGAGTCTCGAAATGGTCGAGACGTGAAGATCGATATATTGGATGACTATGTTCGGACACCAGAATAGTTTCCGAAGGTTTCAGACATATACCGGAGTACCCGGAACCACCCGGGGGGTTTACTGGGCCTAATGGGCCCTAGTGGAGAAGAGGAAGGGCGGCTAGGGCATGCCGCGCGCCCCCTCCCCCTCTAGTCCGAATAGGACAAGGAGGGGGTGTCAGTGTCAAAACCGGCGGATCTCGGGTAGGGGGTCCTGAACTGTGCGTCTAAGACTAATGGTAACAGGAGGCGGGGGACATAATGTTACCCAGGTTCGGGCCCTCTCGATGGAGGTAATTCCCTACTTCCTGCTTGATTGATCTTGATGATATGAGTATTACAATAGTTGATCTACCACGAGATCGTAGAGGCTAAACCCTAGAAGCTAGCCTGTGATTATGATTGTTGTTGTCCTACGGACTAAACCCTCCGGTTTATATAGACACTGGAGGGGGCTAGGGTTACACAGGGTCGGTTACAGAGAAGGAGATCTACATATCCGACTTGCCAAGCTTGCCTTCCACGCAAAGAAGAGTCTCATCCGGACACGGGACGAAGTCTTCAATCTTGTATCTTCATAGTCCAACAGTCCGGCCAAAGTATATAGTCCGGCTGTCCGAGGACCCCCTAATCTAGGACTCCCTCAGTAGCCCCTGAACCAGTCTTCAATGACGATGAGTCCGGCGCGCAGATTGTCTTCGGCATTGCAAGGCGGGTTCCTTCTCCGAACACTCCATAGAAGATTTTGAACACAAGGATCGTGTCCGGCTCTGCAAAACAAATTCCACATACCACCGTAGATGTTCCACCAATCTAATCTGCTGACAATTTTTCATAGCGCGACATCACGCTGCGGCCCGGTCATTATGCGAACCGTTTTTCCCAACCTGCTACCGCACATATTGCGAGGCGGTTTTATTGGCATGTCTTGTCAAAGCAGAGATCGTGTCCCCTTATCACGGGATTCTCATCAATACAGGTGTGGGTAACCCAACCGCGCCATCAATCGCGGCGCTTGGGGAATAAACGAGTTTATCGGGCAAGTGGGGAGGCGCAGGATCCCTGCTGCCTTTATAAGGAGATAAGGACTCCCCTTTTTCTCCCACGCCTTCTTCTTCCTCTGCTTATCCATTCCCCCTCGCTCGAGCTCCAGTGCCCAAGCGCTTGTCTTCTCCGCCCATAAAGATCTTCCGAAAATGTCCGGATCCGGAGCAGGAGGCAAGTGGATGGACTCTACCGTCTGGGAGAAGGATATCAAAAAGCTTCGGGAGGCCGGGTATCTGGCCAAGAAAATCAGCCACCGTCTTTCGACGGCGGGACAGATCGTCCCTACTCCGGAACCCCACGGGAGGGTTGTATTCCTCCCTCATTTTATCCGCGGGCTAGGGTTTCCCCTTCACTCATTCGTTCGCGGCATCATGTATTATTACGGGATCGATTTTCATGATCTATCCCCCAATTCCTTCCTCAACATCTCAACATTCATCGTCGTGTGCGAGGCCTTTCTCTGCATCTCGCCACACTTCGACTTATGGCTGAAGATCTTTAATGGGAAGCCCAAGGTAGTGAGCGGCGAGCACGCCGAGTGCGGAGGTGCCATGGTGAGCAAGATGCCCAACGTCACATGGCCGACAGGTACTTTTAGTGATTCCATCAAAGAGTGGCAGCAGTAGTGGTTTTACATCACTGAGCCGCGCGGCACGGAATGGGCCGCTGCTCCCGAATTTCGATCCGGAGCCCCCTGCGCTTACGCCCCGCCCAAGAAGGGCTGAATCGGTCTTCGTCCGATTTAACCGCCGGTGCTCCAGACGCGCGTCAAGGATATGGAAGACAAGAATATCAAACTTGTCAATGTAGTCCATGTGATGTTAGTTCGCCGGATTCTGCCTTGTCAACACAGGGCGTGCAATTTATGGGAATTCAACCCGGCCAAGCACCAGACCCTGCTAGAGCTCTTTGGCTCTTTGCAGAAGGACATTTGGAAGGTTCTCTTTAAGTCCGGCAAATCGTAGCCGGACTCCGCCGAGGACCGCGGGCACCAACTATCCCGCCCTGCAAGTTCGGTAAGTCATTGTATGTTGGCAATTCGTACGTTTTATTCGCATAACTCGAGGGAAGTGCTTGATGTGTTTTCCTCAACTCTCCTAGGGCTGGACGAAGAAGGTGGGCGGATCTACTGTCCAGCCCCACTGCCAGAAGAACTGGCCGGCCCACTTCTGACGAAGATGCTGATCCCAGCGCCTTACAAGGCGCCGAAGAAAAAGGCCGAGAAGAAGGCCAAAAAGACCAGGGACGGCCTCCGTCGACGCGGCACTTCAGACACAATATCCGAAGACTCCGATGCCCGCTCTTCCTCCGGAGAGGTCGAGGAAGAGGAGGAAGACCAATCCCTAGTGCGGGAAGAAAGAAAAGGACGGCCTCCACATCTTTGGAGGCCGAGTCGCCTAAGAAGGGAAAAACTCCCCTTCCGAAGGAGTCCACCGCCGCCACCGACGGCAGCCTAGAGTGGGATCCCAGGGCCCTGCCCCTGGTGAAATCGTGAGTATATGAAATCCAAACACGTTTACGCATCCAGACTCACTACGGCATGACGTTTTAATCATTGAGTCATACTGTTTTGCAGTCCGGCGAGGTCCCGCACCGAGCAATCCTCATCGGAGGATTTACTGGGCTCGGATGTTGTGGACAGCGGGACACCCCTGAGGGGCCCCTCCCCAAAGCACGTGAACGACACCGAGGTATCGTCCCAGAGGGACCCAGGCCAAGGAGGGGGAAAAATATTGTCATGGTGACGCCAGAAGGTCAAACTTCAGGGGCCGGACACACGGGAGAAAAGGCTCCCATGGATGTCGACGGCGGGGGCTATTTTGAATTCGGCCCCCACCAGACGCAATTCCGGGGACCGATACGGCTCCGGGATCAGGAAGACAGCCCCCCTCAGTTGGAGGGGGTGCGCCTGTTCCACCAGCAACCTTTGTCCAACCAGAAGTGCCGAATACTTTATCGGCGGCGCTGAAGAGCGCCTCCATCGTCGACGAAGACCGTGCCCTTATGGGTGCGGTGATTGAGAAGATTTAGTACGCTGAGAGTGGACTGAATGAAGCATGTATCAGCCTTATAATGGGCTTTGAGGTATGCTTTGTGAGGTTTCGAAGAGTGTCATAGTATAGGTAGTAGCCCCTAATACACTGTTCGGTGAAAAAATAGCCGGACAAAGGATAAAAAATGTATGTTCGCAGGAGACTTACTTTATGGCATCTCTCCCTCTTTTTATTTTGCAAGCAGGCGTCTGTGGTGACTGCCGCCTCTCATATTGTGTAAGTCTCCGGACTGAAGCAGAGTCTGGAGAGGGCCGAGGAAGAACTCGACCGAGTGAAGAAACAGTTGGAGGATAACCAAGGTATGCAAAAACCTTATACGCATTAGCGTGCATGAATAAGTTAATATGACAAAAATATTTATATGATATGCTCTAGGGGCGACGGCTGAAATTGAGGCTCTGAAGAAGGCTGTGGCCGAAGCCGAGAAGAAGGCAGCCGTAGAGCGGCTCTTCGTGAGAAGCACGAGGCCAAGGTTATTGAAGCTGAACAAGAGCTTCAAGAGGTTTTAAAGAGATGCGAGACCTTGGAGCAGACTTTAACGGAGAAAGAGTCTGAACTCGCCCAAGCTCACCAAGCCGCACGCGATGCCCGGGGGGAAGCCCAAGGTGCCCTGCAGGAAATACAGGAGGCGAGGAAGATCGCGGCGGGTGAGGCCTTTTCTATGAAAAGCAGGTATTTGAAGGGAGAAAATCATGTTTACTAATTTGAATACGGATTTCGGTATTTGCGGAGCTGCCACGCAGCATATCTGATGCCGCCCAATTCTACCGAGCCGAAGGAAAGAGTACTGCGGAGAAGCTCTTCTGGTCGCAGTATTTGGCGCTGAATTATCCGCTGCCATTTGCCGATCAGCTGAAGAAGCTGATCGAACTGCATGAGGCGGCCAAACTTGCCGTGAAGGATTTAATTATCCGGCTATGGCCCGCCGAGCCGATTCCAAGCAGCTACTTTGGGCTCGTGAAGCGGCTTGTGAGTGCCTGCCCCCACGTAGGAAGTACGGGGGTGTTCGGGATAAACCTGAGCACTCTTTATCCCAGTTTTGGGTCCTTGAAGGAGGTGTTCAGCACAACGAACCGGGCAATCGGACTATAGGGCTTTATCACTCTCACTTAGCCATAGGAGTTTGAAAAAAGGAAGGTAGGCGCAACCCCTAGTGTTCGGAAGACCGCACGAGGGGCTCTATAAGCACATGATCGGAAGAGAAGCCAATCCATCGTATGCTGCATTAGTTATCGCATAATGCGGAAGAAATCCTTAAAGATTTTACAACCTCTCGAACAACTGACCAGCTCTCGCCGTATCATGACAGTTAGTTTTCGGCTTTCTCTACTGAGGTGCTCGTCCGGAAGAACCGGGACACAATCGAAATAGTTCTCCATGTGCCGCCTTAGCCGATATAGCGGAACGTAAGGCAGCAAAACATGGGAGCCGGGCAAACCCAACTATTGGCAGCGAAGGTGTTCGGACTGTATTGCTGTTATTATGGGTACAATGAAGCCCCTGGCATATTAAGGCATGTTGCGGTGTACGGATGCCATTTGACAAAGAGTATCAATAAGAAACAACAGCAGATAAGCGTCATATAAAGCCACATGTTGTAATTGAATAACACGTCAATGCGTACGAATACAAGTAGTGTGATAGAAAAATAAATACGACTTCGGAACCTGCTGAGATCAAGCGGGAGGAGGC
Source organism: Aegilops speltoides (assembly GCA_021437245.1). NCBI lineage: Eukaryota > Viridiplantae > Streptophyta > Magnoliopsida > Poales > Poaceae > Aegilops > Aegilops speltoides. The sequence continues at coordinate 472,460,365 of CM038143.1, read as the reverse complement.
TGTGTGCGGATCCAGAGTGTAACCGGATGGTCACCAAGGGGCATCTCTGAGGATTCCCTTACGCATTCGAGCTGTTTCCATGTCGCCAGTCCTGGCCTACGCAAAAGTGGACCTGCGAAGAAAGTGTAAGAAGATTTTTATGTGCCACGGAGCGGTTAAGCCGCCTTGTGTGTCCTATCCTAGCTATGCCTCCGTTTGCTGCCAGAGTGTTTAAGTTGAGCTCCGGATGAGCCGAGCTATCCTACCGCGAAGTAGTTCGGACTCCCTTGACGGTGTCCGGGAGCTTGGCCGTCGACTCGAGGTTCAATTGAAGGATGCCACTCGATGCTTCTGCCCTTAAGGCGGCGGTATGCTCTTCGGCACAGAGGGGGAGTTCGGCCTTGCCATTAACTGTTATGACGCCGCGCGGACCGGGCATCTTGAGCTTTCGATAGGCATAATGTGGCATCGCGTTGAATCGAGCAAACGCGGTTCGTCCGAGCAGTGCATGATAATTACTGCGGAAAGGGACGATGTTAAAGGTTAACTCTTCGGTACGGCAATTGTTCAGTGATCCGAAGACTACCTCCAGAGTGATGGAGCCTGTACAACGGGCCTCCACACCTGGTATAACACCTTTAAAGGTGGTTTTAGTGGGCTTGACCATCGAGTGATCGATACCCATCTTGCGCACTGTGTCCTGATACAGCAGGTTTAGAATGCTGCCTCCGTCCATCAGGACTCGTGTGGGGTGGAATCCGTCAATTATTGGGTCAAGGACGAGTGCGGTTGAATTGCCCTGCTTGGTATTGGCCGGACGATCCGTACGATCGAAAGTGATCGGCCATAGTTTATATTGTGGGGCGACTGGTTCCGTTAAGTCGACATCCCTAAGAGTGCACGTCCGTTCTCGTTTGGGATGTGGATGGCGTTTACCATATTCACCGTTTTGATTTGCGGGGGAAATTTATTTTGCCCTCCTTTGTTTGGCGATCGAGGCTCCTCATCGTTGTCATCGCTTTGAGACCCTTTCTCCTTGTTTGCGGCACCTGACCTGCCGACTTTTTGAAGACCCAGCATTCTCTATTGGTATGATTGGCTGGTGTTCCGTGGGTGCCATGAATTTGGCATGGACGATCGAGTATGCGGTCCAGACTGGACGGGCCCGAATTGTTCTTTTGGAATGGCTTTTTCCGCTGACCGGACTTAGAGCCACTGAATCCGGCATTGACTGTCGTGTCTTCGGCGTTATTGCCATTTTTGCGATGCTTGTGTTTGTTGCGTCGGGGCTTGCCGTTGCTATCTCTCGCCTCTGATGTGCCAGGATTGCTTGTTGTGTTGTTGCTATGAGCCAACCAGCTATCCTCGCCCGCACAAAAGCGGGTCATGAGTGTCGTGAGGGCTGCCATGTACTTCCGCTTTTCTTGGCCGAGATGTCGAGCAAGCCACTCGTCATGGATATTATGCTTAAATGCCGCTAGGGCTTCGGCATCCGGACAGTCGACGATTTGGTTCTTTTTAGTTAGGAACCGAGTCCAGAATTTCCTGGCTAACTCTCCGGGCTGTTGGGTTATGTGACTTAAATCGTCAGCATCCGGTGGTCGCACATACATGCCCTGGAAGTTATCCAGGAATGCGTCTGCCAGGTTCTCCCAACTTCCGATGGAGTTCGCCGGCAAGCTATTCAGCCAATGCCGAGCAGGTCCCTTAAGTTTTAGTGGGAGGTACTTGATGGCGTGTAGATCATCCCCACGGGCCATGTGAATGTGGAGAAAGAAATCTTCTATCCACACGGGGTCTGTAGTCCCGTCGTAAGGCTCGATATTTACGGGCTTAAACCCTTCTGGGAATTCATGACCCATTACTTCGTCCGTGAAGCATAAGGGGTGTGCGGTGCCTCTACGCCGGGCTACATTACGACGTGGTTCAAATGAGTCTGTTCTGTTGTATTCGGCCCGGTCGGATTTGTTTTTAGTATATTCAGCGTGACAGTCATCGTCACGCGTTGGGGCGCGCCCCTGTGATCCGTAGATCGATCTTGAATGTCCTGCTTTGTTTTCCAATTTGTCTCGCAGGTCATGCGTATAGCCCTGGGCCTTCGTGTTTTTGCTTGTTTGGCGACGGGGTGCAGGCTGGACTTCGGGCTGATACGCCGCTTTGTCTCGGCCACGAGGTGGCCGGTCAGCCGCATCCTGCGCTGGTAGTGTAGGCTTTAATGCCTCCTCCTCGAGTTGTGGTAGCAACCTGCGCTTTGAGTAACTTTTGGTTGGGCGCTCGAGTCCGTATTCCTTGGCTGCCAGGACCTCAGTCCATATATCAGTTAGCAGATCTTGATCAGCTTGAAGCTGCTGCTGCTTTTTCTTCAGGCTTTTTGCAGTGGCTATAAGCCGGTGCTTGAAGCGCTCCTGCTCGACGGGGTCCTCAGGCACGATAAACTCTTCGTCGCCGAGGCTCACCTCGTCTTCGGAGAGAGGCATGTAATTGTCGTCCTCCGAATATCCATCCATTGCGTGCTTACTCAGGGCTAACTTTCCCATCCTCCTGTCTAGCTTGCTCGAGGCTTGGCTGGGCGGGATTGTTTTCTTATTCGGCATCATCTGAAGTGCTATTGTCTCTTGTGCCGGTATCGCCTTTTTTGCTGTGGCGGGGCTTAGAGCGGCGCCGTCGGCGCTTAGATTGCTTCTCGAGGGGATTGTCCTCTGTTGCCTCGTCGCCATTGGTTTCTTTGGGCGTGTCCGCCATATATATATCATATGATGAGGTGGTTGTCCAGTGCCCTGTGGGCGGTGGTTCCTGTTCTTCTCCTGCATCGTTGTCCATACTGTCGATGTCTTTGGGGTCGAAGTCAAGCATGTCGGTTAAGTCATCGACAGTGTCTATTAAGTGGGTGGTGGGTGGGGAACGAATTTCTTTGTCGTCCGCTTCCCACTCAAGCCGTACATAGTTCGGCCAAGGGTCTCCTGACAGGGAGAGAGATTTCAGTGAATTTAGCACGTCACCCAAAGGTGAGTGCTGAAAGATATCAATGGAGGTAAACTCCATGATCAGTGCCCAATCGGAGTTGATAGGGACGGATGCGCGTGGCTCGGAACCTATGACCGGAGACGAGTCCGAGGGTCCGATGACACAGATCTCTTTGGAGGTGAAGTCTGTGTTCGGCTCTAGCACCGATGAGTGTGCAGCCTCCGTGGTGGGGTCTATCCTCCCATCCTCGAATGGCGCGATCTGCTCCAGATCTAAGGCCAGGGCAGGTGCAGGTGCGTTCTCCTGAACACCGTCTGATGGCAGATATAAGTCATGCTCATCGTGACTGTACGGCGCACCTGTCATGGGCTCGAATCCGTCAAAGATCAAGTCTCCGCGGATGTCGGCAGTGTAGTTCAAGCTTCCGAACCTGACCTGATGGCCAGGGGCATAGCTATCGATCTGCTCCGGATGGTCAAGCGAGTTGGTCCGTAGTACGAAGCCACCGAATACCAAGATCTGTCCGGGGGGAAAAACCTTACCCTGGATCGCATCGTTGCAGATGTTTGAAGGAGCCATCAAGCCTTATCGTGGCGGCACAGTGGAACTCTCAATGAAAGTACCAATGTCGGTGTCAAAACCGGCGGATCTCGGGTAGGGGGTCCTGAACTATGCGTCTAAGGCTAATGGTAACAGGAGGCGGGGGACACAATGTTTACCCAGGTTCGGGCCCTCTCGATGGAGGTAATACCCTACTTCCTGCTTGATTGATCTTGATGATATGAGTATAACAAGAGTTGACCTACCACGAGATCGTAGAAGCTAGCCTATGATTATGACTATTGTTGTCCTACGGACTAAACCCTCCGGTTTATATAGACACCAGAGGGGGCTAGGGTTACACAGGGTCGGTTACAGAGAAGGAGATCTACATATCCAAATTGCCAAGCTTGCCTTCCACGCAAAGGAGAGTCCCATCCAGACACGGGACGAAGTCTTCAATCTTCTATCTTCATAGTCCAACAGTCCGGCCAAAGCATATAGTCCGGTTGTCCGAGGTGAAGGAAATATGCCCTAGAGGCAATAATAAAGTTATTATTTATTTCCTTATTTCATGATAAATGTTTATTATTCATGCTCGAATTGTATTAACCGGAAACATAATACATGTGTGAATACATAGACAAACATAGTGTCACTAGTATGCCTCTACTTGACTAGCTCGTTTATCAAAGATGGTTATGTTTCCTAACCATGGACAAAAGAGTTGTCATTTGATTAATGGGATCACATCATTAGGAGAATGATGTGATTGACATGACCCATTCCGTTAGCCTAGCACTTGATCGTTTAGTATATTGCTATTGCTTTCTTCATGACTTATACATGTTCCTGTAACTATGAGATTATGTAACTCCCGTTTATTGGAGGAACACTTTGGGTGCTACCAAACATCACAACGTAACTGGGTGATTATAAAGGAGTACTACAGGTGTCTCCGAAGGTACATGTTGGGTTGGCATATTTCGAGATTAGGTTTTGTCACTCCGATTGTCGGAGAGGTATCTCTGGGCCCTCTCGGTAATGCACATCACTATAAGCCTTGCAAGCAATGTAACTAATGAGTTAGTTACGGAATGATGCATTATGTAACGAGTAAAGAGACTTGCCGGTAACGAGATTGAACTAGGTATTGGATACCGACGATCGAATCTCGGGCAAGTAACATACCGATGACAAAGGGAACAACGTATGTTGTTATGCGGTTTGACCGATAAAGATCTTCGTAGAATATGTGGGAGCCAATATGGGCATCCAGGTCCCGCTATTGGTTATTGACCGAGAATAGTTCTAGGTCATGTCTACATAGTTCTCGAACCCGTAGGGTCCACACGCTAAGGTTTCGATGATGCTTATATTATGAGTTTATGAGTTTTGATGTACCAAGGAGTTCGAGTCCCGGATGAGATCGGGGACATGACGAGGAGTCTCTAAATGGTCGAGACGTAAAGATCGATATATTGGACGACTATATTCAAGTTCGGAAAGGTTCCGAGTGATTCGTATTTTTCGGGGTATCGGGAGTTACGGGAATACGAGGAAGAAGCAATGGGCCTCATGGGCCAAGTGGTGGAAGAGAGGAGGCAGGCGGCCCCCTAGCCCAAACCGATTGGACTAGGGGCCGCCCCCTTCCTCCTTTTCCTCCCTCTCCTTCCTTCTCCTTCTCCTTCCTTCCTTCCCTCTCCTACTTGGACTAGGAAAGAAGGGGAATCCTACCAGTAGGATTCTCCCCCTTAGCGCGCCTCCTCCTTGGCCGCCCCTCCCCTTGCTCCTTTATATACGGGGGCAGGGGGCACCCCATGACACACAAGTTGATCTACGGATCGTTCCTTAGCCGTGTGCGGTGCCCCCCTCCACCATATTCCACCTCGGTCATATCGTCGCGGAGTTTAGGCGAAGCCCTGCGCCGGTAGAACATCATCATCGTCACCATGCCGTCGTGCGGACAGAACTCATCCTCGACGCTTTGCTGGATCGGAGCCCGGGGATCGTCATCGACCTGAACGTGTGCTGAACTCGGAGGTGTCGTATGTTCGGTACTTGGATCGGTCGGATCGTGAAGACGTACGACTACATCAACCGCGTTGTCATAACGCTTCCGTTTACGGTCTACGAGGGTACGTAGACAATACTCTCCCCTCTCGTTGCTATGCCATCACCATGATCTTGCATGTGCGTAGGAATTTTTTTGAAATTACTACGTTCCCCAACAGTGGCATCCGAGCCTGGTTTTATGCGTAGATGCCATATGCACGAGTAGAACACAAGTGAGTTGTGGGCGATACAAGTCATATTGCTTACCAGCATGTCATACTTTGGTTCGGCGGTATTGTAAGATGAAGCAGCCCGGACCGACATTACGCATACGCTTACGCGAGACTGGTTTCACCGTTACGAGCACTCGTGCTTAAAGGTGGCTGGCGGGTGTCTATCTCTCTCACTTTAGCTGAATCGAGTGTGGCTACGCCCGGTCCTTGCGAAGGTTAAAACAGCACTAACTTGACGAACTATCGTTGTGGTTTTGATGCGTAGGTAAGAACGGTTCTTGCTAAACCCGTAGCAGCCACGTAAAATTTGCAACAACAAAGTAGAGGACGTCTAACTTGTTTTTGCAGGGCATGTTGTGATGTGATATGGTCAAGACGTGATGCTATATTTTATTGTATGAGATGATCATGTTTTGTAACCAAAGTTATCGGCAACTGGCAGGAGCCATATGGTTGTCGCTTTATTGTATGAAATGCAAACGCCCTATAATTGCTTCACTTTATCACTAAGCGGTAGCGATAGTCGTAGAAGCAATAGATGGCGTAACGACAACGATGCTACGATGGAGTTCAAGGTGTCGCGCCGGTGACGATGGTGATCATGATGGTGCTTTGAAGATGGAGATCACAAGCACAAGATGATGATGGCCATATCATATCACTTATATTGATTGCATGTGATGTTTATCCTTTATGCATCTTATCTTGCTTTGATTGACGGTAGCATTTTAAGATGATCTCTCACTAATTATCAAGAAGTGTTCTCCCTGGGTATGCACCATTGCGAAAGTTCTTCGTGCTGAGACACCACGTGATGATCGGGTGTGATAGGCTCTACGTTCAAATACAACGGGTGCAAAACAGTTGCACACGTGGAATACTCAAGTTAAACTTGACGAGCCTAGCGTATCTGATATGGCCTCGAACACGGAGACCGAAGGTCGGCGTGAATCATATAGTAGATATGATCAACATAGTGATGTTCACCATTGAAAACTACTCCATCTCACGTGATGATCGGACATGGTTTAGTTGATTTGGATCACGTGATCACTTAGATGACTAGAGAGATGTCTGTCTAAGTGGAAGTTCTTAAGTAATATGATTAATTGAACTTAAATTTATCATGAACTTAGTCCTGGTGGTATTTTGCAAATTATGTTGTAGATCAATAGCTCGCGTTGTTGCTTTCATATGTTTATTTTGATATGTTCCTAGAGAAAATTGTGTTGAAAGATGTTAGTAGCAATAATGCGGATTGGATCCGTGATCTGAGGTTTATCCTCATTGCTGCGTAAGAATTATGTCCTTAATACACCGCTAGGTGACGGACCTATTGCAGAGCGGCGGCGACGTTATGAACGATCGGCTAGCTCAATATGATGACTACTTGATAGTTTAGTGCATCATGCTTAACGGCTTAGAATCGGGACTTCAAAGACATTTTGAACGTCATGGACCATATGAGATGTTCCAGGAATTGAAGTTAATATTTCAAGCAAATACCCGAGTTGAGAGATATGAAGTCTCCAACAAGTTCTATAGCTAAAAGATGGAGGAGAATCGCTCAACTAGTGAGCATGTGCTCAGATTGTCTTGGTACTACAATCGCTTGAATCAAGTGGGAGTTAATCTTCCAAATAAGATAGTGATTGACAGAGTTCTCTAGTCACCATCACCAAGTTAGTAGAACTTTGTGATGAACTATAGTATGCAAGGGATGACAAAAATGATTCCCGAGCTCTTCGTGATATTGATATCGACAAAGGTAGAAATCAAGAAAGAGCATCAAGTGTTGATGGTTGACAAGATCACTGGTTTCAAGAAAAGGGCAAAAAGAAAGAAAGGGAAACTTCAAGTAGAATGGCAAACAAGTTGTCACTCCCACGAAGAAGCCCAAAGCTGGACCAAAGCCTGAAACTGAGTGCTTACATTGCAAAGGAAATGGTCACTGGAAGCGGAAATGCCCTGAATATTTGGTGGATAAGAAGGATGGCAAAGTGAACAAGGGTATATTTGATATACAGGTTATTGATGTGTGCCTTACTAGTGTTTATAGTAACCCCTGAGTATTTGATACTTGTTCGGTTGCTAAGATTAGTAACTCGAAAAAGGAGTTACAGAACAAACAGAGACTAGTTGAAGGGGAAGTGACGATGAGTGTTGGAAGTAGTTCCAAGATTGATATGATCATCATCGCACACTCCCTATACTTTCGGGATTAGTGTTAAACCTAAATAAATGTTATTTGGCGTTTGCGTTGAGCGTGAATATGATGTGATCATGTTTATTGCAATACGGTTATTCATTTAAAGTCAGAGAATAATTGTTGTTCTGTTTACATGAATAAAACCTTCAATGGTCATACACCCAATGAAAATAGTTTGTTGGATCTCGATCGTAGTGATACACATATTCATAAAATTGATGCCAAAAGATGCAAAGTTAATAATGATAGTGCAACTTATTTGTGGCACTGCCGTTTGGGTCATATCGGTGTAAAGCGCATGAAGAAACTCCATAAAGATGGATTTTCGGAATCACTTGGTTATGAATCATTTGATGCTTGCGAACCGTGCCTTTTGGGCAAGATGACTAAAACTCCGTTCTCCAGAACAGTGGAACAAGCTACTAACTTATTGGAAATAATACATACTGATGTATGCGATCCAATGAGTGTTGATGCTCGTGGCAAGTATCGTTATTTTCTGACCTTCACAAGATGATTTGAGCAGATATGGGTATATCTTCTTGATGAAACATAAGTCTGAAATAGTTGAAAGGTTCAAAGAATTTCAGAGTGAAGTGGAAAAATCATCGTAACAAGAAAATAAATTTTCTGCGATCTGATCGCGAAGACGAATATTTGAGTTACGAGTTTGGTCTTCAATTAAAACAATGTGGAATAGTTTCACAGCTCACGCCACCTGGAACACCACAACGTTATGGTGTGTCCGAATGTCGTAACCGCACTTTATTGGATATGGTGCGATCTATGATGTCTCTTATTGATTTACCATTGTCGTTTTGGGGTTATGCATTAGAGACAGCTGCATTCACGTTAAAAGGGCACCATCTAAATCCGTTGAGACGACACCATATGAACTGTGGTTTAGCAAGAAACCCAAGTTGTCGTTTCTTAAAGTTTGGGGCTACGATGCTTATGTGAAAAAGTTTCATCCTGATAAGCTCAAACCCAAATCAGAGAAGTGCGTCTTCGTATAATACCCAAAGGAAACTGTTGGATACACCTTCTATCACAGATCCAAAGGCAAGATATTCGTTGCTAAAAATGGATCCTTTCTAGAGAAGGAGTTTCTCTCGAAAGAAGTGAGTGGGAGGAAAGTAGAACTTGATGAGGTAACTGTACCTTCTCCCGAATTGGAAAATAGTTCATCACTGAAATCAGTTCGAGTGATTCCTATACCAATTAGTGAGGAAGCTAATGATGATGATCATGAAACTTCAGATCAAGTTACTACAGAACCTCGTAGGTCTTCCAGAGTACGGTCCGCACCAGAGTGGTATGGTAATCCTGTTCTGAAAGTCATGTTACTAGACCATGATAAACCTACGAACTATGAGGAAGCGATGATGAGCCCAGATTCCGCAAAATGGCTGGAGGCCATGAAATTTGACATAGGATCCATGTATGAGAACAAAGTGTGGACTTTGGTGGACTTGCCCGATGATCGGCAAGCCATAGAATATAAATGGATCTTCAAGAGGAAGACGGACGTTGATAGTAGTGTTACTATCTACAAAGCTCGACTTGTCGCAAAAAGGTTTTCCGACAAGTTCAAGATGTTGAATACAATGAGATTTTCTCACTCGTATCGATGCTTAAGTCTGTCCGAATCATATTAGCAATTGCCACATTTTATGAAATCTAGCAAATGGATGTCAAAACTGCATTCCTTAATGGATTTATTAAAGGAGAGTTGTATATGATGCAACCAGAAGGTTTTGTCAATCCTAAAGATGCTAACAAAGTGTGCAAGCTCCAGCAATCCATCAATGGACTGGTGCAAGCATCTCGGAGTTGGAATATACGCTTTGATGAGTTGATCAAAGCATATGGTTTTATACAGACTTTTGGAAAGGCGTGTATTTACAAGAAAGTGAGTGGGAGCACTACAGCATTTCTGATAAGTATATGTGAATGACATATTGTTGATCGGAAATAATGTAGAATTATTCTGCAAAGCATAAAGGAGTGTTTGACAGGAGTTTTTCAATGAAAGACCTCGGTGAAGCTGCTTACACATTAAGCGTCAAGATCTATATAGATAGATCAAGACGCTTGATAAGATTTTTCAATGAGTACATACCTTGATAAATTTTTGAAATAGTTCAAAATAAAACAGTCAAAGAAGGAGTTCTTGCCTGTGATGCAAAGGTGTGAAGTTGAGTAAGACTCAAGACCCGACCATGGCAGAAAATAGAAAGAGAATGAAAAATCATTCCCTATGCCTCAGTCATAGGTTCTATAAATTATGCTATGCTATGTACCAGACCTATTGTATACCTTGCTCTTAATTTGAAAGGGAGTACAATAGTGATCTAGGAGTAGATCACTGGACATTGGTCAAGAATATCCTTAGTGAGGACTAAGGAAATATTTCTCAATTATGGAGGTGATAAAAGAGCCCGTCGTAAAGAGTTACATCGGTGCAAGCTTTCACACCGATCCAGATGACTCTAAGTCTCAATCTGGATACATACTGAAAGTGGGAGCAATTAGCTAGAGTAGCTCCGTGCAGAGCATTGTAGACATAGAATATTTGCAAAATACATGCGGCTCTGAATGAGACAGAACCGTTGACTAAGCTTCTCTAATGAGCAAAACATGATCACACCTTAGTACTCTTTGGGTGTTAATCACATAGTGATGTGAACTAGATTATTGACTCTAGTAAACCCTTTGGGTGTTGGTCACATGATGATGTGAACTATGAGTGTTAATCATATACAAATATGAATATTGATGTTAAATCACATGGTGATGTGAACTAGATTATTGACTCTAGTGCAAGTGGGAGACTGAAGGAAATATGCCCTAGAGGCAATAATAAAGTTATTATTTATTTCCTTATTTCATGATAAATGTTTATTATTCATGCTCGAATTGTATTAACCGGAAACATAATACATGTGTGAATACATAGACAAACATAGTGTCACTAGTATGCCGCTACTTGACTAGCTCGTTTATCAAAGATGGTTATGTTTCCTAACCATGGACAAAAGAGTTGTCATTTGATTAATGGGATCACATCATTAGGAGAATGATGTGATTGACATGACCCATTCTGTTAGCCTAGCACTTGATCGTTTAGTATATTGCTATTGCTTTCTTCATGACTTATACATGTTCCTGTAACTATGAGATTATGCAACTCCGTTTATGGAGGAACACTTTGGTGCTACCAAACGTCACAACGTAATCGGGTGATTATAAAGGAGTACTACAGGTGTCTCGAAGGTACATGTTGGGTTGGCGATTTGAGATAAGGTTTTGTCACTCCGATTGTTGGAGAGGTATCTCGGGCCCTCTCGGTAATGCACATCACTATAAGCCTTGCAAGCAATGTAACTAATGAGTTAGTTACGGAATGATGCATTACATAACGAGTAAAGAGACTTGCCGGTAACGAGATTGAACTAGGTATTGGATACCGACGATCGAATCTCGGGCAAGTAACATAGCGATGACAAAGGGAACAACATATGTTGTTATGCGGTTTGACCGATAAAGATCTTCGTAGAATATGTGGGAGCCAATATGGGCATCCAGGTCCCGCTATTGGTTATTGACCGAGAATAGTTCTAGGTCATGTCTACATAGTTCTCGAACCCGTAGGGTCCGCATGCTTGCAAGTGATCATTACTGTGTAATCTAGATTATTGACTCTAGTGCAAGTGAGAAATTGAAGGAAATATGCCCTAGATGCAATAATAAAGTTATTATTTATTTCCTCATATCATGATAAATGTTTATTATTCATGCTAGAATTGTATTAACCGGAAACATAATACATGAGTGAATGCATAGACAAACATAGTGTCACTAGTATGCCTCTACTTGACTAGCTCATTGAACAAAGATGGTTGAGTTTCCTAACCATAGATATGAGTTGTCATTTGATCAATGGGATCACATCATTAGAAGAATGATGTGATTGACTTGATCCATTCTGTTAGCTTAGCACCTGATCGTTTAGTATGTTGCTATTGCTTTCTTCATGACTTATACATGTTCCTATGACTATGAGATTATGTAACTCCCGCTTACCGGAGGAACACTTTGTGTGCTACCAAACATCACAACATAACTGGGTGATTATAAAGGTGCTCTACAGGTGTCTCTTAAGGTACTTGTTGAGTTGACGTATTTCGAGATTAGGATTTGTCACTCCGATTGTCGGAGAGGTATCTCTGGGCCCTCTCGGTAATGCACATCACTATAAGCCTTGCAAGCAATGTAACTAATGAGTTAGTTGCGGGATGATGCATTACGTAACGAGTAAAGAGACTTGCCGGTAACGAGATTGAACTAGGTATTGAGATATCGACGATCGAATCTCGGGCAAGTAACATACCGATGACAATGAGAATAACGTATGTTGTTATGCGGTTTGACCGATAAAGATCTTCGTAGAATATGTGGGAGCCAATATGAGCATCCAGGTTCCGCTATTGGTTATTGACCGGAGACGTGTCTTGGTCCTGTCTACATAGTTCTCGAACCCGTAGGGTCCGCACGCTTAAAGTTTGGTGACGAACGGTATTATGAGTTTTTGTGTTTTGATGTACCGAAGGTAGTTCGGAGTCCCGGATATGATCACGAACATGACGAGGAGTCTCGAAATGGTCGAGACGTGGAAATCGATATATTGAATGACTATGTCCGGACATCGGAATAGTTTCGGAAGGTTTCGGACATATACCGGAGTACCGGGGGGTTACCGGAACCCCCCCCCCCCCTGGGAGGTTTATTGGGCCTCATGGGCCCTAGTGGAGAAGAGGAGGGGCGGCTACGGCAGGCACGCGCCCCCTCCCCCTCTAGTCCGAATAGGACAAGGAGGGGGCGGTGTCCCCCTTTCCTTCCTCTCTCTCTCTCCCTTCCTTCCCCTCCCTTGGCGCGCCCTCCTCTCCGCCGGCTGCCTCCCCCCTTGCTCCTTTATATACGGGGGCAGGAGGGCACCTCTAGACACAACAATTAATCATTGGTCTCTTAGCCTTGTGCGGTGCCCCCTCCACTATATTCCACCTCGGTAATATCATAGCGGTGCTTAGGCGAAGCCCTGCGTTGGTAGCATCATCGACATCGTCATCACGCCGTCGTGCTGACGAAACTCTCCCGCAAAGCTCTGCTGGATCGGAGTTCGTGGGACGTCATCGAGCTGAACGTGTGCTGAACTCGAAGGTGTCGTACGTTGGTACTTGATCGGTCGGATCGTGAAGACGTACGACTACATCAAACCGCATTGTGCTAACGCTTCCACTTTCGGTCTACGAGGGTACGTGGACAACACTCTCCCCGCTCGTTGCTATGCATCACCATGATCTTGCGTGTGCGTAGGAAATTTTTTGAAATTACTACGTTTTCCAACAGGGGGCACGTGCCCTCTATCCATGTTGATTTTGTGTCCTGCAAAACATTTTTTGTAATTTATTTAAGTATGTAGATATATTGGGAGGCCGCAGCATGGCAGGAGGCCACGACCGAAGGTGGGCCGATGAAGTTCCACCTCGCCGGCTGGTTTAGTACCAGCGTGATCCACCCTATTTGGTTTGGATTCATTCCCTATAAGGTTAAGGCCAAGTGTAAACTTTCGTTCAACCCGCCGCCCGGCAGGATGTTGATGCGCCACTCAAACTCAACATGCACGTAGTATGCAGGGACATAAACCTGCTGGAACCGACGATGTTGTAGTACACTCATTATTTCACCATGGAGCAGTTCTTATTAATTAAGCTCATTAGAATTATAACAAGCACATAGAAATAGCTATAAGCAGATCAAGTTGTAAATAGTCATGCAAAAACTCAGCGCAACTTTATGATGATTAATTTAACACACTGACTGATAAAGAATTGATTTGAGTAACAACCTTATTGTTCAGGAATAAATAACTCTGTGACTGGGACATCATTACACGCCTACATGAGGCATGGTCATTATTTCCCTAGGATACGATGTTGGAAGACATACTCCCTCCGTTATGGGACGGAGGGAGTACAAAATAATCCTAAAAGTTTGGAGTAAAAATGAATCACATGGAAGGAGTAATAGGGACGTATTAAGCTAAGTTATCACCGACCCAGTGGCCACAAACTCTTGAATAGCAACCATTGGTCTCCCCTTCAACATGGAAGCCACTTTTTCATTGGTGTCCAAAGATGTTTGTAATGCAAGTCAGACGAAGAGATGGTATTCTTCCATGTCATCAATTATTTTGAATAAATTCTCATTCGGGTGATTAACAAATAAAGATAAAAACTTCAAGACTTTACATGAAACATTAGAACCAATGAATGTAAAAGATACCTCACTAGCACAAAAACGACCAACATCGTTGATGCAATACAGGATATTGGCTGAATATTTGGATAGACACCTCTGTGATTCTTTTGCTATTTCATCGGATTCTTTTTTCTGGTAGTTAGACTTATTCTGTAATGTAGTTATTAATGCGTAATGCACAAACAAAAATTAATAGTCCTCGGAAATAAATCTTTTTTTTGGAAACAAGACAAAAGATTTTCCATTTTCATTGAATAAGGAGTTTTAGGGGTCTCACCCAAAAGCCAAATACAACATATCACTCTCGCGGCGTGATATTAAGTGAACATGAGATAGCTTCTCTCATAGGTTGACAAACTCATAAAGATAGTCGACCGTGTTGCCCTGAGAGGTCTTCGAGATAAAATCTTGAGCCACTGAACTTCGGTAACATACTTAAATAGTAGAGCAGGGACTAAGATGTGAGACCTCGGAATGCAAAAGTCCCAACTCTTCACTGAAATCCTTGAAACAAATTGTTCTGGGGTCATAGTATGTTTGCAGTTCTTTTTTCTAGATCAACAAGGACCCAAGGCTTTTTTGTAGATCATATATTGAAGACTAGCCCATGTGGCTTTTAAATTAAAAGAGAACAACTGTGAGCACCCCTGCAGAGCACAAGGATCAAATGCGGGTGGGCTAGGGGCCATGACCATACACGCATTTAGCCAACTGTTCGATGCCCAGTTATATATGTTTGCAGTTCAATGGACAAAAATAGAATGTTGCGGTGATCACAACTAGATATTGTGCAAATACCAAATTTGTATAACCAGAAAATTTGGAACTACCTTAGCATTTAGAAGCTTTTCTAGTTCAGTGAACTGAAATCCAGATCAGAAGAGACACCTAAAGATGACAAAGAAAAAACAAAATCATTAGAGAAGATTTATGGGGTGTAGAAGCAAATCAAACCTACGGTAGATACTACAACACAAGGGAACTTCAGAAATATTGATAGTCCATGGCAGATATACAACTGAAGATTATGCCCTTCAAGAGTTACTTATCTGGGTTAACGTTTCTTTCACTTGGCAATCATAGTTCACCTTAAGAATTTAGCTCATGACCTATATGCTATTGTTAATAAAAATGTGACAGTGAACTTTAAATTTATATTATTTTTCAACAACCTTAACACTTTTGATCATAGCCTACGATCAAGTTTATCCATGCCACTGTATTTACTGTTTTAGCATTCACTTGTTTACCTTAAATTATGTGTCTGACACAAAGTTTCATCAGTTTATTTAATATATCTGACATGTAAGTAGAAACAATTCAAAGCATATAGTGTTGTATGCAATGTAACAAAACAAAAAAGAATGTTATGTATTTGTGAATGCTTGCCTTTTCTTATAACAGGCCATCAGTGAAGCTAAAGCCATTGGAGATCAGTTTTATTCGAATATTGACATTTGGACATGACACAAGGAAATTTGGCTGAAGATATTCGAGTCTCAGCACGTGTTATGATACTAACCAGAGAGCATTAGGGAAAACTTTCTTACAGGCGGATAACTAACTTTGTTGTAGTTCAGGTCCAAATAACAACACATACCAAAGAGATCCTCAAAGTTCTTTTCCTCTTGTGCAACATCATTCAACCGATGTAATCTAAAGCATCATACTCCCTCCACACATAAAAAGTGACATTTGGGAAATGTCACAAGTCTTTGACCATCAATATCGTTTCAAATATTCAACTTAAAATCATATGCCTGAATAAGCCTTGAGAAGTGTTCTTTTTAGCATTCTAGTATTATAATTTTGTATTTTTTGTTGTTTATATGTGTATGTTGCAATGGAACAAGTGATCAAAAATATACTTAAAGACCACATACGAAAATGTCACTTCTTCATGTGGCAGAGGGAATGCCGTCCACCAGTAGATGCAGCATTGTTGTACAGAATTTATTGATGGTAATGTGGGCAACTTGTCATACAGTAGATATAAGCAATGTGACATTCTACAAGAGCACATAATTAGAGGGGTTTTCAGATTTGTAACTTGTCATAACTTCCATCTGCAAGCAATAGTATCGCAAATAAGGGTATCATTTGATCTGCTTGTCAAGAAATTCAACGATTTTCTGGCAATCGCATGGAGCAAGAAAAGTCCTGCTAGCAACGAAAAACATTTCCACTCAAATAAACAAACCAAACCAGGTATGGACGCATGGTAAAAACGAGAGCAATCTACAACAGTGACAATTGCGGTTCAAATCGCCATCGCCACACAAACTTCTTTCCTATTACTAGTAAGAATAGCATAACAGCTTGGCGTAAATCCTATATATAAAAATCCTTGGCGCACACGCCTTCAATACAGGAACAGAACTAGTCAGAGTCTGAGTTGCCAGTATCTGATTGTCGAACGCTTCGCTTGCTGGCAGCAGCTTGCTTGGAAGGATTTGCAGGCCCCTCTCCGTCGAGGAAGATCACTTGAGCTTTCGCAATGCGTTCCTCCAGATCTTCAGTGCTGAAGTCATCTTTACCACCCAGCTCATCAAATCCAACCTGGTAGTAGCAGAAATAATAGTTACACACACGCCTGATGACATTTTTTGGTTTTTCACACAGCTGAAGAACAAACTGTTAAGAGCAGTCTTACCACATAATCCTCAACCTTGGCATTCTTCACTAGGGCAAGAGTTGGGAGCACAACAACCCTTAGTTTTTCAGTCAGAAAGGGAGCCTTTTCAGCATGGACTTTGATAAACCGTGTTTCTACATGCTGTTTAGCAAGAATCGACATGTGTTTGTCCATAACCTGCACCCCAATAAAGGAGAGATGTAAGAAAATACTTTTGGACAATGCAAGTTTCAGCTAAATAACACTGCTATCATCAGCGCCACATGACAAAAACAACATAAAGGCACTAAATAGGAACAAATACTTGCAGCACCGTCACAGCGTTCTACTGAGTCACAATGGCACACTTACATGTGCATTCAAGAAGAAGAAACAATGGTTCAAGCTTATGTTAAAGAATTGACATGAACCAAAATTATCAAACAATCTACATGACAACGTCTCACATATATTTTTCTTTCAAAAATTCTCGAAATTTAATCCAACCTTCCTTGCCATATCCTTGATCTCTAGTGTTCAAACCAGCCACTTGTTTTGTTCAAAATTCTTGAACTATAAAATTATAAAACAGAAACCAACAAAACTGAACTTTGTCCAAACCCTATTCTAAAAAATCGTAAAAAAATCTAAAAATTCACCAAGCTGTATCTTGGCATCTCCAGCACTCTTCATGCTGCGAGATGATCAAGTTCAGTTCAACTTTCCAGAATAGCATCCCAACAATAGCTTCAGCTTCTAGAAGGAAAATTCCTCAAGGACTCAAATAATTCTGAGATGAAGTCAGAGGTGAGTTTTGACCTCTAAACACATGCAGAAGTGGACACGCTCTGGATATGCACAAAGCCAAGAGTGAATCATTGCAAATCCCTCCCTAATCCCCCTGAATCTCTCTGCTGTTACTGATCCATTGAAATTTTAAAGCAATTATCAATTGGCCACCCCCAAAATATATTACTCAGCTCGTAAGTTTTTTAAGCCTCCGTGGTTAACATAGGAGATTCATCCAGAATGCAAACCTCTTTTCACAGTCCTGAAAAGGGCAATTTTCAACAGCAAGATGCATTCAACACTCAAACATAAAATGACTCAAGCACATGTGTTAGCCCAGCCTGACTTTACAAAACAATTTATAGTAGATGCAGAGACATGTGCTTATGGTATTCGTGCAGTCCTCATGCACGGTGGCAGGCCTATCTCTTTTCTCAGCAAAACAATTTTTCCTAGGCATCTGCTCTCTCCACTTGTGATAAAGAGGCAATGGCCATCATTGAAGCATTAACAAAAATGGAAACACTATTTTGCTACTTCCTTGATCACCAGAACAGTTCAACAGAGTCACAAGTCCAAGAGCAGAAACTGAGAGAGGGCATTCTACACAAGCTATTGGTCAAATTACTGGGCTATAATTATACCATTAAATATAAACAAGGCAACAAAACAGAGTAGCCGGTGCTCTCTCTAGAGTTCAGCACAAATTGCACTCTATTTGCTAGTACTGCAAAAGCAGCTTGGGTTGCTGAAGTGGTTGCTAGCTACAACCAGGACCAGAGATGCAAAGATCTGATCACCCAGCTGACGACTAGCCTGGACTCCCTTCCCAATTATAATTTCAAGCAAGGAGTGATCCAATATAAAAACAGAGTCATTGTAGGTTCACACAATGCCCTCAGAAACAAATTAATCTCTGCACTACATAATTCAGAGTTTTTTTTCCGAAAGAACGCAAAAGACCTTTGCGTTTCTTTTCATTGAAAAGGTAGAAGTTCAGTTACAATCCTCCGAAGAGGTGCGGTACATAATTCAGAGTTGGGTAGGAGTTCAGGCCGTAGAGCTACATATAAAAGGATTAAGCTCCTTTTCCATTGGTCCGGTATGAAACAAGACATTCTTGACTTCGTCAAGCAATGCCACGCTTGTCAAATCAATAAACCCGAGCATACTTAGTACCCTGGACTACTACAACCTCTCCATGTTCCAGACTTTGCTTCCTACCATATTAGTATGAACTTTGTTGAGGGTTTGCTTGGTACCATATTAGTATGGACTTTGTTGAGCGTTAGTAATGTCTTTCAACTCTCTCCTTAGTTCTTGTGCCAAATCCAAAACGGCATCTAAATCTAAATGTGAATAGAAGTAGTACGTAATGGCACTTGCAGGTCCACCTAACAGATAATTCATCCAACAAGTATGGCCTTCACCTCTAGGGCAGCAGCCCTCCGCATTTTCGCAAACACAAGGATGTTGGACTCCATAAATAATAATCGGACACCAAGCATTTGTGAGTGCGCCGGCCAAACAATTATTTAAGTTTCATTTAACTCATAAATGGAAGGAGTGAGAAGTGCTAAGTTGGGGTGTCAAAAAATATATAATGGGGAACTAAAGAGCATGACTTGTGCAGTACAAATGGAGCAGCCGACATACATACTGCAGATCCCACAGCAATTTCAGGGGTTGGGTAAAGAACCAGGTCGAAGCAAAAGCATTAACCCAGCTCAAGATATCCTGATCTACGAAAGGCACAGCATTATCATTGCCAATCGAAGATGATTTACCACGAGATCCACATCTAAACAATCCGATCTGAACTTCTTTTTTCCCATGGAATGGAATGAAAAGAAGGAAGCCAAAGAAAGGAGCGCACCTTGCAGGGCCAGTTGTCGCGGTAGAAGTGGCACACCATGCGCTCGCTGGCCTTGGCGGCGGAGAAGAACTCCTTCTCGGGGACCTCCGTGTACTCGCCGTGCCCCAGGGCGCGCCACTTGGCCCGGCGCTCGGCCGCGCGGCGCATCTGCAGCATCCGGCGCTCGCGGAGCGCCTCGATGTCGTCCGGGTCGAGCCGCTCGAGCGCGGCGATCTGCTCGTCGAGCTTGTCCTCGACCGCCTTCGCGGCCGACAGGACCTGCTTCTCCAAGATCTGCGATCGTTGGGGCACGCCGGGTCAGAGAAAAGGAGATGGGGAAGCGGGCGGAGTGCGACAGGCCGGAGATCGTTTACCTGGCCGATGACGCCGTCCATGGCGGCAGCGGCGGGAGGATGGAGACGGAGACGGCGATCGGGGAGAGGGGAAAGAGGGGCGGCGTGGAGTGAAGAGGGAAATCTGGGTGGAGTTTTGCTGCGGCAGTTCGGCTCCGGGCCCTTTGTCGGCTACTTGAATCTCCAGAAATTTTTTTTTTTTATTATGAGTATATTTTTTTTTTTTGCGAGAAAATTTCCGATCTATTCATCTTCAATCACAAGATCTGGCGAATACCGTAAATAATAGAAATCACATCCAGATCCGTAGACCACCTAACGACAACTACCAAAGACTTTGAAGCGGCCGGCGCGCCACCATCATCGCCCTCCATCACCGGAGTCGGGCACAACTTGTTGTAGTAGACAGACGGAAGTCGTCGTGCTAAGGCCCCAGTGGGACCAGCGCACTGCAATAAAGAACCGCCGCAGATGAAGAATAACGAGATCGAAAAAATCCAATCCAAGACACACGAACGTAGATTTAACAACGACGAGATCCGAAAGCAAATCCACCAAAGATAGATCCATGGAGACACACCTCCACACGCCCACCAACGATGCTAGACGATCGCCGGAACGGGGGCTAGGCGGGGAGACCTTTATTCCATCTTCAGGGAGCCGCCGCCGTCTCGTCTTCTTAATAGTACAAGATTATGTCAATGACACCCAGCCTTTACAATGACACGATATAAATATCAAGATCAAGTCGAGACATACAAAGTGTACATAACCAGTCATAAAAATAATAATAAGAAAAGGCCGACAAAGCCAACAATTTGCCATAAACTGACAACAACAACGCACGAGCTAGGGAAAAGGTTATATATGTAAACAAAGGGGCCAAACCCATTGCAGGTTAAATCTTGAGTTTTCTACCTAGAGAGCACTAGTAAGGGTGGAATTCAAGTCCAGCCAAGGCTTGACTCGTTAGAGCTAGTTAAGATAACGAAATAGGTTAGTTTGACTTGTTAACATAACGAGCTCAGATTCAAACTTTGCTGGATTTGTGTAACTCGTAGGCCAGCTTGTTTAACTCGTCAACCTCGCTATAGACCGGAATAACAAAATACATACATTATGTATGCAATTAATCTACAAAATATATTCGTAGATACATACATTTCTTCCCATATCGCAACAATCAACAATTTTACACTGAAAGAACACTTGGTACACTTCATAAATGATAACAATCAACAACAGTATTAGTACTTATCTTGTGTCCCTTTTAATTAACAAGCTTAATGAAGTGAGCGAATAACTCGCTAGCTCGGCTCGTTAAACTTGTTCTATTAACGAGCTCAGATCAAAACTCGACTCGGCTCATGTCGGCGTTCTGAGAACGGGGGTCCCCGGACTTGCTTGCCTGTGGCCTGCGGTGTGGCTCAAGTGAGGGCCCAGCTCAGCCCAGCTTCATCAACTCGAGCTCAATACCCTCGCGAGGGGCCAAGCCTCGCGGGGCGGACGACAGGAAGCTTCCTCACGAGCAGCCTCATAAGGCAAGCTCGCGAGGAGGCGGAGAGATCAAGGCAAGGGCACCTCGCGAGGAGCCCGTGACGCAAGCCATGACGATCGAGGCCAGGCGGGCGCCCGGCTCACCAAGAAGTCCTTGTTTCCCCTTCGGTGCAAAGGGGGCAAGCACAGGCCAAGGCATCAGGCAAAGGTTACCGTTTCGGTGCAACAAGACCAAGACCAGCAGAACGGCAGGATGGAGGTCATCATGAAGCCTAGGACGGCGTCATCGTCAGAGTCTTTGGCAGCCGCAGACCAACTTTAGTCAGGATAAGTGTATCAGATGTTCCCCTTCAAAATGGCCAATTGTTGGCGCCCTTCCCGTTCATTATTTGGGGAGAGGCCCAGGGCCTCGCTCTATAAATAGGACTAGCTACCACAAGGTAGAGGCATCTAGAGATCGACTAGAGAGAGAGAGAGAGAAGCGACTGAACTCACCCAAGCAGTTCATCGCACCAGCTCAAGAATAGCCCCTCGCGAGGCTGTTCTCCCTTTGTACTGTTCATCATCAGCCCTTGAGGCAATCCACCACACCACACACTAGAGTAGGGTATTACACCACGACGGTGACCTAAACCAGTATAAATCTCGTGTCCTCTGTGTGTTCATCTTTCTTGCCTAGATCTTTGCGAGACTTCGAGACGTGAGCTGGTAGGGGAGAGATCTTCATGCGCACCCCAGTGTTCGAACCTCAAGGGTCTGCCAGAACCCGAAATCCGACATTCGGCGCGCCAGGTAGGGGTGCGCCGGAATCTTGTCTTCCGCTAGCCA
The DNA here is from genome assembly GCA_021437245.1 of Aegilops speltoides. Taxonomy (NCBI): domain Eukaryota; kingdom Viridiplantae; phylum Streptophyta; class Magnoliopsida; order Poales; family Poaceae; genus Aegilops; species Aegilops speltoides. The sequence continues at coordinate 472,438,128 of CM038143.1, read as the reverse complement.
CGCGTTTCGTCGCCTCGCCGTTCAGATGTCAAGCGACCCGACAGCCAACACCGACCGCTGGCGGCGTGGCCCGCTCACGTCGTGCCGCCAGCCCAGGGAACCTCAACCTTGCGCCTTAGGCAGCTCGGCTCCATGAGGCGCCAAGGGCGCGGGCGACGCCGCTAAACGCCGCCGCCCTCACACATGGCAAAAAAGTGCGGTCGGCAAGAAGAGCTTGAACCATGCCGCGGCCACAGCACCGCACACCCGACGGGAGTAGGCGAACACTACAAGAAATATGTCAACTTGTGACCCTCACTATTGGTCGCTGAAAGGTCATAGTTTTTCATTTGCGACCTTTTTGTGACCAAAAATGAAGGTCAAAAGTCGAGGGTCATTAATCGACTATAGCGACCTTCTCTGTGAGAAGGTCGTAGACGTTTACGACTAAAACAGAAGGTCGTTGAACCCATGACCTTTTGTTTTGGTCACTAGCTGTCTACCCAGGCCACGTCGGATCCGATGTGGCAATCTGACGTGGCAAAATTACGACCAATTCAAAAGGTCAAAAATTAGAATTGGCCCGGTCCAATTGGGTGTTTATATGGGCCGAGCCCATTAATTTTTATTTTTCTAGCAATTTGTGTCAACTACATGGGCCGAGACCAAGAATTTGGCCTTTTTATTTTCTAGGACACGGCCTTCTATAGTTCATTTCTTTTTTGGGCCTCAAACTTTTTACAGTCCATTTCAATTTTGGGCCTCCATAACAAAATTGTTCCAGCGATAATGAAATAGAGGGAATTCAAACAAGCATGTATCTTAAACAGCCATGGGTGACAATTTTATTTCTTTCAACACAAAAAGATTCCTTAAACAGCCACGTGTACAACAGTAGGTACATTCAAGTACATTCAAGCACGTGAAGTACTACCAAGGAGCTAAAACACGTACTAATAGCAAACATGTACATTCAAGCATCAACGTAGCTACCAAGTAGCAACAATTACCGAAAGAACCAACAAAGAGTCCATTTCTACCAAAGAAGAAGAAGCAGCTACCATTTCTACCATTGCTACCACCACCAGTGCAACCATCCATCACCACCAACAAGGCGACATTTCGAGACGCCCTCCCTTGTCAGTTGTTGCTTGGCATCTTTGCATCACAAGTCCCCTACACACACAAAATTCAGATGTTCATCCGTAGCGATGAAGTGGGTACTCTAACATTCATCGTGGTAATGCCGGAAGGAACCAATCAATCGGAAGCATCCAACCGATCGGAATATGGAGCGACAGGGACAGAGGGAGCGGAGTGGACCAGCAGAGCATCCCGGTCGTCGCCATGACTTGAGAAGCAACATCTCAAAGTTGATAACTGATCCTGCGCAATGAGCAAAGAATAAATGATCCAGCATTCTGAAAATGCAAAAGCAGATCCGATCGACAACGATACAACATATAGTATTGGCAACATTAACTACTCCAAATCAACAAAGAATTACATCATATCGATCAACTACTACAAAGCAGATCGACAAAGAACTACAGAATATCCGGAGTTAAAGATTTAGCATGTAGTGAACATGGAATCTTTCACATACACAACAACTCTAAAAATAGATCAACTACTACAGCAAATCAGATCAACTACTACAGCAGATCAGATCAACTACTAGATATATAAACAACATTTAACTGTATAAACAAAGAGATAATTTAGTAGATAATTTAATCGCATACATGACATCAAAGGGATGCAAACTAAATAATTTAGTAGTCTTCTACAACACAGAACAGTAGGCACTCTAACTTGCAGCACCAAATTAGTAGCTAGATGACCACCAACAACACAAACCAGCTCGAACAAATCAACAGTCAGTCAGTCAGTTAGGTGTAAGCTACCCATGTGTACAGAAACAAGAACATATGGATCAATATGCATTAGCAGCAATAGAAATTGACCCTAGCTAATCCGGTTGTAGCTCATCCATGGCAGGGAACCACATCACATGTCACTCAAGGGAAATATTAGAACAGATGAGTAGTACAAGCTATCAATGATTTTCCACTTTAGAACAGGGCACATGCATCAATTTTTATAGTCAGGAACAAAGAAGACAATGATTTTCCACTTTAGTACAGTTATGGTTATCTCAAAGAATTTGTGTCTCATAAACATGCATGGAATTTCTATCTCAAAGAAGTATACATATTTATCTTGTTTAATTAGGCCAACAAAGACAAAACAACCATGCAGAAATGTCGAGGCAACACAAGAAGAAGGTATCATGCATACCAACATAGTTAGACTGCAGATATGTTAGACCAAAAGATGTGAGCGACGGTAGACTACACCAACACTAACTAGGTAATAGAATTACTTAAATTGTAGCTCAGGAATTCGTTATCCACGCTAATATAAAATTCGCTCAAATGGAGCCTTGGAAACACCCTTTCCCAAGTAGTGAGATCCATATATCGGCCCTCGGTTCCAAAGCTTCAAAAAGACCTACAGAAGAGGGATGATTCAGACAAGATTAGTTCAACAAAAATAATACAATAACATTCAGTAAATAATGATATAAACAAGAGTTTGTGCGTTCACTAGTCAGGAACTCAGGAACCAAACCAAATTTTAAGGTTGAAAAGGAGAGAGCGATTTATAATAACAAAATGCATGACAAGCGGCAGATCCGACAGCCTCAAGCTGCAGATTTAGCGAGACTAGAAAACACAAGAAATGTATGGTTGGTTTGCCTAATCAAACTAGTAGAATCCATTGTTGACACATGAAGCACGGAGGGGAGGCGACAAGGCTAAACATAATGATAGAGCTACGAACTTGGTATTACAAAAGATAATACACAGTGCTGGATGTATCCAAAGAATCGCCCAGTGTCTTTAAAGTCTGCACATTCTAGTAAGAGAAGTGACAAAATTGATGGGAAAAGTGTATACTTTCGTGCCAAACTGATTGTTTCTATTTCGATGATGCACATGAAGCACATTCTAGTAAGAGAAGTGCCTAGAATATAGATGATGGGAAAATGTGGCAAGCAATCAATCCTATTTCGCATTGAGATCCCGCATCGAATCTGGGGTCACCGATTCATAGGTAAGAGAACGAATCATATGCGTAAGAAAACTTGAGCGATCAAACCATACGTTGTTGGCATTTCTTCGATCTGGCAGGCTCCCATGGAATTCCCAGATCGGCCGAGGGCAGCTGTAATCCGCATCCTACCAACCTACCGCCCACCCACCCAAAACACCTCGAATCTAGCGTGTCGAAACCTACGGGCCCGGCGACGGCCAATCACCAGATCGAAAACAAGCCATTGTTGCAGACGCCCGCCCTACCAGATCTAATCGAACAGACCACAACGCATGATCGGGAGATGGACGGGATGGGCGCGCGGGCGTACTCGATGGTGGGTTTGTCGCGGTTGTCAAGATCCGGCGGGACTTCACGGATCGGATCGCCCACGCCATGGCGGGGCCGATGCTTGGAGAAGAAGAAGCCGTGGTAGCTACCACCGAGTAGTACAGCATCCTCATCATCGGTGAGGATCCATCTTTGCCTTCATGGGTGCCTGCAGAGAGAGAGATTCAGATAGAAAATCATGAGAAATAGAGAGTAGGGAAGAGAGAGAGGCGGATCCGTGAACAAGCGGGCGACGCGAGCTTGGGCTGGCCGGTCATGGCGGCACGCCGGCCGGCCGAGGCGGAGGAGGGGCCGGGCGAGGAGGAGGCCAGCAGGAGAGCAACAGGGGCAGAGGTTGTGTCTTGGCAGCAGAGAGAGGTTCGCCCGGGAGAGGTGGAGCAGCCGCTTGGGGTGGGGGTCGAGCTCACGAGCGAGGTGGCCGACGCCAGAGGATTGGATCTGGGAGGAGAAGGCGGCAGCGGCGATTGGGAGAAGGGGCTAGGGTTTCGTGGGTGGACGAGGTGAGAGGGGTGAGAGCGACGGGGAGGGTGTGGGCTGCCGTTGGATCCGGCGCATCCGACGGTGCTTAATCCATGATCCGCGTGAGCTGATTTTAGACCAATCAGAACACATTATCCTCTTTGATGATGTTAAGACCATTTAAATTGGTCGTAGTCGATTGAAAACAAGATTTTGAATCATGTCTGCTATTTGACGACCTAAGAAATTTAAAAAAATATAGAAATAAAAACCTTCGCATTGTGTCACCAAGTGTAGTGTCAAAACGTTCTTATATTATGGGACTAAGGAGTACTTTTCAAGAAAAATAACAAACTTTGAATAATGTTAATATCATTAAAAAAGTGTTCTAAGATATGATTTTTTTTGTAAGAGAATCATTTTTCAAGTGTCCAAAATGATGTTTTTTATAAAGAACTTAGCAAATATATGTTGCAAATTTGGAGCACATCAATTTTATAATTCACAATCATACCACATGTGGAGCACATCAAATACTTTTTCAAGCTTATATTATTGTGTTTTTCTATTTGTGTCTCTTATTTTTGCACAAGGGTGCATTTTGGAATGGCATAGTTTGTTCAAATGATCTCATATTGTGCACAAGGGCGCATCATGGAATTCCAAACATTGTTGCCTAAGGGAGTTTTCATTTTCTTTGCACGGAAAATTAATTTTCCATTTTCTGAGTGCCCGAAATGAGTTCTTTTTGTGAAGGACCTAGCATATATTTGTTGCAAAATTGACCAAATCATTTTTGAAAATACTAGGCCATATTTGATTCACAATAGACAAAATGGTTGGGTGCCAAAAGTTTTGATCCACCTCTGGTGAAAAAGACAAATTCCCGCCGATTCAGTAGGAAGCGGGTCAAATTTGAACTGGAACTGCCTCATAGTTTGCTCTTTATTTTTTCAAAAAATCATTTCTAGGTACATAAGTATCTATTTAATCAGAGAAACATCAAAAGTTTTGCAAGATTCAACCACTAGCTAGGAACGGTCAAGCCCGCCGTTCTGACCGCATTTTGAAACGGGCATAAAAAATTCAAAAAAAAAAAAAATTAGGAAACATTCGCATTGTGTCATTATATGTGACCAAGTTTCCAGGAAAAATAATAAACTTGCAATCGTCAATTATTTTAAAAAGTGTTCTCAGAAATGAGCTATCACGCATGAAGATTCGTGGCTTTCAAGCCAAATGATCAATCTTATGGCCACATTCATGGCATAGCTTGTTCAAATGATCTAATATTGTGCACAAGGGTGCATCTTGGAATTCCAAACAATGTTACCTAAGGAAGTTTTCATTTTCTTTGCACGGAAAATTCATTTTCATTTTCCGAGTGCCCAAATGAGGTTTTTGTGAAGGAACTACCAAATAATTGTTGCACAAATGGACCAAATCAATTTTATCAAATACTAGGCCATATATAATGCACAATTGACAAAATGGTTGGGTGCAAAAAGTTTTGATCCACCTCTGATGAAAAAGACAAATTGTCGCCGATTCGGTTGGAAGCAGGTCAAATTTGAACTGCAATGCCTCATAGTTTGCTCTTTATTTTTTCCAAAAATCATTTCTAGGTACATAAATATCTATTTAATAAGAGAAACACCAAAAAAAATCCAAGATTCAACCACTAGCTAGGAACGGTCAAGCCCGCCGTTTTGACCGCATTTTGAAACAGGCATAAAAAATTCAAAAAAAATCAAAAAATTGGGAAACCTTCGCATTGCGTCATCATATGTGGCCAGGTTCCCAGGAAAAATAACAAACTTGTAATACGGTAATTATTTTAAAAAAGTGTTCTCAGAAATGAGCTATCATCTCTGAAGATTCATGGCTTTCAAGCCAAATGATCAATCTTATGGCCACATTCATGGCATAGTTTGTTCAAATGGTCTCATATTGTGCACAATAGTGCATATTGGAATGGCAAACAATGTTGCCTAAGGAAGTTTTCATTTTCGTTGGACGAAAAACCATTTTCCATTTTCTGAGTGCCCGAAATGAGGTTTTTTTGTGAAGGAACTACCAAATAATTGTTGCAAAATTGGACCAAATAATTTTTCTAAAATACTAGGCCATATATAATGCACAATTGACAAAATGGTTGGGTGAAAAAAGTTTTGATCCACCTCTGATGAAAAAGACAAATTATCGTCGATTCAGCTGGAAACGGGTCAAATTTGAACTGTAGCTGCCTCATAGTTTGCTCTTTATTTTTTCCAAAAATCATTTCTAGGTACATAAGTATCTATTTAATCATATAAACACGAAAAAAAATCCAAGATTCAACCACTAGCTAGGAACGGTCAAGCCCGCCGTTTTGACCGCATTTTGAAACGCATAAAAATTCAAAAAATCAAAAAATTGGAAAACCTTCGCATTGTGTCATTATATGTGACCAAGTTTCCAGGAAAAATAATAAACTTGTAATACGGTAATTATTTTTAAAAAGTGTTCTCAGAAATGAGCTATCAAGTGTGAAGATTCATGGCTTTCAAGCCAAATGATCAATCTTATGGCCACATTCATGGCATAGTTTGTTCAAATGATCTCATATTGTGCACAATGGTGCATATTGTAATAGCAAACAATGTTGCCTAAGGAAGTTTTCATTTTAGTTGGACGAAAAACCATTTTCCATTTTTCGAGTGCCCGAAAGGAGGTTTTTTGTGAAGGAACTACCAAATAATTGTTGAAAAATTGGACCAAATCATTTTTATAAAATACTAGGGCATATTTAGTGCACAATTGACAAAATGGTCTGGTGTAAAAGTTTTGATCCACCTCTCGTGAAAAGACAAATTTCTGCCGATTCACCGGAGCGGGTCAAATTTGAACTGCAATTGCCTCGTAGTTTGCTATTTATTTTTCAAAAATCATTTCTAGTTACATAAGGACCTATTTAATCATAAATACATGGTTTGGTGGCGATAAGTCGAGGTTTGGGCGGTGGCCGAGGGCCCCAACTCTAGAGCTGCCAGAACTCAAGATGCCCGCATGGTCATCAAGGTGACCATGGCCTTGCCATGTGTTCTGGGCGGCCTAGGCATGTCTAGTGGGTTGGGCACTCCCAGGTTGGTGCTAGGAAGAAAATTACAACATAAGATTCTCACGAGGAGACCAATCGATGCTCAAACATGAATTAGCAGCCAAGTGTTTGATTAGCGATGCGGGAAATGTACATGGCTAAGGGCGTGCGTTTTGGCTGAGGATAATCAGTTACTAAGAAGACCGTTTTCACAAATTTTCAGCTCAAAAGGAGGAGCCTAGGTGGTACTTGCTTTGCAAACCACCACACTTTGGACATAAATACTGAATGTTGAAGCTCGGCTCAAAATAATGAATGGATTGAGCTGGCATTTGGTGGAGGATGGTTATTCGGGCATAGGAAAGCACTGTAGAAAATGGATACTATTTGGACATGCCAAAGTGGTACTTCCTTCACAAACTGTTACTCTGAATGAATAGGAAAATGAATATTTTGAATTATTTTTGAACTAGGCAAGGAAGGTTTTACATATTTGACGAAGATATGACCCAAAGAATTTATGAGATTTTTTGGGAATTTTGGGAATGATAGAAATATAGGTTGCTTCACAACCTAGGGCAAAACGCCACATGGACATGACACATAGACAAAACCGATGAGGTGGCGCCTAGTCATAGCAACCCACCACAATTTACAAAGCTATGACCATCTATATTGGTCGTTAACAACTAGAAATAAGGCAGCGGACTAGCTGTTTGCTTTATGACCTTTTCGTGTGAGGAAATTACGACCTTCGACCAAAATGGTCGCAATGGTTTAGGGTTTGGAGCCCCCCGAACAGCTTTTGACCAATTGGTCTGAAATGGTCATAAATTTATGACCAATTCTTCGAGGGTCACTGACAGAAGGTCATAAGTTGACATATTTCTTGTAGTGGAACTCCAGGGCCGCGCTCACGGTGGCCCGAGAGCTGCTACGGTGCCGGCTGCTGGAGGGCGGTCGCGACGTGTTGTTGGAGCGAGTAGCCGAGCTCCTGGACGCCGCCGCCTCGGGAGCACCTCCTTTCTTCATCCAGCTACCACCCCAGATCCAGGGCGGGTCGTATGGTGGCCCCATACGTGCCCACGCAACTCCGAGCGGACTCCAGGCTCTACTCAACGCCAACCCGGCCGTCAGCACCGGGCGTCAAGTCGCGCCGGCCCCATCTCTGGTCGGCGAAGGAGTGCACGCTGCGACCTTCAGCCTCGGCGGACCACCACGCCGCCACCCTCAAGACAACGCTCCAGGCCGGACTGCGTGGCATGTGGGGCACTATGGCGAGAACCGCGGGGTGGTGGCCCCAGAAGCTTATGTGGCCCACATGGTGGATCGAGAGTGCGCAATGGAAGAAGACCATGGCTCGTTCCTCGGGCCAGGCTGGGGCGAGGAGACACCAGAAGCTGAGATCTTTCAGGAACCCCAAGAGGGCGACGACGATCGCGCCGGTGGCAGCAACTATCTGGTACCACTAATTCCTCAGGAGCAAGCTTATGCTAACCATGGGTCGCAGGAGGTACAGGTCGCCGCAGCAGATGGCTGCCCCAATCCTGCAGCCTCTTACCCCTCGGGAGGAGGGCACCGGGGCTGCAGGAGAGGGGCCGAGATCCGGGTTCGTCCTTGCGGCGCTCGGCGCAAGGCGTTCTCAGGAGGTAGTCCCTCTGCCGGGGAGGTGCCTCAGGGCCTGCCCCCGACAGAGGACCCGTGGTCGTCGGGGGAACCGCTGGCGACCGGTCTATCCCATTGGCGTCGTCCTTGGTCTCCGGCCGCCGTCAATGGCGGTAGAGTGAGGCGCAAGGCGGGGCCCTCGTCTGGCGATATGAAGCAAGGCTGGTATTTGTGAAGAAGGCCCAGTGCCTGTGAAGCTCGCCGCCCCGTGACACTCTCACATAATATTGAGTGGGGCTGTACACGCCCCGGAGTCTCCGGAGAGCCGCCCTCGGGCCTCGGGGGCTCCCGCCCACGCCCAGTGGCAGCACTTAGCTCCGCGCTGGTGAGAAGACGTCGAAGACTAGACTAGGTGCCGGACGCGGCTTTTTGATTTTTGCCTTTTCCCATGTTGACGAGTTTCTTTGATTTGAATTTAAGTTGGATTTGAGCTTGAGACTTGCGTGTGTTTGGGGAAGGGGTGTTTAGTCTCGTTTGAGCAATCTCTCATGTTCTGGTTTCGGCTTAGCGTCCAAAGTTAGCGTCAGCTGCCTCCTCTCGTGAGCCCCTCGCGAGCCGGGCCAGGCCAAGCACGTCTATAATCCGGACCGCTGTCGCCGCACCCTCTCTGGAGGTTCTCATCACAGGATCAATGGGTTCACCCAGAAGACACTCGAAGCGCTGCGGCCCCCGCAGGCCCGCTCGGGACTTGTCGGGGTCAAAAGGTAAACAAGTCAGCTGACCCATCACCGGGCCAGTAGCTAAGCTCATGCGCAGCGTCATGCTTATCGGGGTACTGATCGTAAATCTTTACATGAGGGGTTTCCCCTCCCAAAATGCTCTTACAATCTTCAGGGCCGTGCTTGAGCCTTCTTCATGCAGGGTAAACAACGGCGACATGCGATCAGTCGGACATATCACTCGTCACATCTTCTAGGGCGCCTCCAGAGGCGTTGCTGACATCATCACCACCACCACCAGCACCTCCGTCATCATCGGGCCCGTCCACAACGCCGCCTTCATCGGCGGCCATGATCACGCCGTCATCATCAGACGCGAAGGCCCTGACGAGGGCGTCCACATTGTCCTCCACCCATTGCGCCAGGTCGCCCCGGATGGCTACGGGCACTGGTGCGATGGCGGCATCAAAATCGAAGTGGGGGTCCCTGTCCTGCAGATAGCTGAAGACATGGGAGAAGGCACGCCCGAGCAAGGCTCGCTCTCTCCTCGACAAGCCAACGAGACCTCTCGGGCGGTTCTCGAAGCGTCACCACGTCGCTGAAATCTCGGAGGCTGCGGCTACTACGCCTTGAGCTTGCGTTGGTTTTCCTCAAGAGGAGAGGGTGATGCAGCAAGTGTAGCGTAAGTATTTCCCTCGCTTTTGAGAACCAAGATATCAATCCAAAGAGGAGGCTTCTCAAAAGTCCCACGCACCTACACAAACAACCGAGAACTCGCAACCAACGCAATAAAGGGTTGTCAATCCCTTCACGGCCACTTGTAAAGTGAGATCTAATAAAGATAGTATGATAAGATAAATATATTTTTGGTATGTTATAATATAGATGCAAAAAGTAAAGATGCAAATAAAAGTAGATTGAAAGCAAATATGATAAGAGATAGACCGGGGCCATAGGTTTCACTAGTGGCTTCTCTCAAGATAGCATAAGAATTACGGTGGGTGAACAAATTATCACGAGCAATTGATAGAAAAGCGCATAGTTATGAGATTATCTAGGCATGATCATGTATATAGGCATCACGTCCATAAAAAGTAGACCGACTCCAACCTGCATCTACTACTATTACTCCACACATCGACCGACTCCCACCTGCATCTAGAGTGTTAAGTTCATAAGAACAGAGTAATGCATTAAGCAAGATGACATGATGTAGAGGGATAAACTCAAGCAATATGATATAAACCCCATCTTGTTATCCTCGATGGCAACAATACAATATGTGCCTTGCAACCCTTTACACATTTGGTAAGGACACCGCAATATTGAACCCAAAGCTAAGCACTTCTCCCATGGCAAGAAAGATCAATCTAGTAGGCCAAACCAAACTGATAATTCGAAGAGACTTGCAAAGATAACTCAATCATACATAAAAGAATTCAGAGAATATTCAAATATTATTCATAGATAAACTTGATCATAAACCCACAATTCATCGGATCTCGACAAACACACCGCAAAAAGAGTTTACATCGAATAGATCTCCACAAGAGAGGGGGAGAACATTGTATTGAGATCCAAAAAGAGAGAAGAAGCCATCTAGCTAATAACTATGGACCCGTAGGTCTGTGGTAAACTACTCACAACTCATCGGAGGGGCAAGGATGTTGATGTAGAGGCCCTCCGTAGTTGATTCCCCCTTCGGCAGAGTGCCGACGAAGGCTCCAAGATGAGATCTCGCGGATACAGAAGGTTACGGCGGTGGAAATTGTGTTTCGTGGTGCTCTTGGATGTTTTCGGGTGCGAGGTATATATAGGAGGAAGAAGTACGTCGGTGGCGCCGAGGGGCCCACAAGATGGGGCGCGCCTATAGGGGGCGCGCCTCCTATCTCGTGGGGGCCTCGGGTGCTTCTTGACTTGCACTCCAAGCTCTCGGATCACGCTTCGCTCCAAAAATCACGCTCCGGGTTTCATTCCGCTTGGACTCCGTTTGATATTCCTTTTCTTCAAAATACTGAAATAGGCAAAAAACAAAGAATACGGGCCGGGCCTCCTGTTAGTAGGTTAGTCCCAAAAATGATATAAATGTGTAAAATAAAGCCCATAAACATCCAAAAGGGGTAATATAATAGCATGGAACAATCAAAAATTATAGATACGTTGGATACGTATCAAGCATCCCCAAACTTAATTCCTGCTCATCCTCGAGTAGGTAAATGATAAAAAGAGAATTTTTGATGTGCAATGCTACCTAGCATAATTCATAATGTAATTTTCTTTATTGTGGCATGAATGTTCAGATCCAAATGAATACAAAATAAAAGTTCATATTGGTAAAAGAAATAGTAATACTTCAAGCATACTAATTGTCGGTGTCAAAACCGGCGGATCTTGGGTAGGGGGTCCGGAACTGTGTGTCTAGGCGAATGGTAACAGGAGACAAGGGACACGATATTTTTACCCAGGTTCGGGCCCTCTCGGTGGAGGTAAAACCCTACTCGTGCTTGATTAATATTGATGATATGGGTAGTACAAGAGTAGATCTACCACGAGATCAGAGAGGCTAAACCCTAGAAGCTAGCCTATGGTATGATTGTTGTTCATCCTACGGACTAAAACCCTCCGGTTTATATAGGCACCGGAGAGGGTTAGGATTACACAGAGTCGGTTACAATGGTAGGAGATCTACATATCCGTATTGCCAAGCTTGCCTTCCACGCCAAGGAAAGTCCCATCCGGACACGGGACGGAGTCTTCAACCTTGTATCTTCATAGTCTTGGAGTCCGGCCAAAGATGATAGTTCGGCTATCCGGACACCCCCTAGTCCAGGACTCCTCAAGAGTAGCCCGAACCAGGCTTCAATGACGACGAGTCCGGCGCGCATATTGTCTTCGGCATTGCAAGGCGGGTTCCTCCTCCGAATACTTCATAGAAGATTTTTAACACAAGGATAGTGTCCGGCTCTGCCAAATAAGTTCCACATACCCCTGTAGAGAGAATAATATTTACACAAGTTCAATCTGCTGACGTATTCCGTGGCGTGACATCACACCACGGCCAAGCCTTTATTTGAATCATTTTTACCGTTCCACCTTAGCGCGTTTAGCGAAGCGGTTTCCTTGGCGCGTCTTGTCAAAGCAGAGATCGTGTCCCCTTATTCCGGGATTCTCATCAATACGGGCGTGGGTAACCCAACTGTGCCCGTTGGCACGCCCCCCTATCAAAGGCGAGTCCCAAACGGCCACGGGGAGGGCTCTTGGTATTCAACCTCTTTATAACGAGACCAAGGCCTGCTCCTTTCTTTCAATCTCAATCGAATCCGCCCCTCGCCTCGAGTTCCAACACCCAAAGCTCCAGATTTAGGCGCTTCGGACCTTCGACAATGTCCGACTCCGACCTGCAAGGCCGGTGGATGCCTTCTTCCGTCACGGAAGAAGACGTGCTAAAGCTGAGAGACGCCAGGTATCTAACCGGCGAAATTTCGCATAGGCTGCCTGCCCAAGGGCAGGTTATTCCCACTTCCGAGCCTGGTGAGAGCGTGGTGTTCGTATCTCACTTCCTTCAGGGTTTAGGCTTCTCGACGGACCCCTTTGTGAGGGGGCTCATGTTTTATTATGGGCTGGAATTCCAGGACTTGGATCCGGAGTCCATCCTCCACATCTCATTGTTCATCGTCGTATGCGAAGCCTTCCTTCGCATTACCCCTCACTTCGGATTGTGGCTCAAGACCTTCAAAGTGGAGCCGAAGATGATCAAGGGGTAGCAGGTAGAGTGCGGAGGGGCTGTTATAAGCAAGAGTGCGGACGCTCCATGGCCCGAGGGCTCTTTTCAAGAGGAGCTTGGTTTGTGGCAACAGGAGTGGTTTTAGATCACCGCTCCCAGGGGCACCAAATGGGTGGCGCCACCTGCCTTTCGCTCGGGTCCTGGCTGGCGTCATGGGTCAACAAGCGGCTAGACTGGGGGCCGTCCAAGGACGTACCTTTGCTGCAGGGCCGTATTCGAGACCTCCAAGAGAGAGAGATCAATCTGGTCGTAGTGGCACAGGTCATGCTGATTCGGCGCCTTCTGCCCTGCAAACGTCGCCCCCTCCGCCTGTGGGAATTTAATCCGGAGGGACCACGAGCTCTCCAACATTTTATGGGTGCGACACCCGTGGAGATGTATAAACTGTTCTTCGGATCACAAGAGAAGTGTCCAGACTTGACCGAGGACGCAGGTTTGAGCTGCAATCGCCCGGATACTCAAGTAGTTCTGTACCCGGACACGCTATCCGTACATTTATCATAAACTTGCCCTTTAAGGGCTGCCCCTTGAACAGGAGTGGATAGCGAAAGCAAAGCTGATAAGGTGTCCGGCCCCCCTCCCTGAGACCACGCCGGATCCTGTGTTAATCAAGATGCTGGCAGCTGCACCTTTGAAAGAGGGCGAAGGGGGAACAGGGGAGCTACTGCCTCCGCGAAGGAGGCTTTCGAGAAAGGAGGGATCGAGAATCCCTCCCTCCTGAGGGAGAAGAGGACCGCTTCTGAAGATCCGGAGGCCAAGGCCTCAAAGCGGGGGAAGAAATCTTCACCAGAGGGTCCTACGCCAGGAGAAGCCCCGGCCGCACTATTTCCCCAAGGGAATCAGCCCTCCAGCAAGCCGTAAGTAGAAAGGGGAGTTTTGTAATAAGGGACATCCCTATTTTTATTTCTGAAGATAACCAAAGTTTTACCTTGTAGTTCGGATCTCAGCCCTTCTCAGCAGAGCTCATCTTCGGGGGATCTTCGTCCGGAGATGATGGAGAGCGAAACACCTCCATCTGCCGCACCGTCAGGCGGGGCAGACGGCCCTGAGGTGTCATCGCGGAGGGTTTCCCCGAGTCCGGCGGGGCCGGGAGGTCTGGCACCAACTGGTGTACGGTCGGAGGAGCTGAAGGATCTGCTCGGGCGAGCATCTATATCAGAAGATCACCGTGCGTTAATGGGTACGGCGATTGAAAGGATTTCATCCGCTGAGAGCGGATTGCATGAAGCCGTCAGAAGTTTACTAACGGGGTTTGAGGTATGCGAAAATGATATACCTTCTGTAGGATCGAAGAAGGTGAGAGTGTCTAGAGGGGGGGGGTGATTAGACTACTCGACAAGATAAAAATTCAGTCTTTTATCAAGGACAGATTTTGGCAGATTTTGCATAACACACACAAGTCAAGTAGCATACTACACATGCAATTCTAGAGTATGGGCAGCGGAAAGTAAATTGCATAAGTAGTAAAGAGAAGTGGAGAAGATCAAACGCAATTTGGAGACGCGGTGATTTTTCTCGTGGTTCCGATAGGTGGTGCTATCGTACTTCCACGTTGATGGAGACTTCAACCCACGAGGGTAACGGCCATGAGAGTCCACGGAGGGCTCCACCCACGAAGGGTCCACGAAGAAGCAACCTTGTCTATGCCATCATGGCTCACGCCCACGGAGGGCTAGCCTTACTCGGGGTAGATCTTCACGAAGTAGGCGATCTCCTTGCCCTTACAAACTTCTTGGTTCAACTCCACATCTCGACGGAGGCTCCCAAGCGACACCTAACCAATCTAGGAGGCACCACCCTCCAAAAGGTAATAGATGGTGTTGATGATGATGAACTCCTTGCTCTTGTGCTTCAAATGATAATCTCCCCAACACTCAACTCTCCTCACCGATTTGGCTGTGGTGGAAGAAAGGATTGAGTGGAAAGCAACTTGGGAAGGCTAGAGATCAAGTTTCATATGGTGGGAGTGGAGCAACTTGATCTCAACACAAGGGTAGGTAGTTCTCTTCTCGAAAATGTAAGGTAGGAGTGGTAGTTCTTTCGATGGCTCTCTCCACGAATGAAGAGGGGTGGAGGGTATTTATAGCCTCCACACAAAATCCAACCGTTACACACATTTGACCAATCTCGGTGGGACCGAAGTTGACAACTCGGTGAGACCGAAAGTTCAAATCATGTGAGCGTTGGGATTTTCGGTGGGACCGAAAATACAATCTCGGTTAGTCCGATTCGTGCAAAGACAGGAGCTTGCCAATCTCGGTGGGACCGACTTCATCATCTCGGTGACACCGATTTGATGACGTATGTTCTGAAGCTTGGCAACTCAAGTTTTGGTGAGACCGAGTTCGAATCGGAAAATCCGAGATTTCTAGGGTTTGGCTTTATGGCTGAGGTGGTTCATCTCGGTGTGGTGAGTTTAGAATATCGGTGGGACCGAGATTACTTATGAGTGTATATGGCGGTGAAAGTTGCCGATAGTTTAGGAGATGTATCACTAAGCACTTTGAGCAACCAGATCATCATCATAACCTCATCCCTTTTAATAGTATTGGCTTTCCTATGGACTCAATGTGATCTTGGATCACTAAACCAAAAATGGAGTCTTGAGCTTTTGCCAATGCTTGCCTTAGCATTTTGAGGGTCCACCTCTTGATCCTTTTGCCATGCCAATGTGATTGAC
Source organism: Aegilops speltoides (assembly GCA_021437245.1). Classification (NCBI taxonomy): domain Eukaryota; kingdom Viridiplantae; phylum Streptophyta; class Magnoliopsida; order Poales; family Poaceae; genus Aegilops; species Aegilops speltoides. The sequence continues at coordinate 472,422,373 of CM038143.1, read as the reverse complement.
CTTCCTGAAACATACTTGATAAAAGCATTAGTCCAACCACAAAGTATGTTGTCATTAATTACCAAAACCACCCGAGGAGCAAATGTGCTTTCAATCTCCCCTTTTGGTAATTGATGGCAACACACAAAACAAGACATCAAAGCTTCTCGAAAGAAAGAGAATTATCACGAAAGCTTGACAAACATGTAGTACACAGGCTCCCCTACAAGTGTGCAAGATTTTCATACATTATGGTTTTGGACTACCACAAGCACATAAGAGAGAAAGGCAAGATGTGCTACATGCAGCTTGGCTATATGCATCGAGGCGAGATGAAAAGAAGTGAGTGATAATGCATATGTGCATGGTGATTTCTTGCAAACAAGTATTCACAAGCAAGTCACCATCATGCACATTCTGCAAGGTGCATATACTTACCTTGAGGTTCCTTGGCATTGTACCTGAAGAGATAAACTTGGGAAAACAAGGTTAGATAACACAAGAGTATTTCTTCAACCAACAGCAAGAACATCAAGAGTACCAAGCCAGGGATGACATGTATAAAGGGTGTCTCATATTGAGCACAAGCTTGAATCAGCAAACATGTCTCCGAAACTAAAAAGATTTTCAATAAACTCTGAGAGATTTTGCTTTCCATAAGATATCAATTGTGAAGGTTCCTCTCCCTTTGAGTTGTCTCAGATCAAGGAATTTAATGGAAAGAGCAAAATCAAAAGAATGATGCCAAATGTAATATCCAATGTGGAACACGGCAAAGCTTTGATGTGATTCTCTCCCCCTTAAGGTAAGATTACTCTTCTTCTCCCCCTAAATCTTCTCTTCTCCCCCTAAGTCTTCTCCCCCTTTGACATCAAGTGCCAAAAAGGACAGCAAACTAGGAAGGTCAGGGAAGATGGAAAGAAAGAAGTGGGATCCTTAAGAATCACAACAGGGCAAAAGAAACATGCATAGAGAATCATTGAGTGGAGCTGCAAAAGATGATATCCTGAAAGAAAAATCGGTGACACCGAATTAAGATGGATCGGTGGGTCCGAAAGTCGTGGACTTAGGCAGATCCTTTTCGGTCGAGACCGAAATTTTTAAGTCGGTGACGCCGAGTTTAATTCCAAGGAAATACAGAAATAATTCAGCTCACTTTGCAAGGAATGTTTCAAAGGATTTGCAATGAATTTGTAAATGATTTTCAAGGAATTGATCAGAGCCAAAAGGATATTCACAAAGACAGAAGAAAGAAAACTCAATGAGAGAACATAAGAGAAAACAAAAACAAAACACTCCAAAACATATGTACTTCATCTAGATAGGGGTCGGCGACTAGGTCACCTATGTTTGAGTATATTGACTTAGGAGTCAAATGAGAACATTTGATCATAGGTCATACTCATCGTTTAAGCTCAAAATGGGGTTGCCATTTTTCGATTAAGCATTTGATGTGATCACATCTTATGAAGCTGCTTGTACTCATGACTTTGAGCAAAGCTCCTTAAAGATGTGAAGAACATACCTTGGGCTTGTTGTTGCTTTGCTCATGTAGGTGAACTTGATGTAGATGCTCATTGAATGTGAAGTTGGAGCACCATTTCCACTTGTGTAGTTCATCTTCCTACATGGGTTAGGCAAGCAAGGAAATACTCTAGGATATCCAAGATGACAAGAGTGAAATACTAGATGTATAAGGTGTCAAAAAGGATATGTGGAATTGTGTTCCTTGAACTCAACATCCCAAAGGGCTAGATACTTGGTCAATGACAAGATTACTCATGATTTGAGTGTGTGGTAATCTTGTGGAATGTAGATCATCCAAGTACCTGCAAGGAGTTAGATGCAATACAAGGGGGCAAATGTGTCCAAGATATATGATCATCATCATAAGAGAAATATCAAGGACTAGTCAAGTAGGCTCATGCCTTGCATGCATCAATGGAGTTTTCACTCCAAGTTTGAAGCATCAATGATGTTCAACTCACTCCTTAAGTGACAAAACACCTTCTCATCAAGAGGTTTTGTAAAGATATCAGCGAGTTGTTTGTCAGTTCGAACATGCTTAAGATTGATGTCACCCTTGGCAATGTGATCACGAATAAAATGGTGATTTAACTTCAATATGTTTCGCTTCGAGAGTGTTGCACGGATTGTGTCCAATCTTAATCGCACTCTCATTGTCACAAAGCAAAGGAACATGTCTCACATGTATCCCATAATCCTTAAGCGCTTGTGTCATCCATAGCAATCGAGCACAACATGAACCAGCAGCAATATATTCTCGCTTGGCGGTGGATAATGATACGAATTTTGTTTCTTGGAGGACCAAGATACAAGGGATCGACCAAGGAATTGACACGTGCCGAAGTTGACTTTCTATCAACCCCATCCCGCATAGTCCGAGTCGGAATAGCCAACAAGATCGAAAGAGGCCCTCTTAGGATACCAAATGCCAAAGTTTGGTGTGTGTATCAAATATCTCACAATCCTTTTAACAGCTTTAAGATGACATTCTTTAGGGGCTGCTTGATATCGAGCACACATGCATACACTCAACATTATGTCAGGACGAGAAGCACAAAGATATAGTAGAGAACCAATCATAGATCGGTAAACCTTTTGATCAACGGGTTCTCCATCTTTTGTCAAGTCATTATGTCCACTTGTAGGCATGGGGTTCTCATACCTTCTTTCTTGCATGTTGAACTTCTTGAAGAGATCCTTGGTGTACTTTGTGTGTGAGACAAAGGTACCCTCCTTAGATTGCTTGATTTGCAACCCAAGGAAGAATTTGAGTTCACTCATCATGGACATCTCGTACTTCTCCGACATGAGCTTTCCAAACTTCTCGCTAAAATGAGGGTTAGTTGAACCAAAGATAATATCATCAACATATATTTGGCACACAAATAGTTCACCATCAACCCTTTTCGTGAATAGCGTTGAGTCTATTTTTCCAATCTCAAATCCTTTCAAGAAGAAAGCTAGTCAAGCATTTGTACCAAGCTCTAGGAGCTTGTTTAAGACCATAAAGAGCTTTGTGCAACTTGTAAACATGATTTGGCTTTTTAGGATTCACAAATCCGGGAGGTTGTTTCACAAATACTTCCTCCTCAATTTCACCATTTAGGAAAGCACTTTTAATATCCATTTGATAGAGAGTAATATCATGGTGATTAGCATAAGCAAGAAGAATGCGAATGGACTCAAGTCTAGCAACGGGGGCATAGGTCTCACCATAGTCCATACCTTCGACTTGTGTGTAACCTTGAGCTACAAGACGAGCTTTGTTGCGGATGACTTGTCCATCTTCATCTTGCTTGTTCCGAAACACCCATTTGGTTCCAATGACGTTTTGATCATCCTTGGGCTTCTCTACCAAAGTCCATACATTGTTCCTCTCGAAGTTGTGTAGCTCTTCGTGCATAGCGTTCACCCAATCCGGGTCTTCGAGTGCTTCTTCTACCTTCATAGGTTCAATACTAGAGATAAATGAGTAATGCTCACAAAAGTTAGCTAAGCGAGTAATTCTCCCGGAGTTGATGTCGTTCATCATTTGTTCCACGGGATGATTTTTCTTGACTCTTGCTCGGACTTGGGATAGCCTTTGTTGAGGTTGCGGCTGAGCTTCCTCATCATCCTCATCTTCCTCTTCTTCTTCATTGTTGTTGGTGTTGTCTTGAGGCGGTGGAGAAGGAGGTTGTGGTGGATCTTCTTGTTGCACTTCCTCATCTTGGTGAGTTCCACTTGTGGAGGCCTCCATGTTGCCTTGAGGTTCATCTTGCCTTGAGGTAGGGGGCTCCACATATGTAGATGAGGTACTCTCCTTCACTTCCATGGGACGGATCTTTCCAATAGATAAATCTTGGATGGCTTCCGATGGGTCCTTGTCTCCTACATCAATAGGCATTTGCTCTACTTGCGAGCCATTAGATTCATCAAACTTCACATCTACCGTCTCTTCAACCTTTCGGGTGAAATTATTGTAGACACGGTAGGTGTGGGAGTTTGATCCATAACCAAGGAAAAAGCCTTCATGAGTTTTAGGAGCAAATTTAGACCGACGATGCTTATCAAGGATATAGCATTTCGAACCAAAGACACGAAAGTATCCCACTTGGGGTTTGTTACCGGTGAGAAGCTCGTATGAAGTCTTGTCGAGGAGCTTATGAAGATAAAGCCTGTTGATAGCATGACAAGCTGTCTCGACGGCTTCTCCCCAAAAGTGCTTCGGTGTCTTGTATTCATCAAGCATCGTTCTCGCCATCTCTATGAGCGTTCGGTTCTTCCTCTCAACAACTCCATTTTGTTGAGGAGTGTACGTAGCCGAGAACTCATGTAGAATCCCTTCCTCATCGAGAAAAGAGTCTACATTGGCGTTCTTGAACTCCGTTCCATTGTCACTTCGAACTTTCTTGATCTTGGGCCTTTCTGGCAAAGGTTTTGAAGATTCTCTGAACCTGCAATTTGTCATCAAGGAAAAATACCCACGTAAATCTGGAATAATCATCAACTATAACTAGACCAAAGGAGTTACCACCAAGGCTTTTGTAAGCATTGGGACCGAAGAGATCCATATGAAGAAGCTCAAGCGGTCTCCTTGTGGTCATGATGTTCTTCACGGGATGACTTCCACCTACTTGTTTTCCTGCTGACAAGCACTACAAAGTCTATCTTTGTCAAAGAGAACATCTTTAACACCAAGAATATGATCACCTTTGATTAGCTTGTCTAGATTACGCATACCAACATGTCCAAGCCTTCTATGCCATAACCAACCTTTAGCGGATTTAGCAATGAAGCAAGTTCTAGGTTGGGCTTTCTTAGTGAAATCAACAATATATAGATCACCGCTACGGATACCGTAAATGCCATGTTATGATTGTCACGACGAAAAACTTGGCAATCTACTTGATGAATAGCACATTGAATCCAAAGTCACTAATCTAGACACGGAAAGTAAATTGTATCCAAGTGATTCTACAAGCATGACATTTTGAATAGAGCTATCATGAGATATGGCCACCTTACCAAGGCCAAGTACCTTACCCTTGGAGTTGTCTCCAAAAGTCACATACTTGCGTGGACCATCGTTCTTTGCAAGCTCTCGAAACATGTCTTCGTCTCCGGTCATGTGATCGGTGCATACACTATCAAGAATCCACTCTTTTCCACGGATATGTAGTCTCTCGATTTGCCATAAGATTGAGACTCTTCATGATCTTGTCTAGCTCGGTGTCCGAATCGAGTAATCATCATCATGCTCATGCTCATCATCATATTGACCCATAGATTGTTCATCATCAACACCTAGGTCAATTTGACAATGACTTGCATTAGTTTGTCAATGTGACAATAATCATCGGAATGCAATACAAGAGCATTTCTAATTAGAGCATTGATAAGACAAGGATCACCCTTCTTTTTCATAAGATCACGAAGCTCAAAGAAGCATTTATCAAAGTTGAGATCATTGGGGCGCATCATATCAAATTCAATAGTCTTGTATAGAATTTCATCAAGACCTCTCAAAGAGTAGTCCGGATAAAGTTCTTCCAAGAACTTCCACATAGCATAGGCGCACTCAAAGTTTGTAACGAGCTTAAGCAAATTATCGGGCAAACCTCTAATGATAAGATTTACAGTTTTAAGGTTACGAAGCAAATCAAGCTCTTCATCCATGGTAGGGTGCAAGCGGTCAAATGGAGGCACATATGGGGTTTCAACATATTTGCGCAAGTTGTACATCTTAAAGATAATAAGCATTTCAATCCTCCACGAATTATAGGACACTCCATTAAGAATAGGCACTCTATGGCTAACACTCCCAAACGTAGACACGTCCATCTTCCTCCAATGGTGTGTAAACCAAAGCAATGGAGACCAATGCTCTGATACCAATTGTAGGATCGAAGAAGGTGAGAGTATCTAGAGGGGGGGTGATTAGACTACTCGACAAGATAAAAATTCAGTCTTTTATCAAGGACAGATTTTGGCAGATTTTGCATAACACACACAAGTCAAGTAGCATACTACACATGCAATTCTAGAGTATGGGCAGCGGAAAGTAAATTGCATAAGTAGTAAAGAGAAGTGGAGAAGATCAAACACAATTTGGAGACGCGGTGAGTTTTCTCGTGGTTCCGATAGGTGGTGCTATCGTACTTCCACGTTGATGGAGACTTCAACCCACGGAGGGTAACGACTGCGAGAGTCCACGGAGGGCTCCACCCACGAAGGGTCCACGAAGAAGCAACCTTGTCTATGCCATCATGGCCTACGCCCACGGAGGGCTAGCCTTACTCGGGGTAGATCTTCACGAAGTAGGCGATCTCCTTGCCCTTACAAACTTCTTGGTTCAACTCCACATCTCGACGGAGGCTCCCAAGCGACACCTAACCAATCTAGGAGGCACCACCCTCCAAAAGGTAATAGATGGTGTTGATGATGATGAACTCCTTGCTCTTGTGCTTCAAATGATAATCTCCCCAACACTCAACTCTCCTCACCGATTTGGCTATGGTGGAAGAAAGGATTGAGTGGAAAGCAACTTGGGAAGGCTAGAGATCAAGTTTCATATGGTGGGAGTGGAGCAACTTGATCTCAACACAAGGGTAGGTAGTTCTCTTCTCGAAATGTAAGGTAGGAGTGGTAGTTCTTTCGATGGCTCTCTCCACGAATGAAGAGGGGTGGAGGGTATTTATAGCCTCCACACAAAATCCAACCGTTACACACATTTGACCAATCTCGGTGGGACCGAGTTGACAACTCGGTGAGACCGAAAGTTCAAATCATGTGAGCGTTGGGATTTTCGTGGGACCGAAAATACAATCTCGGTTAGTCCGATTCGTGCAAAGACAGGAGCTTGCCAATCTCGGTGGGACCGACTTCATCATCTCGGTGACACCAATTTGATGATGAAGGTTCTGAAGCTTGGCAACTCAAGTTTCGTGAGACCGAGTTCGAATCGGAAAATCCGAGATTTCTAGGGTTTGGCTTTATGGTGAGGTGGTTCATCTCGGTGTGGTGAGTTTAGAATATCGGTGGGACCGAGATTACTTATGAGTGTATATGGCGGTGAAAGTTGCCGATAGTTTAGGAGATGTATCACTAAGCACTTTGAGCAACCAGATCATCATCATAACCTCATCCCTTTTAATAGTATTGGCTTTCCTATGGACTCAATGTGATCTTGGATCACTAAACCAAAAATGGAGTCTTGAGCTTTTGCCAATGCTTGCCTTAGCATTTTGAGGGTCCACCTCTTGATCCTTTTGCCATGCCAATGTGATTGACCTTCTGAAACATACTTGATAAAAGCATTAGTCCAACCACAAAGTATGTTGTCATTAATTACCAAAACCACCCAGGGAGCAAATGTGCTTTCACCTTCTGACAGTTTTGCATATAGAATGCGCCCTGTATAGATAGTAGCCCCTGAGACTTGGTACGTTGTCGAAAGTGACAGCGCACCGAGGATCATAATCTCAGTTTGTAAGAAGTCGCCTGTCCTATATAGGTGGCGGAGCATCCGGTGGCCAGCCGAACTGATCAATTTGTCGAACTGAAGCGGCAACTTGACGTGGCGGATGCGGACATCGCGCTTGTCAATAAGCGGCTTGACGAGTCACAAGGTATGTAACTTCTCCGCGGACACCTGGTAAGGGAGCTTGACGCCCATGCCTTACAACATGCATGCTTTATGCAGATTGTGCCGCTGCTATGGAGAACCTTCGGGCGGAGCTAGCCCGAGTCAAGGAGCAAGCCAAAAAAAGTGATGCGGCTGCCTTGAAGCAGGGAAGAAATGGCCGAGATGGCCGGAAAGTCGAAGAATGCTACTGACCGCTGCGAGTTTCTTGAAAAAGAACGTCGAGCGGAGCAAGATGGCCTGAAGAAGGCCACCGCCGAAGCCAAGGATGCCCGCTCTGCGATGAGAGCTATAAAGGAGGAGCTACGTCAAGCCGGGGATATCGCGGCTGGAAAGCCCTTTCTGCTGCGGAGGAAGTTCACGGATCCGGCATGCTTAGTTGGGCCACCGTGGGGGTGCGGAGGATGCTTATCTGGATTTGGCGGCGAGTGCCGCAGACGCGGTCGTACACTTCCGAGGCCAAAAGGATCACGGAATGGAAGAGCTTTTTTGGTCGCAGTTCCATAGTCCAGAGCGTCCGCTTCCATTGACCGATCGTTTGGCCGAATGGGCTGAGCTGAATAGGTTGTCCGGACTTGCCATGAAGGATGTCGTGACTCATTTGTGGCAGAAAAGGCCCGAGCCGAAGAGTTATTTTGGCTTGGTGCAGCAGTTCCTTGATGTGGTGCCGCATATCGATGCAATGAAGCGGTCGGCGTGCATAGAGGGTGCGTGGATGGCTCTTGCCTGTGTCAAGACATGCTGGGCGGAGATGAAGGCCACCGACATTGCATCCCAGGATTCGGACAGGAGCCGAGTACCTGCCGAGCACTATTTTGAGGAAGTCCTGTCGGGTGCTCGTTTAATAGAGACGCAATGCTCGAAGGATATTATGTTCAAATGACATGTATGATTTGTGAAACGATGTTCCAATATAATATAAGGTTTTTTTTATACTTGTGCGGTCAAGTAGTAAAATACCTCTGTGCGGCCGTTGATGTATATGTGTATATAACTTTGAAAGATGGCGGTCTTGACTTCATTTCACGCACATAGTGCGGGGTGTTTAAAAAGGGCGCATTTTCACACTTAATCCAACGTCTTGGTCCTGTAAAGGAGGTGATAGCGTAGCAAACTAGGCAACCGGACTATAATGCTTTATCACTTCCACTTAGCCATAGGAGTTCGATGGTGGGGCTACTATATAGCCCCTGGGGGCACCGCGCTCTCCCAAACTCGGGGCGCGTATGTGCCTGACCGGGAAGCGGTCCTTCATTAATGCGGAGGAATTCTAAACATTCCGGTGGTCCATCGAGTGGTTGACCAGTCTCTCGCTATATCATGACAGTCAGTTTTCGGCTTTCTCTACTAAGGTGCTCGCCAGGCCGAACCGGGCCACAATCGCAGTAGTTCTCCTGGTGCCGCATTAGCCGATAGAACGGAACGTAAGGCAGAAAAACACAGGAGCCGGGCAAACCCAACATTTGACCAAAGACATGATTTGGAGCTGATGCATATAAGGCCTAACTCGAGATGCGGAACACTCCCTAAGGTATTCGGTCTTTATGAAAACGGGCAGAACAATGCCCTAAGCCCCTAGTGTCCAGGTACACGGAAAAATTTCTGACGCGGCCGATGCCAAAACGCCAGCCTCCTCCTCGGTTATAGCAAGAAACCGGGGGATGTGTAGCAACAAGAGACAGTAAAAATGGTTTACGCAGGGTCTTAATCTGAAAAGAATCCTTGCAACGGGTCCCTACTGCACGTATGCGCCTATGTCTCCGTTGTGCCGTGTCCTGGACGGGTGTAGCACGGTGTTCATCTGTAAAGGAGAAGAACTTAGTTGGAAAAAAAGATCGTGCGAAAAATGTATTTTAAAATAAACAGAGTATGATTCAAAAGATGAATAAAATTGAGCTTTATTGTCTCTTGTTGTACATGCGTGGAGCCCTTGTAAGAAGTGCGTGGCTAGTAAGCCCTTGTTTATTTATACCGGACTCGCTTAATCGTGTCCGGGTCCGAATGACCTGTTTAGGTGCTTTGATCAGCAAAGCCGGATTAGTGTGTGGCTGTCAAGGCAGTCTCACGTTCTTCCGTATTCGGGGAACACTCGAAGTTTCCCTTTAATGAGATGATGCCGCGTGGACCGGGCATTTTAAGTGTAAGAGATGCGTAATGTGGTATTGTGTTAAAGCGGGCGAAAGCTTCGTGTCCCAATAGTGCTTGATAGCTACTTTTAAATGGGGCGATGTGGAAGACTAACTTTTTGCGACGGAAGTTGTTGGATGAGCCGAACACAACTTCTAGTGGTAGAGAGCCCGTACAATGGGCATATGGGCCTGGCATCACTCCTTTAAAGGAAGTGTTGCTATGCCAAATTTTGGTTGGGTCTATCCCCATCCTGCGGATTGTGTCCTGATATAGCAGGTTTAGATCACTGCCACCGTCCATTAGGACTTGTGTAAATTGTAGTTCGTCGATTATAGGATCTAATATCAAAGCAGTCCGTCCTGCGTTCCGGATACTTCCGGAGTAATCCTGATGGTTGAAGGTGATTGGTTTTGACATCCTGTGTCGGGACTCCGCTGGGGTGGACCGTGCGGCGCGTATTTCAATGGGCGCCGCTCTATTATTCCCTGTTATCACTTGGAGTGAGTTTACTGTTTTGGCCTCTTGCGGGAAATTTCTTTGTTTTCCGGTGTTCTGCTTGTGGGGTTCGTCATCGTCCTCACTTGGTGTGTCGAGCCCCTTGTGTTCGGCGTTAAGTCGGTCGGACTGTTTGAATACCCAACAATCTCTGTGGGTATGGTTTGCAGGCTTCCCGGGGGTACTGTGGATTTGGCATATCTTGTCCAAGATTTTGTTTAGGTTGGGTAGCTCGTCGCTATTGTCCTTAAGAGGCAGTTTTTTGTTGTTCTGCCGAGAGCTTTTGAATCCGGCGTTAACTGCCGTGTTCTTTGGACTGTTTCCCTTGGTCCGACGCTGGTCCTTGCTGCGTCGTGGTTTCCCATTTCCATCCCTGACCTTGGATGTACTTGGGTCGCTGGTGCTGCATCTTGCTAGCCAGCTATCCTCTCCCACGCAAAAGCGGGTCATGAGGCTTGTTAGTGCGGCCATTGTTCTCGGCTTTTCTTGGCCAACGTGTCTGGCGAGCCATTCGTCTCGGACGTTGTGTTTGAAAGCTGCTAAGGCTTCGGCGTCCGGACAGTCGACTATTTGGTTCTTTTTGGTGAGGAATCTATTCCAGAATTTGCGGGCTGACTCTCCGGGCTGTTGAGTTATGTGACTTAGATCGTCTGCATCCCGAGGACGGACATAAGTCCCCTGAAAATTTGCCCGAAACGCATCCTCGAGCTCTTCCCAACTTCCAATAGTGTTTTCGGGGAGGCTTTTAAGCCAATGCCGGGCTGGCCCTTTGAGCTTGAGGGGTAAGTATTTTATGGCGTGGAGGTCATCTCCTCTAGCCATGTGTATGTGCAGGATGTAATCCTCAATCCAGACTCCAGGGTCTGTTGTTCCGTCGTATGCCTCTATGTTTACGGGCTTGAATCCCGCTGGAAATTCATGATGCAACACCTCATCGGTGAAACATAGGGGGGGTGCGGCGCCCCTGTATTTGGGTGTGCCGTGATGTTCGAATACTCGATGTGTTGCATTGCTTTCTAGAGCTTGCTTTCTTGGCCCATAGATAGACCTGACTGGGCCATCCTTTTGGTGTGGATCCTTATGCCGATCGCGTGCCGGCTTGTGTGCGGCGCCGATTGCCGCTCTATGTTTTCCATGTGGTCGTCTATCCGACCGGGCGGCCTCTTTGTTCTTTGATCGTGGGGGCTGTACGGCCTCCTCGTCAAATTCGGGCAGTAGTTTGCGCTTCGGGTAGCTCTTTGTTTGGCGACTATCGCCGTATTTGTCTGCGGTGTTGAGTACTTTGCTCCATCTCATTCTGAGTGCGTCTTCCGCTGTTTTGAGCTTCATACGCTTCTTGAGCTCGTGCGTGGCGGCGAGCCTTTGTGGAGGTTCTTCTGCTCCAATGATGTGTCCGGCGTGAGATCGTCCGGACTGTTATCTTCACCGGGGACGGATTGTTTATCCAAGTTATCCTGTTCGGATGGTTGCTCAAGGGCATGTTCGTCGTCCACCGGTTCGCCCTGCTCCATGGCTGTGTCTGCATGGGTGCTGTCTTTGTTGAGGCAAGACTTTGAGCGGCGCTTACGTCGCCGTTTTGACTACTTTTCGAGGGAATTGTCCTTCGCAGCGTCCCGTTGTTCCTCGTTATCGCTTCCTTTAGGTGTATCCACCATATATACATCGTGAGTTGAGGTGGCCTTCAAGTGCCCTGTAGGCGCTGGTTCTTGGTCCTCTCCGGCATCATCGTCCATATCGTCGATGTCTTTGGAGTCGAAGTCTAGCATGTTGGTTAAGTCATCGATAGTGGCTACGAAGTGGGTGGTGGGTGGGCTTCGAATTTCTTCGTCGTCTGCATCCCAACCGTCCTGACCATAGTCCGGCCAGGGCTCTCCTGATAAAGAGAGAGACTTTAGCGAATTCAGGATGTCGCCAAAGGGCGAGTGCTAAAAGATGTCCGCGGCGGTGAACTCCATGATCGACGCCCAATCGGATTCGATTGGCAGGGGCGCGGAAGGTTCGGAGTCCGGAGAGGAGTCAGGCACCTTGGAGTCACGAGCTTCACAAAGGACATGGTTGGTATTTGGCTCTATCGCCGTAGAGGTAGCAGCCCCCGAGGCGGTGTCCAGCCACCCGTCCTCGATCGGCGCAGTCGGCTCCGAGCTAAGGGTCGGAGCGGACACTTGTGCGGCCTCCAGGGCACTGTCCGGCAGCAGAGCTAGATCGTGCCCATCGTGACAGTGCGGCGCGCTTGGCTGTGGCTCGAACCCGTCGAAGATCAAATCTCCGCGGACGTCTGCCGTATAGTTCAAACTTCCAAATCTGACCTGATAGCCAGGGGCGTAGCTTTCAATCTGCTCCAGATGGCCAAGTGAGTTGGCCCATAGTGCAAAGCCGCCGAATACGAAGACCTGTCCGGGAAGGAAAGTCTCCCCTGGACCGCGTCGTTGTTGATGATCGAAGGAGCCATCGGGCCTAAAGGAGACGACACAGAGGAACTCTCAATGAAAGCACCAATGTCGGTGTCAAAACCGGTGGATCTCGGGTAGGGGGTCCCAAACTGTGCGTCTAGCTGGATGGTAATAGGAGACAAGGGACACGATGTTTTTACCCAGGTTCGGGCCCTCTCAGTGGAGGTAAAACCCTACTCCTGCTTGATTAATATTGATGATATGGGTAGTACAAGAGTAGATCTACCACGAGATCAGAGAGGCTAAACCCTAGAAGCTAGCCTATGGTATGATTGTTGTTCGTCCTACAGACTAAAACCCTCCGGTTTATATAGGCACCGGAGAGGGTTAGTGTTACACAGAGTCGGTTACAATGGTAGGAGATCTACATATCCGTATTGCCAAGCTTGCCTTCCACGCCAAGGAAAGTCCCATCCGGACACGGGACGGAGTCTTCAATCTTGTATCTTCATAGTCTTGGAGTCCGGCCAAAGATGATAGTTCAGCTATCCGGGCACCCCCTAGTCCAGGACTCCCTCACTAATCAAAGTAATCATGTCTTCTCAAAATAACATGGCAAAAGAAAGTTCATCCCTACAAAATCATATAGTTGGGCTATGCTTCATTTTCGTCACACAAAGATGTTCCCAACTTCTATACCCCCGATGACAAGCCAAGCAATTGTTTCATACTTAAATAATCTTAGACTTTTTCAACCTTCACGCAATACATGAGCGTGAGCCATGGATATAGCACTATGGGTGGAATAGAATATGATGATGGGGATTGTGTGGAGAAGACAAAAAAAGAGAAAGTCTCACATTGACAAGGATAATCAACGGGCTATGGAGATGCCCATCAATTGATGTCAACAAGAGGAATAGGGATTGCCATGCAACGGATGCACTAGAGCTACAAATGAATGCTCAACAAAAGAAAACTAGTGAGTGTGCATCCAACTTGCTTGCTCACGAAGACCTAGGGCATTTGAGGAAGCCCATCGTAGGAATATACAAGCCAAGTTCTATAATGAAAAATTCCCACTAGTATGAAAAAGACAACTTATGAGATGATAACCCGCAATTATACGGGATAGTTGTAGCCTCTTTCGATAAGTAAGAGTGTCTAACCCAACGAGGAGCTAAAGGTAGAACAAATACTCTCTCAAGTCCTATTGGCCACTTATACGACTCTACGCACGCTTGACGTTCGCTTTACCTAGAACAAGTATGAAACTAGAAGTACTTTGTAGGTGTTGTTGGATAGGTTTGCAAGATAATAAAGAACACGTAAATATAAACTAGGGGCTGTTTAGATAAAGATGCAATAAAGTAAATATAGCGAGTGTGGAAAAGTGGTGGTAGAAGTTGTGGAATTGTCCCTAAGTAATTGACTACGTTACTAGACCGATAATCACTATTGCAATTCTATTTGAGGGAGAGGCATAAGCTAACATATCATCCCTTACTTGGAATTCTATGCACTTATGATTGGAACTCTAGCAAGCATCCGCAACTACTAAAGATTCATTAAGGTAAAACCCAACCATAGCATTAAAGCATCAAGTCCCCTTTTGTCCCATACGCAAACAACCTACTTACTCGGGTTTGTGTTTCAGTCACTCACGCAACCCACCATAAGCAAATCATAAACATATTGCAAACCCTACAGCGGGAATCCCTGACGCTTGCGTGACACGGAGAGCACCATAGGACAGCACCAATAATAAAACATGCAACTCAAACCAATCATAGCAATTCATCAATCACCGATAGGACAACGGAAATCTACTCAGACATCATAGGATGGCAACACATCATTGTATAATAATATGAAGCATAAAGCACCATGTTCAAGTAGAGGGTACAACGGGTTGCGGGAGAGTGGACCGCTGGATATAGATGGGGGAAAGTGATGGAGATGTTGGTGAAGATGACGGTGGTGTTGGTGAAGATCGCGGTGATGATGATGGCCCCCGGCGGCGTTCCGGTGCCACCGGGAGCAAGGGGGAGAGAGCCCCCCTTCTTCTTCTTCTTCCTTGACCTTCTCCCTAGATGGGAGAAGGGTTTCCCCTCTGGTCCTTGGCTCCGATGGCGTGGGAGGGGCGAGAGCCCCTCCGAGATTGGACTTATCTCTCTGTTTCTGCGTTCTCAGATTCTACCCCTTCACCATTTCTTAAATATCCGGAGATCCGTAACTCCGATTGGGGTGAATCTTTCGCCCAGATCTTTCTCATAAAATTAGCTTTCTTGCGCCAAAAGAAGAGCATCAACCGCCTTATGGGTGGCCCACGAGAGCCCAAGAGGCGCCCAGGGGGGAGGGCGCGCCCCCCTTTCTCGTGGCCACCCTGGACACCGTTTCGCGTTGATTTTACTTCCAGAAAATCATAAATATTCCAAAAAAAAAATCTCCGTCCATTTTTATCCCGTTTGGACTCCATTTGATATTGGGTTTCTGCAAAACAAAAACATGCAATGACAGAGGCGGCACTTGGCACTGGATCAATATGTTAGTCCCAAAAAATAGTATAAAAAGTTGCCAAAAGTATATAAAAGTTGAATAATATTGGCATGGAACAATCAAAAATTATAGATACGACAGGGACGTATCAGCATCCCCAAGCTTAATTCCTGCTCGTCCTCGAGTAGGTAAATGATAAAAAAAGATAATTTTTGATGTGGATTGCTACCTAGCATAATCTTGATCATATATCTAATCATGGCATGAATATTAAGACACGAGTGATTCAAAGCAATAGTCTATCATTTGACATAAAAACAATAATACTTCGAGCATACCAATAAAGCAATCATGTCTTTTCAAAACAACAAGGCCAAAGCAAGCTTATCCCTACAAAATCATACAGTTTGGCCATGCTTCATTTTCGTCACACAAAATGCCCCCATCATGCACAACCCCGATGACAAGCCGAGCAATTGGTTCATACTTTTTAACGTGCTTCAGCTTTTCAACCCTCACGCAATACATGAGCGCAAGCCATTGATATAGCACTATAGGTGGAATAGAATATAATGATGGAGGTTATGTGGAGAAGACAAAAAAGGAGAAAGTCTCACATCGACGCGGCTAATCAACGGGCTATGGAGATGTCTGTCAATTGATGTCAATGCGAGGAGTAGGGATTGCCATGCAACGGATGCACTAAGAACTATAAGTGTATGAAAGCACAACAAAAGAAACTAAGTGGGTGTGCATCCAACTTGCTTGCTCATGAAGACCTAGGGCATTTGAGGAAGCCCATCGTTGGAATATACAAGCCAAGTTCTATAATGAAAATTCCCACTAGTATATGAAAGTGACAACATATGAGACAATCTATATGAAGAACATGGTGCTACTTTGAAGCACAAGATATGAGACTCACTACATGAAGAACATGGTGCTACTTTGAAGCACAAGTGTGGAAAAAGAGATAGTAGCATTGCCCCTTTTTATTTATTTTCTCTCTCTTTTTTTTTCTTTTTTTTCTTTTTTTCTTTTTCTTTTTTTTTCTTTGGCCTTTTTTTTCTTTTTGGCCTTTCTTTTCTTTTCTTTTTGGGGACAATGCTCTAATAATGATGATCATCACACTTTTATTTACTTACAACTCGATATTACAACGCGATACTGGAACAAAGATATGACTCTATATGAATGCTTCCAGCGGTGTACCGGGATGTGCAATGATCTAGCGTAGCAATGACATCAAAAAACGAACAAGCCATAAAAACATCATGCTAGATATCTTACGATCATGCAAAGCAATATGACAATGAATGCTCAAGTCATGAATATGATGGTGATGGAAGTTGCATGGCAATATATCTCAGAATGGCTATGGAAATGCCATGATAGGTAGGTATGGTGGCTGTTTTGAGGAAGATATAATGAGGCTTATGTGTGCTAGAGTGTATCGTATCACGGGGTTTGGATGCACCAGCGAAGTTTGCACCAACTCTCGAGGTGAGAAAGGGCAATGCACGGTACCGAAGAGGCTAGCAATGATGGAAGGGTAAAAGTGCGTATAATCCATGGACTCACATTAGTCATAAAGAACTCATATACTTATTGCAAAAGTTTATTAGCCCTCGAAGCAAAGTACTACTACGCATGCCCCTAGGGGGATAGATTGGTAGGAAAAGACCATCGCTCGTCCCCGACCGCCACTCATAAGGAAGACAATCAAAGAAACACCCCATGCTTCAAATTTGTCACTAGCAGTTTACCATACATGCATGCTACGGGACTTGCAAACCTCAACACAAGTGTCTCTACAATCCACAACCACCCACTAGCTTGACTCTAATATCACCACCTTTATATCGCAAAACTATTGCAAGGAATCAAACATATCATATTCAGCGATCTACAAGTTTTATGTAGGATTTTATGACTAACCATGTGAATGACCCATTCCTGTCATCTCTCTAAAACGATATAAGTGAAGCAAGAGAGTTTCATTATTTTTACAAAAGATATGCCCACGCTCTAACAAATATAAGTGAAGCAAAAGAGCATTCTACAAATGGCGCTTTCCTATGTGAAGAGAAACAGGCAATCCAACTTCAAATGATATAAGTGAAGCACACGAAGCATTCTATAAAGCCATACTCAAAATATTTAAGTGAAGTGCAATGAGCATTCTTTAAATCAACCAAGGACTATTTCATACCAGCATGGTGCATAAAAGAAAAATGAAAAATAAATGCAAAAGACGCTCCAAGACTTGCACATAATGCATAAACGAAACGAATACGAAAACATACCGATACTTGTTGAAGAAAGAGGGGATGCCTTCCGGAGCATCCCCAAGCTTAGACACTTGAGTCTCCTTGAATATTTACTTGGGGTGCCCCGGGTATCCCCAAGCTTGAGCTCTTGCCTCTCTTCCTTTTCCTCATATCGAGACATCCTCAATTAGACACTACATCCACACAAAACTTCAACAGAAAACTCGGTAAGATCCGTTATTATAATAAAGCAAATCACCACTATAAGTACTCTAGCAAACCAATTCATATCTTGTTTTTGCATTGTGTCTACTGTAACATAACTTTTTCATGGCTTAATCCACTAGTATAAATTGATAGATTCATCAAAACAAGCAAACTATGCATCAAAAACAGAATCTGTCAAAAATAGAATAGTCTGTAGCAATCTGAACATTCACCATACTTCTGGTACCCCAAAAATTCTACCAGAATTAGGAAAAATAAATAAGTTGTATAAAAAGACAGTGCAAAAGGAATCAGAACCAATTTACGTTCCAGTTAAAAATGTAAAATCGCGCACTACAGCCAAAGTTTCTGTCCTGCACCGTACAAACCAACAAGCATTGTAAACATCCTAAAGGCAAACCTTGGCACATTAGTTTTATAATACAATGGAATTGTACAAGGGCATAATTATTTTTGTTGAAAAGTTTCTGTAATAAAGATTCACAAAGTTTCCATGAGCATGAACAAAGTTCAAGGCTAGCTCCCACTTCAACAATGCTTGTCTTTCTCACTTTCACTTTCCTTTTTGAAAAGTTTTAGGTTCCCCTCTTTTTTTTTAAACTATATGAAAGCACTCAACAAAAATAAATGACTCTCTAAAACTTCCTGGTTGTCTCCCTGGCAACGCTTTTTTTAAAGCCATTAAGCTAGGCATTTAGTGCTCAAGTAATGAATCCACCCGGATCCTGAGGTATATCAAAGCCAATTTTAATTAACAATGATTTGTAATTTAGTAGAGAGCACAAAGTAACATATATCATGCAACAACGAAGTCTAACTCTCTTCCTATGCATCGGCATGTCATAAAATAACAATTCATGCACACATAGTAAAGGCCAATGCATAGTATAAGCAGTTTCTTGCAATTCTATCGTGTTGGAAACATAGAGAGGTGGAGACATAGTTCCTCTCTCATAATAATTGCAAGTAGGAGCAGCAAGCACATGCATATTACATTCATCAAAATCATCATATGCAATGGTAAAATGTAACCCATCAATATAATCTCTAATAAGCACAAACTTCTCCGATATAGTGTAGTTTGGAGAATTCAAAAAGATAAAAGGACTATCATGCGTGGGTGCAATAGCAACAATTTCATGTTTAACATAAGGAACTATAGCAAGTTCATCTCCATAAGCATAATTCATATTGGCATCTTGGCCACAAGCATAGCAAGCATCATCAAAAAGGGATATTTCAAGAGAATCAACGGGATCATAACAATCATCATAGCAATCATCCTTCGGTAAGCATGAAGGGGAATTAAATAATGTATGGGTTGGAGGGTTACTCTCATTATAAGGTGGGCACGGGTAGCTAATCCGCTCTTCCTCCTTTTGTTCTTCGCTCTCCTCATCATCTTTTTCATCCAATGAGCTCATAGTTTCATCAATTTCTTCTTCCATAGCTTCCTGCAAAATATTAGTCTCTTCTTGGACAACAGAGACTTTCTCAATAAATGCATTAATATAGTAATTGTATTCATAATTTTCATAGCAATATCTAAGTATAGCAAGATTTTCAGGCCTATAAGCATCATCATCATCTAAAGCTTCATACTTTTCAAACAAAGATTCAATTTCATAAGCAGCCTTAAAAGCAACAAATTCTTCTATTTGTTCCACATCATAGTAATCATATATACCATTAGCGTAAGAAGCTAAGGTTTCATTATCATTCAATTTGCATGAAAAGGGAAGGTGTGGAGCCTTCATCCTAGAGCAACAAGTAATATCATATCTCAAGCATAGATTCCAGGCATACCAACGCAACATAATAAATTGATCCCATAATAGTTTCCCTTTTTGTGTCGAGCGATAATCCCTAAAGTATTCGCGTTGATCCAGCGTGTCTCCCATTATAAAGTTGAATGGGGTTTTCTTAGGATTATCAAAGTAGTATATAATATCTCTCGCATAATGAGAATCGAGGGTTTTAGGAGTTACCCCATCCTCATGAGTAGCAAGTACATCTATTTTTTTGGTATTTTGCGTTCCATATCCATAACTAAAGATAGACAACAACTTAGAATAGCAAATAAAAATTACTTAGTGATAAAGCAAACAAGCACACATGAGAATTTTCACCCCATGCTATGACTCCCCGGCAACGGCGCCAGAAAAAGGTCTTGATAACCCGCAAGTATACGGGATAGTTGTAGCCTCTTTCGATAAGTAAAAGTGTCAAACCCAACGAGGAGCTAAAGGTAGAACAAATACTCTCTCAAGTCCTATCGGCCACTGATACGACTCTACGCACGCTTGACGTTCACTTTACCTAGAACAAGTATGAAACTAGAAGTACTTTGTAGGTGTTATTGGATAGGTTTGCAAGATAATAAAGAACACGTAAATATAAACTAGGGGCTTTAGATAAAGATGCAATAAAGTAAACATAGCGAGTGTGGAAAAGTGGTGGTAGAAGTTGTGGAATTGTCCCTAAGCAATTGACTATGTTACTAGACCGATAATCACTATTGCAATTCTATTTGAGGGAGAGGCATAAGCTAACATATCATCCCTTACTTGGAATTCTATGCACTTATGATTGGAACTCTAGCAAGCATCCGCAACTACTAAAGATTCATCACTACAAAAAAATACACTTCCGTGATGATACGTGTTTGTCACAGTAGGTCACGTTTTTTGTCATGCATGTACATCCATGACAAATTTATGACAGAATCAAGATAGTCATACCTGTGCTGTCGTAGAAGTGTTCCATGACATTACCAAAATTATCATCACGGAAGTGTCCACTTCCGTGACGATAAATCGCGCGTCATAGAAGTGCTTTCGTCAAGGGTGACCGACACGTGGCATTCACCGTAACGGAAAACCGTTAAGCTATCGGGTCGGGTTTTGGATCCGATAACCCGTTAACAGCCCCGACCAATGGGGATTTTCCATGTGTAAAATCATCATTGGCTGGAGGAAACACGTGTCGGCTTACCGCTGGGACAGATGCCATCCACTCATTGGACAGAAGGCACCTATGATACGTCGACACGTGGCACGACCCAACAGAGGCCCATTCGTGTGAAAAGTCCGGCCCATTTGACTTGGTCAAAAGGTGGCGGGCCGGCCCATGTAAAGCCTGTTAACGGCATGTTCGCATATAACCCATTTACATTCCGCTAACCCAAGGCCCGTCACGCCCTATCCGAATTAGGCCCAGTAGCCTCATCTGGGCCACCCAATATGATTCCAGCCCGTTTTCACTTCTGGCCCATGTATGGCCCATGACATCTTTCGGCCCATATGAGGCCCTATGTAACTCTTGGCCTATTAACGACCCGTGGTGAAACTGGCCCGTAATGAACAACGTATTACTTTACACCCATTAACGGCCCGTGGTGGCGGCCCGTAATGAACGATGTATCACTTTATACCCATTAAGGGCCCGTTATTCCATTGGGCGTTTCCAGCCCATGTTATCTTCGGCCTTCTCGAGCCCATTTATTCTTGGGCTCATTTCCGGCGATTCGTTTACTTACGGCCCGTTCTTGTCATTTTCTGCTTATGGGCCAAATTCAGCCCGTGGTTACAGTCGGCCCGTTTGTGGTCCGGTAACACGTTGGGCCGTTTTCATAGCGTCATGAAATACATCCTATTAACGATGGCCCATTATGGTCGGCCCATGAATGGACGATTCCAACTCTAGCCCGTTTACGGCCATAATGCGGCCTGTTATTGGCCCATGTTTGTGTCGATCATCTTGCCCATATAAGGCCCATTGATGATCTGCCCTGTAGAAGGCCCATTGTTTCTTGACCCGTGGAAGGCCCATTGTTTATCGACCGTAGAAGGCCCACTATTTCTCTGCCCGTGGGTCGGTGTCACTCTGATAAATATTAGCCCATGGTTATTGTGGCCTAGTTTTAAAAATAGGTTATTGCAGCCACTACCAAACTGCGAAAAAAAAGCGCCTTGACTACAAGCAAACAAATAAACAAGATAACAAGGAAATAAATAAGCAAGCAACTTACACTAGGCTATCACGGCTATTACACATATTACATCCACTGGCATCAAAGTTCGCCACCGATGCAAATATAGGGAACACAAAGACATATAAGCGCCGCACAAAACAAGTCCGAACTAAAACCACTTGAAGAGCTCAAGAAACAATATCACAGGTACCTATAATCTTTGGCAAGATGCTTAGAAAGCTTATTAACTTTCTCTTGTTTGGCGCTTAAGTCCTCCAAATACCTTTGTTGTTGCACCGAAAGTATGCATCTGAATTCGCGAGGACTTCCTTAGTCCTTGACTTCTGTCGCATAACATCGATCGATGTCTTTCAACTTGAAGTTGAGACTCAAGAAGCCGAACTGATTCAGAGCAACGAGTTCAAGAGTGGTGCCGGCAGAGTAACCGATAACTCAAACACCACATCAAGACAGGACTTTGGGGTTGTCTCAGTGTCCTCAATATAGTTTTTATTAGCTTTCTTGGAGACCAACATGGATGTCTCACTATCTTGAACCTTATCTGCATTACTTCCTTTACCATTGCATAACAGGGTACTCTTCTCCAATATTTTATCCGCGTTCTAAAAGAGAAACAAACAAACACATCTCATGTTTACAATGTAGTATATGAAACTCATTTTGGTAAACCAGTTCAGTAGTAAGGTGGACAGGATAACAACATGAAACAAACGTATATCTATGTAGTATGGTCACTTTATGGTCTATATCATTCTAGTTTATGTTGCCAAATCAAGATAGATACAGTTTGAATCATATCTATTTAAGACAAAGCAGCATGGACAGAATATAAGTGTGGGAAACTACACAGCAATAACAACACTTGTAATGTGCATGGCATGAGAACATAACTGTTTATTCAATTGAAACTGAAATCAACATAGAGCAAGTTACAACAGCAAACATCCAAACACGTTGAAGAAACAGGTTTAAAACATACCCGTTGCGCCATTGGAATTTCAATTGCATCCTTCAAATTTGAAATTGGTTGGTATCAGTAAATACAGTGATGCAAGAGCAAAGTAGCATGAACCATAGCTACGAAACCTGACCTGAGAACAATTCTTCTTACGCTTTAAGCGTTGACTTGGTTGGAGTGGTGGTCCTCGTGATTTGGGCACTGCAGTTGCCTTACTAACTACTCGTGTTTGGGTGCTCTGTGGTGTAGAGCAGTCTTTGTGTCAGCGGGACCAGGTGTCTATCTGCTTTGGGGTTGGGGTTAGAAGGGGTGTAGCTGGTTCTCTGTCCAACTGGGTAGGGGTACAATCTGCATGAGTGTCAGTTATGTGTGGTGGGGCTGATTCTTGGGCAAGTACAACCGTGGTTCTATCTGCATCGACGGGTAGCACGATCTTTTCTGAAGATCGTGTTTTACTCCCACGAATCTGCCATCAATCCCTCCAATTGAAATGGCTGATAAACAAGAAAAGTAATTGAATGTCTGAGACATTGTAAGATAGACAGTGCAATGGATAGTAGGGAATAAAACAGGGCATGAAATAATTCACATTTATGTTGTCTAAGCAAACAGAATAGCAGGACATAATTTCACATATATGATGGCTAATTAAACAGGATAGCATGACACAATTTCACATGTATGCTGGCTAACTAAACAGGATAGAATGACATACTTCAAAATATGATGACTATGTAAACAAGATGACATGATATAACTAATGGATGTGTCTATTAAAGTGGTTGGCATGCCATAAATCACAAACATGCCGTCGATGGAAACATGATGGCATGATATAATTCACAGATAGAATGACATAATTTAAAATATGATGACTATGTAAACATGATGAGATGATATAACTATATTATGTCTTTAGAAAATGGGTTGGCATGCCATAATTCAAATACATGCTGTCTATGTAAACATCATGGCATGACATAATTCAAATATATGATTTATATACTAAGGAAGTGAGCAGAGGGCAATTGCATATATGATGTGTCAACTAAGGAGATGGCATTCAATATTGTGTATATGATGTAAAAAATAAGCATTGCAATAGAACATATGCATTATATGAGTAATATAACCCTGCCAAGTTTGAGCATACACCTCAGGGGGATAATAGGACTGTTGATCTACCTCTGTATCCTCCTCTGAAGAGCTATCTGTAACCAGCAAGATATGTGCTTCAGCAGGTAGCATTGTCTGCTCTGAAGACCTTGTTTTCACTCCAGATTTCTCCATCACCAATTCAAATGGCTGATGCACAGGAAGAGCAGTTGAATATACAAACATTGTCGACAAAAGCAATGAGAAATACAAAAAAAGGATGACATGATATAATTCACATATATGACGCTTGCCTAAACAGCATGGCATTGCATAATTCACATACATAATGCCTTGCAACAAGATAACATTGCATAATTCACATATATAATGTCTTGCAACAAGATGGCATTGCATAATTCACATATATGGTAATTAGACACTAAACAAGTGGCATTCACACAAAGCATGTCTAAACTAAGCAAATGACATAGCAATGCAAGATACCATACGCACGATATGAGTAACATAACCACCAAGTTAGGGCATGCACCTCGGGGAAATGTGATTGGTCATCATCTCTGAATCCTCCTCTGAGGAGCTATCGGTAACCAGCCAGACATGCGCTTCGTCAGATAGCATTGTCTGCTCTCAAGACCTTGTTTCCACTCCAGATTTTTCCATGACCATGCCAAATGGCTGATGCACAGGAAGAGTAATTTAATGTACTAAAATTGTTGACAAATTTAACACATAATAAAAAAATGATGGCATGATATAATTCACATATAAGATGGTGGCTAACCAGGTGGCATTGCAAAATTCACATATATGATGCTGGCTAGACAAGATGGCATTGCATGATTCACATATACGATAAAGAAACTAAGCAGATGGCATTGACACAAAGCATGTCTAAACTAAGCGGATGACATCTTTAATGTATCTGATAAGCAATGCAAGGCACCATATGCATGATATTACCAACATCGGCATGCCAAGTTAGGCGAAGACCTCATGGGGTAAATTGGAGTGGTCTTCTCATACGAATCACCCTCGAGCAGTTATCTTCCTCTTGATTACGATCCGAAATGGGTGGAGGGGGCTGCCTTTGCGCCCACCATGGAGCGACATCTGCATGAAATTTTATTGCCACGCAAGGCTCGTCTCTTTTTCTCTACATGATCAGTTCCATTGTGTACAATAAGCGGCATGCATAGGAATAAAACATAGTGAGATTATGTAAGGAGTGCATGCACAAATCCAGTGATGGTAGCAAACTGTGGATAGACCCAAAACCAATGATAGCGAGCGGATAATAGCTTTAGTTAAAAATACGAGATAATGGCTCCTTTAATGTTTGTTTGCACCCAACATGAAACTCATAGTAGACACGGAGATTAACGGATAGTAGGCAGATAGTCTTGATTGCTGCCCCAATATGTACTCCACAACCATTTAAAACTCAAGTTTCAGCATTAGTTTGGACTGACTCGAGTCTAATAGGTGAACACGACGATAATGTAGCATGTCATCATATTAAGCGACGCATAACGTAAGCAGATACGGAAGAGTGCGACCTCTCTTGCGGACCCGCGTAGTCCTCAAGGTCATCTGCTCAGTTGATGATGGTAATGCATTTGTCGTGGCTGCCGGCGGCGGGGAAGAAGATCTGAGGCGGCGAAAGACGGTCTGGAGAGTGGATCCTCTGTGGTGAACCCTTCCGTCGTTGGAGCAGCTGAGCTGGGGTGGAACACAGCACCGTAGGAGCAGGACAAACCACACAAGGTTTTCTTTGACACCTATCTGTAACATAAGTAATTGAGTAAGGGCTTGTTTGAATTTGAGGATTCGAACAATGCAGGGATAGGAAATAGACAGGAATAGGATAGGAATGCACGTGCAAAACAGAGAATTTAAAAACACAGGATTTCTGCCAATCTGGGTGTTTGATTCACAACAATTGGAAGATCACAGGATGCAAAAAAGCATGGTGAGATTAAGTCGAACCACAAGAAAATGTACGATTATAATGATATTATGCTACTATCTCTTAGTCTTGTGCTTGATGAATAGGAATATGAAAAGGAGGAGAAGTGGAAATTAGAATTCCTACGGTTTTTTCTTTCAAGGAGACACTAAAGGAACAAATCCTACAGTTTTCCTTTGCTCCATTCCTTTGCACCAAATTCATGAAAAGTAGTACCATAGGAAACTTTCCAATTCCTATGTTTTTCATTCACTTTTCCTTTCAAGCACTAGCGATTCTAGTAGGCAGGCTTGAGCAAGGAAAATCCTACACTAAAAAATGTTTTTGTGCTACTTCTATTACTTTGGACCCGAGCCATTTGCCATACTAGCTCAACTCCGGGCCCATCGACAAATGCACAGCTCAAGCGCGAGAGATAAATAATGATGGCGTTCAAGAGAGTCCATCACGGATAGCTAAGTTGCACAGTACCTCACCGCTTGTCATATAGTAGGATAAAATAATCATATTTCCCGTTACTACGAGTGCTCGATGGACAATATATATAACATGTAGAGTAAAAAGAGATGCAACAAGTGTACAACCTCTTTGGCGAAGCCATGTCGATCTCGGCGTGATTGGGTTGGCGGTGAGGATGCTCCGCTAACTTTGCTGTCGGAGGAGGAAGAAGATCTTAGGCGTCTAGAGATGGAGATCGAGTCTTGCTCATTGTGATGGAGGGTTTAAATCGTTGGAGCAGCTCGGTGAGTTATACGACTCCGAGGTGAAGCGGACAAGAGACAACGAACAACGTTAACTTGAGTGGAATTCTAATAGCATCTCAATACATGACGTAAAATACATAACCACAAAGTGCTAGATGTAAAATACATCAGCCGCTCATCTCTGAACTTAAGCGTCGGCCCGAACTTAAGCGTCGAAACGAACCTAATCTGTTGAAACTGAATTTTGCTGCCGAAACTGAATTTTGCCGTCGAAACTGAACGCACTAGCAAGGTGAGGCTACACCTCGGTCGACTGACTTCTTCATCTTTGGTCAGTCGATTTTGCAGCCGTTGGATACAAAATCAAGGGCCTGCGGTTCATCTTCAACCTCCACACCCCTGAACCGCCAGCCACCACCGGCCAAACAGCAGCCCCCCGCCGCCCGCGGCCGGCGGTGCGCCGCCCTCCCGCCCAGAAAACACTCCCCACTGCCGGTCCGCCGCCGCCCCGGCCATCCCTCGAGGCCCCCCCGTGCCGAGCTTTTTCTCCAGCGATCCCCACGCCACCGCCCCGCCAACGCACCGCCACCGCTGGCGACCACCGCCCCATCCTTAACCCTAAGATAGATAGTGGGGTACCTCTCCAGCGAGCCCCCCTCCCCGCTGCGGCTGGTTCTTCCTTCACCCCGGCGAGCCCACCCCTTGAAAATCGACTGACCCGAAAGTCGATTCAGTCGACTGAAGTGTAGCCAAATCGAACAGCATCGCAAGCAAGAGCAAGAGCAAGAGCAGCAGCGCAAGCAAAAGCAATAGCAAGAGCGAGACCAGCGCGGGGACCGAGAGCAAGAGCAGAGCGCAGCAGCGGCGAAGCTAAAGCAGCAGCAGCTCCTCTCGATATGGGCGTCGCCGCCGAGGAGCGGCGCCGTGGAGGAAGTGGCGGCGCGCCGCCGTGGATGGAGCAGCGCCGTGTCGGCTCGGGACCAAGCTTCGGCGATCCGTGAGATCGAATCAAGAAGAAAATGCGGCGATTAATGTACAACCTCTTTGGTGGCGCCGATTAGGCGCGGCTTCATCCGAGAAATGGTGATGATGATGCTCTTCCGTGGTGCGGTGAAGGCGGCGGTGTGGGAATGGAGGTGGCGCGAAAGATGAGGGGAACATCGGGGCAGCTCCTTGGAGGTGGAGGACGGGTGGCTGAACCGGCGAGACGATGAGATCGACGACGGATCCTCATCCGGTACGGTGGATGAGGGACGTCGAGGTGTTGCTGTGGACGACGTCGTCGGGGAAGAGGCTCCGGCTAGGTGGCGGACGGAGCAGGGTATGGGGTTTTGTCATGGGTTTTCGCGGCCTCGGTGTACGAATGGGTGGGCAGATGGGATGGCAGTGGGGAACCATGGCTTAGAGACGCGCTTGTCCGAAATATGGGGTAAGTTACGAAAGTACCGCCCACCGATTTGAGGCGGTTCTTTCGGTTCGAGGGTACCACGGGCATTTCGCGTGTCGGGATTTCACAGAGGTGGGAGTTTTGTGCGTTGTAATTTCGAATAGCAAGGCGCGGGTTGAGATGGAGGGAGTTGTCCGAACACAACGAGACAAAGCTATATCTTAAATATTTCGGGCTAACAAAGGCGCGGGTTGAAGAGGTGGGAGTTTCACGGCCACGATGAGCGAGCGCTAGCTTCAATTTTGGCATAACAAAGCGCGGCTTGAAATTTCGGAAGAACAAGCTTAACGTGTACCAAAAAAAAGACAATTTGCACCTCAACACGCACAACACACACACAAACACCATTTAGACTAGAGTAAGGTACACGTGCATTGCACGCATGAGATTTGGCAACCAAATTATGAATAAATACCACATTATAGCATGCAAGCTTTGAGTCACATATGCATGATGTAGATGTTCGTTTAATTCTTATAGTTCATTTCATTCAAAATCATCTAGTTTTTATAAGAAAGCTAATCTATTTTAAGATTCATGGAATTGTGCGTTGTAAGACATAAAGTAAAAACAAATAGTGGCAAATCATGTAGAAAAACATTTGGGCAATTCTGATACGGAAGATTCTAGAACAAATAAGAAGTGCTTGTGTTTTGATGTTTGTGCATTATGCTTAAGTTCAACCATGGAGTCTTCTAGATTATACATGTGGCGAAATCTGGTGGAATCTAGATGATTTGCAATGGCCAATAGTGCTCAAATTTGCCATCTTTGGACCATCAGATTCGCCTCATCCAACGACCATCTTTCAAAGTTAAAGTTACCCGCACACAATATAAAAATATATAATATATATATATATATATATATATATAGGGGTATAGATATAGATATGTGATGCGAAAGCCGCCCATCATCTCCAATTACATGCACAGATGTGACATGGGCAAATGATGTCGGGCATCGGTATCTCAAATTCAAATTAGTCTGACCTTGTTCAATGTGTATACATTACAACATGCTCATTTCCAAACCACACCGCGCAGATCTCCGTTATATTCATGAATGCATGGGTTTCAAACATAAGGATCTCTTATTCAAATATTTGAATTCAACTTTACATTGATTATGACCTCACCTATTCTTTTGCACCCACACAGTAGTCTTCTCTTTATAATTGTACCACTAACTTTCTCTCGTGCATGCATGCACACACACTACCAGTCGGCATTATCTATCGCACGCATGCAATCTTTTTCTTCAGGTCAGTCTCCCATGAAGGCACACACCCACACACATCCCCATCTCCATCATACCGGGCATTCTTTATCTCTCACGCGTGCATGCGCAACGATCGATGCTCCTCTATGTATGTGTGTATATAGCTAGGTCTTTCATAGTTTTCCACACAAACCGATCAATCGATATATCCAGTGAGGTCTCACCCTCTTTCCCACGTCCACATCAGTCAATCTATACCTCTCCCACCTCCACATCGATCAATCTATACCTCTCTATATAGGATTAACATAAATAGCTAATACACCCACATTAATTATATATCCAACGTCCCCCTCTCATCATCCATGCCTTCCGCTTCATCTCTCAGATGCATGCACAATGGCGAAGACGAGGCGATGAGGGCCCTGCCCCTAACATCACTATATATCGAGGCTAATATGAATGTGATCATTAGACAATTGCTGCTAAAAAAGGTTTAATTTCATGAATTGACCCTCCTCGTAAAGGATTAGCAATGCTTGCCTCCTAGCTCATTTATTTTTCATGGCTCCACCACTGCATGCAACAGCGCACGTGTTCGCCCCCTCTCTCTAAATATCAATCTCGCACTTGTGCATTCCTTCATAGTCTCCCTCCACTCGGCCCCTCGCACCATCTTCTAGCCCCCCACCGGATTTTGCCACATGTACAATCTAGCAGACTCCATGGTTGAAATTAAGCATAATGCACAAACCTCAAAACAACAGTGGTTCTCTTTTGTTCTAGAATCTTCCATATCATAACTGCCCAAACTTTTTTTCTAGTTGAATTGCCATTATTTGTTTTTACTTTATGCTTTACAATGCGCAATTCCATGAATCATAAAATAGATTAAGGGCTTCTTTGATTCAAAGGATTCTCAAAGGAATTTCGGAGGATTCTAATCATTAGGAATTTTTCCTATCTTGGTTGTTTGATTCGTAGGATTGTAAACCATAGGAATTTCTCCATATGATTTATTTGCACTAGATTTCATAGGAAACATCCCATCCACTCAAACCTCTTTGAAAGAATGCTGCGTTTTTTGTATGCACAATCAAACACTCGTACAATCCTGTAGGATTCAAGATGAGATTCCACTATAATCCCACGTTTTTCCTATTCACGCGTTCTTAGCTTTTTTATAAAAACTAATTTGATTTTGAATGAGATGAACTATAAGAATTAAACGAAGGGCTACATCACGCATATATGACTAAGAGCTTACATGCTATAGTGTGGTATTTATTCATAATTTGGTTGCAAAATCTGATCGTGCAATGCGTGTAAATTACTAGTACTTGGTATGTGCAAAACACGTAAATTAGAATACCAATGGCACGCTACACGGTGTCTCTCTTACAGTTCATGAAGCCACGTGACACATGTGGAGGCGTTATCGCGACCTCCTTGCGTGGATTGATCACGATGACGTCTTTTGGTTCGAGAAGAATGTACTCGTCCTCCCTGAGCCATACTGGCGGTACATGCACGAAGCAAAGATGTGCACGCACGCCACGCACACACTCATTCCCTCGCACACACACGCGGGTACACGGGCGGGCGCAATTTTGTACCAAGATCCACCCCATGTGATAATTTGACGCGTGTAAAGTCATTCACTTCATTGATGGTCAATTAATACAGCGCATGCAAATTGAGTGGACGTGAGGGTGGAAGAAAGACATTATTACTCCACTGCGCGCATGCGAGTAGTTAAATCGTGGGTTGCTAGTAGCACTTCCATTGGTCTCCTTAAGTATTTTGTGCCAATTTTGACGATAACATAATATTTACGTATTTGAGCGATGTAGTACTTGAAATTTATGTTCCGCTAAAGTCGCCGGGAGCCGTTTCGGGCCTCGAAACCAAAACCATCAATTAATCTTTACCTTGTTCGCATCACATTCGAAAGCCTGCTCACACCTACTAGTACTACGTACCAAACCTGAATGTGTTCCCACTATGCAGGTATTAGTTCTACTAGTGCTAGTACTTAGGTTATAAAAAGGGGAACTACCTAACCGAAAATTACTCTACCTTTCCTCCTCATAAGTGCTTCTTCTTCGTCCGTCGTTGCCATGGCTGGTGAGCAGAGCTCTAGGTCGAGAACTACTCGTAACAAGGGAGCGGCAACCAAGGTTGCGGAAAAAAGAGGGCTCGCCGCCACACAGAGACCTCGAAAGATCTCTCACGGGCAGGCGATGGCTCCCAGGAGCGCCCTAGCCGCGGAGGCGAACATGCCGAGCCGGCGGAGGCGGAGTCGTTATCCCTTGACGGCATGCCCGATCAGCTCAAAAAGCACTTCAATAAGCAGAAGGAGTTCATCCAAGGCTTGACGGAGTTGCTGAAGGAGAGCCTCGACGACATGCCCGCTGAGCTCAATCAGCAGGGGGAGTTGACCGCCGGCTTGGTGATCTTCTTGAAGAAGAGCGATGCCTCGAGAGAAGAAGGCGACCGCGAAATCCTGCGACCGGGAGGACAAGGCGAAGCTCTACCACGAGATCGACTGTTGAAGGAGAAGAACGCCGGGTGGAA
Source organism: Aegilops speltoides (assembly GCA_021437245.1). NCBI lineage: Eukaryota > Viridiplantae > Streptophyta > Magnoliopsida > Poales > Poaceae > Aegilops > Aegilops speltoides. The sequence goes on along the minus strand of CM038143.1, from coordinate 472,390,745 downwards.
GAAGCTGCATGAGAATAGTAGTTCCTCGATGAAGATCTGCGAGGCCCTCGTCATGGAGCGAAGGAGGAGTTGGCGAAGCTCGCATCAAGCACCGGCTGCTGTCAAGGTGCGTAATGCGGACGTGGAGCAGATGATGAAGGCTCGCGTCGAGAAATCCCACGTCATGGACAGAATGAAGAAGATGGCGGAGGAGACGCGCAAGGAGATGGAGGTCGTGGAGGCGATGAAGAAGCAGTTACGACTCCACGGCGAATTAGATCATTTGGGGTGATAATCTTCCTTCTTCTTTTGCTGTTGTGTTTCATCTTTTGCTTCGGGTGTTTCGCCGCACGTGTCACGTTCTCTGCGAGGCATGAATAGAACACTGGTTTTTGTTTTTTGAGGGAATGAATAGAACAATGCTAACAATGAGATGACTAGCAAATTAGATCATTTTTATCGCCATATGGCACTGGGCTGCCGTGTTTCGTGCTCCTCCGTCGCATTACTACTCTAGTGGAAAACTTGAGTATACCGCACGGTTCTTTGCTCCTCCTCAATCAGGTCATCGGCGCATTTATACGAGCAGTCAAATCACAAGGCCCCGCCTTCCAGCAGTAATGAGGCGTCAAATCACAAAGGCCCTCGCCTCTCGTGAAACCGACCAAGCTAGACTACCCCACCCTCTAGCCTTTTAAAAATGTATACTTTTGTACAACAGTAGTATCGATGGATTGCGCCATGGAGCAAAACTTGAAATTAAAAAAAAGGTGGTACATATAGAGAGTGCTCGTCGCCAAATTATGCATATAGTACTATTAAAAAGGCTAGTCACAATAATGGTGTCCAGCACAACCCACCCCTCAAATAAAACTAAGCACCCTGGGATTCTTTGACAAAACCAAGCACCCTGAAATTCTTTGACAACTAAACTGCTGGCTATATGATGTTGGCCATATATATTGTACATATATAATGTGAATAAACGAGTGGTAGTACTATACCAACTAAAAGATGAAATGTAAGAAATACTAGTATGTACCTACTAAAGAGTTAAAGTAACAAGAAGAAACATAACATAGTTCTGCTGGGGGCTCAACACAACACACCCCTCAAATTAAATTAAGCACACCTGAAATTAAACTTTGCAACTATTCCGGTAGACACTGCATTAGAACCACCATGAGCAACGACACTGCCACCTTACTCAGAGTCCTCGTCCACGTCCTCGACTTCGTCCTTGTCCCTCTTCCTCTTGGCCGATACTTCTTTGCTTGAACCGCCAACTTGGCTGTTGCTCTTCATCCAACCCTTGTAGATATTCAAACAAAGGTAGCCATCCATTGCAGCGTATTGGATGTGGTCTATATCTAGTACATTCCGCTGCCATGCATGACGATGAAACGTGTATGGATGTTTCTCCAGTTTACCGTACGAAGGATGAACCATGGCTCCTTCCAGGGTCAGCATTGAAGGCTGACGAGAGGACACCAACCGATTCTTTTTGAGGTCGAAGGTGTTGCCTACAACGAGGCCTATCAGAAGAGGGAGAGGCGAGACGGTGGTTTTGGAATGGAGATGATGGAGAGGAGAGGAGGTGGTTTTGCAATGGAGAAGAGGGAGAGGAGCGTGCGGCAGCGATTTAGGATTGGGCGAGAGGGCCGACGCGCTGTGACTGGATCAAAATCAAAATCGATTTACCCTTCAATTAAGAAAGCGGCCCCACATTAACTAGTCTCTTTATTCTGGGTCATAATTGACCATGATTTTGGCACATAAAATATATGTTATACGTTGCAAAAATAATATAATTTGAAAGTACATTCATATACGAACCAAATGATACAATTTTTGGTGACATGCATTCACATTTTGCTTGTCACATACAGTACGTGGTCAAACTTTGACCCAAAATACGCAAAACAACAAAAAAAAAATACTTCCAAGACCAGCGCCGCTCTTCCGCTCTTCTCCTCTTAAACCACTGCCGCTCCTCTCCTATTCCAATCTAAATCCAGCGCCGCTCCTCTCCTATTCCATTTCAAAACCACCGCCCCTCCTCTCCTGTTCCAGTCCAAAACCAGCGACGCTCCTCTCCCGTTCTAATCCAAAACCAGCGCCGCTCCTCTCCTCTTCCATTCAAAAACCACCGCCAGTGGCGAAGGTCTGTGGAGAAATAGATCGATGGAGGAGTACAACCGATACATGAGGATCGCAGATGGCGACCACTGTGAAGCTAGCTAGGATGTTGGAGATCTGATCTTGGTTTGTAAACAAGGACCAACTAAGCGGCGGCAGACATCCATGGCCAAATATCTGCAGAGCGAAAAGGCAGCGATACTCCGGAGGAAATCGCCGAGTACATAGAGCTGCTCCTCTGGGCCATGGAGCAAAAGATTCACCGAATCCGATCGTGAGGAAGCGGTGGTGGGAGTATCGATCGGATGGAGCATCCACCAGAGATTGAAGGATCGAGCATCTACAGGTTGCCGTTTGTGAGGGTGTCCTGCCAGAGTGAGCCGGTGGAGTCTTTGTCGACCGAACCCAACTGCAAGAGGAGAAAAGCAGTTGGCCCGACGACGCTTCCCCGCCATCATCTCCCTCGCCGTTCACATCGTCTCACGGGGCGGCTGTCTGCCGTCGAGGAATAGGAGGGGGCTGCCCCCCAGCCCAATAGTCGGGCAGGTTGTGAATTGTTAGGAGGAGCTTAGGGTTGTCAGTATTTGCAGGTTGTGAATTGTGTTTTGTGTTGTGTATTTTGAGAGTACTTTCAGATATGAATGTCTTTTGAATTTCGGATTTGCAGTATTGAGCATATGAAGAATTTTATGAATTCTAGAGATCTATTTTTAGCACAAAAAAATGTAGTTTCATAGGAGTATAAAAGTGCAGACGAGAAGAAACTGCAAGTTTTAGTTTCAGATAAGAAACTACAAGTTCAGCTTCAGATAAGAAACTGCAACTTTCAGAGGCAGAGCATTTATATTAACACGGCCTTTTCAAACAGGGTTAACATCATGTTAGAAGTTTTATTCGTGGTCAAAAATGGAACTACCAGCCAGTTAACATCATGTTGATCAACATTCATGCATAGCACATCTTCATATGATGCACAGTCAAAATGCCCACACAATGTTGAGTGTGCGAAACACAGAGAAAACGAGGGACGAAGTTTTGGCAAGTGTTGGACGTGATTTTGGGCTGCCCCGTCTAGGCTTTCATTTTTAACATGCGCAGCCCATGACCTCGGATGGGAGGGCCTGTTTGTATTTTCTTAGGGCCGTCATGTATCGACCGGCCTATGGACCTCCCATCCGAGATTTATTTTTGGCAGCCCAATTTATGTATTTTTTTGAAGAAAATGCAGAGGCCTGTTCTATTTTTCTATATAAGAATAGGAATGCGAGGTACAACTTATGTTTCCCTTCTAACTATATTATATATATTTAAATTATTTTATATGTTATTATATATTATTTTTATTGTCATCATATATTTAACAGATACTTAGATATGTAAGAAAACAATATCCCACATCTTATTAACTTATAAAAATAATTTCTTAACAAATAAAATCCTGAATTGTTTTGGCACGAAAATCCTAGTGATTGTGTACAAAAGCTTGGTAAGATTTAAGGACGAATGTAATAATATCACTTATTATTTAAATATATTTATAACAAAATGCTCAGCCCTTTTTTATTTTTTGATAACATTGCTGGCCCAATCCAACATTATAATTAGAATCAGGCCAGCAAAATCGTGTATCTAGATAAAGTGCAAATGGCCTGTAATTTTTTAGGAAATAAAATAAAAGAGCCGCATGAAAGCTACATTAATTGTTCACCCAGCCCAGCTAATGGTTGTAATTCAAAAAAAAGATCAAATTGATCAGAATTCTACCACATAAAAGAAGATAGAATTCTAAAAAAATGGGTTGAATACGTGCCACATTTTTGGAGGCTGAAATGTGGGCCAATAGGTCGAAGAGGCTGAAATGTGGGCCAATAGGTCGAAGCCAACGCAAGTCATTGTCAATTTAGTCAACAAATGATTCTGACATGTTAGCCATTGGATTTACATCCAACGGTCGGCATCCATCTTCAATCTCTCGTCTTCTTCCTCCAGCGCTGCCGGGACGACCTCCCGCCTCCTGCTGCTAGCAGCTCTACTTAGCACGCTTCGCTATGAAGCGCTACTCCACCGTTGGCCAGGCCATCCCTCCACCCCTCCACACCTCCTGTTCTTCTCCACCGACTAACGAACCACACCGCACTAGAACCAGTTAACCCTCGTACACCTCTCCGTCTGCGACTATACTCCCGCGTCTTCCCATCTCCGGCCCGTTGCTGTCTGGGGCCTCGCCGTCGTCACCACCTTGGATGCGCTCGGCGCGGCGTGGTCAACGTGGTCAACGAACGACACCATCGGAAGTAGACTGTGCATGGAGAGGATGACAGCTGGGTCCACGACTGCACACAAGGAAATGCCTCCTTATTACGCGCAAAATAATGATTCCTCCACCTGACATCTGGGACCCACCGGAAGGGCCTCTGTATTTCGCAAAAAAAACATGCCCCCCGCTGACTTGTCGGACCCACCAGCTATCTTCGCACGCAAGGAAGTGCCTCCTTATTACGCACAAAAAAATGAATACCCCCACTTAGCTGGAACCCGGCATCTTTGGGAGGCTGACTTGTGGGCCTACCAAGTTGTGATTCTGGAGGGATTTGTCAACTTAGTCAATATGAACGATTCTAGCTCCTGTTACCGTACGATGTTCATCCAACGGTTGTAGTGCTTCTTCAACCTCTGGTCTTCTTGCTCCAGCCGCCCAAACTAGCGCCGGTCGTGCCGCGTGCTCCTGCCTCCCGTGGCCGGCTATGATGTCGCGGAGGCCTCACTGCCCCCTACTACTCCCACCGCTGGCCAGGCCATCCCTCTACTCACCCACACCCCCTGTTATTCTGTGGCGACAACAGCCTCACACCGCAGCCGAACCAGTGAACCCTCATACTTCGCTTTGCGTGGGCATCCACTGCTGCGTCTTCCCCGGCTCCGAGTCGTCCCCTTCCTAGGCCTCGCCTCGTCCACCGCCGTGGTGCTCTCGGCGCGGCGTGGTCAACGTGGTCAAGGAATGACTTCCATCGGACGTGGACTGTACGTGGAGAGGCTGACAGCTGGGTCCACGGCCGCAGCAAGAAAGTGCCTCCTTATTACATGGAAAATAATGATTCCTCCACGGCAATGGGACCCACGGACGGGCCACCGTGTTCGCAAAAAAGTTTCCCACATTGCTGGGACCCACCAGCTACATCTTCGCATGCAAGGAAGTGTGCCGGGCAAAAAAAAGCGATTCACCCCATTGCTGGGACCCACCAGCTACATCTTATACGCAAGGAAGTGCGTCCCGCAAAAAACGATTAGCCCCCGAATCTTTGGGACCCACTACTACATCTTCGCACGCAAAGGAAGTGCGTCTGGGCAAAAACGATTCGCCCCTCATTGCTGGGACCCACCACTACATTTTATACGCAAGGAACTGCGACGATCGGGACCCACCTGGTCGAAGCGGACGTAGCGTTGTCATTCAGTCGCCAGCGATATGCGTACATATATCTTGGTCGATGTAGAAGCGCGCGTGTCATAGTAGAAGCGCCGTCGTGTAAGTAGTAGAGGCGCGCACATAGCATGTACACGCGTCGTTATAGCAGCCAAGGTGCAAGAAAGAAAATCTGCCCGTATGTGTGTACATCTGGCGGGTCTCGAACGCCTAGTCACGCATACGTACGGCGAGGGCTCGTGTTCATGGGGAGGCAACGGAATGCGTCGTGTTCATGGGAAGGCAACGCAATGCGTCGTGTTCATGGGGAGGCAACGAAATGCGTCGTGTTCATGGGGAGGCAATGGAATGCGTCGTGTTCATCGGTAGGCAACGGAATGCGTGGGAGCCAACCGGCTAGGTCGGAACGGAATGCGTGGTCGTGTTCATCGGGAGGGCTTGGGCGAGCGAGCGATGGAAGCGAGGCTGGCGTACGCATGACAACAGAGAAGCGGACCTCTTACGTTCGAGCGGGTCTGTTGATCGGGAGGGTGTGGCGTCTCCAAAAGCGGAGAATCGGACCTCCTACGATCAAAAGCGGGGTCTGTTGATCGGGGCAGGTGTGGCGTCCGCAAAAGCGGACAAACGGACCTCCTACGGTCGAAACGGGGGTTCTGTTGATCGGGAGGGGTGTGGCGTACCGCAAAACGGACGAAATGGACTTGTGTTGGAGCGCTACGGTCGAAACGGGGGGGGAGGGGTGTGGCGTACCGCAAAATGGGACTCCACGGGATACTGTTCATCTCCACCGTCGACCTCCTCCAGCCTCCACGGGCTCCTCTTCATCCAGCCTCCACCGCGTGCTACTCCACCGGCTACTGTTCAACCACCCCTCCACCGTCTACTGTTCATCTAGCCCTCCACCATCTACTGTTCATCCAGCCCTCCACACCACGGGGTCATTTTCAACCACCCCTCCACGGTCACCCCTCCACTGTCTACTGTTCATCCAGCCCTCCACACCATGGGTTCCTGTTCATCCAGAGGCAACGCCACCGCTCACTATTCATTCACCCCCATAGCGCTCATTGTTCATCAATCGATCGGCTTGATTAGCGGCGATGGCGAAGAATCGCTCCATCGGGTTCAATTAACAGACCATCGATCGATCGCTCGGTTCGATGAACGCGTAGCTGCGGTGCAATCACTTGGGTTGATTAGAGCCCAACGCCTCGCTTCGGGTTCGATTAGAGCCAACGCCTACACTTTGTCTGAGAAAGCACATCGCTTCGCCCCGACCTCCCACCGTAACCGCAACTCCCGAAATTTTCCTCCTCGCTTCTACCACGGTTTTTTCATCATGGACAGCCCAAAGAATGTCATGCAGCTGGATCTCCCAACCCGCCCGGGACGAAAAGCCCATTTTTGTTCATGATTTTTTGTCATAGAAGTAGGAGCCCACCACATCTATGATGATACCGGGTTTTGTCACAATTATCGTCATAGAAGTGTCATATGTATGACAGAATTTTTTTTCGTTCGTCCCAAAATGTCACGGATGTGTCTTTTTTTGTAGTGCATTAAGGTAAAACCCAACCATAGCATTAAAGCATCAAGTCCCCTTTTATCCCATACGCAAACAACCTACTTACTCGGGTTTATGTTTTAGTCACTCACGCAACCCACCATAAGCAAATCATAAACATATTGCAAACCCTACAACGGGAATCCCTCACGCTTGCGCGACACGGAGGGCACCATAGGACAGCACCAATAATAAAACATGCAACTCAAACCAATCATAGCAATTCATCAATCACCGGTAGGACAACGGAAATCTACTCAGACATCATAGGATGGCAACACATCATTGGATAATAATATGAAGCATAAAGCACCATGTTCAAGTAGAGAGTACAACGGGTTGCGGGAGAGTGGACCGCTGGATATAGATGGGGGAAGGTGATGGAGATGTTGGTGAAGATGACGGCGGTGTTGGTGAAGATCGCGATGATGATGATGGCCCCCGGCGGCGTTCCGGTGCCACCGGAAGCAAGGGGGAGAGAGCCCCCTTCTTCTTCTTATTATTATTATTCCTTGACCTTCTCCCTAGGTGGGAGAAGGGTTTCCCCTCTGGTCCTTGGCTCCCATGGCGTGGTAGGGGCGAGAGCCCCTCCGAGATTGGATCTATCTTTCTGTTTCTGCATTCGCAGATTCTACCCCTTCACCGTTTCTTAAATATCCGGAGATCCGTAACTCCGATTGGGGTGAATCTTTCGCCCAGATCTTTCTCATAAAATTAGCTTTTTTGCACCAAAATAAGAGCGTCAACCGCCTTACGGGTGGCCCATGAGAGCCAGACGCGCCCGGGGAGGCACGCCCCTGTCTCGTGGCCACCCTGGACACCGTTTCGTGTTGATTTTACTTCCAGAAAATCATAAATATTCCAAAAAATCTCCATACATTTTTATCCCATTCGGACTCCGTTTGATATTGGGTTTCTGCGAAACAAAAAACATGCAACAGACAGGAACTGGCACTGGGCAGTGGATCAATATGTTAGTCCGAAAAAATAGTATAAAAAGTTGCCAAAAGTATATAAAAGTTGAATAATATTGGCATGGAACAATAAAAAATTATAGATACGACGGAGACGTATCATGAGACTCACTATATGAAAAACATGGTGCTACTTTGAAGCACAATATATGAGACTCACTACATGGAGAACAAGGTGCTACTTTGAAGCACAAGTATGGAAAAAGAGATAGTAACATTGCCCTTTTTATTTTTTTTATTTTTTTATTTTTCTTTTATTTTTCTTTTATTTTCTTTTTTTGGGCCTTTTTTTTCTTTTGGCCTTTCTTTTTTTTTTCTTTTTTTTCTTTTTTTCTTTGGGCAATGCTCTAATAATGATGATCATCACACTTCTATTGATTACAACATATGAATTACAACTCGAAACTAGAACAAGATATGACTCTATATGAATGCCTCCGGCGGTGTACCGGGATGGTGTAATGAATCAAGAGTGACATGTATGAAAAATAATGCATGGTGGCTTTGCCACAAATACGATGTCAACTACATGATCATGCAATGGCAATATGACAAAAGTAAAGTATGTCATGATGATGATGAACGGAACGGTGGAAAGTTGCATGGCAATATATCTCGGAATGGCTATGGAAATGCCATAATAGGTAGGTATGATGGCTGTTTTGAGGAAGATATAAGGAGGTTTATGTGTGATAGAGCGTATCGTATCATGGGGTTTGGATGCACCGGTGAAGTTTGCACCAACTCTCAAGGTGAGAAAGGGCAATGCATGGTACCGAAGAGGCTAGCAAAGGTGGAAAGGTAAAAGTGCGTATAATGCATGGACTCAACATTAGTCAAAAGAACTCATATACTTATTGCAAAAATTTAGAAGTCATCAAAAACCAAGTACCACGCACATGCTCCTAGGGGGATAGATTGGTAGGAAAAGACCATCGCTCGTCCCCGACCGCCACTCATAAGGATGCACAAGCCAGGTACACTTCATATTTCAAATTTGTTACACAACTTTAACCATACGTGCATGCTACGGGACTTGCTAACTTCAACACAAGCATTCTTTGAATTCATAATCACCCAACTAGCATGACTTTAATATCACTACCTCCATATCTCAAAACAATTATCAAGTATCAAATTGATCATAGCATCCAATTCACTTCCTATGATAGTTTTTATTATACCCAACTTGGATGCCTACCATTCTAGGACCAATTTTATGACCATAGCAAATACCATGCTGTTCTAAAAGACTCTCAAAATGATATTAGTTAATCATGAGAGCCTAGAAATTTCTTCAAAATTAAGACACCACTATGCTCTAAAAGATATAAGTGAAGCACTAGAGCAAAACCTATCAAGCTCAAAAGATATAAGTGAAGCACATAGAGTATTCTAGCAAATTCTAATCAAATAGGCTTCTCCCAAAAGGTGTGTGCAGCAAGGATGATTGTGGTAAACTAAAAATCAAAGACTAATATAATACATGGCGCTCCAAGTAAAACACATATCATGTAGCATATAAAAATATAGCTCCAAGTAAAGTTACCAATGAACGGAGACGAAAGAGGGGATGCCTTCCCGGGACATCCCCAAGCTTAGGCTTTTGGATATTCTTGAATATCTTGGGGTGCCTTGGGAATCCCCAAGCTTAGGCTCTTGCCACCCTTTATTCCATAGTCCATAAAAGCTTTACCCAAAACTTGAAAACTTCAAAACTCAACAGGAAACCTTATAAGCTCCGTTAGTGAAAGAAAACAAAACCACCACATAAGGTACTGAAATGAACTCATTCTTGATATAATTTGGTGTTAAACCTACTTTATTCCAACTTCCTTATGGTTTATAGACTAATTTACTAGCCATATTTGCATTGAAATAAGCAAACAACACACGAAAAACAGAATCATCAAAAAGCAAGCCGCGATGCAGAGAAATCTATAACTAACGCAAACTTCTGGAACTCTAAAAATCCTACCAAAATAGGAAATCCTGGAAAAAAAATTATTGAACAGCAGCAGAAAGAATCAACGCAAAAGCACGTTCCTGTGATTTAGCAAACTTATATTTGTGCGTGCAAAGTTTCTGTTTTTCAGCAGAATCAAATCAACTATCATCGTAGGTTATCCTATAGGTTCTACTTGGCACAAACACTAATTAAAAGATAAAAACACATCTAAACAGAAGGTAGATGCAAGATTTATTACTAAACAGGAGCAAAAACAAAAAACATAAAGAAAAATTGGGTTGCCTCCCAACTAGCGCTATCGTTTAACGCCCCTAGCTAGACATAAAAGCAAAGATAGATCTAACGAGTGCCATCTTTGGCACTAAATTCATAAGTAGCACGCATGATAGATTCATAAGGTAATTTGAGTTTCTTTCTTGGAAACTGCTCCATGCCTTTCTTGAAGGGAAATTGGAATCTAATGTTTCCTTCCTTCATATCAATAACCGCACCAATCGTTCTAAGGAAAGGTCTACCAAGAATAATAGGGCAAGAAAGATTGCTATCTATATCAAGAGCGATAAAATCTACGGGCACCAAATTTCTATTTGCAACAATAAGAACATCATTGATCCTTCCCATAGGCTTTTAATGGTGGAATCCGCAAGGTGCAAATTTAAAGAGCAATCATCAAGATCATGGAAACCTAGAATATCACATGAAGTTTTCGGAATCGTGGAAACACTAGCACCCAAATCACACAAAGCAAAACACTCATAATCTTTAATTCTAATATTTATAGTAGGTTCCCACTCATCATTAAGTTTTCTAGGTATAGAAACTTCCAAATTAAATTTTTCATCATAAGATTGCATCAAGGCATCAACAATATGTTTGGTAAAAGCTTTATTTTGACTATATGCATGAGGAGAATCAACAACGGATTGCAACAAGGAAATACTACCTTTTAAAGAACAATTATCATAATCAAATTCCTTGAAATCCGAGATAGTAGGTTCAATATCATTGGAAGTTGAGGATTCTCCAATCTCACTTTTACCAAATTTAGCAACAAGATCTAAAGATTCCGAATTCTTGGGACGCCTTCTAGGCAAAGTTGATTCATCATCAGTCCCATAATCATCAAAATTCATATTGCAAAACATAGATCTAATAGGAGACGCATCAATAACTTCAAGATCCTCATCATTATTTTCATGGAAACTAGAAGAACACGCTTTTATAAAGATATCTCTTTTAGCATGCAATCTAGCGGTTCTTTCCTTACACTCATCAATGGAAATTGTCATTACTTTGAGGGACTCATTGATATCATGCTTAGGAGGAGAAGATCTAAGTTTAAGAGAATCAACATCAAGCGAAAGTCTATCAATGTTCCTAGCCAAATCATCAACTTTGAGCAATTTTTCTTCAAGCAAAGCATTAAAATTCTTTTGAGAAATCATGAATTCTTTCACACTATTCTCAAAATCAGAGGGCATCTTATTAAAATTACCATAAGAATTATTGTAAGAATTTCCATAATTATTAGAGGAATTACTAGGGAACGGTCTAGCATTAAAGTTTCCTCTATAAGCATTGTTTCCAAAAACTATTCCTACCAACAAAATTCACATCCATAGATTCATTATTATTCTCAATCAAAGAAGACAAAGGCATATCATTGGAATAAAGAGGAGTATTTTTAGTAGCAAACATCTTCATAAGTTCATCCATCTTTCCACTCAAAACGTTAATTTCTTATATAGCATGCACTTTTTTACTAGAAGATCTTTCGGCGTGCCATTGAGAATAATTAGCCATAATATTATCAAGTAATTTTGTAGCATCTCCTACCGTAATTTCCATAAACGTGCCTCCCGCGGCCGAATCTAAGAGATTTCTAGAAGCAAAGTTCAAACCGGCATAAAATTTTTGTATGATCATCAATAAATTCAAACCATGAGTAGGGCAATTGCGAAGCATCAATTTCATTCTTTCCCAAGATTGGGCAACGTGCTCATGATCAAGTTGTCTAAAGTTCATAATATCGTTCCTAAGAGTGATGATCTTAGAGGGAGGAAAATACTTAGAGATAAAAGCATCTTTGCACTTGTTCCAAGAATTAATACTATTTTTAGGCAATGACGAAAACCAAACTTTAGCACGATCTCTAAGTGAAAATGGAAATAACTTCAATTTGACAATATTGTTATCCGTATCTTTCTTATTTTGCATATCACACAAATCAACAAAATTGTTTAGATGAGTAGTGGCATCTTCACTAGGAAGGCCGGCGAATTGATCTTTCATAACAAGATTCAGCAAAGCGGTATTGATTTCACAAGACTCAACATCATTAAGAGGAGCAATCGGAGTACTAAGGAAATCATTATTATTGGTATTCGAGAAATCACACAATTTGGTATTATCTTGCGCCATGGCAACAAGTAATCCAACACACAAGCAAATGTAAAAGGGCAAGCAAAAAGAGAGGAGGAGATTGGGAAAGAGAGGCTAATAAAGCGGCAAGGGTGAAGTGGGGAGAGGAAAACGAGAGGCAAATGGCAAATAATGTAAATGCGAGGGAGATGGGTTTGTGATGGGTACTTGGTATGTCTTGACTTGAGCGAAGACCTCCCGACAACGGCGCCGAAATCCTTCTTGCTACGTCTTGAGCTTATGCTGGTTTTCCTCAAGAGGAGAGGGTGATGCAGACAAGTGTAGCGTAAGTATTTCCCTCGCTTTGAGAACCAAGGTATCAATCCAATAGGAGGCTCCTCAAAAGTCCCACGCACCTACACAAACAAAGCGAGAACTCGCAACCAACGCAATAAAGGGGTTGTTAATCCCTTCACGGCCACTTCATGCGAAGTGAGATCTAATAAAGATAGTATGATAAGATAAATATATTTTTGGTATTTTATAATATAGATGCAAAAAGTAAAGATGCAAATAAAAGTAGATTGAAAGCAAATATGATAAGAGATAGACCCGGGGGCCATAGGTTTCACTAGTGGATTCTCTCAAGATAGCATAAGAATTACGGTGGGTGAACAAATTACTGTCGAGCAATTGATAGAAAAGCGCATAGTTATGAGATTATCTAGGCATGATCATGTATATAGGCATCACGTCCATAACAAGTAGACCGACTCCTACCTGCATCTACTCCTATTACTCTACACATCGACCGACTCCTGCCTGGATCTAGAGTATTAAGTTCATAAGAACAGAGTAACGCATTAAGCAAGATGACATGATGTAGAGAGATAAACTCAAGCAATATGATATAAACCCCATCTTGTTATCCTCGATGGCAACAATACAATACGTGCCTTGCAACCCTTTCTGTCACTGGGTAAGGACACCGCAAGATTGAACCCAAAGCTAAGCACTTCTCCCATGGCAAGAAAGGTCAATCTAGTAGGCCAAACTGTCAGCGTTCTCGGAACGGGGGTCCCCAGACTTGCCTGCCTGCGGCGTGGCTCAAGTAGGGGGCCCAATGCAGCCCAGCTTCATCAGCTCAAGCTCAAGACCCTCGCGAGGGGCCGAGCCTCGCGGGGCGGACGACATGGAGCTTCCTCAGGAGCAGCCTCCTTAGGCGGGCTCACGAGGAGGCGGAGAGATCAAGGCAGGGCACCTCCCAAGGGGCCCGTGATGCAAGCCATGACGATCGGAGGCCAGGGGGTGCCAGGCGGGCGCCGGCCTGCGCAATGTCCTTGTTTCCCTTTCGGTGCTAAGGGGGCAAGCACATGCCAAGGCATCGGACAAAGGTTACCGTTTTGGTGCAACAAGACCAAGACCAGCAGAACGGCTGGATGGAGGTCATCGTGGAGCCCAGGGCGGCGTCACTGTCAGAGCCTTTGGCAGCCAAAGACCAACTTTAGTCAGGATAAGTGTATCAGATGTTCCCCTTCAAAATGGCCAATTGTTGGCGCCCTTCCCGTTCATTATTTGGGGAGAGGCCCAGGGCCTCGCTCTATAAATAGGACTAGCTACCACAAGGTAGAGGCATCTAGAGATCGACTAGAGAGAGAGAGAGAGAAGCGACTGAACTCACCCAAGCAGTTCATCGCACCAGCTCAAGAATAGCCCCTCGCGAGGCTGTTCTCCCTTTGTACTGTTCATCATCAGCCCTTGAGGCAATCCACCACACCACACACTAGAGTAGGGTATTACACCACAATGGTGACCTAAACCAGTATAAATCTCGTGTCCTCTGTGTGTTCATCTTTCTTGCCTAGATCTTTGCGAGACTTCGAGACGTGAGCTGGTAGGGGAGAGATCTTCATGCGCACCCCAGTGTTCGAACCTCAAGGGTCTGCCAGAACCCGAAATCCGACATTTGGCGCGCCAGGTAGGGGTGCGCCGGAATCTTGTCTTCCGCTAGCCGCGTGTGATCTTCCGCCGTGACCATGGCTGACGCTCACCAAGCTCGCGCCGAGCGTCGGGCTTCTCTCGCCACCCGCATCGCCCAGACGGCGCCCGTCGGCGGACGCCCCCGTCGTTCCCCATCGCCTGCTGCCAACGCCGCCACCGGCCCGGCGGGGAACGAGCAGCAGGCCCCATCCCCGCATCCTTCGGTGCGGCGCGATGGCTGCACCGCCACCCCGTCGCTGACTCCAGCCGGTTCATCATCCCACGCCCGTCGCGCCCCCGCGGACGCGCACGCCACGCTGCTCCTGGCGCGTGAGCTCCTGCACTACTGTCTCGTCGACGACCTCTACGAGGACTGGCTCGCCCGCATCACCGAGCTCGTCAGTGCCGCAGGGGGCTCTCCCATGTTGCCCCTCTCGCTGCCTCACCCTCCATCCTGCGCAGGAGGCGAGGAGTAGGAGGTGCCTCCACCACCTCCACCCCAAGAAGGCGCCTGCTCCCGGCGCGGTCCCGTGATCGAGACCCGCCCGCGTCCGCGCTGCGTGACAAGAAAGGAGCTGCCAAGAGAACCCTCGCCCCCAAGAAGGAGCTCGTGTGCTCCCAGCACCGGTGCGCCATGACCGCATCCCTGCTCCGCCACGTCAGGACCTCGCTGCTGCTCGAGCAGCGGCGCAGGAATCTCCGAGAGCAGGCCCCACACTGCCAGAGAGCCCGGCCACACCGCAGCTACCGCTTTCACCTCCGAGCTCGTGGCCGCATGGCCCAGCAAGTTCAAGCTGACACTGCCTCCGCTCGATGGCACCGCAGACCCATGAGTTCCTCCATCTCTACGAGTTGGGCATTGAGGCCGCCAACGGAGACGAGAAGGTCATGGCGAATTGGTTTCCCATGGCGCTCAAGGACGGTGCCCGCACCTGGCTCTTGAACCTGGCTCCAGGCACGATCTCCTCCTGGGACGAGATGCCCACCCGCTTCATCGCCAACTTCCAAGGTACTTAGGACCGGCCCCCGGCCATGAGTGACCTGCGCCGCATCAAGCAACAGCCAGGAGAGACCCTGCAGAAGTACATCCAGCGCTTCAACAATGCCTGCCTCAAGATCCCCAGGGTGACTGAGGTGGCCATCATCTCAGCCTTCTCCGATGGCGTGCGCGACATCAAGATGAAAGAGGAGCTAGCGATCCATGAAGACCTGTGCACATCGCTGGAGCTGTTCAACCTGGCTACCAAGTGCGCCAGGGCTGAGGAAGGGTGCCTCTCCCTCCTTGAGCTCCCGGCTGCCGACCCAGAAGAGAAGAAGCCCAATGTCAAGGACGTGAAGCGCAAGGGGGCTGTTGTGCTTGCAGCGGAGCCGGACACCAAGCGAGGCAGGGATCAGCCTGAGTCATCTAAGGGCAGTCGGTACTGCGTGTACCACGACCTCCACACCCACAACACCAATGAATGTCAGGAGCTCAGGGCCGTGCGAGATGGGCGTATCCGCCGACGCCCCTACCGCAGCGACCAGGGCTATGGTCGAGGAGGAGGAAGAGGTGGAGGACGATGGGAAGACCGGGGCCCTCGCCAAGGGTGGCGTGACCGGCCTCGCGAGGACCACTGGCAGGACCAACCTCGCGAGGGAGGTTGGAGGGGTCAGCCTCGCGAGGACCGCCCTCAAGGCAACGCAAGCCTCCCTCCTATGCCCTAGCCGCCAAGGAGGAATGAAGACCATCACCAGTATGAGGGGGCTGGGGGCTTCCAGGAGCCGCGCGCAATTGCTTGCATCCTGGGCGGTGCTCAGGCCCCAGCCTCTCAGCGCATCTTCAAGCAGTTTGCTCACGAGGTGAATGCAGTCCTCCCCAAGCTTGAGGCCGCGCACCCTCTCAAGTGGTCTGCGTGCGCTATCATGTTCAGCTCAGCGGATCAGCTCAAGTGTGCGGCAACGGTCGGGGTCCTCCCGATGCTTTGTTCCCCAGTCATCAGCAATGTGCAAGTCACCAGGACCCTCATCGACGGCGGAGCTAGGCTCAACGTCCTGTCCGTCGAAACGTTCAACAATCTCCAAGTGCCATACGATCAACTTCAGCCAACCAAGCCTTTCTCAGGAGTCACTGATGGTTCCACTGTTCCAATAGGGCAAGTTCGTCTTCCCGTCACTTTTGGGCAGCGCAACAATTACCGCACCGAGCTCATTGGCTTTGACGTTGCCCACATTCGCCTGCCGTACAATGCCATCCTCGGGTATCCAGCCTTGGCCAAGTTCATGGCAGTGACTCACCATGGATACAATGTCCTCAAGATGCCAGGAAGCGGTGGCATCATCACAGTGTCTTGCGAGGAGAGGGATGCAGTGTGCTCTCTTGAGCATGCCTTCCAGGTCGCGGCAATCGAAGACCCAGATCACAGGAGCGGGAGGCTCCCTAAGGCAGTCCCTAAGAAGAAGAAGGCTTCGCCTGGCCCAAGTGCTCGCGAGGCAGGTGCCTCCGGAGGCGCCGCGTCAGGACCCGCGCCCGTTCAAGGGGCGCCACCCTCTACCGCATAGGAAGGCATGCCCGACGCCCTCCTCGGACAGGGCTCGGGGGCTCTCTCCTGGAGGGCCACCGACCTCGCCAAGGTCACGAGGGAGGCGCTCAGGCACCACTTGGAGGCGTGCTTCAAGGCACGTTTCCCTCAGGAAGGTATAAGGCAGGGAAGGCAAAACCACCAGGAGTTCATCGCAAGGAACATTCAAGAGCTACAGGAGTCAAGAGTCATGCGTGGCAGTCGCCGCCTACCCGCCGCAGCCCCACATCCGGGCGAGGATGGTGGGTTGCGCGTCTGCATCGACGTACCGGGGCTCAACCGAGCCGCGTCTCAGGAGCACCTCTGGCCTTCACGCGTGGGGCGTTGTGAGGGCCCAGCTCACAGCTACGTTCGCATGCCCTTCGGCCTGCCGAACGTGACCATCGCCCATCAGCGCCTGATGAGGAGCATCCTAGAAGCTCAGGTGGCCAGGCACCACGCGTTCGTGGAGGAGATGGAGATGGACCTCGAGGAGCCGCCCGGACCCTCAGAGCCTCCCGAGGCACAGGGCTCCGAAGGCTCATGACGAGAGGCTTCTTCACCACGCGTCGTCATCTATTCCGACACTCGCTCTGCAATGGTACCAGGTGACATCTTTTTAAGTTTTATCTTCAGCTGGGAGCGCCCGCAGGGCCGCATCATTCCCAGGTCGCGTGGGTCCATCCCTGCGGCATGTATCCGTTTTACTTAATGATTTTCATCTGCTTTGTTGGGGGCGCCCCTCGGGCTACATTATCGCCAGGCTGCTCGGGCCAGACCCAGTGGCGCTTACTTCCATGCATCTATCTAAATGGATTTGCTCCTCCGAGCTTAACCTGGTCCCCATGGTTATCATCTGCTGCTTATTGCGGATCTCTCCACGCGCATGCAAAGCGCTTGCATGTTAAAAGGGGGGCGCCTGAGCATCGTGACTCACAGGCTCTTACTAGCTCTCCAGCCCTCACCCCCTGGCCTTGACCCACGGCATAGCGACCTATCAAACCAGCGGCGGCTGAGCCCGCTCGAGGGCCGGGACCTGAGGATATAGAGCATTTGCATTCTAACCACCCTACAGGAACACACCATTGATAAAGGCCCAGAGCCAGGCGCAACCCGCCTCGAGGTAGGGCCCCGTGAGTCCCGCGCTGGCTCACGGGTGCCCAGATATAGCTCTCCTAGCCCTATCGTGCCAGCCATGCGTCAGGGCGGGGCTACACGCCCCGGGGGCTCGTCCCGGAGGGGAGCCCCCTCCCACGCACCAGTGGAAGCAGCATGCTCCGTGTTGGCTGACGACACTGCCGAGGAGCGGCTATGCCCATGCACACACGGCGCTTATGCTCAGCTGCCGGTGATAAACAATCGGGGTGGCCACGGCCGTATTTCAACCTCGTGGAGCCCCGAGCTCGAGTGTCCGCACCATCGCAACGCCCTCGGAGTGCCGCGCGAGGGGCTGGGCACGGGCTGCGCTGGCCACGCTCAACGCACGCCACCCAGCCAAGTCCCTCGGACCTGGTCGTCGTGCGCCTCTCCCCGAGCGGAGCCAAGGTATGAAGGCTCGTTTGCGCGTCAAGGGGGACTCCTAAGCATCGTGACTCAGGAGCCTAACTGGTCACGTAGCCCCTCACCCCTTAGTCCCGTCCTGGTTTCCGGTCGGGGCTAACGACGGCTGAGGTATGCGCGAGGCCGGGCCCTACCGACGTAGAATGACAAGTCTACTCCTACGCCTCCCTTCCCTACTTGCTGTTCGCGCGTCAAGGGGGACTCCTGAGCATCGCGACTCAGGAGCCTAACTTGCCACGTAGCCCCTCACTCCTTGGTCCCGTCCTGGTTTCCGGTCGGGGCTAACGGCGGCTGAGGTATGCGCGGGGCCGGGCCGGGCCGATGTAGAACATAGGCAAATAGGAGGGAAAATGCAAATCGTAAGGAATTCAAAAGCAAATATTATAAGCCATAGAATGTCTCACAACACCAAACACAAGTTTAACCGCCTCCACGAGGCACGGTGCATGTTGCAGGAATTAAGAACAGGACAGAAGCCGCAAAGGGATCACTTTCCAGTGGCGCCGCCGCTTGTGGTGGAGCCACGCTGGGCGGCTCCGCCTCCTGAAGCCGCGAAACTGGTGGCATCGCGTCTAGGCAAGATGTTGAAGGCGCGGAACCTCCCCAGCAAACCCTCGGCTCGGCCCTTCACAGCCTCAGCAGCGGCGGCGGCAAGGTCGCCGCTCACGGGTCCTCTAAGCCGCTCTCATAGAGCGTCTTCAGCGCAGCGTGAGCCTTCTCGTCCAGCTCGGCGAAGGCCGCTCGATCCTCGACCAAGACCTTCGCCTTGCGATCTAGCTCGGTCCTCTCCACCTTCAGCGCCTGCTCCAGCGTCTCCAGCCGGCCATGGCGGTCGACAAGCTCGGCGTCCTGGTCCTTGACGGCAGCCTCCCGAGCCTTCATCTCCTCCTCCTTCTCCTGGCGGAAGCGGACCTCCTTCGCGAGCTCCTCGCGCAGGTCTTATAGCTCGACCTCCAACGCCTTGCAGCAGCCCCGGGCATCCGCATCATCGCCTTGGGCAGCATCGCGAGCAGCCTCAGCCTGGCGGGCGGCTTGCTTCTCCTCGTCGGAGGTGGACGCAGCCTGCCTCAGCGCCGCTCGAAAAGAGGCAGCAGAGCGGGCCCAGCCGGAGGCTAACTCCAGGCGCCCGACCACCAGGTGGGGGTCCGCGCTCTAGAGATCCTCCCGAAGCTGGCTCAGTTCATTGGCGGCCTGGTCCAAGACAGCAGAGGAATCAGAAGAGATGGGAGCTGGTGGAGCAGGCGCAGAGGACGGTAGCATGATCATGGCTTGGGAGGAAGGAGCCTCCCGGGCCTTGGGCATCTCAGCAGCAGCACCAAGCCTAGGCCCCTCCAGGGTCAGCGGGGCCACGGGGGCTGACTCCTCGCCGGAGTGCCCCTGCTGGGCTCGCGAGGACGACCGGGCAGGGGAAGCGTGAGCCTCGGTGCCTCCCTTCCCCGCAGACGAAGGCGCTGCCTCGGCAGGCGAACTCGCCTCAAGCAGGGCCGCAGAAGCCCCCCTCAACCTCTTCGCCTCAGGTGCCGGCCTGGTCAAGAAGTGCAGACGTCAAGTCTCGGCGGCAGAAACAAAGCAGAGCGCGGGTTGAGTACTTACAGGTCATCGCTCGCGGGTTCAAGCAGCCTCCGGCCAAACTTGAAGCCCGAGAGCCTGCAGCTGGGGTTAGCCTTGGGAGGCATGGAAGCAGAGGACGCGTTGGGAAGGCCGGAGCTGGCCTCAGACCGCCCCGGAGCCAGAGCGGATCCTGGGGGCACCAGCCCCGACCTGTCTTTCCTCGGGACCGGGGGAGAATCCACTCCTCCTCGCCTGGCGATGGCCTCGTCGTCGTCCGACATGGAGCGGAGGGTGCGAGACCTGCGCCGGGGGAAGGACTCCTCCGACTCCTCGCCAGTCGCCTCGGAGTCGAGCTCTTCCTCCTCCTCCTCCTCCTCCTCTTCCTCCTCCTCACTCCCGCTGGAGTCGCTGGAGAACACGTTCACCGTCGGCAACGCTGTCAGATCCCCGGGAGCAACTGCGGGCACTAGCCCCTCACCGTTGAAGGTGGGCATGGCGTCCACCGCCTGCTCCCAGTCGTCAGGAAGAAACAGGGGGACAGGAGCACCATCCGGCCTCGCCACGTCTCCCCCGACCAGGGAGTGGAGGGCCGCGACCAGATCTTCGTCGGCCAGGGCTGCAGAGCTCAAGCGAAGGGCAGCATCTGCTTCCCCGAGCCTCCACAACGGGAGCGAGTGCTCCAGGAGTGGAGCCACCCGGTGCTCTAGAAACTCCCTCGGGAGTGTGGCCCCGGTCAACCGCCGACCCAGTGTTGCTCGGCCTCAGTCCGTCCATCCTCTCCAAAGACTACCTCACGCTGGGTCGACGAGCTCCGCGCGAGACCACGCATCAATGGCCTTGGGCTGCCCCGTGGGCAGCAAAAATCAGGGGTGGATGCGCCTGGCGTTCACCATGACCCACCTGCTCCGGAAGCCTTCAATCCTCTTCCCGGGCTTTGAGAAGGCGTTGGAGCCAGAGTACGCGACAAAACTCGCGCATGCGTAGATGGGGCCATGAGAAACCCAGAGATGAAAGTAATGACGCAGCAAGGCCACCGAGGGCTTTATCCCAACATGAGGCTCGCAATAGTAGGCGAAGATCGCCAGAAGAAGAACAGAGTTGGGGTGGAGGTGCAGAGCTTGCAAGTTGTACAGGCGAAGAACAACAAAGAAGAACTCGGAAAAAGGAGGTACCAGACCGGCGATGATGGCGCTCACGAAGAGCGGGTAGAAGGTGCTCCCCTTGCCTTCAAGCTGGCCGGAGCCAGCCTTGAACACAGTCGCTCCCGCATTGCCCTGCGCCACCGTCCTAAGGCGCAGGAGGGCAAGATTCCTCTCCGACACGTTCGGGGGATCCAGAGCTGGGGAGTACCAGGCCTCGGTCGGAGTCTTGCGGGGCGCCATAGCTCGCCGGGCGGGAAGGATTGAGGCAGATCTGGAGGATTTCGGAAGCAGGAAGGAGAAGGGCGAGAAAGGGGATCTGGAGCAAGGCAAGCGAGAACAAAGCAGGTCAGTCTGGCCCGGGGACCCCTTTTTGTCAGATGGGCGAGGCATCGTGGGGAAGCGGAGACGCCCATGTCCAATCAACCGCCATGCTGCGCCCAAGCCTCAAGTAGCCAAGCCTCAACTTGCCCCTTCGCTTCTCTGCTAAGCCAAGTCCGGGCACGCCTTAGGCCTGGGGGCTACTGTCGGCGTTCTAGGAATGGGGGTCCCCAGACTTGCCTGCCGGCGTGGCTCAAGTAGGGGGCCCAATGCAGCCCAGCTTCATCAGCTCAAGCTCAAGACCCTCGCGAGGGGCCAAGCCTCACGGGGCGGACGACAGGGAGCTTCCTCAGAAGCAGCCTACTTAGGCGGGCTCGCAAGGAGGCGGAGAGATCAAGGCAGGGCACCTCCCGAGGGGCCCGTGACGCAAGCCATGATGATCGGAGGCCAGGCGGGTGCCAGGCGGGCGCCGGCCTGCGCAGTGTCCTTGTTTCCCTTTCGGTGCTAAGGGGGCAAGCACAGGCCAAGGCATCGGCCAAAGGTTACCGTTTCGGTGCAAGAAGACCAAGACCAGCAGAACGGCAGGATGGAGGTCATCGTGGAGCCTAGGGCGGCGTCACCATCAGAGCCTTTGGCAGCCGAAGACCAACTTTAGTCAGGATAAGTGTACCAGATGTTCCCCTTCAAAATGGCCAATTGTTGGCGCCCTTCCCGCTCATTATTTGGGGAGAGGCCCAGGGCCTCGCTCTATAAATAGGACTAGCCACCACAAGGTAGAGGCATTTGGAGATCGACCAGAGAGAGAGAGAGAGAGAGAGAGAGAGAGAGAGAGAGAGAGAGAGAGAGAGAGAGAGAGAAGCGACTGAACTCACCCAAGCAGTTCATCGCACCAGCTCAAGAACAACCTCTCGAGGCTGTTCTCCTTTGTACTGCTTCATCATCACCCCAGAGGCAATCCACCACACCACACACTGGAGTAGGGTATTACACCACAATGGTGGCCTGAACCAGTATAAATCTCGTGTCCTCTATGTGTTCATCTTTCTTGCCTAGATCTTTGTGAGACTTCGAGACGTGAGATGGTAGGGGAGAGATCTTCGTGCGCACCCCAGTGTTCGAACCTCAAGGGTCTGCCGAAACCCGAAATCAGACACAAACCAAACTGATAATTCGAAGAGACTTGCAAAGATAACTCAATCATACATAAAAGAATTCAGAGAAGATTCAAATATTATTCATAGATAAACTTGATCATAAACCCACAATTCATCGGATCTCGACAAACACACCGCAAAAAGCGTTTACATCGAATAGATCTCCACAAGAGTGGGGGAGAACATTGTATTGAGATCCAAAAAGAGAGAAGAAGCCATCTAGCTAATAACTATGGACCCGTAGGTCTGTGGTAAACTACTCACAACTCATCGGAGGGGCAAGGATGTTGATGTAGAGGCCCTCCGTGGTTGATTCCCCCTCCGGCAGAGTGCCGGTGAAGGCTCCAAGATGAGATCTCGTGGATACAGAAGGTTACAGCGGTGAAATTGTGTTTCGTGGTGCTCCTGGATGTTTTGGGGTACGTAGGTATATATAGGAGGAAGAAGTACGTCGGTGGCCGCCCGAGGGGCCCACGAGGCAGGGGGCGCGCCCTACAGGGGGGGGCACGGCCTCCTATCTCATGGGGGCCTTGGGTGCTTCTTGACTTGCACTCCAAGCTCTCCGGATCACGTTCGTTCCAAAAATCATGCTCCCAAAGGTTTCATTCCGTTTAGACTCCATTTGATATTCCTTTTCTTCGAAATACTGAAATAGGCAAAAAAACAGCAATATGGGCTGGGCCTCCGGTTAGTAGGTTAGTCCCAAAAATGATATAAATGTGTAAAATAAAGCCCATAAACATCCAAAAAGGGTAATATAATAGCATGGAACAATAAAAAATTATAGATACGTTGGAGACGTATCATCGGCATAGTTGGTCTCATGCGGCTCCTTGGCGGCAGCCTCGCAAATGTTGCTCAAGGCCGTGTTAGCCCTTTCCCTGAGCGTTCAGAGCATGGGGGCATGCTCATGCTCCAGAATCCGCCGCTGACGGATCTCGTCCTCATTCCGCCGAGCAATGGCCTCGGCACCGTCAACCCTCTATTGGAGAAGAAGCAGCTCGGCGAGGGAAGAGGCAGATCCGCCTGCGCTGCGCCAAGGGCGGCTGCGGAGGAGTCCGCACCCCGCCTCACTTCAGCCAGTTTGGCCCTGAGGGCCGTGGTCCTACCCTCAGCTTCGGCCCTGATCAGCTCCAACCTCGCTCGTATTCACGCTCGAGGACCGAGCGAGCTTCCGCCACGCGGCGGTCGACCTCTTCCTGGACTCGGGATTCGTGTGCGGCGACGTCGTCCTCCGCTTGGGTCACCATGCGCTCCCTCGTCTCCAACCGCTCAAGGTCAAGGTTGTGCTCGGCAGCCTCCAGCATTAGCAGCTCCTCACGCTTCAAGAGCTCCGCCTGGTCGACGGAAGCCTCCTTCAGCGACACAAGGGCCGCCTGGTGCAGTTCCACTTGCTGCTCCAGAGAGTTGCTCTAGGCTTGGAGCTCCCACGGGTGCTCCTCCGCATCCTTGCACCGTCGGTCTGCTTCCCGGGCCTCCTCGACGGCTTGGGAGCAGGCCTCTCACGAGGCCGCCAGCGACGCTTCAGCCTTCGCGTTGTCAAGCTCACGCTGGTAACACGCGAGGGCGACGGCTACCTTCAGCTTGCGCCTCTCCTCAGCGAGGCGCAAGCCTTCGGCCTCGAGGCGCGCATCCTCGCCAGCAAGCTCCGCCCCGATTCGGCTCACCGCATCCGCCGCCCCCTGAAGGAACTCTAGACGAAGGGCGCGACGCTCCCGAGCGCGCCTGCGCACGTCTACCGCGTCACCCTCTGCCACTGGCGTATGCGGAGGGCCCTGAAGCGGCATGCCTCTTCCGGCGCAGGGCTGGGGGCTGGTGCCGCAGCAATCGCCGGACAGACCTCGCCAGGAGCCCGGCCGGGCGCCGATCCATCCCCAGAAGATGAGCTCAATACTGACTTCAGCCAGTCACCATCCACGATCAAGGAAGGAGCGCGGGGCAAGCCGGGTGTGCCCCAGGGGAACTCGTGAAGGGAAGACAGTAGGCGTGCAGGCTCAAGGTGCCCGGCGGGATGGGCCACTTCTCCGGCCAACCGAGCATCGGGGGTGCTGCTTGAGCTCGGCGCGCCAAGGGTCAGCAGCAAGGACGAAGCTTGGGGGGATGGCTCCTTGTCCGTCTCCGCGAATTCAGTAGGAAGGGCCCTGAAAGGCCGCGGTCAGCTGCCAGAACAGAGGAGTAAAGGAGCAAAGAAAGAAGAGGACTTACTCGTCCATGGCGAAGTACTTCCTGCGCTTCAACAGGCAGCAGGGGCGATCGTCACCACCCAAGGCCTCCTTCCTCTTGCGGAGGGCCTCAAATTCTATGCGGAACCGGCCTAAGCGCTCGGCGCAAGGGTCGGTCTGCGGCATGGAAGAGGCGTCAAGGTGATCAACGCCAAGGGGACCGGCCTGGGGGACGCCACCAGGCACCGCCTCATGAGGAACGGCCGGGACCTCGGGAGCCCCAACCTCGGGAGCCGTAGGCCAAAACTCCTCGCCTACCATTGTTCCAGGACGGGCTTCGAGAGATGCAACCTTCGGGGATCCGTGTGGTGTCAGCATCTCAACATCATCCCCTTCAGCTCCCGACGGTTCTTGTCTCCCCGCTCCATCACCTGAGACAGAGCCGCTTTGAGCGACTGGAAGAGCAACCACAGCGACTGGATTCTCGCAGGGCCCCATGAGGCCAGCCGGGCGCAGCCCCCACTCGTCAAAGCTGGGAATCTGCCTCACGAAATCGGCCCTTCCCGAACAAAGATACAGGAGGGCACCATCATGTCGAAGGCTGCCCGGGGAAGGATCGCCAGTCAGGACCCTGAGCACCGTCCTCAGCGCTTCAGGCGCCAGGTCCTCCTCCTGAAGCCGCATGCGGTCTTTGTACCCCGCAAAGTCCCACATCCGACGGGAGTGGTGCTGAAGATGAGCAATGCGGCGCTGGAGGAACTCCTTCACCACCTTGGGCGCCATCACATCGAGCGCCCTCAAACTCTCGAAGCGGCGCCAGACGAAGGCGAGCCGGGGGCTCACGAGCAGCTCATGATCCCAGCCTGAGTTAGGAACAGTAGGCAAGGTTGGGTGTGAGAGCAGGGGGCTGGGCACTCCGATATCCACATACAACCACCGCTCTCTGAACCTGGCCTCAGAAGGAGGAAGGCTGAAATTGATCCCCGAAGCAGCCGTCTCTGGCACGGCGAGGAAGCTCACGCACCCCGAGCATTGAGTGTGGTCACTCAAGCGCAAAGAGAAGAAATGGCGCAGCAGAGCAACGGAAGGAGGAAGGCCCACCATTGCCTCGCAAACGAAAGCGAAGACAGCCAGGAGGGTAATGGACTCAATGCTCGAGGGTGGATCTGATAATGGGAGAGCACCGCGTTGAAGAAAGCAGAAAAGGGGGGGAAGGAAAAAATATAGCGATAGTTTTATTCTTCGTAGCCGTAAGTAAATACGTAACTAGGAATATGGAAAATTGCATTTTTGGAATTTGCAATAATGCGATGGGCGAACGTTCCTAACCCTTCACTAACTTTTGGTGGATTCTTCTTATGGATTATTAAGTTATAGTAATATAATAACTAGGAATATTCTAGTAATGGAATTCCATATCGTGAATCCTTTATTCTTGGCCGCTATAAAATAAAAGTTTTAATTTGGGTTTTCCCGCAACTAAAGAAAAAGAAATTGTCGTGTTCGAGTGTCCTAGATTTCAATTGAGCTAATTAGAGTAGACAGTGAGCACGAACCTCTGGGTTGACTTCTTCAACCTTCTCATTCTTGTTGGACCCGCCCACAGGGCATCGGCGTAGAACTGGACCTCCGTTACGACCCTATCAAAGGAGGCATGGGACGCAGGCCAGACCGTGGTCCTGCCACACTCGTTGAAGATGGTGGCAAGGGCAGAGCGGACCTTGTTCAAGGCATCGGGATTGAGTATGATGGACCGGTCAACGACGGGGGCCATTGCCGGAGGCGAGCGGGACGACGATGCTGGCTTCTTCCCCTTTACCTTCTTCGTTGGCGCCATGGCAATGGGAAGGGGGGATAGTTTGAGTTGGATTGGAGGCGGAGGTTGGAGCCTGAGGAAGAAGGAAGGGCGGGAAACACGCGGGCGGTGAAAGGGGAATGGCTGTGTGCAACCACAGGTCCGCCTAGCCGGGCGTGTTATGAGGCATCGTGGGGAAGCGGAGGCGCCCACGTCAAATCAACCGCCACGCGGCGCCCAAGGCCGCATGCTATTGGGGCCCGCGGCGCTTCGCACTTGCCCCTTCGCTTCTCTGCTAAGCCAAGTTTGGACGCGCCTTGGGCCCAGGGGCTACTGTCGGCGTTCTGAGAACGGGGGTCCCCAGACTTTTTTGCATGCGGCCTGCGGCATGGCTCAAGTGGGGGCCCAGCGCAGCCCAGCTTCATCAACTCAAGCTCAAGACCCTCGCGAGGGGCCAACCCTCGTGGGGCGGACGACAGGAAGCTTCCTCAGGAGCAGCCTCATCAGGCAGGCTCGCGAGGAGGTGGAGAGATCAAGGCAAGGGCACCTCGCGAGGAGCCCGTGATGCAAAACATGACGATCGAGGCCAGGAGGGCGCCAGGCGGGCGCCGACCTGCGCAGTGTCCTTGTTTCCCCTTCGGTGTAAAGGGGGCAAGCACAGGCCAAGGCATCAGGCAAAGGTTACCGTTTCGGTGCAACAAGACCAAGACCAGCAGAACGGCAGGTTGGAGGTCATCGTGGAGCCCAGGACGGCGTCATCGCTAGAGCCTTTGGCAGCCGAAGACCAACTTTAGTCAGGATAAGTGTACTAGATGTTCCCCTTCAAAATGGCCAATTGTTGGCGCCCTTCCCGCTCATTATTTGGGAAGAGACCCAGGGCCTCCCTCTATAAATAGGACTAGCCACCACAGAGTAGAGGCATCGAGAAACGAATCGTAGAAAGAGAGAGAGAGGCGATTGAACTCACCCAAGCAGTTCATCGCGCCAGCTCAAGAACAGCCCCTCGCGAGGTTGTTCTCCCTTTGTATGGTTCATCATCAGCCCCTAAGGCAATCCACCAAACCACACACTAGAGTAGGGTATTACACCACGACGGTGGCCTGAACCAGTATAAATCTCGTGTCCCTTGTGTGTTCTTCCTTCTAGCTTAGATTCCTTGTGAGGCTTCATAACGTGAGCTGGTAGGGGAAAGATCTTCGTGCGCACCCCAGTGTTTGAACCTCAAGGGTCTGCCGGAACCTGAAATCCGACAGCTCGACTCGTTAGTCATCGAGTTCGAGTCAAGTCGAGCCGAGTCATGAGCTACTTGTTTAGCTCGCGAGTTTCGAGTAAAATTCCAGCTCAAATGACAGGAACAGAATCTGAAGCAATGTCTGCAACAAGGACACAACATGTAAAACATCGCAACCGCCAGGTGCAACCATCGACCTAGGGTTTCACCTCGGAGCTCGAGACGCGATGCTTGGAGAGCCACCAAGACAAAGACGTACCATCTGTTCTCGATTGACGCCACCCTTTTGCTGACGAAGACGAAGCTGCATGAAAGCATCCACATATCATTGTCATGGGGAACTGAAATACAACATGGCATACATGTATGGAGGTAGCCAATCACGTGCATATTCTTTGCATATATATCACCACGTGGTGAAATCAATGCATGTGAGCACGGAACTGTCACAAACTCTTAGAGTCGAACACGTCGGGTCCATCTTAGGCGCACGTGCTCCAAAATCTTGTGGTAGAGGGCGACGATGACAACAATACCGATACATGGCGACAAATCCGTGGCTCCTTCATACTCTCCGGCAAGCCCTTCCTTATTAAAATGCATGCAAAGTCTTTGAGTTGATCATCATAGGCTTCTCGAGGAGATAGGTTGTTGGATCAATGGGGTAGAATCCAGTGGTGATAATCTTCCACATCTTCGAAGCGCACCTAATATGATCCTGCATTTCAAAATTCCTAGCCGAGAACTTCCCCTTTACATTATAAACGGGAGGGTTACCTTGATACTTTATCACAGGTTCTTTTGGAATTGGCTGAAGTGCATTAAGGTAATCCCACCCATTTTCATCATGGTTCCTTCGGGGGGAGGAAAGGAGAGCACTTGTTGAGTCATCGACGGACTTTCCTTCACTCCGGGGCCGATGGAGACTCCATTAGGACTCCCACCACTTGCAAGCCTTTCCGCTACGGCCTTCAACCATGATCTTCAATCCAGGGGCTTGTTTATCCAACAAGTCTATGACTTCTGTGGAGGTATAATGCTTATCCTCTAGTTGTCTCGAGGATGCTTTCTTTCCGGAATCAAAAATTGCCACATGGTTGGTATCTTGCACATCCCTCTTCCCGGTCATCTCGCTCTAGGGCGGTTAAGCCACAAGACAGAGCACAAGGCTCTAATTTTTTTTGAAAGGATTGGGATGGACCTGGGGGGGGGGGGGGTTCAATAGATACATTACACATTTAAATTGATTATTATAAAGTTTAGGCAATGCGGAATATAGAGGTGAGCCTAAATAATTGCTAGAGTGATATAAGTAATGTTATGTAGTATGTCCAACATGTTACAATAAATGCACGTCAAGTGACCAAAGTAAACGACAGATAGGGAGTTAGGTTACGGATAACCGACGACACAACGATGAAAGTGTATCCCGATGTTCACTTCCTTGGAGGAAAGCTAGTCACAATTGGAGGGACGGATGTTATCACTGAAAGGGCATCTCCCTGCCTAAGTGTTTTGGTGTTGATGACAGCGTAATTTGCGGACTAACCATGTGCTTGAGCTAAACATGCATATTTAGAAGTGGCACAAGACAGTTAGGCTCCCCTCTGGAAGGAAAACATCGAAGATCGTATTTCCGACGTTTTTATTTCTTAGGTCGTAGGGAATCCATACTATTAAGAGGGGGTCCGTGTTGAAAGGTACATGTGAACTCAAAACATGTATACAAAACATAAATATTGCACACATATCACAATCCCAACAGTTTCGAGGAGAGCCTCAAGTTCTATCAAGTTGCAGAAATTGTACACCCAGTATCATGTATTATGTAAGTACGATACGCAAAGATGTTAACCTAGGTCGAGTTTTGATTTGGTAGCGTAAGTGGGGCCATCCTAAACACATTTTTCCTGCAATTCCTAAAGATGTTGTCGTATATCAGATCGAATTGCACGTCTCCTCTAGGGCGGTTCATCACAAACGTCATGTGATCTGCCTCCACGATCTTGTAATACCTGAGTTTGCATTGCCACAACAAAAACACAAGAATGTAAGTGCTCTTGTTTTGTGATAGAGAAATTTCATAAAGCTTATGCACATTGGTGGATAGTGCAATTTGGTCCAAATATCATCATAATCCTAGCAAATACTTCTCAAACAACATTAAATTCTTATATGATTAGTTTATAGTGTATATTAAAAACTAGATTGCATTTTAGAGGGGTGTTGTGGCACCCCTACTAGATCCGCCACTGGTTCTATAGAAAGTAGAACAAGGTTTCCAGAAGAAGAAAAATGCTTTCCGCAGAAAGTAGAACAAGGTTTTCACTAAAAAAAAATTTTGTAATTCCATAGTCCCAAACGAGCCCGCCTAGAACGAAATACAAAATCGTGTTGCATCACATAGGCTTGATTGTGATATGTCATACCAGATTCCCGGTTGAAGTCGATGGCAATCTGAATCATCCTCTACCAAGATGCTCGGATGTTCTACCGGAATCCGAGGATGCGTCATCGAGATGGTGTTCAATGCACCATCATTATCCTCCCAATCTTCATCCCTACCATCACGTCCAAAGTGAGACTTAACTAATTCTGACCCAGTAACAGCAAAACCACGCAAAAATGGGTCCAATTTTGAACACCAATGAACCCCAAATGTAGGAGCACCATCTAAGATGGCCAACCTGTAACCTTTGTAGGGGGGCTCGGCGGCGGGGTGGCGCCACCGGCACATCTGCATGACATGTATGAACACCAGCGGGTGAATGCACAGCACGCCGGACGGCACGGTGACGCCGCGCACCTTGGTCGTCCGCCTCGTACAGTAGCTGAAGTAGTATGTGTCGGGGAACGTGCGCACACCGGCGTTGATCCTCGCGGCGCTCTGGATGGTGAGGTCCGGCAGGATCCAGTCTCCGGTGGCAAATGGCCCCATGGCCCCGGCGAGGAGGCTGCCTAGACCCGACACGCCGACCGCGCGCCACGACATGCCAAAATGATCGAAGCCGAAGTCGTAGTACCGCTTGATCCAGGGCACGTCGAGCCAGTGGTACAGGGTGCTGCCCACCCGATAGATCTGGCCGAGGCAAACGCGCCTCAGAGACCGGCCATCTTCTGGCCTGCCACATTATAGACGTACGACACTAATTAGAGCGGAGGAAACTACTCTTGAGGCAGAAGGGGGCTCACCGTATTCCGCCGAGGTAGGCTGCCGTGGAACCATTGAGCACACCAGAGAGGGAGGTGACGCTCAGCACCCAGTTCTCGGAGGTGTTCTCGTACCCGTCGAAGGCCTGGAGAGATCGCCGATGCAACTTGTCAGTGTTTGTGTGCGTGTGCGAGCCGGTAAGGGGTATGACTAGATCTCAGTCGATTGAGACTTAACCAAATCTCAATCAAATGACATAGCATATAGTAAAGAGGAAAATAACATTTTACATTGATCTTCATATAAGATCTCACGAATATACCATCGACCGGTATTTCGTTAAGTCTCCGTCGACTGAAATTTAGCAATCCCTATATGAAAAACGTGCATATACAATAGTCACCCGCTATCGGTGTGGCGTGTGCTACATGCATGCATGATTCTCACGTCATTATCTCCTCCAACAACCCTAACAAACCCACTCCTCTCTTCCAGCAATCCTAACAAACCCTAACAACACGTTATCTAATGAAAACGTGTTTATTAGGGTCAGTTTTGCTAAGCTTCAGTCGAATGTCTCAGTTGATGCTATATTTCTTTGATCTCGCATGGAGATCCGTCCAAAAAAATTAGTTTTTATTTTCTCTTCTCACGTACTACTCCTATGTCACTTGGTTAAGTCTCAGTCTACTAAGACGTAGTCACACCTTATTAGAGTTGCTACAATCATCTAGACTGCACGTATCGCTTGGCATAGCTCTTTCCTTGATCAATTAACTACCAACCGGCTGCATTCCTAAAGAAGTTTTCATTGCATGTGAGTGACTCTATGTACCTTGTCATGGAGCATCTGTTGCAGGAGCCTGATGACCTGCGCGCCGGCCGAGTGGCCGACGAAGTGGGCTGGGTGCTCCTCGTCCCACATTGGGTAGTTCCCTGAAGTTCAGTCACAAACAATCCATGTAGAGTAAGTTGTAATCAGAGACCTGGATGATCTATGTATCTATCTGTCTATCAATTCTCACCGCGGTCGTATGCTCTGCCGAAGCGGGAGTGCCCGTAGGTCCTGCTGTGCTCCTCGCCGTAGTCCACCCGGCCTCCTTTCAGGTAGTAGAACAGCTCCCGGGCCCTGAAACCAAACGTTAAACGTGTTTACATGCTTGTGCTCAAATCGTATGGAATATTATCCTAGCTAGTCAGCTAGCAAATTGATGCATCGACCACCTGTCGTGTATGCTTGTGAGCGAGCCCAGATCGGGCACTAGCACCCGGTCGTCCTTCTCCTCCGCGCCGGCGAAGTACGACATCCCGGCCATCCTCTGAGACAACCAAAATGCTTAGCAAGATGCAAGAGATTCACAGGTCGTGTAGGCATTTGAGAGTTAGAGACTAGAGTAGGCCACGTACGCCCTTGCCGAACCCAAAGACGCCGTGGACCAGCACGATCGGCGGCACCGCGCCGTCGAGCACGGCCTCCGCTTGGCCGTCGCCGACGACGGCATTCTTGGGCACGCCGGCCAGCCGGGAGAGGTCGCGGCGGATGGCGGTGGTGAAGAGGTAGAACCCGTAGGTCAGGTGGACGACCGCGCTGACGAGCAGCTCGGCCAGCCCCAGGGCGCCTAGCAGCGACACCCTCACCAGCTTCCTCATATTCTCACGATCTCTCTTTCTTATTGCCTGTTGAGTTCTCTGCTCTGCTTTGCCTCGCAGGTGTCGATCGAGTAGCTCAACCGGGCAGCCTCTTAATCTGCTGCGCTCGCAAGCTGGGATGCTGTTGCTTCGATCGCTTGGCTTCTCCGGCGTTGCTATTTCTGTCCGATCCAGGCAGTTCCGGTAGTCCGCAGAGCTGAGTCGGCCACGACTCCACGCCATTCTCATGTGCTTCCGTATGCGCCCAAGCCACGAGAAACACGCTTGGTTCCTTTCCGTGTGGGATTTGGAAATGGATATCTCTGAAGATACTATGCTCCTGGCTCCATAGAAATGGAGCTCTTTGGTGCATTGTGGATTGATTGGACGAGTGGATCCCGGTTGTAAGAGGAATAAAGTTCATGAGGGAAGAAGGAAACTAACATGACATCTACTTGTATCAACGAGAGACACAAATGACTCTTAGCTCCCTCCCTCGTCCCGTCCCTCGCGTCGCCCCTAGGGCGACTCGGGGGAGTCTAGGGTTTCCGCCGCCGCCTCCCCCCACCTCCCCCACCCCCCTCGCCGCCACCAGAGACGACCGCCGGGAAAGCCCGCGCGGGCGCTGGGGAAGGTGGCGGCGGGGTCTTCGGCGCTTCTCGCGGAGGCCATCGGATCCAGGGGCGGCGACCCTGCTGGCGTGGCGTCGGCGCGTGCTCGAGGGTTCGCCCGAGGACGGCGAGCCGCAGCGCGCGATCTGGAGGTATTGCCCCTTCCTTCCATGCATCCTTCCCGGTCCCGGTTCGGTTTGGATCTTGCGGATCCACCTCCGGTGTGTTCGTGGAGCAGATCGGTGTTCGGGGAAACCTTGGCCGCCTTTGGCTGGCGGCAGCGGCGACGCCGATTTTTGGCGCCGCTTTCCTCCATGGGGGCGCTGCTGAGGGCACCATCTCTCCTCTCCGACCCATGTCCGGGTGAAAGCCCAAGATCCGATGCGGATCGGGCGTCGGCGGCGCCCTGTGCATCGTAACCTTCCTGGAGGCGACGCCAAGGACATTGGGATCGGATGGAAGGGGCTGCAGGTGAGGGGTGGGGGTGTGCTGCCTCCCTTTCGGTGGAGCGGTGTTTCTTTCTACATATTCTTGGCGGCGGCTCTTGGCGGCATGGAGCAGCGGAGGCTTGGCGTCGATGTGTGGTGACGGACACGCAGGAGGTCGACGCCGTCTGGCGTCGTGGTGGCGTGGCGGCAGCGAGACCGGGCAAGGCCGTTACTGTGATAAGACAGAAGATGGATATGTGGTAGGTGGTTGTGGTGGCCTCATACCCGACAATTGGCCTGGTTGAGGAGCACGCCGACTGGTGGGTGCCCATACCGCAAGCGCCCGTGTTGGGACCTCGTGTCTTAGATGTTAGGTTTGGCTGCGAGTGTCTGCTTTGGTATTAGGCCTGCACCATCGCGCCTTCATCGCTTAGATAGGAGTAGCGACGAGAGGTTGCGAAGATGGTGGCTTTGGTCTTACTGTTGTGCGACTTTGTAAGATTTTGTGCTAATAATTAATAAATTGGCCGTATGCATCGACCAGATGCAGAGGCCGGGGGTATTCCTCCTTTTCTAAAAAAAAACTTGTATCAACGAGATAAACCCTAGTTTCATAGATAACCACAAGCAACCATCGTGTGGTGAAGTTTTCTTACACCGGGGTTGTTTATGAAGATGACGGCAGGGAGTCAAGTTAGTACTGTACGAAGACGAGGCCGCGGAAGAAGGTGAAGCACAAATGTGAGAACTTCCAAGAGACGTTTGCACCCGAATGCCGTGCAGGTCGTCGATCGTCGAAGACTATTGTTGCGTCACCCTGTTGCGCGAATGGGAGAGGATCGGCTAGACTCGGCGACGGTAAACGCATAAGAGAACATAAGGGTGTTTCGAATGGTGACTCTCTCGAGAGGAATACCTCCCTCTTCTAGGGTCGTATAGAACTATCGATAACTTGTAACTCAGACCATGCAAGAAAAAAAAAGATAACTTGTAACTCACCAATTTGCAGACCTATGCGACGCACACACGAGCCAAGGAACCACACTGGCGCACACTTTAAAACATGACACTAAAACAAGGTTTACAAAGCCATTGTGGCTTGCTTATTATACCAACGTCACGGATGGGAGTTCAACGGTAACGGAAGACAACAACTAGGGGCAAGACAGACTTGGTGCAAGAGCACTCCACATGAAACTGGCAGGGAAACTCTCCTACCAAACAAACATTCTAGCTTCACGCTAGTGGAGACGGCTCCTCAGATGGATCTGGCCAAAGCAACGAGCCAATAAGCACTTTTAAAGTAGATAACCAAATAACATATATCACTAAGCAGAGCAAATCATGGCATAAACATTTTATGAGGATTCATAGCAATTCTAGCTATCACGACATAGCTAGCTTAGCAAACTTTATCTAGCAGGTATGATAGAGATAAAACATACATATATAAGTTAGACCCGCTTCGGTACATCCCCCTCACAAAACGTATAAAGGGTGACATGGACTTTTCACAACTTGTATCCACTTTCATATGTACGGTGGATAGCCCGCCGATACATATACGTGGTACGTTTCCTGGGCCGGCCCAATTCACCTTCTTGTCTCTTCTATCTAGAGTTAAAAAAATAGACGCAGCCAACAAGATTTGAACTCTGCACCTCTTGCCAGCATATAAACCATGGTATCCAATGGACCACTGTACCACTTGTTGCAATTTTAGGTATGGCACTGCTCTTAGTTAAAACCGGCAGCCCATCAGGAGCACGTACGATCAGAAGCATCGTAGCCATCCAATATTTTAATATGGCCACACATGATTTGTTGGTTTTGATCCTTAATAAATTGCTGCCGTTCGGCTAAACACGTTCACTATAGATGTCAACTCTTGTTGCTTTCTTTCCTGCAAAAAAAAACCTCTCGTTGCTTTCTAAATAAGTGCTTCCTGATTGAACGTGCACATCAAGATATGGTAGATTCATAGTACTTGACCGTTAGCCGGAAATTGCTTCCCATAAATCAAGCCAAATATCATTAACTATAATAAATCCTATTAAGTTGTGATTTGCTTCACACAAACAAATACTCCCTCCGTCCGGAAATACTTGTCGGAGAAATGGATGAATCTAGACGTATTTTAGTTATAGATACATCTAATTTTATCCATTTCTCCGACAAGTATTTCGGGACGGAGGGAGTACTCCCTCCGTCTCAAAATAAGTGTCTTGAGCTTAGTATAAATTTGTACTAGAGCTAGTACAAAGTTGAGACACTTATTTTGGGACTGAGGGAGTATAAGAGAATAATTTTTACTATTTGAGATGCTTTTTGTGCAGCCCAACATGCTTAGGTGGCATGGAAGCATTATTCTTTATCATTACAAGCATCATTTTTATGGTGTGATGAGAACATATTTATTCCATATTTATTGACCGTATTAACAGAAATATTTTTTGCGTCAATAGAAGCATTATTTCTATGCTATTGTAGCATTCCTATGATGTGTAAATATATTTTGATGTAGCAAAACCAGTATTTCCGTTTGATGGAAACATTTAACTTTTGCAAAATAAATTGTACAGAAGCAAAATAAGAATATACACAACCACAAAATTGGTTGATAAGAACTATAAACACTTTTATTCTTAAACAACAATGTGCATCATCCTTGGACAAGTTTTGCAATTTTTGGAGTTTTTTCAGTAAAAAAAAGGCCAATGAATGGTCGGACGTGTCCTAACTTGTATACGATGTCGGAAAATCGTTCAAACATGGCATGGATTCCTACCATGGGCATGCCCACCAGGTTACAAAAGTTGAAGTCATTTGAAGCATGTACAAAAATAGACCATGTTGAATGACGAGTGCTCGAGGGCCACAAGGCTCCGTCTGAGAGCATGTTTGTTTCTCAACATTGATGAAATGGCTTAAATTTCTTTTCATGGACTTGCATGACCAATTCAAGGCACCATGCCAAGTTACTTGATTTTTTGACAAGTTTTGCATTTTATGGAGTTTTTTCGGTGAAAAAAGGCCGATAAATGGCCAAATGTGCCGCAACTTCCATACGGTGTCATAAATCGTTCAAACCTAGCATGGATTCCTACCATGTGCATGCCCACCTTGCAGAAAAAGTTGCGTTCATTTCAAGGATGTGCCAAAACAAGACCATGATGAACATAGGGTTCATGGGTAGGCTAGAAGACTCTGTGTGATAGCACAATTTTTTGACTTATTTGAGATTACCCCTTTTTCCATGGCCTTGTATGATGAATTGAAGGCACCGTGCCAAGTTGTTTGTATTTTTGATGAGTTTGGCATTTTCTGAAGTTTTCCCGGTGAAAAAAGGTCGATAAATGGCCCGATGTGTCGCAACGTACATACAATGTCGGAAGTAGTTCAAACCAGGCATGGATGCCTGGCATGAGCATGTACACCAGCTTACAAAACTTGGGGTCATTCCTGAGATTTCCAAAAATAAAATACCATGCTCAACTAAGACTGTTCGGGTAGGCCAGAAGGGTCCATTTAGGAGCACCTCATTTCTCGACATTCCTTAAATCACTCCAAAAAATTCATGGTCGTGTATGATCAATTCAAGCAACCATGCCAAGTTGTCTGGGTTTCCGACAAGTTTTAAATTTTCTTGTTTTTTCTCCTAAAAAATCCGATAAATGACCAGGCATAGATGTTTACCATGGCCATGGCCACCTGCTTGCAGAAGTTGACATCATTTGAAGGATGTCCAAAATTTTGATGGTGTTCGGGTAGGGCGAAAAGTGTCCGTCTGAAAGCACATTATTATTCAACATCCGTCAAATGGAATTTAGAATATTTTTAAATTGTAAACTATATTTGAAACAAGAGCATTTTTTGGTATTTCAAACAATATTTTAAAATTTAAAACAGGTCTCAAAAAGAATAATAAAGTTCAAAGAAAGAAAAATGAATTAACGAAAACAGAATTTGTCACTATTTCGCATTATATGGACATGGACCGAATATACAATATTGAAGCAGCGTGACTAAAGCAAGTTTATGAATATTAGGGAAGCATATTTTCTATGAAACTGAATCACACTAGATCGAAGCAAAGTTCGTATGGCGTCGGAAGTAACGGCGCCGAGTAACACCGAACTAAAATATGCTTCTTGACGGAAAATATTAGAAAATTGATACAACATTTTGTTTCTAAATAAACAACAAATAATAAATTGTTACATTGGACATAAAAGTTTTTTCGATCGAAGCAAATTTAACATGTACGGAAAGCTAACTTTAGTAGGAAAAGAAACAAAATTTCATCCGGTATAAATAACAGACTATGTCGTTGCTTGATTGGTCTGATTAGTTTGAGAAACAGAATTACATGGAAACAAAGATGGACCAACGGTCCATTTCAACTAACCGTGGTTTTTGGGACCACTTAATTTAGGAGGCAGATTAGGCGGGCAATTAATTGTTTGAAGCAGATTATAAGGAAACTAGCTGGAGAAAGACCCGGCGAGGTTCAGATTAATCCAACGGACAGAAGCAGCTTCGCCGTGCCATGTATTCCTTATATATTTCGTGCTTTCTAATATCACTAGTTGTAGCATAGGGTAAGTGGTAAGAGGTGTAATTAGGTGTTCGAGGTTAGGAGTTCGATTCCTCATGCAAGGTACTCATGATGATTTTTTTACTTCGCACTTTTAAATAGCAATAGGCCTCGCGCCCGCTGGCCCGGCCCGGTTGTGCGTCGTATCAGCGCGTTCGCTCGTAAGTAGGCCTCGTATCAAAGGACCTTCGGTTATCAGAAAATAAAAATTAAAGGACCTTGGGCGCTGGCGTACTTTAAGAAAAAGACCATCCTACCTTTTATTATGAAGGGGTATGGGATAATCTCCACCGTCGATGTGTTTAGGGGGGTGTACCGAAGCAGAAGTGATATAAGTTTGTAATAATTCAAGTCAAACTCAAGATCCTTTCAAGACCATAACCATATTATCATGATCACCGAGATCAATATTTCCATAGCCCTTCGGTGGCTAACACCTGTATTTCTTAACGTTACTATTCATCTGTTTCACATGCTCAACATTTGTCCAAGTTTATTTGTGTACACTTTTATTAAGGGTTAAACCTCCAAGTTCTACAAAGGCTGAATAATGTGACTTATCCAGACTCGATGGTGGATACGGCTTTTTTTTAGAAAAGGAAGATGACCCGGCCTCTGCATCTGAGCGATGCATACGACCACTTTATTAATTATTCTCACAAGACCTTACAAAGTAATACAACAAGAAGACTAAAGTCGCCGTCTAAGCAACAAACTGTCGCTACACCTATCCAGTTGATGAAGGCGCAGATAGCTCGGCCTAATACCAAACAGACATCGCAGCCAAACCTAACATCTAAGACACGAGGACCCATCCAGACGCCGCCGGGCATGGGTCTCGCCGGTCCGGCGTGCTTTCGAGGCCGCCGCCGCCAATCGCCACCGCTCCATCTTCGAATCAGATTGATGCATTAACCTTGCTCGGTCTAGCTATCGTCGACGCCACCACGGCGCCTAACGGTACCTCCTCCTCGCAAGCAAACAGCTTGAGCACATCGCGGTCGCCACCGATACACCTCAAAGACCATGCTGCCAAGTACCACCACCAACACAGCTTGAAGTCTTTGAAGATCTGTCGTCGTCACCGCCGACCGTGCATGACTCAACAGAGCACCCGCTTGTCGTCGGTGACTTGACAGCTCCACCAAGCTCCATGCAAGACGGCCGCTCCACCTCCCGCCTCTGTCTTCGGTACGCTTCCACAAACGATGCTCCCAAGAGAGAGACGCATCGTAGTATCGCCATCGCTCGATCCGAAGGCCGATCCTAGGGTTTCCGGCGGCACGAGTGGGTTGACAACAGCCATACGACGATGCATTCATCAAGGTAACGACGCAAAACGCCGCCATCGCCCGCCAACGGCTCGGTTTTCACCGCAACTATGTCTCCCGACTCGTGGCGGGACTAGCCGACGGATCTCGAGATCCGATC
The DNA here is from genome assembly GCA_021437245.1 of Aegilops speltoides. Lineage (NCBI taxonomy): Eukaryota > Viridiplantae > Streptophyta > Magnoliopsida > Poales > Poaceae > Aegilops > Aegilops speltoides. The sequence continues at coordinate 472,351,058 of CM038143.1, read as the reverse complement.
ACCCACCGCAGCCGATCACCTCGACGGAAGAGATGACCACCACCGCCGACCGCACCGGTCGAACAGATCCGACGAAGGTGCCGCCACGCGACCACCAGCCTCACGCCGCCGCCGCCGATCCAAAGCGAGATGGCGCGCCGCCGCCGCCGCCGACAGCGATCGCCGCCGCCCGAACAGGGCTGGTCGTCGCGCCCGCCCAGCGCCGCCTCCGACGCCGCCAGCGCGCAGCCATCGCCGTTGCCGATCGGATCTGAGGCGCCCACACGATCGGGATCCGCACAACCCCGATCCACGGGAGAGGTGATGTCCTCCGCCACCGCCGTCGGCCCCCGGGCTTAGACCGGCGGCGTCCCCCGGCAGCGGCGAAGGGTGGGGAGGAAGGAGTATACGCCCCGGCGGCTGGGTAGGGAGCCGCCCGAGCCGCCCTAGCGGGGACGACGCGGGGGCTGTTTTCTCGCCTCTATGGTGGATACGGCTACTCAGATAGTTTTAAATACTGTAGAGGTTGTACACTTTAGCCCTACAATGGAGCACCCTTTGCTGGGATACCCCGCCAAAATCATCACTAGGCCATACACAATAGCCGTTGGTGTTTGTTACTTGACAAATGGTCAATATCACTTCCCCTAGAGCCATGCTTCAGCCTGGGTTGACATTTTGAGCTATTAGTCCAAAACTCAGATGTAATGGAACCAGTGGAAAATGTAATTGGTTCATGAGGTGCCATTTAAGGAAGAGAAAGGAAATGAATGCTCTGCTCATTGATTGAATTACGCAACCTTAAGTCTTTGCAAATTGCAGAATGATTTGATGCATGGGAAAGAAGTCCCGCCAGTTTGGGTGTCTCAAAATTTTCTCTGCACCTACCTCACCTCGGTTACTAACGCTAAGTTACTTTCTGTCGAGGGTATTATGAAAGGAAAATCCACGGTGATGGACACACGATGGACTCGGGATGCAAAGCCTCCAAAGTCGCCCCCATCTTTTCCTCCCCCGTCGACGGACTGGCTGGAACTCTCGGTCGGCGATTCTTTCAGGATGGCTCGGCTAGGTTAGGCATGATCTTAAGAGATACGCAGGAGGAGTGATCTTCGCTGCTTGCCAAGTGCTTTTCTATTGCAACAATGCCCTAGAAGCCGAAATTCAAGCAATAATGCTAGGGATGAACCTTGTTCTTCAATGGTCAAGTCTTTTGATTTTGGTGTTGTCATATTCTAAGGTAGTGTTGTCTTCTCTATCGGACACTTCGCTTCTCAAGTCAGAGTTTGGTATTCTAGTCAAGGAGATTAAAATTTTCTTCGTGATTAGGGAGTTTAAACCTTTGAAGCTTTTGAGAGATCAGAACAGGGTAGCACATTGTTTGGCTAATTATGCTCACATGGCCGGTAGCACTGCTTGTTGGCTTGCAGCGTAGTCCAACTTTAATCTCTCATCTTGTATTGGTTGATTGTAACTCTATTGACATTGAATAAAACTCCCTGATTGCCCGCAAAACAAAACCCTCAAGTCTTTGCAGATATTGGCAACATATGGCTAGGAGAAGGTCCATGCATTATTTGAGATTTATCAAATTAATGAAATAATAGTGGCCTTGTAATGTGACATAAAAGTGGACGCGGTTGTTCTGATCCCGAGGTCATGTGAGCTCGGGTAAACAGTAAAATAAAAAAAGGGGGGAAATTCAAAATTTATTTTTTTTTGTGTGAGGAACATTGACAAATGTTTTGATTGCTTGCAATGTTTCATCACTGGATGACATTCGTGGAAAACATGGCAAAAAATTTGATTCTCCAAAATGTTACTTTCAAATGCATTTTGGAGCATCGGTTTTGTTTTTTGGTCACATCTTCCACGAATGTCATTTCATGATAAAGCTTTGAAAACAATGAATAATTTATAAATGTTTGGAACAAAAGAAAAGTTATAATTTATTTATTTATTTTACTATTCAATCAAGCTCACATGAGCTCGGGATCAGAATAACCCTTTTACATAAAAGTCACCTTTAAAATAGGGAAATAGTATTTTTCATAATTCAAATGGAACCAACCTTTGGAATAGATGCAAATGTGGAGACAAATATCATCTCCATTTTTCATGATTTATGGGAGAGGGAAAGTATTGATTTGATTTTACAAGCCACTTATGGCCACAAAAGGCGTATTTAATATATGAGAAAATATTTTGCAATGAATGGTATTGTTTTATAGATCACTTGCTTCACTCCCACAAATTACATGGTCCAACCCACTCGTGTTTCTAGTTTTCCATATTCATTTCCCTGTTCCGGTTCTTCTCCGGTTTGTACCTTTTGTTTTTGTTTTTTCTTCTCCGGTTTTTATTGCAGTTTTTTTTCCTGGATATTCTTTTCCTTGCATTCTGCTTTGTCGGCTTTTTTGTAAACAGTGCAAGCAATTTTAAATTATACAAACATTTTAAAAATAAATTTGAACACTTTTTTAATTGCATGGATATTTTAAAATGTGTGACACATAAAATTATATGAACCTTCTTTTAAAATAGTTGATAAAATTACATGAACATTTTTTGAAAATAGGTATACACTTTTTTCAAATTGCATAAATATTTCTTAAATACATTAACACTATTTAAACTACATGAGCGATCCTTATCTCGATTTATGTGGTAGATGGCACCGCCCATTTACCCCTTTCATTTCTGTCCATTTTTTGAAATGTAAATGGGCCAAGGCCTAAGACATGGCCCGTTAATTCCAACAAATGTTTTATATTTCTCTATTATACTTTGTTCTGCCAATAAGCAATTGTGCTATTTGTCACATGTTGCTAAGATGCCCCCATTTGTATGAATCTTGTGGACGCTTTCCAGTGTCTAGCTGTTTGAAATATGTAAGAATCACAATTGTATTTATTTGTCAGATGGTGTAAACTAACATTTTGTATAGTGAAAATGTAACAGAAAAACAGAAAAACTGTTTTTTTTCTACCAGAATTATGTAGTGGGATTTCTAATTGACTTCAAACCATGAGCTAGTGCAGATATCATAGTATTTCATTCATCGATGAAAACAAGCTGTTAGTTCAATAAACTGTTTGAAACCCATCCTTACAGACAGCTGGCTTATACATACCCAACGTGTAATGACAAGTATAGTGCTTATCTCTCTCAAATAAATAAAAAGGCACTATATGACTTACGTAGCCGCCGTCACTAGAAAAATTGCATGCACATCGTAGCAGACTGAACTGCTCGAGCAGCGCGAGGCGACCCGTTCCGGGCCAATCGGCTCGGTCGGTCGACGTCGCGCTTGTGGACCAGAAGCTTGGCCCAAAGACACGGCGCAGAACCGCGGCGGAATTCTACGGCTAGCGCGTACCACTAGTCCAGTAGTACCACGAGTCGCGACGACCGGTGGCGGCGCCAGCATGGCCGACGACGAGCGTCTCCGGTCCGGCGGAGCAGCAGCACGTAGCAAAAGCGCAGAAACACGTCAGTGCGACGACGTGGCTGCCCTCCATTGGCTGGCACCTGAGCCTCGCCGAGCTTCATTTGCTAACCGCATTTAAAAGTGGGGCCGGCGCCCAGGTGGGGACGTCCCACCCTCGCGGTCGCGGGTCCACCACCGTGGACTTTGACGGGTCGTCGCCGGCGTCCGCTGGCGACCCGGGACGGGGAAGGCCGCGCCGCTCCGGTCCACACCCCCACTCGCCCCCGCAAACGGCCCCCGGTCGTCGCGAATTCACAACAATGCCACCGCGCTCCGCCCGCTGGATGCCGACGCCGCTGGTCAGCTGGTTGGTCGGGCCGGAGGGGCATTACCGTGAATAGGCGCCACATCCGCGGGCTGTTGCGGCGCCCCACGCGCTACAAATATTCCCTTGGCACTGGAAAGCCCAGCAGAAGCAGCAGCACGGCTGGTAGCCACTACCTACTCCTCGTCTCCGGTGAGCCACCGGCGATGGGCAGCAGCCGCCGGCGGGGCGACCGCCAGCTCCTGCACCGCCTCCTCGCCCTCTCGTCGCTGCTCCTGCTCGCCTCCGGGGAGGTCATCTTCGAGGAGCGATTCGAAGGTAGTATTCCCACTTCCCCAGCTCAGTCTAGAGTAGACTTGTTGCTTAGTTACCAGTTTCGGAGGTGCCTGCGTGCTCCGTATTGTCCCTGCTGCTATTTCTGTGCTGGTCCTTGTGAATTGAACTGGATTCGCTGCTCCCAAATTCCATTTTGGGCGAGTGATTGACGGGCGCCTGAAAAATTTCTGCGTCGCCCCCCCTGGATTGACCTGTATTTTGTTCATGTCCTTGGGAATTTTTGCTTCCCCTGTTCATGGATTTTTGATTCACAACGGATGTTGACTTCTTTTGAAAGACCAAGCTAGGAATTGAGTGGCTGGAGGTGAGTGCTGTAGTGAGCTTTCCTGCTGAAATGATTAGTTCCTTCAGTGATGACAGTGGGTGGGAAGTGGGATTGGGAACTAGCGATGTTTAAGTTGAACTGATGTCTGTGTTCATGGGGAGCATCAGTGTGATGGAGTGACCAATGAATTGCTGACATGGCCTGGTTTGCTTGACTTAGCTGCCTTGTCCAATACATGAGTTTGATCAAGTCACTGCTGGTTTCTAGTTGTCTCATATAGTTGTATGTTTCAGATGGTTGGGAGACTCGTTGGGTGAAATCCGATTGGAAAAGGAGCGAAGGGAAAGCCGGTACATTCAAGCACACGGCAGGAAAATATTCTGGGGATCCTGATGACAAAGGTTTGCTTTCCCATCCCTCATACTTCTTGTTTAATTGATGATGATGATGGTTCCGTCGCAAGTCAAATGAACTCCTGCTTGCGCTAGCTTAATTCTGGATACTGTCTGATCCTTTTGTTTTATTCGCGTGTTCTAGGCATTCAAACAACAATAGATGCTAGGCATTTTGCCATCTCAGCCAAGATCCCAGAGTTCAGTAACAAGGGCCGAACATTGGTGGTCCAGTATTCCATAAAGTTTGAGCAGGAAATTGAATGTGGCGGCGGCTATATTAAGCTAATGTCTGGTTATGTGAACCAGAAGAAATATAGCGGAGACACTCCATACAGGTATGTTATTGCCTACTTCTTGCCCGTTGAATTTCCTGTTCTTACAAAGATCCACCATTGCTGTTAGTAAGCTCCTAAGTAGACCCTGTCACTCTTTTGACCATGTGATTGGAATGTTTGTCTAGTTGATGAGCAAATGTCTATCTCACATAATTTGTTATATTGTACAAAAGTTCACCTAGATGCTATGGCTTGCGGATGTCCATCCATGGTTAAGGCGAAATGAATAAATATAAACTGCTTATTTGTTCAGTTTTACTAGTCTACTACTGAGTTATGCTGATAGCTTTCTCGTGTTCTCTTACGCAGCTTGATGTTTGGGCCAGATATATGTGGGACTCAAACAAAGAAGCTGCATCTTATACTCTCTTACCAGGGGCAGAACTACCCTATCAAGAAAGATCTACAATGCGAAACCGACAGGCTGACGCATGTTTACACATTCATTCTTAGGCCCGACGCATCTTATAGTTTACTTGTTGATAACCGTGAAAGAGAATCTGGGAGCATGTACACTGATTGGGACATCTTGCCTCCTCGAAAAATTAAGGATGTTGGTGCAAAAAAGGTACCTTGCTTTTTTGAAAAATGGAACTGTGATACAACTAGAAACGTTACAATGAGAGAATCATCTAACATACATGCATTTTTGCAGCCTAAGGATTGGGATGACAGAGAGTACATTGAGGATCCAGATGCGGTTAAACCTGAGGTTTGTATGCCCATACATTATTATGTGAATTTGATTATTTTACAGTGTAGCAAATTGTTTTGTAACGGCTCATCTACCTTGGCCAGGGGTATGATTCTATTCCAAGAGAGATTCCTGACCCAAAGGATAAAAAGGTATGAAACTTCCTATCTTAATGAAACTCAAGACATCAAACATTAAGTCACTGCACTTCATATTCCATATTATAAATGGTTTTGACTTATTTGGTAATGCATCATTCAGTTCTAATTTATTAGCATGAACTTGACCCATTTAACCACTTATCTGGCTCTACATATTTGGTCTTGCTGCAAATGTTTTGCATTTGAAGCATTCTGTAGTTACCATCACATAAACTGTGGATATCCTAGCACATCTAAAGAAACATTCTTACAATGAAGCTCGGTACAACTAAGAACACCTCATGATGAGACATATATGCATGTTGTGTTATTAATCAGCCCGACACATGGGACGATGATGATGATGGCATATGGAAACCTAGAAGGATACCGAATCCAGCATACAAAGGACAATGGAAGCGCAAGGTTTGTCTTGTTGCTTGTCCATCAGTCGTTCATGCTACTTTATTTCTTTGCTAGACTTAATGTTCTCACATCTTCTGCCTGCCTACAGAAAATTAAGAACCCTAACTACAAGGGTAAATGGAAGATCCCATGGATTGATAATCCAGGTAAGCAAATATGAAAACTGGTATTGGACTCGACAATTGATTTTGAAGTGGACCTCTTGTCAAATTTTCAAACAGCCTTGAACCATGAACTGTTGCACTTTTGCAGAGTTTGAGGATGATCCAGATTTATATGTACTGAAACCTCTGAAGTATATTGGAATTGAAGTTTGGCAGGTACCATGAGTTACATAAGTGGTCTTCTGGAGATACATGTTTCATTATAGTTATAGATTGTTCTGAATGAAGTACATTTGATGTTGACTTAGAGCTTACTTGTGTGCAGGTAAAAGCCGGCTCAGTATTTGACAACATTCTCATCTGCGATGACCCGGAATATGCAAAACAGGTTGCCGATGAAACGTGGGGTGCAAATAAGGAGGTAACTGCACAAGTTTACTGAATTAACCCATGCTGCTGATATCCTGTAAGCAGTTTCTTACTTTTCTGTATATTATAGGCTGAAAAGGAGGCTTTTGAAGAAGCTGAAAAGGAGAGGAAAGCTAGAGAAGATAAGGTTAATATCTTCAATTAGCAATTGCTACTGGCCATTTTTTGATGTACCTGAGGCAGAACCACAAAAGAATAACTGTCGTTGTGAAAGAAGCTAAACATAACTGCTTGTGTACAGGAAGCTCAACAAGCAAGGGAGGAAGGAGAGCGACGGAGGAGAGAGAGGGGTGATCGACACCGTGGCAGGGACCATTACAAGGACAGATACAAAAGAGTAAGCTGACATACCGTTCGCTTTCTTCCTGAAGCCACTCTAGAACTCTTCGAAGTATCAACTTCTGACTACTACCCTAGAACTCTTTGAAGTCTTATTCGTTGATTCCCTTAACACGTCTATTGACTGATAGAATATATCAACATATTGCAAAACCCAAGTGCTTGAGACATTGCTAATATGGTAAACAAGTAGTATAACTGGATATGTTCTAATACTGGTATTCTTGAAGGCCGTGGTGTGTTGCCTTGTGCTGTAGTGTCATATACAAATGTATCATACGGTGAAACTGTGACTGTGTGAGACATCATATATAAATGAATGCATGATTTACTGGCATCCTCTTCATCTTGTATTTCAGCGCAACAGAGATCACTGGGATGACTACCATGTAAGTTGTGAAGCATCTCATTCTTTCATTTAATAATTCTAACTGGTGAATTAGATAACATGTGGCTTATAACATTCTGGTTTCTTGTTCAGGATGAGCTTTGAAGCCCCCAAAATCTTCAATTCTTCCAAGGAGAAACTGGGTTTTGACACAGACATTGTGTTATAGTTGCTTCAAATAAATGATAATTGAAGTGTTTCTTGTCTCGTGTGAGGGAAACTGATTGAATTGACCACGAAGATCATTCCTATGTAACAGCAGGACAGACAATTCCACTTATCCTGGAAAGTAAAAATCTTGGCCTTGGCCCTGAAATGTGATGTTGTGCGCGTAGTGTACGTGGTCTGTGATGTACTTCCTTTTGTAAACTCAGAGCATTACCTTTGCTGATATAATAAAGAGGTTCCATATTTATTGCATAACAGAAATAACTGTTGTTGCTGAGGAGTTCTCACTCGATTTGCATACAAATTTTTATGTTGCTCCTGTAATCAGCATACACAAACGCCTGCTAGGATTTAGCCTCTCAGACAGTGAAAAGAAAGCATGCATCCAGAAGCATATATTAGCATTTCTTTCATGCACTATAATTTCATATATCAGAATAGCATCAGAATCGTCTAAAGCACATTTGATGCAAAAGGAGCAAGGTGACTCTGCATTGTCTGGCAGAACAAGTCTGATGTATGCCTGTGTTGGCAACAATTCCCTATGTGTGCTTCAAGACAAACAGAAGGAGCGTATCAGTTCTTCATCCAACCTATATCATCCACATGAAAAGCAATATCTTGGTTTATAGCTTGAGTCTACACATTGCTAGAATAGAAACAATCTGATATGCACAGCACAAATTCAGTCGTTCTTTTCTACATGCTTCTCATTCTGTACATGATATATCCTCCATAAACGGATCCGTTCCATTCGAATGAACATGCACCTGCAATTGCAAGTCGAGATAAAAGAACTCCTTCACATCTGAGATGACCAAAGAAAGTCGTACCAACAGATTTCCAAAACTGAAGGTCTAGCATTGTGTCAACACGGTACAATTTTACGTACTGAAACAAAAACCTATCCGCACTTCAAAACACAAAATGGCAGTGGCTGGCAGAACAATACTGTCCTACACTTGTACTGGCCCCAATTCACTATCTGAACTTTGAAACAAATAGAATTAACTGAAAATACCAGTTCTTCATCCAAGCTATATCATCCACATATGAAAAGCAATATCTTGGTTTATGTCTTGAATCTACACATTAGGATGGAAACAATCTGATATGTACAGCACAAATTCAGTTGCTCTTTTTCTACATGATTCCCATTCCATTACATGCTACTTCACAAAAAGGATTCCTTTCTGTTCAAAATGAACATGCATCTGGAAGTTGAGATAAAAGAACTTTCACATCTGATGAAAGAAATCCATAACACCAGATTCTCAAATCTGAAAGTATAGGGTTGTGTCAACATGATACAATTTTACAAGCTGAAACATGACCTATCAAACCTTTCAGTGAGCAGCCGTTCCACACTGAAGGTCATACAAAATCTGCAACTCCTCTTCCGGGCAGCATATCCATTTGCAGAGCCCTGCCATTTCTAGAGGCGACCAAACCAACAGACGGCAGCGAGGGATCCGTGACTGGCTCAATCTCGATAAATCTCATTTCCAAGGACCCCGTGCGCTTCAAGCTCAAGACGAAGACCAGCACAATCCACCCGAGCATTGTGATGGCCCAGTAGTTATTCATCCCATGAATCAAGCCCCAGGCAATGGAGTACCCAACGATGATCCCCGACAGGTGGCCGACGAAGCTGGCCTGGGGAACCATGATGGACGTGAATATCAGCGACTCGAACGGCGCAAAGCTGATGGGCAGCGAGAGGACCCCGAAGAGGTTGAGCTTGGACGACGGCTGCTTGGCGGCCAGAATTGTCATCCACCCGAAGACGACGCACGAGTAGCCGACGGCGGTCACCCTCCGGAAGTAGTCCACCTTGAACCTCCGGATCATGACGTGGTAGATCCCGAGCACCAGCAGCCCGGACAGCACCACTAGGACAAGGGTGTAGTGCAGGTAGTACTCGACGCCGAGCCCGTTGGCCTGCCCCAGCTGCTCGACGGCGCCGAGGCTCCACAGCGCGCTCATGTTGAACACCAGGTGCACCACGCTGACGTGCGAGAAGGCGGCGGTGATGAGCCGCCAGTGCTGCCCGCCCTCCACGGCCGCCTCGTAGCTCAGCCCCACGTCCGCGTACCCGATGCCCCTCTTCTGGATGAGGAACCAGATGAGGGAGCAGAGGGCTATCACGCCGCTGCTCGCCGGCTTCTCCACTATCTCGTACATCAGAGGCCTCCCCATGTCGCTCTCTTGGACCTAGCTTCTTCTTCACCGAGATTGCGACCCGAGGTTGACGAAGATCGACGATGCTCTGTTCTGTCTGCTGGAATTTGTAGATCGGGAACAGCGCCTCCCCTCCAAAAGGGGGCGGGTTTGGTATTCGCTGATCGAAGAGGGGATCAGTGGCTGGCCTGATGGACGGATCTCTGGCGGAAATCTAGGGTCGAATTGAGATGATTGAGGGGTTTGGCGATGGATCGGTGGCTGTGACCTTGGGATTCCGGAGGGGATTCGTTCCAGCGGCTTCTGGGGCGTGGGTGGGAGTCCAATGCCCTAGACTGTTCGAGTTCGACTCGGGGATTTTCCTTTTCTTTTTTGCGACCTTCTTTTCCCCAAGAGTACGCGAATGCGTATCATATTGTGAACCTTCGACCGAAAGACAAGACCACCTCCAACAACACAACTACAAGCAAAAAAAGAGCTTGTACAAAACCGAGCGCCATTGCCGCGTCTCGATCAATGCCGGCCACCTCCGAAGAGCACACCAACTCTGATAGACTTCCCTTGTCGACGCACCATCCACCCTTGATGCCGAAAAGGAGGTGGGAAGTAGATGGCGGGACTTGGTCAGCCATCTAAAGCAACCGTCTTGGACTCGTCGGCGATGACGTACATAGCGCCACTGAAGATCACCTTGACAACGCGAGCACTGAAAGTAGAGCAACATGGGACCTCAAAGAATAGCTATGTTAAGAACAACACCATCGCGCCGGTTCAACTCTGAACCTAGGCTTTCGTCCGAAGACCACAACCAATCCTAGGAGCGAGTAAGGGAGATGCCGACACACCTCGGCGACGACTCTCGGACTATTCAGAACGAACAATGTTGTTTCACAACTGATATAGGACTATAATGCAAAATTAACAGCATCTCCCGGACCAAAGCTGACCAGATGGGTCGGCCTCGCCGGGTGTGGGTTATACGGGTCTGGCACGACACGACCCAGCTAGGCACGCGAACTACACAGGCCGTGCCGGGCATGCATGCATGCTGCCTTACCTGGTCCAGGCACGACACTGATATTAAACGGGCCGGCCCATCGGCACGTCTAGCCGTCAGCCCATATATTATTTAGCCTATTGGGCTTCCTATTAGCCTACAAAAAAATTTAAAAAAACTGAATGGGTCGTGCCAGGCCGGCACGCATGCCCAAGCACCGCCGTAGGCGGGCCACGTGCCAGGCACGACCCGATTAACCATGTGCTAGGCCAGCCCATCACAGGCCAGGCACATGTGCTAACGGGTCGGCCTGCCAGGCACGACTCAGTTGGCTAGGTTAGTCTCGAACCTAGCCATCTGGACGAGCCCGGCCCGGCCCACTTGCCTGGAATTACACAGCCATCGACGACACGTTTATAAACAAACCATGCCAACAAGTTCGCCACAACATGTGCGCGAGAGCTATATCTCGCCTTAAGCAACATATGGAAGATGCTCTCGCTGACGGGAATACCACCTAGCACAAGAAACTGAACCGGCCCATTAGCTTATCTATATAAAACAAAGGAAAAAAGGAAAAAAAAGGCTAAGGGGTTCTAAAAAAGGGCTAAGGAACAAGGATTCCTGGATGAAAGGGAACGATGCATGCCACTGAGTTACAATCAGATTCGTGGTAAATACCAGAGCGCGACCTACTTGAGGGTAAAAGAGTCGGTTTTTCATTGGGTTTTTAGGTATTTTGTTTTAGTTTTCTTTCTTTCTTTTTCATTGGTTTTTCTTAGTCATCTTCTCTGTTTTCATTGTTTTTTCCTTTCTTTCTTTTTCTTTGGCTTTATTTATTTTTCCTGGTTTTTCCTTCTGATTCATTTTTATTCTGATTTGTATGTTTCTTTCATGTTTTTCATTGGTTCTTTGTTTTCTCTCGGGTTGCACTAGTTTTCTATATACATTTTGGTATATATTTAATATATGTTCACTCGTGGGGGTGGGTGACCAATTAAATAGGGATTTCCCTGAAAAACAAACCAAGATAAGATAGATTATCACACCATGTAAAGCAAACCACTTCTCCTCCAGGTGGCCCTTGAGCATATCAAACTTCCATTTGGCTTGGCTTCCGGGTTTTTCATTTATTTTCATTATATATGCTCTTAACTCCTGTAATAATAACATCCAAAAGAACCGAGTCAGGTTTCTCTAACAACACAAGACAAGACAAAGATCGGATGGGAGATGATACATACATGATGCCTATTGCTTCTCCGGCCAACTTTAACTGCCTCCCGAGTTCAAAGCTAGGAAGCAATATCATATCAGAAGTCTTCAAGCTTCTCGGCGAGTTCAAAAATCCTGTGTCCTAAAGCTACCAAAAGCTGACCTTCAAGAATTTCAGCCTCTGCAATATGTTGTGGAAAATAAGAAAACAGTTAATTACCTGGAAAAAATAGAACACCAGACTAGCATATACTCTATAGCTTCTGTAAGACATCATATGCAAATGAATGAATGATCTACTAACATTCTTTTGTTCTTGTATTTCAGCGCAACAGGGATCACTGGGATGACTACCATGTAAGTCACGAAGCATCTTCATTTTTTTATAACTTTAATATAAAGTTGTACTAAAGTTGAGACGCTTATTTTGGGATGGAGGGAGTATATGTTCAGAATTTGGAAGTGTAAAAAAAGTAAACAAGGAAACAAAAACGAAAACAAGAAGAAAAAAAGCGAGGTTGTGGCCTCCGGCGCAGCTGGGCTGGCCCATCTTGGGTTGCCCTTATGCGAGGCTTTCGTAGGGCTTGCTGTAAGACATAGGGGCGCCCCAACACATGTGCCTACATGCTTGCGTGATATTAGGCCTTTTGGGCTGTTTTGGGCCTATTTCTGCTTTTTGGGCTGTTAAAAATACAAATAAATAAAAAGGGGCAGTTCCTAAACGACGCTAAGGCGCCCGTTGGTTCAGTTTACGCAAATGGGCGCACACACCCCGCGCCGCGCTTGGCCGGTCCATTTCCCCTTCCTTTTCCGTTTTAGAAGGCTGCAAAAAGAGGCGAGAGGTGGGTTTCGAACCAACGACCTCCTCAAGCAGTGTTATCTACGTTAGCCAGCTAGACCACTAACACCGATGTAATTAGTAACAACCTTTTTATTCCTTTCTTCGTTTTTTCTCTTTTTTTGTCTTTCATTTTTAAATTTCATTTTTTTTTCAAAATTGATGAGTTTTTAAAGTGAACCTTTTCTTCAAATTTGATAAACTTTTCTTTAAAATTTATGAGCTTTTTTCCAATATGATGAACTTTTTTTGAAATTGTTGATCTTATTTCGAATTTTATGAACATTTTTAAAATTGAGATATTTTTTAAAATTCTATTTTTCAGATTTGATGAATTTTTTTCTAATTTGTTGATTTTTCCAAATTTGATGAATTTTTTCAAATTAAATGTTTTTTTTTCAAAATTGATGTTTTTTTTTTCAAAATTGATGAGTTTTTTTTGTCAAATTCATGATGTTTTTTAAAATTTTGTGAACATTTTTTAAAAATCCGCAAACATTTTTTCATTATTTTTTTTCGTTTTTAAAGGTTCTTATTATTTAAAAGTCAACGGTTGAACTGGTCAACCACAACAAGTCAAACTGCTCTCAATCGAATAGGGGGTCCGCTAAAGCGATCAAGCGCCACCTTACATTGGCCGGCCGACAAGCAAGGGGGCGGGAGAGCCCGTTCCTCCAAGTGGCGCTTAAGGCGCCACTTAGGAGCTCCCTAAAAAGGGTCATGGAGGAGCGGCACATGGGCCTCGCCTCGCGGTCCAAACACTGCGTAGGCATGTCGTGAGTCTGACAATCACTCTGTGCATTTGAAAATCGAACCGAAGAACCATACCGAAAATAAACTGAACCAAACCAATTTTATGGTTTTTATGGCTTCTAGTTTCAGTATGGTATGAACTTTCATATCGTTTTGAACTTTGGTTTTTATGGTATATACTGAAAACCTAACTGTTAACCGAATAAACCGAAGTAAAAATAAATTTATATTTCTTGAGATGAACAACCATACAAGTTGTCATTTTTCTTGTACATGAGTCAAATTCACTACTAAGCACGTGAATTTTTCTTGTAACATTGTTATTTTTCTCTTTTTAAAATGCGAACGTCCATAACCATCAACGGATGAATCAATGCATGCATATACACTTATATACCCCCTCCGTTCCTAAATATAAGTCTTTTTACACATTTCAAATGGACTACAACATACATATGTATATAGACATATTTTAAAGTGTAGATTCACTCATTTTGCTCTGTATGTAGTCACTTGTTGGAATCTCTAGAAAGACTTATATTTGGGAACGGAGGGAGTGTATAGTTATATAATATTTGTGTAAAATAGTATGTGTTGTGAGTTATAAATTTGTAAATTATTAATACGTCATTTTCGAATTCGCGTCAACTTTGGTTTTTATGGTATATACCAAAATCATATCGAAATAATTTGGTATATACCAAAACTGAACCGTATTTTAATTTCATACCGTATTTACTGAAGTATTAATACCATACAAACCAAAAAACATAAGCCGAACCATGTAAATCGAATAAACCGAACGCACAGAGTGACCTGACACGGCCTATTTAGCCGTGTGTCGGACCGAGCACGTGACATGAGAAGCACGCGTGCTTCTAGGATGGCCCGCAAAGCACGACCCATTTGGCCATGTCTGGTATCTCCTAGTTCTACTTCTATCTTCGCCAGGCGGTACCCTGCCTTTGTCGCATGGTAAACTAGCTAATTACTCGTGCGTTCTAACGGAGTCATACATATTCTAGTGATCCTCTCCTCGAACGCTCGATGACGCTTTCCATAATTAACGTGTTTCTCCCGTTCAAAGAACCCTTCATAAGTAATGTGATCCTCCCGTCCAAATAATTATATTCTTCATAGTTAACATGATCTTCGCGTCCAAAGCTTGATGATACTTCTAAGATTAATATGATCCTCACGTTCAAAGAATGATATTTTTCATAATTGTTCCTTCTGTCCAAAGAATGATACTCTCGGTAATTACCGTTAAAACAATGTACGGAACCAAATTAAACCACAACATACCATCACTTCATTATAGTAGAGATTTTATCATATTGGAAAGAATTGGCACGTTGCTAATGAAGGAAATATGCCCTAGAGGCAATAATAAAGTTATTATTTATTTCCTCATATCATGATAAATGTTTATTATTCATGCTATAATTGTATTAACCGGAAATATAATACATGTGTGAATACATAGACAAACTTAATGTCACTAGTATGCCTCTACTTGACTAGCTCATTAATCAAAGATGGTTATGTTTCCTAACCATAGACATGTGTTGTCATTTGATTAACGGGTTCACATCATTAGGAGAATGATGTGATTGACTTGACCCATTCCGTTAGCTTAGCACTTGATCGTTTAGTATGTTGCTATTGCTTTCTTCATGACTTATACAAAGTTCCTATAACTATGAGATTATGCAACTCCCGTTTACCGGAGGAACACTTTGTGTGCTGCCAAACATCACAACATAACTGGGTGATTATAAAGGAGCTCTACAGGTGTCTCCAAAGGTACATGTTGAGTTGGCGTATTTTGAGATTAGGTTTTGTCACTCCGATTGTCGGAGAGGTATCTCTGGGCCCTCTCGGTAATGCACATCACTATAAGCCTTGCAAGCAATGTGGCCAATGAGTTGGTTACGAAATGATGCATTACATAACTAGTAAAGAGACTTGCCGGTAACGAGATTGAACTAGGTAGTGGATACCGACGATCGAATCTCGGGCAAGTAACATACCGATGACAAAGGGAACAACGTATGTCGTTATGCGGTTTGACCGATAAAGATCTTCGTAGAATATGTAGGAGCCAATATGAGCATCCAGGTTCCGCTATTGGTTATTGACCGGAAATAGTTCTAGGTCATGTCTACATAGTTCTCGAACCCGTAGGGTCCGCACGCTTAACGTTACGATGACAGGTTTATTATGAGTTTATAAGTTTTGATGTACCGAAGGTTGTTCGGAGTCCCGGATGTTATCACGGACATGACGAGGAGTCTCGAAATGGTCAAGACATAAATATTGATATATTGGAAGCCTATATTTGGATATCGGAATCATTCCGGGTGAAATCGGGATTTTACCGGAGTACCGGGGGGTTACCGGAACCCCCCGGGGGTTATTGGGCCTACATGGGCCCCAAGGGAGAAGAGGAGGGCCGGCCAGGGCAGGCCGCGCGCCCCCTCCCCCCGAGTCGAATAGGACAAGGAAGGGGGGGGGGGCGCCCCCCTTTCCTCTTTCCCCCTTCCCCCTTCCTTCTCCAACAAGGCAAGAGGAGGGGAGTCCTACTCCCGGCGGGAGTAGGACTCCTCCAGACGCACCCCTAGGGCCGGCCGCACCTCCCCCTCCCTCCTTTATATACGGGGGCAGGGGGGCACCTCTAGACACACAAGTTGATCTTCGTGATCGTTCCTTAGCCATGTGCGGTGCCCCCCCTCCACCATATTCCACCTCGGTCATATCGTTGCGGTGCTTAGGCGAAGCCCTGCGTCGGTAGAACATCGTCATCATCACCACGCCGTCGTGCTGACGGAACTCATCCCGACACCTGCTGGATCGGAGTCCGGGATCGCCATCGAGCTGAACGTGTGCTGAACTCGGAGGTGCTTTGTCGCTCGGTACTTGGATCGGTCGGATCGTGAAGACGTCGACTACATCAACCGCGTTGTCATAACGCTTCGCTTTCGGTCTCACGAGGGTACGCGACAACACTCTCCCTCTCGCTGCTATGCATCACCATGATCCTTGCGTGCGTAGGAAAATTTTGAAATCACTACGTTCCCCAATAGTGGCATCCGAGCCAGGTTTTATGCGTAGATGTCACATGCACGAGTAGAACACAAGTGAGTTGTGGGCGATACAAGTCATACTGCTTACCAGCATGTCATACTTTGGTTCAGCGGTATTGTGAGATGAAGCTGCCCGGACCGACATTATGCGTACGCTTACGCGAGACTGGTTTCACTGTTACGAGCACTCGTGCTTAAAGGTGGCTGGCGGTGTCTGTCTCTCTCACTTTAGTTGAACCGAGTATGTCTATGCCCGGTTCTTGCGAAGGTTAAAACAACACTAACTTGACGAATTATCATTGTGGTTTTGATGCGTAGGTAAGAACGGTTCTTGCTCAGCCCGTAGCAGCCACGTAAAATTTGCAACAACAAAGTAGAGGACATCTAACTTGTTTTTGCAGGGCATGTTGTGATGTGATATGGTCAAGACGTGATGCTATATTTTATTGTATGAGATGATCATGTTTTGTAACCGGTTATCGACAATCGGCAGAGCCATATGGTTGTCGCTTTATTGTATGAAATGCAAACGCCCTGTAATTGCTTTACTTTATTACTAAGCGGTAGCGATAGTCGTAGAAGAAATAGATGGCGTAAACGACAACGATGCTACGATGGAGATCAAGGTGTCGTGGCGGTGACGATGGTGATCAAGACGGTGCTTCGGAGATGGATATCACAAGCACAAGATGATGATGGCCATATCATATCACTTATGTTGATTGCATGTGATGTTTATCCTTTATGCATCTTATCTTGCTTTGATTGATGGTAGCATTTTAAGATGATCTCTCACTAAATTATCAATAAGTGTTCTCCCTGAGTATGCACCGTTGCGAAAGTTCTTCGTGCCGAGACACCACGTGATGATCGAGTGTGATAGGCTCTACGTTCAAATACAATGGGTGCAAAACAGTTGCACACGCGGAATACTCAGGTTAAACTTGACGAGCCTAGCATATACAGATATGGCCTCGGAACACGAAGACCGAAAGGTCAAACGTGAATCATATAGTAGATATGATCAACATAGTGATGTTCACCATTGAAACTACTCCATCTCACGTGATGATCGGACATGGTTTAGTTGATTTGGATCACGTGATCACTTAGATGACTAGAGAGATGTCTGTCTAAGTGGGAGTTCTTAAGTAATATGATTAATTGAACTTAAATTTATCATGAACTTAGTACCTGATAGTATTTTGCTTGTCTATGTTTGTTGTAGATAGATGGCTCGTCTTTGTTGTTCCGTTGAATTTTAATGCGTTCCTTGAGAAAGCTAAGTTGAAAGATGATGGTAGCAATCACACGGATCGGGTCCGAAACTCGAGGATTATCCTCATTGTTGCACGTAAGAATTACGCCCCGAAGCACCGCTGGGTGCCAGCTGCTGCAGATGCAACCGACGATGTTAAGAACGTCTGGCGAGCAAAGTCGATGACTACTCGATAGTTCAATGTGCCATGCTTTACGGCTTGGAACCGGTCTTCAACGATGTTTTGAACGTCATGGAGCATATGAGATGTTCCAGCGTTGAAGTTAATATTTCAAGCAAATGCCAGATTGAGAGATATGAAGTCTCCAATAAGTTCTATAGCTGTAAGATGGAGGAGAATAGTTCACAAGTGAACACATACTCAAAATGTCTGGGTATAATAATCACTTGATTCAACCTGGAGTTAATCTTCACGATGATAGTGCCATTGATGTAATTCTTCAATCATCGCCACCGAGCTACAAGAGCTTCATGATGAACTATAATATGCAAGGGATGGACAAGACTATTCCCGAGCTCTTCACAATGCTAAAGGCTGCGGAGGTAGAAATCAAGAAGGAGCATCAGGTGTTGATGATCAATAAGACCACCAATTTCAAGAAAAAGGGCAAAGGGAAGAAGAAGGGGAACTTCAAGAAGAACAACAAACAAGTTGCTGCTCAAGAGAAGAAATCCAAGTCTGGACCTAAGCCTGAGACTAAGTGCTTCTACTGCAAGCAGACTGGACACTGGAAGTGGAATTGCCCCAAGTATTTGGCGGATAAGAAGGATGGCAAAGTGAACAAAGGTATATGTGATATACATGTTATTGATGTGTACCTTACTAATGCTCGCAGTAGCACCTGGGTATTTGATACTAGTTCTGCTAATATTTGCAACTCAAACAGGACTACGGATTAAGCGAAGATTGGCTAAGGACGAGGTGACGATGCGCGTGCGAAATGGTTCCAAAGTCGATGTGATCGCGGTCGGCACGCTACCTCTACATCTACCATCGGGATTAGTTTTAGACCTAAATAATTGTTATTTGGTGCCAATGTTGAGCATGAACATTATATCTGGATCTTGTTTAATGTGAGACGGTTATTCATTTAAATCAGAGAATAATGGTTGTTCTATTTATATGAGTAATATCTTTTATGGTCATGCACCCTTGAAGAGTGGTCTATTTTTATTGAATCTTGGTAGTAGTGATACACATATTCATAATGTTGAAGCCAAAAGATGCAGAGTTGATAATGATAGTGCAACTTATCTGTGGCACTGCCGTTTAGGTCATATCGGTGTAAAGCGCATGAAGAAACTCCATACTGATGGACTTTTGGAATCACTTGATTATGAATCACTTGGTACTTGCGAACCGTGCCTCATGGGCAAGATGACTAAAACGCCGTTCTCTGGAACTATGGAGCGAGCAACTGATTATTGGAAATCATACATACTGATGTATGTGGTCCAATGAATATTGAAGCTCGCGACGGGTATCGTTATTTTCTCACCTTCACAGATGATCTGAGCAGATATGGGTATATCTACTTGATGAAACACAAGTCTGAAACATTTGAAAAGTTCAAACAATTTCAGAGTTAAGTGGAAAATCATCGTAACAAGAAAATAAAATTTCTATGATCTGATCGTGGAGGAGAATATTTGAGTTACGAGTTTGGTCTACATTTGAAACAATGCGGAATAGTTTCACAACTCACGCCACCCGGAACACCACAACGAAATAGTGTGTCCAAACGTCGTAATCGTACTTTACTAGATATGGTGCGATCTATGATGTCTCTTACTAATTTACCACTATCATTTTGGGGTTATGCTTTAGAGACGGCCGCATTCACGTTAAATAGGGCACCATCAAAATCCGTTGAGACAACGCCTTATGAACTATGGTTTGGCAAGAAGCCAAAGTTGTCGTTTCTTAAAGTTTGGGGCTGCGATGCTTATGTGAAGAAACTTCAACCAAATAAGCTCGAACCCAAATCGGAGAAATGTGTCTTCATAGGATACCCAAAAGAGACTATTGGTTACACCTTCTATCACAGATCTGAGGGCAAGATTTTTGTTGCTAAATTTGGATCCTTTCTAGAGAAGGAGTTTCTCTCGAAAGAAGTGAGTGGGAGGAAAGTAGAACTTGATGAGGTAATTGTACCTGCTCCCTTGTTGGAAAGTAGTTCATCACAAGAACCGGTTCCTGTGACAACTACACCAATCAGTGAGGAAGCTAATGATATTGATCATGAAACTTCAGATCAAGTTACTACTGAACCTCGTAGGTCTACCAGAGTAAGATCCGCACAAGAGTGGTACGGTAATCCTATTCTAGAAGTCATGTTGCTTGACCATGGCAAACCTACGAACTATGGGGAAGTGATGATGAGCCCAGATTCCGCAAAATGGCTTGAAGCCATGAAATCTGAGATGGGATCCATGTATGAGAACAAAGTATGGACTTTGGTTAACTTGCCCGATGATCGGCAAGCCATCGAGAATAAATGGATTTTTAAGAAGAAGACTGACACTGATGGTAATGTAACTGTCTATAAAGCTTGACTTGTTGCGAAAGGTTTTCGACAAGTTCAAGGGGTTGACTATGATGAGACTTTCTCACCCATAGTGATGCTTAAGTCTGTCCGAATCATGTTGGCAATTGCCGCATTTTATGATTATGAAATTTGGCAAATGGATGTCAAAACTGCATTCCTGAATGGATTTCTAGAAGAAGAGTTGTATATGATGCAACCGGAAGGTTTTGTCGATCCAAAAGATGCTAACAAAGTGTGCAAGCTCCAGCGATCCATTTATGGACTGGTGCAAGCATCTCGGAGTTGGAATAAACGCTTTGATAGTGTGATCAAAGCATATGGTTTTATATGCACTTTTGGAGAAGCCTCATTTACAAGAAAGTGAGTGGGAGCTCAGAGCATTTCGATATTATATGTAGATGACATATTGTTAATTGGAAATGATATAGAATTTCTGGATAGCATAAAGGGATACTTGAATAAAAGTTTTTCAATGAAAGACCTCGGTGAAGCTGCTTACATATTGGGCATCAAGATCTATAGAGATAGATCAAGACGCTTAATTGGACTTTCACAAAGCACATACCTTGATAAAGTTTGAAAAAGTTCAAAATGGATCGAGCAAAGAAAGGGTTCTTACCAGATTACAAGGTGTGAAGTTGAGTCGACTCAATGCCCGACCACAATGCAGAAGATAGAGAGAAAATGAAAGATGTTCCTATGCTTCACCATAGGCTCTATCATGTATGCAATGTTGTGTACCAGACCGACGTATGCTTAGCAATAAGCTTAGCGGTAGGTACAAAGTTATCCAGAGTGGATCATCGACAGCGGTCAAGAACATCCCGAAATACCGAAAAGGACTAAGGATATGTTTCTCGTTTATGGAGGTGACAAAGAGCTAGTCGTAAATGGTTACGTCGATGCAAGCTTTGACACTGATCCGGACGATTCTAAATCGCAAACTGGATACGTGTTTTTAATTAAACGGTGGAGCTGTAAGTTGGTGCAGTTCTAAACAAAGCGTCATGGCGGGATCTACATGCGAAGTGGAGTACATAGCTGCTTCGGAAGCAGCAAATGAAGGAGTCTGGATGAAGGAGTTCATTTCCGATCTAGGTGTCATACCTAGTGCATCAGGACTAATGAAGATCTTCTCTGCCAATACTGGTGCAATTGCCTTGGCAAAGGAATCCAGATTTCACAAGAGGACCAAGCACATCAAGAGACGCTTCAATTCCATCCGGGACCAAGTCCAAGTGGGAGACATAGAAATTTGCAAGATACATACAGATCTGAATGTTGCAGATCCGTTGACTAAGCCTCTCTCACGAGCAAAACATGATCAGCACCAAGACTCCATCGGTGTTAGAATCATTACTATGTAATCTAGATTATTGACTCTAGTGCAAGTGGGAGACTGAAGGAAATATGCCCTAGAGGCAATAACAAAGTTATTATTTATTTCCTCATATCATGATAAATGTTTATTATTCATGCTATAATTGTATTAACCGGAAATATAATACATGTGTGAATACATAGACAAACTTAATGTCACTAGTATGCCTCTACTTGACTAGCTCATTAATCAAAGATGGTTATGTTTCCTAACCATAGACATGTGTTGTCATTTGATTAACGGGATCACATCATTAGGAGAATGATGTGATTGACTTGACCCATTCCGTTAGCTTAGCACTTGATCGTTTAGTATGCTGCTATTGCTTTCTTCATGACTTATACAAAGTTCCTATAACTATGAGATTATGCAACTCCCGTTTACGGGAGGAACACTTTGTGTGCTACCAAACGTCACAACGTAACTGGGTGATTATAAAGGAGCTCTATAGGTGTCTCCAAAGGTACATGTTGAGTTGGCGTATTTCGAGATTAGGTTTTGTCACTCCGATTGTCGGAGAGGTATCTCTGGGCCCTCTCGGTAATGCACATCACTATTAGCCTTGCAAGCAATGTGGCCAATGAGTTGGTTATGGAATGATGCATTACGTAACGAGTAAAGAGACTTGCCGGTAACGAGATTGAACTAGGTATTGGATACCGACGATCGAATCTCAGGCAAGTAACATACCGATGACAAAGGGAACAACATATGTTGTTATGCGGTTTGACCGATAAAGATCTTCGTAGAATATGTAGCAGCCAATATGAGCATCCAGGTTCCGCTATTGGTTATTGACCGGAAATAGTTCTAGGTCATGTCTACATAGTTCTCGAACCCGTAGGGTCCGCACGCTTAACATTATGATGACAATTTTATTATGAGTTTATAAGTTTTGATGTACCGAAGGTTGTTCGGAGTCCCGGATGTTATCACGGACATGACGAGGAGTCTCGAAATGGTCGAGACATAAAATTGATACATTGGAAGCCTATATTTGGATATCGGAATCATTCCGGGTGAAATCGGGATTTTACCGGAGTACCGGGGGGTTACCGGAACCCCCCCGGGGGTTATTGGGCCTACATGGGCCTTGAGGGAGAAGAGGAGGGCCGGCCAGGGCAGGCCGCGCGCCCCCTCCCCCCTAGTCCGAATAGGACAAGGAAGGGGGGGGGGGGCGCCCCCTTTCCTCTTTCCCCCTTCCCCCTTCCTTCTCCAATAAGGCAAGAGGAGGGGAGTCCTAGTCCCGGTGGGAGTAGGACTCCTCCAGGCGCACCCCTAGGGCCGGCCGCACCTCCCCCTCCCTCCTTTATATACGGGGGCAGGAGGGCACCTCTAGACTCACAAGTTGATCTTCGTGATCGTTCCTTAGCCGTGTGCGGTGCCCCCCTCCACCATATTCCACCTCGGTCATATCGTTGCGGTGCTTTGGCGAAGCCCTGCATCGGTAGAACATCATCATCGTCACCACGCCGTCGTGCTGACGGAACTCATCCTCGACACCCTGCTGGATCGGAGTCTGGGGATCATCATCGAGCTGAACGTGTGCTGAACTCGGAGGTGCCGTACGTTCGGTACTTGGATCGGTCGGATTGTGAAGACGTACGACTACATCAACCGTTGTCATAACGCTTACGCTTTTGGTCTACGAGGGTACGTGGACAACACTCTTCCCTCTTGTTGCTATGCATCACCATGATCCTTGCGTGTGCGTAGGAAAATTTTGAAATTACTATGTTCCCCAACAACTAAATATATCCACATAAAAACTCACCTCTTTTGTCATCTTAGAACACTTTGTGGCATGACCCACGTGGTAGCTCTCACACATGCCATCCAAAAATAAAATCCATCATCAGTTACCCTCTAAAACAAGCCACACAAGCCAAATATTACTATTGGATTTTTTAGCTGGAAATGTTACTGTCGGTGTCAAAACCGGCGGATCTCGGGTAGGGGGTCCCGAACTGTGCGTCTAGGCGGATGGTAACAGGAGACAAGGGACATGATGTTTTTACCTAGGTTCGGGCCCTCTCGATGGAGGTAAAACCCTACTCCTGCTTGATTGATATTGATGATATGGGTAGTACAAGAGTGGATCTACCATGAGATCAAGGAGGCTAAACCCTAGAAGCTAGCCTATGGTATGATTGTTGTAATGGTTGTTGTGTCCTACGGACTAAAACCCTCCGGTTTATATAGACACCGGAGAGGGCTAGGGTTACATAGAGTCGGTTACAATGGTAGGAGATCTACATATCCGTATCGCCAAGCTTGCCTTCCACGCCAAGGAAAGTCCCATCCGGACACGGGACGGAGTCTTTAATCTTGTATCTTCGTAGTCTTGGAGTATGGCGGATGATGGTAGTCCGGCTGTCCGGACACCCCCTAGTCCAGGACTCCCTCAGTAGCCCCTGAACCTGGCTTCAATGACGATGAGTCCGGCGCGCATAATGTTCGGCATTGCAAGGCGGGTTCCTCCTCCGAATAATCCATAGAAGATCGTGAACACCAGGACAGTGTCCGGCTCTGCAAAATAAATTCCACATTCCACCGCAGAGAGAATAATATGTACACAGGTTCAATCTGCTGACAAATCCTGTAGCGTGACGTCACACCACTACCAAGTCTTTACTTGAATTGTTTTTTATTACACCACCTCAGCGTGTTTAGCGAAGCAGTTTCCTTGGCACGTCTTGTCGAAGCAGAGATCGTGATCCCCTTATTCCGGGATCCTCATCAATACGGACGTGGGTAACCCACCCGTGCCCGCCGGCACGCCCCATCTATCGAAGGCGAGTCCCGAACGGCCACGGAGACGGCTCTTGGTATTCTCCCTCTTTATAATAGGACCAAGGCTCGTTTTTTTTCTTCAATCCTCCATCGAATCTTCTCCTCGCCCCAAGTTCCAACACCCAGAGCCCCAGATTCGTGTGCTGTGGACCTTCAACAATGTCCGGTTCTGACCTACAGGGCCGGTGGATGCCCTCCTCCGTCACGGAGGAGGATGTGCTAAAGCTGCGAGAGGCCAAGTACCTGTCTTATGAGATTTTGCACAAGCTGCCCACCGAAGGGCAGGCCATACCCACCCCGAGCCCGGCGAGTATGTCGTCTTCGTATCCCACCTCCGTCGGGGTTTAGGCTTCCCGACGGATCCTTTCATGAGAGGGCTCATGTTCTACTACGGGCTGGATTTCCATGACTGGCTTCGGAGTCCATCCTCCATATCTCCGCATTCATCGTCATCTGCGAAGCCTTCCTCCGCGTCACCCCCCACTTCGGCCTGTGGCTGAAGACCTTCAATGTGGAGCCGAAGATGATCGGGGGGCGTCAAGCAGAGTGCAGCGGGGCGGCCATAAGCAGGAGGGCCGATGCCCCGTGGCCCGAGGGCTCCTTCCAAAAGGAGCTCGGCTTGTGGCAGCAAGAGTGGTTCTATATCACTGCTCTGAAGGGCAGCAGGCAGAAGCCGCCGCCCATATTCCGCTCGGGACCTCCTCGACGGTTGATGTCGTGGGTCAACCAAGGGCTCAACTGGGGGCCGTCAAAAGACGTGCCCCTATTGCAGGGCCGGATTCGAGACCTCCAGGCGAGGGAGATCGATCTGGTCGTGGTGATGCAGGTTATGCTGATTAGGCGTCTCCCTGCCAGAACGCCGTCCTCTCCGGCTATGGGAGTTCAATCCGGAGGGACCATGGATTCTCCAACACTTTATGGGTACGACACCCGTGGAGATGTACAAGTTGTTCTTCGGACCGCAGGTGGCGTGTCCGGATTGACCGAGGATGCATGCCTAAGCTGCAATCGCCCGGATACTCAAGTAAGTAGCCCAGTGTTCGGACGTACCATTTGTTTGCTTTTCTACAATTCGCCTTTTAACCTGTTATCCCGCAACAGAGTGGATAGCGAAGCAAAGCTGATCGGTGTCCGCCCTCCCAGAGACCGCGCGGATCCCGTGCTGGTCAGATGTTGAGGTTGCGCCTGTAAAGAAGGCGAAGGGGAGAATAGAGGAGCTACCGCCTCGCCCAAGGGGGCGCTTGAAGAAGGGGGGATCGAGAATCCCCCTCCAGGGGGAGAAGAGGACCGCCTCCGAAGACCCGGAGGCCAAAGCCCCTAAGCGGGGGAAGAAATCTTCACCAGAGGGTCCTGTGTCCGGGGAGGTCCCGGCCGCATAGTCTTCTCTAAAGAATCAACCCTCCAGCGAGCCGTGAGTAAAAAAAGGGGGGAGTTCATTAATAAGAAACATCCCAATTTGTGTTTCTGAGGATAACCGAAATTTTTATCTTGTAGTTCGGATCCGCGACCTTCTCAGATGAGCTCGTCTTCGGGGGATCTTCATCCGGAGATGATGGAGAGCGAGACGCCTTTGTCTGCTGTGCCATCAGATAGGGCGGACGAGCCTGAAGTGTCTTCACGGAGGGTATCCCCGAGCTCGGCAGAGCCGAAGAGTTCGGCGCCGACTAGTGTTCGACCGGGGGAGCTGAAGGATCTGCTTGAGAGGGCGTCCATTTCAGAAGATCACCGTGCATTGATGAGTACGGTGATTACAAGGATTTCGTTCGCCGAAAGAGGATTGCATAATGCCGTCAGGAGTTTGCTGGCGGGGTTTGAAGTATGTAAAAAATGACACCTTTTTTGATAGTTTTGCACATAAAGTGCGCCCTGTATAAATAGTAGCCCCTGAGACTCGGTAGGTTGTCGAGAGCGACGGCGTGCCGAGGATCAAAATCGCAGGTATTTAGTGTCGCCTTTCCTATGCAGGTGGCGAATAGTCTGGGGGCTAGCCGGACTGATGGAGTTGCAGAATTAATGCGGCAACTCGATGTTGCGGATGCGGACATCGTGCTAGTCAACAAGCGACTTGACGAGTCGCAAGGTAAATTGTGTCTCCGCAGTCACCTATTAAGGGAGCAAAATCCCACCTCTTACAATGTTTATGCTTGACGCAGATGGTGCTGCTACTGTGGAGAGCCTTCGGGCAGAACTTGCTCAAGCCAAGGAGCAAGCCAGAAGGAGTGATGCGGCTGCCTCGAGGGCGGCCGAGGAGTTAGAAGCGAAGGGCTGCACATCGCCAAGCGAGGAAGAGATGGCGAACGGCCGTTAAATTGAAGGATGCTACTGACCGTAATGAGGCTCTTGAAAAGGAGCGCCTATCGAAGCGAGAAGACCTGGGGAAGGCCACCGCCCAAGCCAAGGATGCCCGTTCTGCAATGCGGGCTATGAAGGAGGAGCTGCGTCAGGCTGGAGACATTGTGGCTGGCAAGTTTTTCTCTTCTTGGCTGCAGTTTACGGATCCAAAGTATGCCCAGCTTGGCCAGCTGTGGGGCCCGGAGGATCCATATATGGACTTAGCGGCGAGTGCAGCGGATGCCGTTGTGCACTTCCGAAGTCTGAAGGATCACAAGACGGAAGAGCTGTTTTGGTCTCAATTCCATAGTCCGGATCGTTCACTTCCGCTGACCGATCGGTTAGCCGAATGGGCTGAGCTGAATAGGTTGTCCGGACTTGCCATGACGGATATCGTGACTCATGTCTGGCCGGAGAGGCCCAAGCCGACGAGCTATTTTGGCTTATTGCAGCAGTTTCTTAGGGCGGTGCCGCATATCAAGGTGATGAAGCGGTCGGCCTGCATAGAGGGTGCGCGGATGGCCCTTGCCCGTGTGAAGACACATTGGACAGAGATGGATGCCACCGCTGTTGCAACCCAGGGTTCGGACGAAAGCCGGTTACCCGCCGAGCACCATTTTGGGGAGGTTATGCGTGGTGCTCGTGTAATAGAGTCGCAGTGCTCGAAAAATGTCACGTTCGAATGAACGTTTTATTTTGTAAAACAATGGTTATGATGTAATCGCTTTTTATACTTGTGCGTTCAAGTATTGGAATATCTCCTATGCGGCCGTTTATGTATACGTGTGTATAACCTGAAAGATGGCAGTCGTCGGCTTCAGCCCCCACGCACAAGGTGCGGGGGTGTTCGCAAAAATAGCGCATTTTCACACTTAATCCGATGTCTCGGTCCTGTTAAGGAGGTGGTAGCGTAGCAAACGAGGCAACCGGACTATGATGCTTTATCACTTTCACTTAGCCATGGGAGTTCGAGGGTGGGACTACGATATAGCCTCTGGGGGCACCGCGCTCTCCGAATTCGGGGCGTGTGTGTGCCTGACCGGGAAACGGTCCTTCGTCAAAGCGGAGGAATTCTAAACATTCCGGTGGTCGATCGAGTGGTTGACCAGTCTCTCGCTGTATCATGACAATCAGTTTTCGGCTTTCTCTCGAGGTGCTCACCCAATTAACGGGGCACAATTGCAGAGTTCTCCGGTGCCGCGTTAGCCGATGATACGGAACGTAAGGCAGCAAAACACGGAGCCGGCAAACCCAACATTTGACCAAAGACATGATTCGGAGCTGATGCATATAAGGCCTAATCTCGAGACACGAACACTCCCTAAGGTGTTCGGTCTTTATAATAATGGGCGTAACAATGCCCTAAGCCCCTAGTGTCGAGTGCAGGCGAGGTCCTCCGACGCGCCGATGCCAAAACGTCGATCTCCACTCTGGTTATAATGAAAACCAGGGATTATAGCAACAAGAGACATAAAAAAGGTTTACGCAGGTCTTAATCAAAAGAATCCTTGCGACGGGTCCCTCTTGCACGTCTGCGCTGTGTCTCCGTTGTGCCGTTATCCTGGACGGGTATGCACGTTGTTCATCTGTAAAAAGAGAGGAACTTAGTTTAAAAGGAAATCGTGCGAAAAAGTGCATGAAAAATATTAATAAATGAATAAAGCGGAGTCTATATTAGCTCATTATTGCTTATACGCACAGCCCCTTGTGAAGGGGTGTGCGGCTAGGGAGCCCCTAGCTTATTTAAGCCGAACTCGTCTAGCCGTGTCCGGGGTCTTTGAATGACCCTCTTAATGAAATGATGCCACGTGGACCGGGCATTTTAATTGTAAGAGACGCGTAATGTGGTATGGCGTTAAAGCGGACAAAAGCTTCACGTCCCAATAGTGCTTGATAGCTACTTTTGAATGGGGCGACATGAAAGATTAGTTTTTCACGTCGGAAGTTGTTCGGCGACCCGAACACAACTTCTAGTAATAGGGAGCCTGTGCACTTGGCGTAAGGGCCTGGCGTCACTCCTTTAAAGGAAGTGCGGCTATGTCGAATTGTAGTAAGGTCTATCCCCAACTTGCGGATTGTGTTCGGATATAGCAGGTTTAAATCGCTGCCGCCGTCCATCAGGACTTGTGTAAATTGTACTCCGTCGATTATAGGATCCAATATCAGAGCAGCCATCCTGCATTTCGAACACTTCTGGAATAATCCAGGTAGTCAAAAGTGATTGGTTTTGACATCCAATCTCGAGGTTCCGCTGGGGTGGATCGTGCGAGACCCATCTTAGCGGGTGTCGCATTGCTTTTCCGTGTTATCACATGAAGTGAGTTTACTGCTTTGACTTCTTGTGGGAAAGTCTTCTGTTTTCCGGTGCCCTGCTGGTGGGGTTCGTCGTCGTCCTCGCTTGGTGCGTCAAGCCCCTGGTGTTCGGCGTTGAGTCGGCCGGACTATTTGAAAACCCAACAATCTCGGTGGGTGTGGTTTGCAGGCCTTCCGGAGGTACTGTGGATTTGACATATCCGATCCAAAATTTTGTTTAAGTTGGATAGCTCGTCCCTATTGTCCTTAAGAGGCAGTGTTTTGCTGTTTGGCCGCGAGCTTTTGAATCCGGCGTTGACCGCCGTGTTCTTTGGGCTTTTCTCTTTATTCCGGCGCTGATCTTTTTTGCGCCGTGATTTTCCATTTCCATCTCTGATCTCGGATGTACTTGGGTCGCTGGTGCTGCATCTTGCTAGCCAGCTGTCTTCCCCCGCGCAAAAGCGGGTCATGAGGCTTGTTAGCGCGGACATTGTCCTCGGCTTTTCTTGACCGAGGTGTCTGGCGAGCCATTCATCTCGGACGTTGTGTTTGAAAGCTGCTAGGGCTTCGGCGTCCGGACAGTCGCCTATTTGGTTCTTTTTAGTAAGGAACCTGTTCGAATTCTTGTGACCGACTCTCCGGCTGTTGAGTTATATGACTTAGATCGCTCAGATCCGGAGGGCGGACATAAGTCCCTTGAAAATTTGCTCTAAACGCGTCCTCAAGCTCTTCCCAACTTCTAACAAGTGTTTTACGGGAGGCTTTTGAGCCAATGCCGAGCTGGCCCTTTGAGCTTGAGGGTAGATATTTTATGGCGTGGAGGTCATCTCCTCTAGCCATGTGTATGTGTAGTATATAATCCTCTATCCGCACTCCGGGTCATTGTTCGTCGTAAGCCTCTATGTTTATGGGTTTAAACCCTGCTGGGAATTCATGATCCAGCACCTCATTGGTGAAACATAGTGGGTGTCTGGCGCCCAGATTTGGGTGTACCGCTGTCTTCGAACACTTGGCGTGTTGTGTTGCTTCCCGGGGCCCTCTTTTTTGGCCCGTAAATGGACCTGGCTGGGCCATATGTTTTCCCAGGATCATGGGTCGGCTTGTGTGCGGCACCGCTTATAGTTTTTGGCCTATTATCTGGCCGTCTATCCAGCCAGGCGGCCTCTTTGTTTTTTGACTGTGGGGGCTCTATGGCTTCCTTGTCAAATTCTGGCAAAAGCTTGTGCTTCGGGTAGCTCTTTGATTGATGGCTATTGCCGTATTTGTCTGCGGTTTTGAGCACTTTGCTCCACCTCATTCAGAGTATGTCTTCCGCTGTTTTGAGTTTCCGTTTTTCCTTCTTCAGACTTCTTGTAGTGGTGACGAGTCTTTTGCGAAGCTCTTATTCTCCGGTGGTGTGTCCGGCGTGAGGTCATCTGGACTGTTGGTTTCGCCGGGCATTGATTGATTATCCGATTCGTCCTGTTCGGATGGTTGCTTGGCTGCATGTTCGTCGTCCACCGGTTTGCCCTCCTCTATCGCTGGGTCATTAGGAGCGCCGTTGTTGTCGAGGTGGGACTTAGGGCGGCGTCTGCGTCGCCTCTTTGGTTGTTTATCGGCGGGATTATCTTTTGCCGCGCCCCGTTGGTTCTCGTTATCGCTTCCTTTTGGGGTATCCACCATATATACATCATGGGTTGGGGTGGCCTTCCAGTGCTCTGTGAGTGCTGGTTCTTGATCGTCTCCGGCATCGTTGTCCATACTGTCGATGTCTTCGGAGTCATAGTCTAGCATGTCTGTTAGATCGTCGACAGTGGCTACAAAGTGGGTGGTGGGTGGGCTTTGAATTTCTTCGTTGTCCGCATCCCAACCATCCTGGCCATAATCCGGCCAGGGCTCTCCAGATAGTGAGAGATGTTTTAGCGAATTTAGGATGTCGCCAAAGGGTGAGTGCTGAAAGATGTCAGCAGCGGTGAACTCCATGATCGGCGCCCAATCGGATTCGATTGGCAGGGGCGCAGGAGGTTCGGAGTCCGGCACCTCCGAGTCACGAGTTTTATAGGGGGCAAGGTCAGTGTTCGGCTCCATCGCCGCTGATGTTGCAGCTCCCGAGGCGGTGTCCAGCCACCTGTCCTCGATCTGTGTGATCAGCCCCGAACTATGGGTCGGAGCGGGTTCATGTGCGGCCTCCAAGGCACTGTCCGACGGCAGAGCTAGATCGTGCCCATCGCGACAGTGCGGCACGCTCGGCTGCGGATCGGGTCCATCGAAGATCAAGTCTCCGCGGATGTCCGCCGTGAAGTTTAGGCTTCCAAATCTGACCTGACGGCCAGGGGCGTAGCTTTCGATCTGCTCCAGATGGCCAAGTGAATTAGCCCGCAGTGCGAAGCCGCCGAATACAAAGATCCGTCCGGGGAGAAAAGTCTCACCCTGGACGGTGTTGTTGTTGATTGAAGAAGCCATCGAACCTATCGGTGATGACACAGAGGAACTCTCAATGAAAGCACCAATGTCGGTGT
Organism: Aegilops speltoides; assembly: GCA_021437245.1. NCBI lineage: Eukaryota > Viridiplantae > Streptophyta > Magnoliopsida > Poales > Poaceae > Aegilops > Aegilops speltoides. The sequence continues at coordinate 472,319,112 of CM038143.1, read as the reverse complement.
CAAAACCGGCGGATCTCGGGTAGGGGGTCCCGAACTGTGCGTCTAGGCGGATGGTAACAGGAGACAAGGGACACGATGTTTTTACCCAGGTCCGGGCCCTCTCGATGGAGATAAAACCCTACTCCTGCTTGATTGATATTGATGATATGGGTAGTACAAGAGTGGATCTACCGCAAGATCAAGGAGGCTAAACCCTAGAAGCTAGCCTATGGTATGATTGTTGTAATGGTTGATGTGTCCTACGGACTAAAACCCTCCGGTTTATATAGACACCGAAGAGGGCTAGGGTTACACAGAGTCGGTTACAATGGTAGGAGATCTACATATCCGTATTGCCAAGCTTGCCTTCCACACCAAGGAAAGTCCCATCCGGACACGGGACGGAGTCTTCAATCTTGTATCTTCGTAGTCTTGAAGTCCAGCGGACGTCCGGCTGTCCGGACACCCCCTAGTCCAGGACTCCCTCAGTTACCATTGACTCATTGTTGCATTCCATCCAAAATTCCATCTTATCTAATTGTAAATCTGTGATTTTGTGTGACCCCAACTCCATTAACGCTCGTACTCCCTTCGTAAAGAAATATAAGAGTGTTTATATCACTAAAGTAGTGATCTAAACGCTCTTATATTTGTTTACAGAGGGAGTATCTCCTTAGCATCATGGGGGATAACATGTGAGCTGTGCTGAATTCATTATATTATTTGCGTATAACGCATCTTAGGGTGTGTAAAAATGGAAGGCTTGCTAAGATGGAATTAGAGAGGGTTGGAAGCAAAAAGCAACACGTACCCCTTTGCTCATGAGCACCTAGGCGATTAGGGTTTCCTCTGCCTCCTGTCAGCACTTTTGCCGGCCTGCCTCACTTCCAGGGGCCTTACATCCATGGAGGCGCGGTGGACCTTGGCCTTTGCTAGTAGAAGGGATTCACTTTTAGATTTTTTTAGGGTTTGTGTCCTCCTCAGAATGGCGAGGCAGCAAGGACTCTCTGAAGATGGAAAAAAGTTCTTCCGCCTAACCCCTGTCTTGGTGGTGCATCTAGTGTTGTACAAGGGCGTGTGAAAGTGTGTCTCCGACCGATCTCATGAGATTCAATTGGTGTTGGTCTTCGTCGGATCCGCTTAGATCTAATCTGTGTCAATGTGTCAGCAAGTTGGATCATTTTGATCTATGCTTCTCTTCATCGACGACAGTTGTTGTTCTGGTGTGCTAGTCCTGTGGGGCTTTAGAATGACGACTTCCCGACTGTCTTCTATAACAAGGTTTGCCCAGCTCCAGCAAGGAGTGACGATGGTGGCACGCCTTTGACTCGCTCCAGTGCTTATGGTTGTCTCTACTTGGTCTACAGACCTCAATGTAATCTATGTTACCTCTCGTGTTGTTTGTATTGCCTTGACAGTTGAGGAATAGATACGAAGTTTTTCCCACCAAAAAATGCAACTAGAGGGTTTAATTCGTGTTGGTTGCGAGAGAGAAAATGAACGCAAAGCACCCAGAAGCAACGTGCATGTGACGTTTGATACGCACTAGTGGTTAGGACCCGCCATTGTCGGCCTCTTGAGAGCGTTCCCATGCATTGCCATGTTGGATATGTAGATTAGGCTGACTTGTTTTGATGCTATGTTGGCTCTGTACAATTTATTGGCTTGCTTGTTACTTGTTTTAACTGACGTATATGAACCTCGTCTTTTGTTAGCAGGCGAGATTAATGTCAACAATTAATGGTAGATGAGATACATGGAATCATGAATGTCAGCAGAGCCGGGGAACATAGATCAGGTCGTCTAGCTACACAGAGATTATATTCTAGGAACCCAAATGCATTATATGTAGTAGTACGTACATTGTAGAACCTATTTCAGTGAGTCGATCCATTAATTGAGGGTAAGAGGTAATCCAAAAGGAAATGAAGCTAACACGAGGAAGCTATATGTCACCAAAAGCTAACATGAAGGCCACAATGAAGTTAGGCAGCAAGCATCCAGCCGGCGACCATATAAATGAAAGATAGTACCTATATAAGTTGCACACTTTGTAATATAACTTGACATTGTTGTAGTAAAGGATGTAGAAGAATCTGGGTCAGAGATTAATGCGCACCTGTAGAAAATAGGAAATGGGCAATACAATTATACCTGCAGAGTGGGTTGGCGTCAGATGTAAGGTCGGCGAGGGCCGACGACAAAGGGTGTGTGAGATAGATGCAGCTGATTGTGTTTGTGTGCGATTTGGGATTGATCAAGGAATTGGGACAAATTATCGAACATAATGTAATATGTAAGACACATTGGACTAGAAAAATATATGTGGTGATTCAGTAAGAAGCTTCTTGTAAACATCTTACATAATCTAGATTTTTTTTATTTTCTCATATCTCATTATAGAGACTTCTATCGAGATATTTCTTATACCATACATGTTACGAATATCTACTAATATTTTTAAGGATACATCACAAACATATACACTATATTCATGCAAGTGTCACAAAATAATCAAAGAAAACATGTGATTTTGTTAGATTTTCACAATTAAGAGGATTTAGTTTAAACATGTATTGAAGGAGTGTTTTTTTAAATTTCGATGCAAACAATAGCTTAGTGTTACCATATTAAATTAGGTATGATTGTTATTAAAATAATAATTTATAAACAAATATTAAAGTTTAGTATAAATAATTATATATATTTGACTCGCACTGGGCCAAAAATCTGGTACTTGACTCACACAAAGGCTATTTATTTTCTTCATGCATTCTTTTTTTGCCATAATGCATTGATTAGAACGGTTGTAGTGAGTTGCGGGATAAATTCGACATAGTGTAGAAGATTGTTCATGAATTATTGTATTTTATAACCATGACTGACCAGTGGGATCCCATGTCTGCCTCATCACTAGTGCTGTCATTGACCCGTAGCATATTGATATATATGAGGAAGAGTGCCACATCCATCGCATTTGGGTCATGAGCGAAAGCCAGCGAGCTTGCCGGGGGAACCAGATTGACTTGGTTATGCAATGTTGGAGCGAGGCTTTCGAAGTACTGCATGATAACTCCATCGGCGATGAAACCACCACCTCTGATGTCTTCAACATCAGACCCACTGAGTTGGCTACCTACATTCTTCAGCTCAAGACTTTGCATCTTCTTCTCAACGGTTTGCTTCAAATAAAGAGGCAGAGTGTCCACAAACATGAGGCCAAGTTCTTTCTTTGCAGAGGTAATTAGGTGATTCAGTACCTTCTGCGGACATGTAGCATATTGCAGTATGAGAGGAGAATAAACCAAAAGGACACAAATTGAAATACTGAGAGGAATGTAAAAATTTACCTCATTGTCGACATCTTGATGCCATTCAAGGAACCAGGGGGAGTTCAGCCAAGCCACCAACTCTGCCTCCTCTAAGTCCCGTGCACTCTCTTCTTGGCCGTTTGCCATCTTTATCCTCGACTTGGATTGACCCACGCTTCTACCCTCCTCTTGCTTTGGTGTATGTGACATGCCGCGGTTGAAGTTGTGCTCTTGGCAGTGGAGCTGCAATGTCCGGATTATGTATGTCATCATCCCCATCGCCCTCGTCGATAGGTGCCCAGATTTTCTCCCTTGGCTTGGGAGGCAGGGGAGGATGACAAAAGAGCTCCCCTTCAGCCCAAGCATCAACATGGTATATTAGTATGCTCCCCATCAATTCATATGCTTTCTCCAGGTCTTTTTGATCTTCAAAACCCTCCCCAACTCCTTACATAATGACTTCACATCGTGTCTACCATTGCACCACTAAATCTCGTGCGCGGGGCCCAAGCCTATCAAAATGATCCATGGAATTGCAACATTTATGCAGGATCTCGAGAAATTTTGTTTCCAGGATGTATACAATATGTGCACCCCAAGGTTGGCGGAAGCCCTCTACTTTCGGACGGTGGGGCCCCTCATAACTGGATAATGCAACATGCGCATCCCTAAGAGACCAAACACTCATCATTTTGTTTTCAACCCCGCCATCTCCGACATCTTTGTGATTAAGTCCAAATCCTGTAGAGAGTGTCTTACTACTGTCCATGTAGAACTCCCTGTTGTCTTTTCCAAATCGCCTGGAAGAACCCATGTGCATTCGAAATACCAACAAGCCAATATTGCTTCACAATCAAAATGAACACAACAAATCTTCCCTGATACCTCACCATGTAATAAAAGGTCCCATCGAGAGGGCAGGTGTATATCATCTTAGCGCTTGTCTTCACCCTGTATTGTGCTTTGCAAAAGAACCAATACCTGAAGTAGGTTTATGAAGCCTCGAAGCTTGTATGAACCTCATGCGGCTCCCCGTCCAACGACCATGTTACAGTATTCTGAAAAACCAATTCTTCATCCATATGAAAAGCAATATCTTGGTTTATAACTTGAGGCCTCATTCGTTTTGAAGGATTTTTACAGGAAAAGCATAGGAACAAAGGTTTCAAAGAAAAAAATTCCTACATATGCATTCGGTTTGTAGGAAACACGTACGGAAATTTTGTAGGAATACTATTCATTTCCTATGTTTTTGGAGGAATCTACACATCCACTCAAAGATCATTTTGTGCGTAGGAACGAGGCAAGACAATTCCTTAGGATGGAAAGTGCCATCCTATCGAATTCCTGTACTATTCCTAAATCCTACGTTTTGGTTTCCTCCAAACCGAATGAGGCCTGAATCTACACATTAGGATGGAAACAATCTGATATGTACAACACAAATTCAATTGTTCTTTCCTACATGATTCCCATTCCTTTACATGCTACTTCACCAAAAAGATCCTTTTTGTTCAAAATGAACATGCATCTGGAAGTTGAGATAAAAGAACTTTCACATCTGAGATGGCAAAAGAAACCCATAATACCATATTCGCAAAACTGAAAGTATAGGGTTGTGTCAACATGATACGATTTTACAAGCTGAAACAAGACCTATCAACCATTTCAGTGAGCAGCTCTTCCACACTAAAGGTCATACAAAATCTATAACTCCTCTTCCGGTCAGCATATCCATTTGTAGAGCCCTGCCATTTCTGGAGGCGACGAAACCAACAGACAGCAGCGAGGGATCCGTAACTGGCTCAATCTCAACAAATCTCATTTCCGAAGACCCTGTGTGCTTCAAGCTCAAGACAAAGACAAGCACAATCCAGCCAAGCATTTGCAAAGACCCTGTGACCCTTTCGCCAGCGCATGTGCTTCAAATTTGTTCTCTCTATGCTCCAACTTGAATTTAACATGATTGAATTCCTTCATTCGGTCTGATATTTCATGCAATATCGGTGCATAGTGGGTTGCTGCTCCTGTGTCAATCTTGCTAAGTACCTCCAAACAATCAGAGGTTATCACCATGCGCGAAAGATTTAGGTCCTTTGCCAGCGCCAGAGCCTCATTGCACGCCTGTGCTTCTAGTCCAGATGCGTCGACCAGCCCATGAAAGACCATCACAAATGCACCCAAGAAGCGGCCATATTTATCCCTACAGATTGCAGTTGCAGCACTGTTACCTGGCCGTGAGATCCCACCATCAAAATTGATTTTTGCTTCATCACCCTAAGGTGCCACCCAAACCAGAACTCGTGGCCGGGCATTAGCCACATTTCTACCGATCCTCTTTTTGCTGTCAAAAGCAATCTCAAGATCTTGTAGATACCGCATGATAAAACAGACGATGGAGAGAGGACTCTGAAACTCATTATCATGGATAGCCAGCCTCCGAGCCCACCTGGTCGCCCACATGGTGACCAACACTTTTGCAAGATCTGTTTCTTTCAGGGTGTCAAAAAGCAAGAAGAGCCACAATCATGCATCATTTGATCTATTGGATAGGATATGCTCCAACACTTCCTCATCTCCTAATGCCCAGACACACTGTGCCATACGGCAAACAAAAAGAGAGTGGCGCCATGTGTCGAACTCAGTGTTGCATAAGCTGCAAGCCACAGATGTGGTGATCTTACGATGGTGGCGAGTGGCTCCTGTTGGTAATCGAGTGTGGGCCAGCTGCCACACAAAAACGTGAACTTTTGACGGGACCCTCGCCTTCCATAATCTAGTCCAGTCTCTCTTGCTTGATGCTTGGTCAGAAATGCCCGGTCTTTGCTCAAGCCAGTCCTCCCTCTGAGCCTTAATACTGCTGATCATCCTATAAACAGATTTGATAGAGAACACACCTCTCTTGTCATAATGCCAAGCATAAAAGTCCTGGTGCAAACGAGAACTCAATGGAATATTTAGGATAGCATCTATATTTGGCGCTATGAAGTGCTCAGATAGCACTTGCTTGTTCCATGATCTGGTAACTCCAGCAATCAGCTCAGACATGTGCTGCAGTGGGTTAGAAGATAATACACAAATCAGTCTGAGTTCAAAGTCCTGTGGTATCCAGTTCTCATGCCAGATATTGATATCCTCTCCTGTACCCACTCTCTTGATAACTCCCAATGATAGAATCTCCTTGCCTTCTATGATTGATCTCCACACCTGAGAGGGGTGGTTCCCCAAAGTTGCGTCAAGGATATTACAATGTGGGTAATAACGTGACTTCAGCACTCCCGCACTGAGAGAATCAGGGTCCTGTAATAGTCTCCAAACTTGCTGAGCTAACAAAGTGAGGTTAAAAAGCTCTATATCCCTGAAGCCCACCCCTCCCATAAACTTGGGTTTGCACATAGTACTCCAAGACACCCATGCAGTTTTCCTTTCCCCTTGTTTACTACCCCACCAAAACTTCCTGAGTAGCCCATGTATGTGCTCGCAAAGACCTCTTGGTAGTTTAAAACAGGCCATTGAATATGTTTGTATGGATTGGGTAACTGATTTGATAAGAACTTATTTCCCACCTGAAGATAAACACTTCTCCATTCAGCCTTGGACATGTTTCCAAGTTTTGTCCTTTAGGTAGCGAAAGCGGCCCTCCTTTGAGCTTCGTACATCAGTAGGCAGGCCAAGGTATTTCTCTGATAAAGATTCGTTATGTACATCAAGCACGTTCTTTGCCACAATCCTTAATGGCTCCGGTACTCCCTTGCTGAAATATATGGACGACTTATCTATATCTATACGCTGGCCAGATGCATCATAGTATTTCTTCAAGAGGTCACGAACTTTGGTTGCGCTTTCTTTGCTAGCTTCAAAGAAGAGCAAACTACATCAGCAAAGAGGAGGTGATTGACATTCGATGCTGAGGCCGCCACGGATACACCCCATATTCCAACATCTTGTGTTTTCAACAAACACGACAGGCCTTCCGCCGCTAGAAGAAATAAGTATGGGGATATCGGGTCCCCCTATCGTAGCACACGCAATGGCCTGAAAGCATCAAAACTTCCACCATTAAATAACATAGAAAATGAAACTGAAGATACACACCTCATAACAGTATCCGTGAATCTCGGGCTAATACCCAGCTTCAACATGACTAATTTTAGATAAGGCCACTCTAGCCTATCATAAGCCTTCATCATATCCAGCTTTAGAGCACAAAAACGGTTGCCCTTCTCCTTTCTTGTTTTCATATAATGTAGACAGTCTATGCTGTGATAAAATTGTCTATAATGAGACATCCAGGAACAAAAGTTGACTGCTCTTCAGAGATTCCCTCGGGGAGAATGATCTTTAGCCTATTAGCTAAGACCTTGGATGTGATCTTGTAGATCACATTGCAAAGACTTACCGGTCGAAATTGTCCTAACATTTTTGGACTAGAAATATTGGGAATCAAAACAATGAATGTGTTGTTGATATCCTCCGGTGAGTCCTCTCCATTAAGCACCCTAATAATCATACATGTCACCTCATTGCCAGAAAGTTCCCAATGCCTTTGAAAAAATGCACTGGAAAACCATCTGGACCGGGAGCCTTCGTGGGAAATTTGGAAAAGGGCTTCCTTAACCTCCTCCTTGTTGTAGATAGCATTTGAACGAGCATTCATAGCAGCATCGACTCTGTGTAGTATGTGCGAGAGAACTTCCTCAATACCAATCGTACCTTCAGAGGTATACAAGTTTTCATATAAGGCATTAGTCATTTCCACCAACTCCCCTAGATCCGTGTAGGTAGATCCATCCTGTCGTTGCAATGAACTAATGTGTTCTTAGCCTTGCACGCACTAGCCTTTTTTGGAAATATTTTGTGTTGGAGTCTCCCTCGGATAACCATTGAACTCGTGCATGCCGCCTCATCATGATCTCCTCCTGGTATGAAAGCTCAACAATTCTATCCTGAACTCGCTTCTCGCCGGGACCCGGCCCCACCCAAAGTGGGTCAGCACGTAAGACCACAAGCTGTTGTCTTAGGTCTCTTAGTTCCCGCCGAACGGAGCCAAACAAAATCTTATCCCAACGTTTCAAACTAGAGGCCACGATGTTCAACTTATTAGCTAGCTCGGTGACCATAGTTGCCGGTCGATCTTTCTCCCAGGCCCGCTTGAGCACACCACAAAATCTGTCATCAGTTTCCCATGCACACTTGTATCGAAATGACTTTTTCATTGCATGTCTCATGCTACTAACCTCCAGCTCATTTGATGGGCTATGATCCGATTTTGCCCCTGTGAGGTGCTCAACTGAAGCAAAAGGAAACATCCCTGACCGACTAGGGGTGGTCAGTCCTCTGTCCAAACGGACATAACAGAACTCACCTCCCGCTACTCTTTTTTCAAAAGTCCAGTCCAGGCCCTTATAGTCAAAATCTGCTAGTTCGCACACATCAACTGCCTCACGGAAGCTTGCAATTTGTGCACTATCTCGCTTATTTGGCCCATCTGTACCTCTGGGCACATAAATTTTGTTGAAATCACCAATGCACACCCATGGTAATGTGCTTTCTCCTCTCAGAAATTTCATAGTGTCCCAAGTCTTGTATCTTAAGCTCCTGTTTATGACCACATAAAAGCAAGACAAATTCCATGGATCCTTACCCGGTTCAGAGATCACCGAGTCAACATGGTACTGCGAAAAACTCTTTATTTCAAGATTGATATTATTATTCTAGTACAAGGAAAGACCTCCACTCCTACCACTACTTCCTACTCCAAAATTACTACTAAAACCTAACCTACCAGCCAGCCCTTCCACCCGATACTTTGCCAATTGAGTTTCAACAATGCATAGCACTGGCGGGGCACTAGCCTCCACGAGATCGCGGAGCTCACGAACCGTTGCAGGATCGCAATCCCACGACAGTTCCAACATAGGGTCCTCATTACGCACGGCGGTCCTCCTCTCCGGAGGCCTCCTGAGTTGTAAAGACCATCTAATCCATCTTTGTACTTCCATCCTACTTCCTTCTCTTTCACCTGGATTTTCTCTAGCGTAGACACCAACACCCTCGTAGTAATGTTCAGAGTGGATCCCTCTATAAGGAGAACCATTCCCGCCACCTTGCCTACTAGGTTTGGCACCGACTGGCCCCTAATGTTTAGCGTTTCGTCCGCTGACACGAGGCGTTTGCGAGCTCACTTATCACCGTCTTCTCCAAGATTCTACCCTTCGACCTCCCAGTCTACCACAAAACTAACGCCTTGACCCCCCCTCAATCTGGCCCTCCTCTACCCCTACCACTGATCGGGCCCCTGCCTCGTCCTCTTCCTCCTCTCCCTCTCATCCTCCCACCTCCACCATCACCTCCTCCTCAGCCGCTCTAGGGCCGATTTGCAGAGGACTCCGGATCCCACAACAACCAATCCCCACACTCAAAAGTTGTTGGGTTATGCACCCCATTGTTGGATTCATCAGCAAGGTGACCAACGCGGCCACAAGAAAAGCAAAAGTCTGGCAGTTTCTCATAATAAACACTGAATTTCTTGTGCTCTCCAGCTTAATTGGAACAAAATAGACAAGGGGTATGTTGACATCAAGGAACACCCGTGTCCTAAGAGTACTTGAGGGATTTATCCTTCCCTCGTTGAAAATCACATTAAATGGTGGCTCGCCTATCTTCGCAACAACCTTCTCTGCAAGTTCTTTCTTCCTAGTAAGACCATCGGCAACCCCTTAACTCTAGCCACATCGGATACTTGTTAAGTTTAAATTTGGCAACGTCCTAGAAACGTCATATTCCTGGAGCACTACCGGCGCCCTCCTGAACAGCCAAGGGCCGCCATCCATGATTTTCCTCCAATCCCCCAAACAATAGCATTGGACCAAAAAGAGGTTAGGTCCCTTGATATTGAACGTGACTCCATGTGCTTCCATCCAAGCATTCCTCATCTGTGTTAATAGAGCCGCATGACTGAACGGCTTTGTTGTATGAACCCTAAAGAGAGCCAACCAACAGACATCTTTCACTAGATCATCGACCTCGGTAGAGAAGTCAAGATCCTCCTCCTGCTCGGCATGAAGCTGCATGCCCGCAAAATAGTATACAAGCTCCGGTCATGGCCCGATGTACTCACCATATTCATCTTCGCTATCTCCAGATCTAAATCTCCCTTCTGCCCAACTCCTCCTTTAGCTCCACCTATATTGCCCCGATCCCCTGTCATCTCTATTTCTGCACCTCTAGATCCCTTGCTTTTGCTTCTAGATCAAACTTATAGCCGCCCCCTTCAGCTAACCCTAGTCCCGGCTTCTGTGTCCCCCAACACCCTAAGACATCGGATTGACCATTCATGTCTACTACGCAACCTTCTTCTTGTAGATTCGTACTGGGCCTCCAAGCGCATATTTTTGTAGGACAGTAGCAATTTCCCCTTAAGTGGATGGCCTAAGGTTTGTCAATCTGTGGGAGGCATAGGATGAAGATGGTCTCTCTCAAGCAACCCTGCAACCAAATACAAGAAATCTCTCGTGTCCCCAACACACCCAATACAATGGTAAATTGTATAGGTGCACTAGTTCGGCGAGGAGATGGTGATACAAGTGTAATATGGATAGTAGATATAGGTTTTTGTAATATAAAAATATATAAAAAAGCAAGGTAGCAAGTAGTAAAAGTGAGCATAAACGGTATTGCAATGCTTGAAAACAAGGCCTAGATTTCATACCTTCACTAGCGCAAAATCTTTCAACAATGATAACATAATTGGATCGTATAACAATCCCTCAATTTGCAATAAAGAATCACTCCAAAGTTCCTATCGCAGAGAACATAAGATCAAATTGCTTGTAGGGTACGAAACCACCTCAAAATTGTTCTTTCTGATCAATCTATTGGGCTATTCCTACAAGTGTCACAAACAACCCTAGAGTGCATACTAAAATAACACCACATGACACACATCAATCAACCCTAATGTCACTAGATGCTCCAATGTCACCACAAGTATCCGTGGGTCAATTATATGATATGCATCACACAATTTCAGATTCATAATATTCAATCCAACACAAAGAACTTCAAGAGTACCCCCAGATTTCTATCAGAGAAAGGAATATGAAAACGCGTACCAACCCCTATGAATAGATTACCCCAATGTGACCACGGGAATCCGCAAGTTGATAGCCAAAACATACATCAAGTGGACCAATAGAACATCCCATTGTCACCATGGATATCTCATCGCAAGACATACATCAAGTGCTCTCACATCCAAAAGATTCAATCCGACATAACAAAACCTCAAAGGAAAAGATTCAATTCATCACAAGGTAGAGAGGGAAGAACACCATAAGATCCAACTATAATAACAAAGCTCGTGGTACATCAAGATTGTGGCAAATCAAGAACATGAGAGAGTAAGAGATAATACACTAGCTACTAGTACAAACCCTCAACCCCGAGGGTGGACTACTCCCTCCTCATCATGGTGGCCGCCGGGATGATGAAGATGGCCTCCAGTGATGATTTCCTCCTCCGACAGGGTGCCGGAACAGGGTCCCGATTGGTTTTTCGTGGCTACAAAGGCTCGCGGCGGCGAAACTTCTCATCTAGGGTTCTTTTCGGGGTTTTTGGTATTTATAGGAATTTTTGGTGTTGGTCTCACGTCAAGGGGGTGCCCGAGGGGCCCACAAGCCATAGGGGCGCACCCTCCCCCTGGGGCACACCTTGGCGGCTTGTGGCCACCTCATACACTTCATGGCCCAGTTTTGGTGCTTCGGGGGTCTCTTTTGGTCCATAAAAAATCACCATAAATTTTCAGCCCATTCCGAGAACTTTTATTTCTGCACAAAAAACGACACCATGGTAGTTCTGCTGAAAACAGTGTTAGTCCGGGTTAGTTCTAATCAAATCATACCAAAACCATATAAAATTGTTGTGAACATGGCATGAATACTTCATAAATTATAGATACGTTGGAGACGTATCAGCATCCCCAAGCTTAATTACTGATCGTCCTTGAGTAGGTAAATGATAAAAGAAATAATTTATGAAGTGTGAATGCTAGCATATTGTATAAGTTTGATCAATGATAATTTGAATCACTTTTTCTAGCATCATAACAACAACTCTTTCTCATAAAACTCACCATGATAAAGTAGCAATCAATTCACATGTAATGGTTCAAACAATACATTTTCTTGACACTATCATGTAATATTTTATTTTATATAGTATGAATATTCAACTCTGTAAGATTCAAAACAAAAGTCTAATATTGACATAAAAACAACAATACTTCAAGCATACTTAACAAGCAATCATGTCTTTCAAAATATCATGGCTAAAGAAAGTTATCCCTACAAAATCATATAGTCTTGTTATGCTCCCTCTTCTCAACACAAAGTATAAATCATGTACTACCCCGGTGTTAGCCAAACAACTGGTTCATACTTTTTAACGCGATTTAGCTTTTTCAACTCTCATGCAATACATTAGCGTAAGCCATGGTCATAGCACTATAAGTGGAATAGAAGGTGGTAGTAGACAAAAAAGAAGGGAGAAAATCTCACATCAACTAGGCAAATTAATGAGCTATGGAGATGCTCATCAATTGATATTGATGCGAGTGCGTAGGGATTGCCATGCAACTGATGCACTAGAGCTAGAAGCGTATGAAAGCTCAAAAATAAAACTAAGTGGGTGTGCATCCAACTTGCTTGCTCATGAAGACCTCGGGCATTTCGAGGAAGCACATCATCGGAATATACAAGCCAATTTCCATAATGAAATATTCCCACTAGTAATATATGAAGTGACAAAATAGGAGACTCTCCATGCGAAGAACATGGTGCTACTTAGAAGCATAAGTGTGGAAAAGGATAGTAACATTGCCCCTTCTCTCATTTTTTTCATTTTTTCTTATTTTTTGGTGGGCACTTTGGCCTCTTTTTTCTTGGGCTCATTTGGCCTCTTCTTTTTTTATTTCCTCACATGGGACAATGCTCTAATAATGATCATCACACTTTTATTTACTTACAACTCAATGCTAGAACAAAATTACGACTATATATGAATGCCTCTCGTAGTGTACTAGGATGTGCAAAGATCAAAGCATAGCATGTATGAATATGAAGAATGGTGGCCTAGCCACAAATGACATGTAGGCTATGTGATCATGCAAAGCAATATGACAATAATGATGTGTGTCATAATATAAGTGGAACGGTGGAAGTCGCATGACAATATATCTCGGAATGGCTATGGAAATGCCATAATAGGTAGGTATGGTGGTTGTTTTGAGGAAAGGTATAAAGAGGGTTTAATGCACTAGCGAAAGTTGCACTATACTAGAGTAGCTAGCAAAGGTGGAAGGCTGAGAGTGCGTATAATCCATGGACTCAACATTAGTCATAAAGAACTCACATACTTATTGCAAAAAGTTTATTAGCCCTCAAAGCAAAGTACTACTACGCATGCTCCTAGGGGAGAGGTTGGTAGGAGTTAACCATCGCGCGCTCCCTACTTTCACGCAAAGGAAGACAATCAAGGATAAATTTTGCTCCAACCTCATCACATAATAGGAAGACCATACGTGCATGCTACGAGAATCACAAACCTTAACACAAGTATTTTTACTATCCACATTTTACTCACTAGCATGACTCTAATATCCCCATCTTTATATCTCAAAACTATTGCAAGGAATCAAACTTCTCATATGTTTAGTGATCTACATGAAAGGCTTTATCATATCCTTATCGAATATCTATCATATTAGGACCAATTTCATAACAAGTGCATGTTACCATTACTCTTTGTAAGACTCTCAAAGGATATAAGTGAAGCACGAGAGTAAATGACAAACTACTCCAAAAGATATAAGTGAACATCAATGAGTAGTTGAATAATTATGTAGCTATGTGAAGACTCTCTCTCATTTAAAAATTTCAGATCTTGGGATATTATGAAAACAACAAGCAAAGCAAAATGACAGTCCAAGGATAGCACACAGCATGTGAACAAGCAAAAACTTAGGCTCAACTGATACTAACCGATAATTGTTGATGACGAAAGGTGGGATGTGTTGTAAATATGCCCTAGAGGCAATAATAAATTGGTTATTATCATATTTCCCTGTTCATGATAATCGTTTATTATCCATGCTAGAATTGTATTGATCGGAAACTCAGATACATGTGTGGATACATAGACAACAACGTGTCCCTAGTGAGCCTCTACTTGACTAGCTCGTTGATCAAATATGGTTAAGTTTTCCTAACCGTAGACATGAGTTGTCATTTGATAACGGGATCAAATCATTAGGAGAATGATGTGATGGACAAGACCCAATCGTAAGCATAGAACTTGATCGTATTAGTTTATTGCTACCGCTTTCTTCATGTCAAGTATCTGTTCCAAAGACCATGTGATCATGCAAATCCATGACACCGAAGGAATACCTTATGTGTACCAAACATCGCAACATAACTGGGTGACTACAAAGATGCTCTACAAGTATCTCCGAGGGTGTCTGTTGAGTTGGCATGGATCAAGACTGGGATTTGTCACTCCGTATGACGGAGAGGTATCTCGGGGCCCTCTCGGTAATACAAGATCACAAGAAGCTTGCAAGCAATGTGACAAAGGAGTTAGTCGCAGGATCTTGTATTACAGAATGAGTAAAGAGACTTGTCGGTAAGAATATTGAACTAGGTATGGAGATACCGACGATTGAATCTCGGGCAAGTAACATACCGCTAGACAAAGGGAACTACATACGGGATTGATTGAATCCTTGGCATCGTGGTTCAACCGATAAAGATCTTCTTGGAATATGTGGGAACCAATATGGGCATCTAGGTCCCGCTATTGGTTATTGACCGGAGAGGTGTCTCAGTCATGTCCACATGATTCTCGAACCCGTAGGGTCTGCACGCTTAACATTCAGTGACGCTAGAGTAGTATTAGGATATTCACATTGGTGACCGAATGTTATTCGGTGTCCCGTATGAGATCCCGGATGCCACGAGGAGCTCCGGAATGGTCCAGAGGTAAAGATTTATATACGGGAAGTCATATTTTGGCTACCGGAAAAGTTTCGGGTTTCATCAGTATTGTACCGGGAAGCTTCCGGAAGGTTCTGGAGGGCTCCGGTGGAGTCCGGAAGGGTCCCTCCAGCACCTAGGGCGTGCATGGGCTATAAGGGGGCATCCTAGCCATATTGGGCTAGACGCACAAGCCCCCTAAGGCCCATCCTCCTAGGGGAAGGGAAACAATAAGGGGGAGGGCCCTCCACTTGGCTTGGAGGGCACTCCTCCCCCTTTGTCCTCCTCCCCTCCTTGGAGGAGGGGCTAGGGCTACACCCCTAGCCCTCCAACACCCCTATATATAGTATGGAGGAGGCGCAAGGGCTAGAGACAACAACTCCCATGCTCTCCGGCCTCCCCTCTCTCCCATTCTTCCTCGTTCGTAGTTTTGGAGGTGCTTGGCGAAGCCCTACTGGGATTGCTCCACCACCATCTCCACCATGCCGTCATGCTGATTGAGATCCCATATACTTATCCTCCCTCTCTTGTTGGATCAAGAAGGAGGAGACATCACCGTGCCAAACATGTGCTGAACGCGGAGGTGTCGTCCGTTCGGCGCTAGATCGGATTGGATCGCGATTGGATCGTGAAGAGTAAGACTACATCAACCGCTTTATATATGCTTCCGCTTAGCGATCTGCAAGGGTATGTAGATCCAATCTCTCCTCTCGTAGATGGTCATCTCCTAGATTGATCTTGGTGAGTGTAGGAATTTTTTTGTTTCCCATGCTACGTTCCCCAACAGTGGCATCATGAGGTAGGTCTATGCGTAGATGACATCACAAGTAGAACAGAAAGGAGTCTATGGGCGTTGATGTTCAGATTGCTTCCCTCCTTAGTCTTATTTTGATTCAGTGGTATTGTGGGACGAAGCGGCCCGGACCAACTTTACATGTCCACATACATGAGACGGGTTCCATCGGCTGACATGCAACTTGATTGCATGAAGATGACTGGCGGCTGTCTGTCTCTCACACCTTAGTTGAATCAGATTCGACAAAGACGATCCTTGTAGAAGGTTAAATAGCAACTTGAATACCACTGTTGTGGCTTTGTTTAGGTAAGAACGGTTCTTAGTAGTCACCCATAGCAACCACATAAAACATGCAACAACAAAGTAGAGGTCGTCTAACTTGTTTTTACAAGGTATGTTGTGATATGATATGGCCAAAGACATGGTGAGATGTATTTGATGTATGAGATGATCATGTTTTGTATAGATTATCATGACTTGCATGTCGATGAATACGACAACCGGCAAGAGCTATAGGGTTGTCTTTAATTATTGTATGACATGCATGTCAATCATTAAGCGCTATGTAATGCTTTACTTTATCGCTAAGCAGTAGAAATAGTTGTAGAAGCATGGTTGGCATGACAACCCTGATGGCGACACGGTGATGTAGATCATGGTGTCATGCCGCTGATGATGGAGATCATGCCGGTGCTTTGAATGGAGATCAAAAGCACAAGATGATGGCCATATCATGTCACTTATGATTTGCATGTGATGTTAATCCTTTTATGCATCTTATTTTGCTTAGGACGATGGTAGCATTATAAGGTGATTCCTCACTAAAATTTCAAGATAAAATTGTGTTCTCCCCAAGTGTGCACTGATATGTCTCCGTCGTATCTACTTTTCCAAATACTTTTGCCCTTGTTTTGGACTCTAACTTGCATGATTTGAATGGAACTAACCCGGACTGATGCTGTTTTCAGCAGAACTGCCATGGTGTTATTTTTGTGCAGAAGTAAAAGTTCTCGGAATGACCTGAAAATCCACGGAGCGACTTTTCAGAATTAATAAAAAATACTGGCGAAAGAATCAACGTCAGGGGGCCCACACCCTATCCACGAGGGTTGGGGGCGCGCCCCCTCCCCTAGGGCACGCCCCCTGCCTCGTGGGCCCCCTGGACGTCGACCGACCTCAACTCCAACTCCATATATTTGCTTTTGCGGAGAAAAAAATCAGAGAGAAAGTTTCATCACGTTTTACGATATGGAGCCGCCGCCAAGCCCTAATCTCTCTCAGAAGGGCTGATCTGGAGTCCGTTCGGGGCTCCGGAGAAGTGGATTCGTCGTTGTCGTCATCATCAACCATCCTCCATCACCAATTTCATGATGCTCACCGTCGTGCGTGAGTAATTCCATCATAGGCTTGCTGGATGGTGATGGGTTGGATGAGATCTACCATGTAATCAAGTTAGTTTTGTTAGGGTTTGATCCCTAGCATCCACTATGTTCTGAGATTAATGTTGCTATGACTTTGCTATGCTTAATGCTTGTCACTAGGGCCCGAGTGCCATGATTTCAGATCTGAACCTATTATGTTTTCATGAATATATGTGAGTTCTTGATCCTATCTTGCAAGTCTATAGTCACCTATTATGTGTTATGACCCAACAACCCCGAAGTGACAATAATCGGGATACTTCTCGGTGATGACCGTAGTTTGAGGAGTTCATGTATTCACTATGTGTTAATGCTTTGGTCCGGTACTCTATTAAAAGAGGCCTTAATATCCCTTAGTTTCCATTAGGACCCCGCTTCTACGGGAGGGTAGGACAAAATATGTCATGCAAGTTCTTTTCCATAAGCACGTATGACTATATTCGGAATACATGCCTACATTACATTGATGAACTGGAGCTAGTTCAGTGTCACCCTATGTTATAACTGTTACATGATGAACCACATCCGACATAATTATCCATCACTGATCCAATGCCTACGAGATTTTCATATATTGTGCTTTGCTTATTTACTTTACCGTTGCTACTGTTACAATTACTACAAAACTGCTACTGTTACTTTTGCTACTGTTACCGTTACTTCCATAGTACTTTGCTACTAAATACTTTGCTGCAGATACTAAGTTATCCAGGTGTGGTTGAATTGACAACTCAACTGCTAATACTTGAGAATATTCTTTGGCTCCCCTTGTGTCGAATCAATAAATTTGGGTTGAATACTCTACCCTTGAAAACTGTTGCGATCCCCTATACTCGTGGGTTATCAAGACTATTTTCTGGCACCGTTGCCGGGGAGCATAGTTGTATTCTTTGAGTCACTTGGGATTTATATCTGCTGATCACTATGAGTAACTTGAAAGACGAAAGAACTAAGATTTATCCCTCAACTACGAGGGGAGGTAAGGAACTGCCATCTAGCTCTGCACTAGATTCTCCTTCTGTTATGAGTAAGCTTGCGACACCTAAACCTGCTTCTGCTATTAATTTTGATATGTCACATGTTATTGATGATGCCACTTCTGCTATGCATGATACTTATGATGAAACTACTTCTATGCTTGAAACTACTGTGCCATTAGGTGAATTTCTTGATGAACAACTTGCTAGGGTTAGAAAGAATGAAATTATTGAAAATGAAATTATTGAAGATAGTGATGATGAAGGTTCTCCCCCTAAATATGAATTGCCTATTGTTCCCGAGGGTTATGTTTTGGATGAAGAAACTTCTAGAGATTTTCTTGCTTGCAATGATAGATCTGATCTTAAGAAGTTATTAGCTAAACTGAAACAGAAATCTCTGAATGCTAGAATGAAATATGACCCTACTTTTGCTACTTCACCTATCTTTGTTACTGATAAGGATTATGAATTCTCTATCAATCCTGAGATAATTACTTTGGTTGAATCTAATCCTTTTTATGGCTATGAACCTGAAACTGTTGTGGCACATCTTACTAAATTGAATGATATAGCCACCCTGTTCACTAATGATGAGAAATCTCGCTACTACTATATCCTTAAGATATTTCCATTCTCATTAAAGGGTGATGCTAAAACTTGGTTTAATTCTCTTGATCCTGGTTGTGTGCGTAGTCCCCAGGATATGATTTATTACTTCTCTGCTAAATATTTCCCTGCTCATAAGAAACAAGCTGCCTTGAGGGAAATATATAATTTTGTGCAAATTAAAGAAGAGAGTCTCCCACAAGCTTGGGGGAGGCTTCTCTGGTTACTTAATGCTTTTCCTGATCATCCTCTTAAGAAAAATGAAATACTTGATATCTTTTATAATGGACTAACTGATGCTTCCAAGGACCACTTGGATAGTTGTGCTGGTTGTGTTTTCAGGGAAAGAACCATCGATCAAGCTGAATTACTATTGAATAATATGTTGACTAATGAAAATAATTGGACACTTCCTGAGCCAACTCCTGATCCAACTCCTGAGCCAATTCCTGAGCCAACTCCGAAGAAAAGAGCTGTTCTATTTCTCAGTCCTGAAGATATGCAAGAGGCAAAGAAATCTATGAAAGAAAAAGGTATTAAAGCTAAAGATGTTAAGAATTTACCTCCTGTTGAGGAAATACATGGTCTTAATATACCACCTATTGAAGAAATACATGGTCTTGATAACTCGACACAGGTAGTAAAGGTAAATTCTCTCTATAGATATGATAAGGTTGAAATCCCGTCTACTAAATTTGCTAGCCAATGCTTGGATGAATTTGATGACTTTATGGCTAGACAACAAAATTTCAATGCTTATGTTGGTAGAGAATTAAAGAGTAATGCTTACATGATTGGACGCTTGAGTGATTATATGGCTAGAGTTAAAGGTGAACTTAAACTCATTAGTAAATACGCTTCTATGGTTAACACTCAAGCAGAACAAGTACTTAAAGCTCAAAGTGATTTGCTCAATGAATTAAATAATAAACATGATTTTTCTGTTAGAGTGGCTACTAGAACGGGTAAAATGACTCAGGAACCTTTGTATCTTGAAGGCCACGGTAAGAGAATTGAGCAAGATTCTCAGAGAAATAATGTAGATGCACTTAGTACTTCTAAAAAGAAGAAAAAGAAAAATGATATGACTTTGCATGCTTCTAGTGAACCTGTTGTAGACACACCTGAGAATCCCAATGATATTTCTATCTCTGATGCTGAAACACAATATGGTGATGAACATGAACCTAGTGATAATGCTAACGACAATGTTCATGTTGATGCTCAACCTAGCAATAATAATGATGTAGAGATTGAACCTGCTGTTGATCTTGATAACCCACAATCAAAGAATCAATGTTATGATAAGAGAGACTTTGTTGCTAGGAAGCACGATAAAGAAAGGGAACCATGGGTTCACAAACCCATGCCTTTTCCTCCTAAGCCATCCAAGAAAAAGGATGATGATGATTTTGAGCGCTTTGCTGAAATGATTAGACCTATCTTCTTATGTATGCATTTGACTTATATGCTTAAAGTAAATCCTTATGCTAAATACATGAAAGATATTATTACAAATAAAAGAAAGATACCGGAAGCTAAAATTTCCACCATGCTTGCTAATTACACTTTTAAAGGTGGAATACCTAAGAAACTTGGAGATCTTGGAGTACCAACTATACCATGCTCCATTAAGAGAAACTATGTTAAAACGCTTTATGTGATCTTGGAGCCAGTGTTAGTGTTATGCCTCTCTCTTTATATCGTAGACTTGAATTGAATAAGTTGACACCTACTAAAATATCTTTGCAAATGGCTGATAAATCAACTGCTATACCTGTCGGTATTTGTGAGGATGTGCCTGTTGTGGTTGCAAACGTCACTATCTTAACAGACTTTGTTATTCTTGATATTCCCGAGGACGATAGTATGTCGATTATCCTTGGTAGACCCTTTTTGAATACCGCAGGGGCTGTTATTGATTGCAACAAAGGCAATGTCACTTTTCATATTAATGGTAATGAGCATACGGTACAGTTTTCGAGGAAACAACCTCAAGTTCATAGCATCAATTCTATTGGAAAAATTCCAACTATTATTATTGCAGGTTTTGAATTTCCTCTCCCTACTGTCAAGAAGAAACATGATATTCTTATTATTGGGGTTGTGCATATCCCCGTTGAGGTAACCTAGTGTTATTCAAAATTTCTCCGGTTTCATGCGATTCGGAATGAGTTTGTTAACAAGACTTGATCAACCTTGTTAGTGGATTCCTTTTGATGAGCATGAGATGGATGAAATTAGAAGGCACAACCTTCTGTACCCTCTTTCTACTTTCTATTATTTATATTAAATAAAGTAAAGATAGTATTTTTTGAATTATCCATGCAATAAAAAAAATATACCCGAAAATAAAAGTTCTCCAAATGCCCTGCAAATTTAATATGATTTTTTCTGGAATATTTGAGAATATTGATGACCCACAAGTGTAGGGGATCTATCGTATTCCTTTCGATAAGTAAGAGTGTCGAACCCAACGAGGAGTAGAAGGAAATGATAAGCGGTTTTCAGTAAGGTTTTCTCTGCAAGCACTGAAATTGTAGGTAACAGATAGTTTTGTGATAAGATAAATTGTAACTAGTAACAAGTAAATAAAGTAAATAAAGTGCAGCAAGGTGGCCCAATCCTTTTTGTAGCAAAGGATAAGCCTGGACAATTTCTTATAATGAGAAAAGAGCTCCCGAGGACACATGGGAATTATCGTCAAGCTAGTTTTCATCACGCTCATATGATTCGCGTTCGGTACTTTGATAATTTGATATGTGGGTGGACCGGTGCTTGGGTACTGCCCTTACTTGGATAGGTATCCCACTTATGATTAACCCCTATTGCAAGCATCCACAACTACAAAAGAAGTATTAAGGTAAACCTAATCACAGCATTAAACATATGGATCCAAATCAGCCCCTAACGAAGCAACGCATAAACTAGGGTTTAAGCTTCTGTCACTCTAGCAACCCATCATCTACTTATTACTTCCCAATGCCTTCCTCTAGGCCCAAATAATGGTGAAGTGTCATGTGTCGACGTTCACATAACACCACTAGAGGAAAGACAACATACATCTCATCAAAATATCGAACGAATACCAAATTCACATGACTACTAGTAGCAAGACTTCACCCATGTCCTTAGGAACAAACGTAACTACTCACAAAGCATATTCATGTTCATAATCAGAGGAGTAATAATATGCATTAAGGATCTGAACATATGATCTTCCACCAAGTAAACCAATTAGCATCAACTACAAGGAGTAATCAACACTACTAGCAACCCACATGTACCAATTTGTGGTTTTGATACAAGATTGGATACAAGAGTGAACTAGGGTTTTGAGAGGAGATGGTGCTGGTGAAGATGTTGATGGAGATTGACCCCCTCCTGATTAGAGGATCATTGATGATGACGATGGTGATGATTTCCCCCTCCCGGTGGGAAGTTTCCCCGGCAGAACAGCTCTGCCAGAGCTCTAGATTGATTCCGCCAAGGTTCCGCCTCGTGGTGGCGGAGTTTCGTCCCATAAGCTTGCCCACGATTTTTTCCAGGGTAAAAGCCTTCTTATAGCAGAAGATGGACACCGGAGGGCCACCAGGGGGCCCAGGAGACAGGGGCGCGCCTAGTAGGGGTGGGCGCGCCCCCCACCCTCCTGGCCAGGGTGTGGCCCCCTCTGGTATTTCTTCCGCTCAATAATTCTTATTAATTCCAAAAATAAGTTTTGTGGAGTTTCAGGATTTTTGGAGCAGTGCAGAATAGGTTTCCAATGTTTGCTCCTTTTCCAGCCAGAATTCCAGCTGGCGGCATTCCCCCTCTTCATGGTAAACCTTGTAAAATAAGAGAGAATAGCCATAAGTATTGAGATATAATGTGTAATAACAGCCCATAGTGCAATAAATATTGATATAAAAGCATGATGCAAAATGGACGTATCAAATATCTGGCACTGAGAACACAATAGGGGGAGCTGGCACCTGGCCACGAGGGTCCAGGGCGCGCCCACCCCTATAGGGCACGCCCCCTACCTCGTGGGCCCACGGTGGCCCCCCTCCACTTATTCTTGCACCCACACACTTCATCTTCCTCCCAAAAAAAATCACTATCCAGCATAAGCACGAGTTCTAGCTTATTTTGCTGCCATTTTCGATCTCCTTGCTCAAAGCTCCATTCACAAAACTGCTTTGGGGGATTGTTCCTTGGTATATGACTCCTCCAATGGTCCAATTAGTTTTTGTTCTAGTGCTTTATTCATTGCAAATTTTTTCTGCCTAGGTGACCCAGTTCTTGAGCTTGCATGTCAAATTTATATGGTCCAAGTAATTCTAATGCATGATATAGGCTCTAGGCACTTGTGGGAGTAGTTACTATCAATATTGTTGAGTTTGGTTCACTTTTACTTTGAGCTACTAAAAATTTCAGAAATTTCAGAAAAAGATGAATAGATTTTTCTTGAGGGGCTCTTCTAGCCAAGGCTCTAAGGATAAACGAGCTAAGGAGAATGAAAAGCCCAAGTATAATCTTCCTCGTGTGGCGGAAGTACGGCCGTGTGAATGGCCTTGTGATGATTTCTTGAGAGCAGCCGGGATTCATGATGACTTTTATTCGCTGGTTGATAATGCGGGCCTCACCGACTTCCTCCACGACCAGATCGAACAACCCTTACCTCATTTTGCCGGAGGCCATTTATGCGTACCGAGGCCAGACATCAGCTCCAGAGCCCGAGCCGGAACCACCACTTGACACTTATCGTCCATCATTTTATCAGTGGGATTTGGAGGAGATCGCCAGCCAGTGGCAGTATGATGACACTCCTCAGTATACCGGAGAGAGTAGCCGTGATCCGTGGGCATAGACCAACTTAGGCCAAAAGCCTAATCTTGGGGGAGTACGTATTTCTCACCGACATTACATTCATGTTCACACACTCATTCTAGTTGTCGGTGCTCATACTTTTTCATTGTACTATCAATGCTAGTTTATTTTATTTTTCTACCTTTCTTCTTGTGTGTTTGATAAAACTTAAGAAAAAACCAAAAAAAATAGTTAGTCTACTTTCCATGCTTGTAGTAGTAATTAAAATAAAACCCAAAAGGATTTCTTGTTCTTCTTTTGCTTGTTGGGAGCTCTCCCGTGTAAATAGTTTTATTTCTTTTCTTTCCTTTGGGGGTCTAAAGGAGAAGACCATAATGAAAATGTTGAGTGGCTCTCATATGCATGATTGTTGATTTAACCAAGAGCCCATATTAGTTTGTCTTCTCCCTTGAATTGAATGCTTACAGATTCTAGCTTAGTCCAATGCACATGCACTATTATTATTATCCACACCGTTCGGTCATGCAAGTGAAAGGCAATAATGACGATATATGATGGACTGATTGAGATGAGAGAAGCTGGTATGAACTTGATCTCTCTTGTTTTTAAAATATGATTAGTTCATCGTTCCTGATTCAACCTATTATGAATAAACATGTTTGCAATGACAATTAGAGATTATAGTTGCTTATGCCATGCTTAATTAGCTAGGAGCTTATAATAGTTTACCTTGCGTGCCAACATGCTATTAAAATGGTTTTTATGTATGTTTCACCTACTAGAGTACTGATCCATCATTGTAGTATGTGTCCCATATCAATTCAACCCATGGGATGTCCTGTTTATTGAAAAACTTGTAGAGAAATTTGGTCAGGAGTGCCCTGTTTTGCATTCTTGGGTCTAGAATGCTTAGGCCACCTGCTTTCTTGGGTAAGCATACAGTATCCCATTTAACTAGGCAAATTCCTTGTTTATTAATCTTATTGCCATACCATAGGAAACCTCTACCAGATTTTTAAAAATGGTCCAGTATAGTAAATGGTACTCTGATGCAACACATGGTATACATAGGGAGAGCAGATACCACAGCTTCCTAGTGAGTTAATCTACCAGAATATGTCATAAGGTTTGCTATTCTAGATAGTATGTTGTCCAATCTAGTTACCATTGGCATAAGA
Organism: Aegilops speltoides; assembly: GCA_021437245.1. Classification (NCBI taxonomy): domain Eukaryota; kingdom Viridiplantae; phylum Streptophyta; class Magnoliopsida; order Poales; family Poaceae; genus Aegilops; species Aegilops speltoides. The sequence goes on along the minus strand of CM038143.1, from coordinate 472,294,000 downwards.
TCATCTACCTTAGGTCTTGTGGATCCCATTGGAAGGCCAAGGTATGTGAAAGGCATACTCTCCTTTTTGCATCCAAGGATATTGGTCAATTCCTGTGCTCTTTCTTCAGTGATGTTGATAGGTACTAGGGATGATTTGCTATAGTTAACCTTTACTCCTGTAAATTCAGAGAATATATTCAATATATTCATAGTCTTGTGAAAGATCGAGGATGTCGCCTAGAGGGGGGGGGGGGTGAATAGGCGTTTTAAAATAATTACGGTTTAGGCTTGAACAAATGCGGAATAAACCTAGCGGTTAATTTGTCAAGCACAAAACCTAAAACAACTAGGCTCACCTATGTGCACCAACAACATATGCTAAGCAATATAAGCAACTATGTGATAGCAAGATATATGACAAAGAACAATATGACTATCACAAAGTAAAGTGCATAAGTAAAGGGGCTCAGGTAAGAGATAACCGAGGCACGCGGAGACAGCGATGTATCCCGGTTCACACCCTTGCGGATGCTAATCTCCGTTTGGAGCGGTGTGGAGGCACAATGCTCCCAAGAAGCCACTAGGGCCACTGTAATCTCCTCACGCCTCACACAATGCAAGATGCCGTGATTCCACTAAGGGACCCTTGAGGCGGTCACCGAACCCGCACAAATGGCGACCCTTGGGGCGGTCACCAAACCCGTACACTTTGGCAACCCTTGGGGGCGGTCACCGGTACCCGTCAAAATGCTCGGGGCGATCTCCACAACCTAATTGGAGACCCCGGCGCTTGCCCGGAGCTTTACACCACAATGATTGAGCTCCAAACACCACCAACCGACTAGAGGGCCCAAGCACCCAAGATAAACAAGCTCAAGGGCACCAAGCACCCAAGAGTAATAAGCTTCTCAACTTGTAACTTCCACATATCACGTGGAGAACTCAAACCGATGCACCAAATGCAATGGCAAGGGCACACGGAGTGCCCAAGTCCTTCTCTCCCAAATCCCACCAAAGCAACTAATGCTAGGGAGGAAAATGAGAGGAAGAACGAAGGAAGAACACGAAGAACTCCAAGATCTAGATCCAAGGGGTTCCCCTCACTTAGAGGAGAAAGTGATTGGTGGAAATGTGGATCTAGATCTCCTCTCTCTTTTCCCCCCAAAACTAGCAAGAATCCATGGAGGGATTGAGAGATAGCAAGCTCGGAGAAGGTCAACAATGGGGGAAGAACACGAGCTCAAAGGATGAGGTTCAATGGCGAAGAAGACCCCCTTTTATAGGAGGGGGAAAATCCAACTGTTACCCCACTAAACATCCCCGCACAGAGCGGTACTACCGCTAGGGAAGGGCGGTACTACCGCTCAACCCAGTGATCTTGCCACTGCTGCCGGGCCTGACCCCTGTATGGTACTACCGCTAGGGAAGAGCGGTACTACCGCTTGGGGCGGTACTACCGCTCCTACTACCTCCCTTAGTGCCGCAAAACCCGACATGAAAAACTTCGTTCGAGAATCGAGGCGGAAGTAGCCCAGACACACAGCGGTACTACGGCCGAAAATCCCAAGCGGTACTACCATTCAGAGAGCGGTACTACCGCTTGGAGCAGTACTACCGCTCTGAGAGCGGTACTACCGCTGGGGAGCTTCGGCGGTACTACCGCTGGGGCCAACCTTATGCCTCAACCACGAAAACAAAGAATACTCCAAGGAAACCAGGACTGCCATAACTTCTGCAAATGAGCTCCGAATTGAGCAAACTCAAGCTTGTTGGATAGAGCAAGACGAGTAGCATCAAAACAGCGACCGAGAAGAGGCAGGGGAGGTATGCTTAGCAAACAAAGGAGTGAAACCTCCAACCGAGAAGAACCGGCATACCCTCCAACATCGAAAACATCATAGAAGATGCATGAGAACTCTGTTTTCGATGAACTCGAGCTTGTCATAAAAATGACCATAAGCTCCAAATCTCACAAGGAGAAGAACCAAACAAGAACCAAAAAGATGATGCAAGGATGCAATGGTTTGAGCTCTCGATGAACGATACGATCAAGCAACTGATCGAGAGCCCCCCTTGATAGTACAGCAATCGATCCTATAACCCGGTCTCCCACAACTACCGTGAGACCGGTAAAATAGAAAACCTATCAAGGGCAAACCTTTGCCTTGCACATGATCCACTTGAGCTAGATGATGACGATCTTCTCCTCCTCAAGATAGACCACTTTTCTTGATTGCATTGGCTCGATGAAGACTAGTAGATTGCTCCCCCATACTCCACTATGGGTGAGCCACTCTTCTGCACATCTTCACAAGTCCATTATCGCTACAATGGACGACAAGCTTCAAGCATATGATCTCTTTGTGATGAGCCTACTTGAACTTGCACACCACAACCTAACCCCACAAAGAACTCTTACGAAGCCCATGGGTTAGTACCATACCATGGGATCGCTTGATCCCTCTCGGTACATCTTCTATGCTTTGTGTGTTGATCAACTTGATTCATTCTTTGACTTAGTCTTGATCAACCTTGAATCTTTCCAACTCTCTTCATTTGGATGATGTCTTGAAGGTAAACATGAATGATCACACAATCTTCTTCTTCAAGACATGCTTGCAATAAGCTCAACACTCACATGACCAATCTTTGGATAATTCCTTAATAGCACCTTGGTCAACTCATAAACTCATTGAAACCAACACATGGACTTCAAGAAAAACCTATGGACAAAACCTTCAAATATAACTCAAGGCAACCATTGGTCCATAGAGATTGTCATTAATTACCAAAACCAAACATGGGGGCACCGCATGTTCTTTCGTCTTGGTTAACTGAGCAGGTTCTGCTGGTAATATGATAAGAGTGTCATCATCATACTTTATGATGGGATATCTTCTGGTGCCGGTGATCTGTATAGTGAGTGATAGCTCTCCATGAGACCATGCCTCATTAACTAGTTTTTGCAGTAGTTCAACTACCATAACATATAGTAGAGAGGAGAAAAAGGATATCCTTGTCTCACTCCTCTTTTGCACTTGATGCTCTTACCAGGTACTCCATTCATGTTGACAGATGAAGAGGCTATAGATAGGATCATATTTACCCATCTAATCCATTTGGGAGAGAAACCTATGTGTTCCATCATATAACATATAGCTTGGCGATCCACCTTATTAGATGCTTTTTCAAAGTCTATCTTGAAAATGATGATAGGGTTTTTGATTTATGACACATGTGGATGTATTCAAAACTCCATGCTATCCTGGATGTTTCTGGTTTTGATGAAACCATATTGGTTTCTGCTGATCCTGTTCGCCACCTCCTTTTGTGCTCTATTGGCAAGTAGTTTGGTAATGATTTTAATGGGCATACTAACCAGGGAGATGGGCCTAAAGTCATTAGGTGTCTCAGGATTGTCCTTTTTGGAATAAGTCTTATGAAAGTAGAGTTTACATGCTCCAAGGAAAATCTCTCATTGTAGAAATCATCATTGAATTTGTATATGTATTCCTTGATTATGTGCTAGCATCTTTTCATGAAAAAACCATTGAAACCATCAGGCCCAGGAGATTTGTCATTTGACATATATTTGATAATATCATCAATTTCCTCTGTTGAGAAATTGCTGTCTAGGGTTTCATCAATTTGTGCCAATACTAGGTGATCAATATTAATTAGTTTCTTAGTATTCTTAGTTATGCTAATCCTTTCTTTGAATGATTGCCATATGATAGCTGGCCTTTGGTCATGATCATATACCTCCATATTATTAGTGTTCTTTAGGAAAGATATATAATTATGTCTGAACACCTAGGTAGCAATAGCATAAAAGAATTTTGTGTTTCCATCACCTAATTTGGCCCATCTTATGTTGGCTCTGATCCTCCAATATTTCCTTTTTTTGCTTCGAATTGGTTATTGGTATGGGTGATAAGAGCCTTTCTAAAATTTCTCTTAATTCTTGTCAAGTGTCTCTGGTCTTCTATGACATCCAACAACTTGACAAAGTAGTAGCTGTTTTCTATGGTTTTATTTAATTGAGAGAAATTTTTACTCCTTGCTTTAAGGCCTTTTCTGACTGCTTTGAATTTGGCCACCATGTTTTTAGCAGAGTTTGCATAGTGAGCACTATTTTGCAAGCATTGTTCAACAATTTCTAGAAAACCTACAAAATCGGCCCAAAATTCCACAAACCTAAAGATTTTACTTTTGGGAATATTGCTATCAATTTGTACCTTAATAGGTACATGGTATGATGTAATTTTTTCCATTGGGAAACCCATGGTGTTTGGATGATCATTTATCCAGTCTGAGCTAGTGAAGATCCAGTCAAGCTTTTCAAGTAGTGGACATTCTTGCATATTGCTCCAGTTGAAAGATTTGCCTTTGAGTGGTATTTCCATCAAGTCAAAGGTTGATGATGATAGAATTGAAATTCATCATGCTGATATGATCCCCTCCACTTTTGTTTCTATTTTCTGGTCCTCTAATGAAATTAAAATCTCCAAGGAACATCCAATATTTGGCAGCTGCCATATTGATACGGCTCAGCCAGCCAATGGAATCATGTTTTCCTTCCTCAAAATTAGGGCCATAGATATTTGTGAGGTACCAAGAGGAGTTATCCATGGTAGATGTAAATTCCATGGTGATATGGAAGTAGTTCTTTGAGATCATTCTCCCTGTGAAATGATTACTGTTCCATATAGTAATAAGGCCACCTGAATTTCCAACAGAAGGAGTGTAGATATACTGATTGAACCTCTTAGGACAGAAATTTCTTATGTAAGCCATATCAAACTCATTTGGTCTCTTGAAATGCAATAATCCTGCATGAGCTTTCCTCAATTTTCATTCTAATATCATCCCAACTTTTTTGAGAGTTTATACCTCTAACATTCCAACATAATATATTCCAGCTTATATTCATGTGGAAATATTGTGTATGTTGTTTGAATCATACCAGATCTAGCATGGCGGGAAAGGTAACATAATCTCAGTAGCATGAAGAAAGGTTGATTGCTGATAGTGCTATGATCAGTAGTGTACGAGAACATATGTGCAATGGTTGGGAGATTTTCAGTCACAATATAACCATTGTAAAACTTGATGAAATAACTGATAAGATTGTACCAGTAGAGCCAAAGTTGCCCATTATTACAGACCAAAGATAGCAATGATGCACGCAGGCATCTCAAATACAGATAACTAGATATAGAGTACTAATAGATAAAAACTGAAGAGCAAAAGATAGAACCACCACAATCACAACTCACATATGAGGACTTTATCATCAGAGCTGTCATAATTGAGGACATTGCTGGTCACATCCTTGTGTGCCATCTTGCAAGGTCCTGTGCCCATCGCCTGTAGGGTGTTGATTGGTAACATTGGTGGTGGGGGGCCTATTTTTCAATCACAATGGCATCAAATTTAGGCCCCAGGTTGACAGCTACCTCTTTCTTCTTACTGTTGTTTGCACAGTTACTGCTCTTTGGCTTGTCAGCATGTGGGAGGCTTGCAATATCTACTTCTTGTTTTGAAAACCCATAGTGAGCTTTGCAAGCATGTTGCTCCTCCTGCATAGGGCTTCATCCACAATAACATTCTTCTTCCTTTTGTTTGTAGCAAAGGTTGGTTTGCTAGTGGTAGCAAAAGTGTCTGCAGTGATCTCCACAACACTTGCAGAACTGGACTGTTGAGCAAATTGTTGAGTAGGGTTGGATGTATGGAATTGAAGGAAGCATCTATTCCTAGTACCACTAGTGCACTCAACATCCACTACCTAGCAGGTGGCATTGATAATATTTGCTTCCTAGTCTTAGGAATGATGTTCTGAGTATTGGCAGCAAGATTACCAATCAGATTTTGAAGTGCAGAGATATGTTCAGACATTTCCTCACAATGATGATGTTCTGTGCTTCAGACTCCTGGCTAGACCATGTGATGCCATTATAGTTCATATTGGCGTTCTGAGGATTAAATTCAGGGCTGCTGTGTGCCATTGGAACATGAATGAAATCCTCAGCAGGGATAGCAGAATTGTGCTGACTGACATCCTGGTTGTTATGAATATGCAGAGCATCAGGTTGGCCTCAGTCTAGGATGCAAGTGTAGCATCAGGATTGATCTGATCCAAGTCAGCATGGAATTGGTCTTGCATGGTAGCATAATTGTTATATTGCCCATCAGCAGCATGAACATCTTCATAAGGTGCACCCAATTTTTCATTGTGTGGGTTGATCATGCCAGAAACCACCATGAACATGGGCAGAGGGTGTGGATTTCCACCATCAGGTGGTAGAGGATCTTCATCACCTCCCTGCTGCCCAATGATTTCTCTAGACAGGATATACGTTGGACATGTCCAAGAGTCACTAAAGCCAATATCATCCATATTGCGAAGCAAAACTATGCTGAAAGGTAAAGTATTCGGATTCATAACCCTGACTTTCACAATAATTCTGGTTTCGTCTCTAGGATCTTTTTTCCATGTGAGAATCTACCATATGGAGCTACAATGCGGCTAATTACGTTCACATCCTAGCATTCAAGAGGATAGTGCATCAGCAGAAGCCAAACATCATGTGTGAAGGTTATACTACGATAGTTGATGCCACCCTTAAGCATGCCTGGCATGACACGACCAGCGGCGACACGTTTATAAACTGGCTGTGCCAACAAGTCTGGCACAACACGTGAGCGAGAGCTATATCCTGCCTTAAGCCATATGGAAGATACTCTCGCTAAAGGGAATAGCACCTAGCACAATAAACTGGGCCAACCCATTAGCTCACATATCTCTCTCTAATAATAAAGCGCCCACAACTTTTGGTCGTCTGTCGTCATACATTTTACCGAAAATTCCCTGCACTTTCATGAAATCAACCCGCGGTCCCAACTTAAGTGAGAGCAGGAAAATGTTTCGTATTTTGCAGAAAACTCCCTTAGGTTTTGGTTAACCAACCCGTAGTCCTATTTTAAGTGGGAATAGAATACTTTTAAATTTATTCAAAAAAACCCTGAGATTCTGGTTAATAAAGCCACTATCCGTCTACAAAATAATGTTTTTATATAGATTCAAATGTTTTAAAAAATATTCATTTGAACCGTAACTACAATTTTAACATGTCATATATGATAATTGATTATAAAAATGTGTAGAATATGAATATGATGTTATTTTTTACCCGTGAATCATTTTAAATGTTGTTAAGGGACACATTCAAATGCGTCGAAGAAATATTCACATCTTTTAAACCATAACTCTAATTTTAACATGTTATATATGAAAACTGCTTAGAAAAATGCATAGAATCTGAATATGATGCTTATTCAGATGTTAATATTTTTTAAATGTTATTTAGGATGCAAAGTTAATCAGTAGTGCACAACCCGTCTTTCTTTCGTACAGGTGTCGATTCAAATTGAAAATGAACACCTCAAAAAGACAAATTAGAGACGAAAGAAACCATCTATGACCATGCATGTCCATGAGCGAGAGTCTAAAGAAGGATAAATGGCAAGACTAATAAGATGTCATGTTGAAATAAAGGATGTGTACCTATTGGGGTCTTGCGCCATGGTTATTGTGTTAGGGGCGTGTAGTATTTTCTCTCCCGTTGCAACACACGGGTTCTTTTTGCTAGTATAAAACAAAGGGAAAAGAAAAAGGTAAGAAATATGTTGATCCTATATGGCACGTAGGGCGCCTGCTATCGCTGCGGCGTGCACCCCCTGCGCGCCTTCTGGGCCGGCCCATGTGGGGCTAGAGGTCCCCTAGTTTTTTTCCTTTTCTTTTTTCCTTACCATTTCTTCCCTGTTTCCCTTTTTCTTTCCACTTTGCTTTTTTCACTTTTTTTATGAATTTCCTTTTTCAAATTTATGAACACTTTTTTGTTCATTGAATTCAAAAAATGTTCATCAATGTAAAAAAAAATCTTCAACAATTCAAAAAATGTTCATCGAATTCAACCTTTTTGTTCATCGGATTTAAAAAATGTTCACCAATACTCAAATTTTGTTCACAGACCTAAAGAAAAGTTCATCAAATTCAAATTTTGTTCATCCAATTCAAAAAATGTTTATCAAACTCAAAATTTGTTCATCCATTTTTCAAAAACAAACTTGAATACAAATATTGTTTATCCAATTCAAAATTTGTGCATGAAATATAAAAAATGTTCATTATTATGAAGAAATGCTCATAAAAAATTGTTCACTAAAATAAAAATGTTTATTATTTTGAAATCATGAACATTGTTTGAATTCGGTGAATATTTTTTCGAATCCGTGAGCATTAATCATTTCTTGAAAGTTTTCTAAATCATGAAAACAAATTGAATTCACGAACATTTCACATTTTGTAGCTTTTCCCGAAATCCCAAATTATTTTAAAACCAAATAAAGAAAAAAGAAAACAACAAAAAAATAAGGTGCTTCTGCCCCGCACATGGGCCGGCCCACGAGGGGTTCGTGCGGAGCGGGGTGTGTGTGCGATGCTGTTCCCTGGCGCGGTATGCTCCATATAGGAGGTCCCTGAGGAACAAGGATCTTCTGGGTGAAAGGGAACGATACATGCCACTGAGTTACAGTCAAATTCGTGGTAAATACAGAGCACAACCTACTTGAGGGTAAAAGAGTCGGTTTTTTCAATGGGGTTTTAATATTTTTATTTTTTCTTTTTCATCGGGTTTTCTTAGTTTCCTTCTCAGTTGTCATTATCTTTCTTTTCTTTGGTTTTATTTATTTCTTTCCCCATTTTTTCTTCTTTTTGATTTGTTTTATTTCGGTTTTGTTTGTTTCTTTCTTGTTTTTCATTGGTTCTTTGTTTTCTGTCAGGTTGCACTGATTTTCTATATACCATTTAGTATACATTTTTTGAATACATGGTCAACATTTTTACTATATACATTTAGCATTTTCCAAATGTTTGATCAACATTTTAAGATACAAGTTTTCGTTATTAAAAAAATCATACTTTTTTTGAAAAAGTCAATGGTTGAACTTGTTAACTGTGATTGGTAAAATTGCACTCGATCGACCAGGAGGAACCCGTGAAGCTATCAAGCGCTCGCCTTACATGGGTCGGCCGACGAGCAGGGGCGTGGGATCGCCCGTTCCTCCAAGTGGTGCTTAAGGCGCCACTTAATAGCTCCCTAAAAAGGGTCATGGAGTCTCGGCACATGGGCCTCGCCTCGTGGTCCAGACACTGACCCAGACATGTCGTGGCACGTGACACACGGCTAAACAGGTACCTATGGAAATGGCCTGCAAAGCACGACCCGTTTAGCCATGTCTGGCATCTCCTAGTGCTACTTCTATCTTCGCCACGCAGTACCCCGACTTTGTCCCATCTTAAACTAGCTAATTAGTCATGCGTTGTAACGGAGTCATACATATTCTAGTGATCCTCTCCTCTAACGCTCGATGGCACTTTCCATTATTTATGATATCCTTCATATGTAATGTGATCCTCCCATCCAAATAATAATATTCTTCGTAGTTAACATGATCTTCTCATCCAATGCTTGATGATACTTCCTATGATTAATATGATCCTCACGTTCAAGGAATGGTGTTAAAACGAAAAATGTATGAAACCAAATCAAACCACAACATACCACCACTTCCTTTATAGTAGAGATTTGATCACATTGACAAGAATTGGCACGTTGCTAAACATTTCTAGATAAAAACCACACCTCTTTTTGTCATCTTAGAACACTTTGTGGCATGACCCATGTGGCAGCTCTCACATAGGCCATCCAAAAAATAAAAATCCACCGCAAGTTACCCGCTAAAACAAGCCACACGAGCCAAATATTACAATTGTTTTTAGCTAGAAATATTACCATTGACTCATTGTTGCATTCCATCCAAACTTCCGTTCTATCTAATTGTAAGTCTTCGATTTTGTGTGACCCCAACTCCATTAATGGTTGTATCTCCTTACCACGTGGATGATAACATGTGACCGTGTTGAATTCATTATATTATTTGCGGATAACGCATCTTGGGGTATGTAAGAATGGAAGGTTTGCTGTGATGGAATTAGAGAGGGTTCGAAGCAAAAGCATCACATACCCCTTCGCTCATGAGCACCCAGGCAATTAGGGTTTCGGCTGCTTCCCGTTGGTACTTTTGCCGGTTTGCCTCACTTCCAGTGGCCTTAGGGCCATGGAGGCGTGGTGGATCCCGACCTTTGCCAGTAGAAGGGCTTTGTTTTTAGATTTTTTAGTTTTGTTAGGCTTTGTGTCCTCCTCAAAATAGCGATGCGTCATCTCAGAATGGTGGTGCGTAGAGAGTCGTCGAAGGGCATGTGAATGTTTGTCTCCGACGGATCTCGTGAGATTCAATTGGTGTTTGTCTCCATCAGATCCGCTTAGATCCGGTATGTGTTCATGCATTGATAGATTGGATCATTTTGATCTACGCCTCTTTTCATCAGTTATAGTTGTTGTTCTGACGTGCTAGTCCTGTGGGGCCTTAGCATGATGACTTCCCGACTGTCTACTATAACAAGGTTTGCCCGACTTCGGCAAGGAGGGGCGATGCTGGCGGCACGCCTTCGGCTCGCTCCGGCGCTTATAGTCGTCGCTACTTGGTCTACAGACTTGAATGTAATCTATGTTACCTCTGCTGTTCTCTATACTGCCTTGATAGTTGAGGAATAGATGTGAAGGTTTTCCCGCCAAAAAATGCAACTAGAGGGTTTAATTCGTGTTGGTTGTGAGAGAAAAAATGCGGAACACCCAAAAGCAGCGTGCATATGACACTTGATACACACTAGTGGTTAGGGCCAGCCATTGCGGGCCTCTTGAGAGCGTTCCCATGCGTTACCATGTTTGCTATGTACATTAGGCTAACTAGTTTTGATGCTATGTTGGCTTTGTACATTTTGTTGGCTTGTGTGTTACTTGTTTCGACTGACATATATGAACATTGGCTTGTGTTAGCAGGTGAGATCAATGTCAACAATTAGTGGTAGGTGAGATACGTGGAATCCTGAATGTCAGCTGAGCCGGGGAACATAGATCGGGTCATCTGGCTACACAGGGAGTATAATATAGAAACCCAAATGCATTATAAGTAGTAGTACATACATTGTAGAACCGTTAGTTGATCCATTAATTGAGGGTAAGAGGTAATCCAAAAGGAAATGAACCTAACATGGGGGAAGCTCCATGTGACGCAAAAGCTAACATGGAGGCCACAATGAAGTTAGGCAACAAGCATCCAAGCTTCGACCATATAAATGAAAGATAGTACTTATATAAGTTGCACACTTTGTAATATAGCTTGACATTGCTGTAGTAAAGGATGTAGCAAGAATCTGGATCAGATATTAATGGGTACCTGCAGAAAATAGAAAATGGGCGATACAATTATACCTTCAGAGTGGGTTGGCGTCGTATGTAAGGCTGACGAGAGCCGACGACGAAGGGTGTGCGAGATAGATGGAACTGGCTAGGGATTGTTTTTGTGTGCGATTTGGGATCGATTGGGGAATTGGGACAAATTATCGAACCCAATGTAATATGTAAGACACATTGGACTAGAAACAACATGTGATGCAGTAACAAGCTTCTTGTAAACATCTCATATAATCTAGATTTTTTTATTTTGTCATATCTCATTATAGAGACTTCTGTCGAGATATTTCTTATACCATACATGTTACAGATCTCTACTAATATTATTAAGGATACATTACAAACGTATACACTATATTCATGCAAGTGTCACAAAATAATCAAAGAAAACATGCGATTTTGTCAGATTTTCACAATTAGGAGGATTTAGTTTAAACATGTTACTGAAGGAGTGTTTTGATTTAATTTAATTGTAAGTTTTGATGCAAACAATAGCTCAATGTTAGCATATTAAATTAGGTACAATTGTGATTAAAATCATAATTTATAAATAAATATTAAAGTTTATTATAAATAATTTGTATACATTTGACCCGCACTCACAGCTGCCCACGCAAGTTGGGCATTGAGCATTCAGTCCGAGAAAAATGTGATAGGCCACAAATGACTACGAAAACTACTCCTCCAGTTGTCCGATCCCGATATTACAATTCAGCTACTCTAGGATCAGGCAATCTTATTTCTTTACTACTTAAGGGTTAAGGAGCGATGAAGTAGTTGTTTGACATTTCATTTCTCCCTGATGCCACCTCTGCTCTGAACCAACATTTAGACCAGAAAGATGGGAGGTTTTTCAATTTATAGCCAGATTAATTTATAGAAATTTATGAGTTGGCCGATCTGTTTGACCATTTTTTAGAAATATAGGAATCAAGGTGGGCCAAAGGAAAAGTAGAGGGATTAAAAATATGTCATTAACCCCTTGCTCAAACCTGAACTCCTGAGTGGAGATTAATGAACTTACCATTTGTTGCCTTTTACATAGGAGTAGCATTATTGCTCAACTCCATCATGGAGGACCATTCTTCTCCTACTCATCAACTCCATCCTCATTGAAGAAGCACTGGGAGTTCAACCCTTCAACTGTCATTTGTCCTTCCAGAAATCCAGTGAGCAAATTCCTCATCTGGGTGACAACATCCTGGTCTACATCCCCCATGAGTGTATTCACCCAATCTTGTTGCGGCTGCTGTCCCCCATGAGCCGCCAACATGCGATGGAATTGGCAATTGCCATCACAGAAACCGCACAATCGGAGTTGTTATCCTGTAGTGGAGTGGTTGCATGCTCGACGACTGATGCTTGGAAGGGATGCAACACACTATTGATTGAGGAGGCAAAGCGCCGCGACTGCGTTGTTGATGCGACCTTCAGTGTTGTCATGGTGCACCAGTCGAGGCGCGCCATTGATGGGTCTGTACAAAACCACGACTGACCTTGCAGAAAAAACAAAGGAGAGGAAAATACACTAAAATCATTAGTTAATTCTGCAATAGCCGTCATCACCGCTGAATGTCGCTAGATTCGAAGGAGAACCATAGCCTATGAGGGTGTCGTGAGTCGATGAAGAAGCTTGCCATTGGCAAAGCCTTTGTCATTCTAGCGTGTCGACCAGGTACCATCCCCATTCTCCTCCAATTCCGAAGCCATCGTTATCCGTCGACTTCGTCGAGGCCAAGCACCAGATCTGCCGCCTTCATTCCCCAAGCCAATCTAGAACCATTTTCCCTCGCACACCGGTGACATTGCGCATAATGCCATTCATCAACCAAACACCTAAAACCGTCAACCAGAAAGATAGACAATTCAGAAGCACACAAACGCATTTTATGCAAATTCAAAGCAACAACATCTCAACTCCCCTATAAACAATACAACCAAGCAATTAGTTCCCTTTATACTATGTATAATGGATAAATGTATAGCTCCCTTCAGATCTCCTCATTCTTCCTTCGAGTTTGAGATATGATTAGAGAAGCCATCCCAAAGTTCTCCCTGGAAAGAAACATTGTCTGTCAATGGATGCAAGTCTCTGTGATTTCACATCCATAAGAGATTAGAACTCATAAACACAATTAAAGGCACATCCTTTTTCCTCTGCTCATTCTGATTCGCTTTGCTTCATTCAATCACTACCCTCTCTCATCCATGCCGACGAGGGGCAACAACGGCGCACGCATGCAGGATTCGGAGAGGAGCCCGTCGGCGGCTGCGTGGCTGACTCGACCTCGCCGGCCATGAACAGTCACCCGTCCCCCTTTCCCCTTAACCGAGTGTGTCTCCTCCATCGTCTTAAGAATCTTCCTCGTAGCAAACCTCAGGTCTTGCCAGAGTGGCCTTCTTTCCTCTCGTTACCGGTCGCCCGACGCCCCAAGTCTTAAGTCGCACATGCCCCCGCACGCGGTTTGATCACTACATGTGGTATATATAGAGATGGAGATGGTCCTACAGCGTTGGCTTGGATGAGTTAGGAGGAAGGCATGGTCCATAGCCAGAGGGAAGGCCATGCCATGGATCAATGAGGTGGCAGGTCGTGGCGCGAATCAATGAGGTGGCGCGACCGTGATGCGTCCATTTTGCATCATGTTTTCTTACTGTTAATTTTAGTGTTTTTATTCATTATAACACTTTGGGGGAGTTATTCTAATGTGTTTCTCTCATAATTTGCAAGGTTTACACAAAGGGGGAGAATACCAGCAGCTGGAATTCTAGACCTGCAAAACTATGTTAGAGATACCTATTCTGCACATCTCTAAATGGGCTGAAATTTACAAAGTATTATTTTGAAATATATAAAATATGCAGGAGAAAGGCCACCCACGTGCCCACTAGGCACCAGGGCGCGCCGGGCCACCTGGCCCACTTCTCGCGACCATCTTCTAGTATATATTCACATTTGACCTAGAAAAAAAATAAGGAGAGGACTTTCGGGATGAAGCGCCGTCATCTCGAGGCGGAATCTAGGCAGGAGCACTTTTGCTCTCCGGCGGAGTGATTCGTCGGGGATACTTCCCTCTGGGAGGGGTAAATCGAAGCCATCGTCATCACCAACAACCTTCTCATCATGGGAGGATCAATCTCCATCAACATCTTCACCAGCACCATCTCATCTCAAATCCTAGTTCATCTCTTGTATTCAATCTTTGTATCAAAACCTCAGATTTGTACCTGTGGGTTGCCAGTAGTGTTGATTAGATCTTGTAGTTGATACTAGTTGGTTTATTTGGTGGAAGATTTAATACCCCTCTGATCTTGAACATGCATATGCTTTGTGAGTAGTTACTTTTGTTCTTGAGGACATGGGAGAAGTCTTGCCATAATAAGTAATCATGTGAATTTGATATTCGTTTGATATTTTGATGATATGTATGTTGTGATCCCCTTAGTGGTGTCGTGTGAATGTCCACTACATGACACTTCACCATCTTTGGGCCTAAGGGAATGCATTGTGGAGTAGTTATTAGATGATGGGTTGCTAGAGTGACAGAAGCTTAAACCCTAGTTTATGCGCTATTCCGTAAGGGGCTTATTTGGATCTTAATGCTATGGTTAGATTTTATGTTAATTCTTCTTTCATAGTTGCAGATGCTTGTGAAGGAGGTTAATCATAAGTGGGAGGCTTGTTAAAGTAAGAACAACACCCAAGCACCGGTCCACCCACATATCAAATTATCAACGTAGCAAACGCGAATCAAACCAACATGATCAAAGTGACTAGATGAAATTTCCGTGTGTCCTCAACAATGCTTTGCTTATTATAAGAGACCGTTCCGGCCTGTCCTTTGCCACAAAAGGATTGGGCTACCTTGTTGCACCTATTCTTACTATTGCTACTTGTCACTTGTTACAAATTATCTTGCTATCAAACAATGTTGCCACAATTTTAGTACTTGTAGTAAGTACCTTGCTGAAAACCGCTTGTCATTTTCTTCTGCTCCTCGTTGGGTTCGAGACTCTTACTTGTTGATAGGACTACGATTGATCCCCTATACTTGTGGGTCATTAAGGCTCTTTTCTGGCGCCGTTGCCGGGGAGTGAAGCCCCTTTGGTAAGGAAAAAAATTATATTTTGTGTTGAAATATATTGTCACTTGTCACTATGGAAACAATCCTTTGAGGGGTTTGTTTGGGGTATCTTCACCTCGACCAGAAACATAAAGAGTTGCCCCTCAACCTAATGCACCTACTAAAAATATTTGTTATGAAATTCCTTCGGGTATGATAGAGAAACTGCTAGCTAATCCTTATGCAGGAGATGGAACACTACATCCTGATATGCATCTAATCTATGTGGATGAAGTTTGTGGATTATTTAAGCTTGCAGGTTCACCCGGAGATGAAGTAAAGAAGAAGTTTTTCCCTTTATCTTTGGGGGGAAAAGTATTTACATGGTATAGGCTATGCGATTATATTGGATCTTGGAGCTAGAATAGATTCAAATTGGAATTTCACCAAAAGTTTTATCCTATGCATCTAGTTCATCGTGATCAGAATTATATCTATAATTTTTAGCCTCGTGAAGGTGAAAGTATCGGTCAAGCTCGGGGGAGGCTTATGTCAATGTTATATTCATTCCCCAATCATTAGCTCTCGAGAGAAATTATTGTACATAATTTTTATGCTCGGTGATGGAATCATGTACCTAGGGTAGGGTCATAGGCCTGACCTAAACGTCCTACCCAAGGACACTCTCAGAAGAGATCATCTTCCAGTCGACCAAAGAGGAACCCACTCGACTGACTGGAAGGACTCGACCATGGAAGACTCACTCGACCATGAAGACTCACTCGACCACCAGAAGGTCAAAAGGCGCTCCGCAGCACAACGGCTTGCTATTGAATAGACTTAATGATAGTTAAGACACTTTATGAGGCGTTACGATGCGCCCAGACTTAATGTACTTTAACCTCTCCAATACGTGGGCTGGCTGGGGTCCTGGCGCACTCTATATAAGCCACCCTCCTCCACAGGTAGAGGGGTTCGCATTCTTGTAATACTCATATCCATAATCCACTCGACCGCCTCAGGGCTCCGAGACGTAGGGCTGTTACTTCCTCCGAGAAGGGCCTGAACTCGTACATCACTTGTCTCCACAACTACTCCATAGCTAGGACATCGCCTCCTTACCTACCCCTATTTCTCTTGTCGGACTTAGAACCACGACGGTTGGCGCCCACCGTGGGGCGGTGTTTTAGCGATTTGTGGAGGAGTTGCAGATACTTCAGTACCTTCATCATGATGACTGCTGGAGTTTTGGTTGAGGCGCGAGATCCGTCTCGGTGCTCTCACTTTTGTCGCCGACGACTCCGCATGGCTCGTGGAGGCTCCACTTGACATCGAGGCGCCCCGCCCGCGGGCGACGCGCACTTCGCGCATGTGTTCGCGGGCGTTCTGCTGCGGCAACCGTCGACCCCGTATCGGTCGACTCCCCTATCGGTCGCCCGCCCAGTCTCCCACCAGCGCAAGCGTTCTGGTCGGTCGAGGCTCCAGCGGTGGGTGAAACACGCGGTGGCTCGCCAGACAGCCACCGCCCAAGTCGCGGCCATCGAGCCCGACGAATCCCTCTACGGCTTGTTCGATCTGTCGACTGGCTCCGTAGAGACTGCATCCGAGTGTGATAGCAGTGATCCAGCGGCGGAGATCCTCATGGTCGACGGCCCTCGCAGTCCTCCCGGCTTCGCCCATGGCGGTGGAGTCGCCGGAGAGGAGACCCGTGCAAGAGCACGAAGAGTACCAGCCCGAGACACTCGACTCTCTGCAGAGAGAAGAGCTTCGTCGCAGGAACATGGATGCACTTCATACTCCTATCGCCGGAGAAACCCCTGAGGCTCGTGCCTTGGAGGAAGCACGTTTGGCCAATGTGGCTGAACGCGCTCGCCTGGAGAATCTTCAGCGAGCACTTTCGGCAGCGTCTTGCGCAACGGATCCCGAAGCGGTCGGCGTCGACTCTTCCCACCGACTCGTATACCGCCGCCATTCAGAATTTAGCAACTGCAACTCGCGCCGCGAGTCCATCCAGCCGTCGATCGGAAGCCGGAGAGGCTTGCAGCAGATCGATTTACTCCGAGCAGCAGGAGACCGAACTCAGCCGTGTCGCGATCGCGCAATAGGATTCACAGCCGATCCGTCGCTGCGAATCTTATCGATCGCTCACGGTCCCAGATCGCCTCCGGCGAGAAGGGCACGACAACCGGCGAGAGCAGTTCGAGACCGGGATGACAGCGCCGAGTTCCCTTTCCCCTCGAGGAAGGGTCGACGCTCCCGGCGGCAAGGTGACGACGACGATTGATGCAGGCGAAGAGTTCGGTCGACCCGAGGAACCAGGCTTTGACGCGATCCATTATCGTGCAAGGCTTGGTCGACCGAACAGAGCCCATCGAGGCGGACCGAGAGGATGCACCCACCAGCGATCGAGTGCATGTCTCGGTCCGGAGTGTTTTAGCAGGGCTATCGAGCCGCGTAATTCCCCCAATTTCAGATTAGCGGCGGAGTCAGCAAGTTCATCGGGGAATCCAAGCCCAAACTTGGCTTGAAGATTACCGAGTGGCTGTTCAGATTGGTGGTGGGAATGATGAGGTGGCCATGAAGCATTTGCCCCTCATGTTGGAAGGTTACGCGAGCATGGCTGAATCGGTTACCTCACAAAGATATATATACTTGGGAAGATTTGTCCCGAGTGTTCGTCAGGACTTTTGAAGGGACTTGCAAGCGACCGGCTGGTTTGACAGAGCTGCAAGTTTGTGTGCAGAAGACCAATGAAACTCTCCGAGAGTACATTCAGAGATGGATTACCTTGCACCATACTGTGGAAAATGTGTCTGACCATCAGGCGGTTTGCGCCTTCAAAGATGGCGTCAAAAACAGAGAATTGAGTCTGAAGTTTGGTCGAACCGGGGACATGACCTTGAGTCGAATGATGGAGATTGCTAGCAAATACGCCAATGGCGAGGAAGAAGACCGACTCCGAAGCGGCAAGTACAAGCCAAGTCAGTCGGAGAAGGGCAATTCGATCGGAGCGAAGCGCAAAGCCGAGCCAGCAGCAGCTCTGGAGAGGCCCCGGCGTAACTCAAGGGAAGTTCAAGGGGAAGCCCAAGGGATCCTGGAATCCTAGGAAAGTAAAAGATAAAGAAGGAAATGACGTGATGGATATGCCATGCCATATTCACACGAAGAAGGATGAAGAGGGCAACATTATTTACCCGAAGCACACCACTCGCCAGTGTCGACTCCTGATCCAGCAGTTTCAGGGAAAACAGCCTAAGGACAAGGAGAAGGAGCCGGACAAGGCCGGAGACAAAGAGGATAGTGAGGAGGAATACCCGCATGTCAACTCCACTCTGATGATCTTCACGGACGTGGAAAGCAAAAGTCGACTGAAAGTCATCAACCGGGAGGTGAATATGGTTGCCCCAGTAAAGCCAAGTTATGTGAAGTGGTCCCAGACACCCATCACATTCGACCAATCTGATCACCCGACTCACATTGCCACTCTGGGCGGCAAGCGTTAGTGGTCGATCCGATTGTTGAAGGCACTCGATGACAAAAGTCTTGATGGATGGTGGTAGTGGGCTGAATTTGTTATCTGCAGATACATTGAAAGGGATGGGCATTCCTATGTCGATTAAGCGCCCGAGAATATGAGTTTCCACAGAGTCATACCAGGAAGAAGGCCAACTCACTCGGCCAAATAGCCTGGGCGTGGTTTTGGTGATTCCAAGCACTTTCGCAAAGAAAAGTTGACCTTTGAGGTTGTGGATTTTCAGAGTGCATACCACGCCATTTTGGGGAGGTCCGCCTACGCACGATTCATGCCTCGACCATGCTACGTGTACCTCAAACTGAAAATGCCAGGACCAAAGGGAGTGATCACTGTCACCGGCGATCGGAAGAAGGCGAAAGAGTGCTTTCAGAAGGGCTCGAAGATTGCCGACTCCCGAGTGACAGCGGTCGAATTCGACGAATACATGCAAACCGCAGATCCGAGTGACTTGTTACGATCAAAGAAGCCAACAACGGAGTCTGCATTCCAGTCGTCTGGTGAGACGAAGACAGTCCATATTCATCTGACTGATCCCAGCGCAGCCCCGACCCACATCTCCACAACACTCGACTCGAAATAGGAAGAAGCGCTCATCCAGTTCCTCCGTGAGAATCGGGACATTTTGCATGGAAGCCACCGACATGCCGTGTTCCTGTGGAATTGGCTGAGCATCACCTCCGAGTCGACAAGTCAGCGAAACCAGTCAAAGAGCATCTTCGGCGGTCCGCCGTCCAGAAGAGAAAAGCTATTGGTGAAGAAGTGGCTCGACTGTTGACGGCAGGATTTATTCGAGAGATATACCACTCCGAGTGGCTCGCTAATGTCGTCATGGTTCCCAAGAAGGACAACTCACTCTGCATGTGCATTGATTTTAAGCACATTAATCGGGCCTGCCCGAAGGATCATTTTCCTCTCCCCCGCATAGATCAAATTGTTGACTCGACCGCGGGGTGTGAGAGATTGTCTTTTCTAGATGCATATTCCGGGTATCATCAGATCCGTCTGTATGGACCCGATGAAATAAAAATAGCTTTCATCACTCCATTCGGGTGCTTCTGCTATATCACCATGCCATTCGGCCTCAAGAATGCCGGAGCCACATTTATGCGAATGATTGAAGTGTCTTCTCACTCAAATCACCGGAATGTGGAAGCGTATATGGATGATATCGTCGTTAAGTCGCGAAAAGGTTCCGACCTGCTTGCTGACCTTGCGAAACATTTGCCAACCTCGGAAGGTGCGATATCAAGCTCAATCCGTCAAAGTGCACATTCGGAGTTCTGGTGGAAAATTACTCGGTTTTCGTTTCGAGCGAGGATCGACGCTAACCCGCAGAAGATCGGCACTATTCTCCGAATGAAACGCATACAATGCGAGTGCACGACGTCCGAAGCTTCTTGGATGCTTGGCCGCTTTAAGTCGATTCATCTCTCGCCTCGGTGAAAAGGCGTTGCCTCTTTACCGACTGATGAAGAAGGCTGACAAGTTCGAGTGGACTCCAGAAGCTGATGCAGCGTTTGTCGAGCTAAAAGCTCTGCTCTCCACCCAGCCGGTGCTTGCTGCTCCAATCAGCAAAGAGCCTCTGTTGCTCTATATTGCAGCCACCGGACAAGTTGTCGATCTTGTGCTTACGGTCGAGCGGAAGAGGAAGGAAAGGCCTTCAAAGTTCAGCGCCGGTGTATTATCTGTCTCAAGTCTTGACTCCATCCAAGCAGAGATACCCTCATTATCGAAGCTTGTGTATGGTATATACATGACCACAAAGAAGGTTGCTCATTATTTCTCGATCATTCTATCACGATTGCCGTGACGCTCCTTTATTAGAGATCCTGCACAACAGAGACGCAACCGTCGAGTGGCGAAATGGGCGATTGAACTTCTTCCCTTGATATCAAATTCGAGGCAAAGAAAGCCATTAAGTCCCGTGCTATAGCGGATTTCCTTGCCGAGTGGATTGAACAACAACAGCCTCTGAAGTTCACTCGGAGCATTGGACCATGTTCTTGACGGCTCCAAGATCTTGACCGGTTACAGTCTTGGGGTTGTTCTAGTTTCCCCAGAGGAGATAAGCTTAGGTAATTGCTCCAGATTCACTTTGATTCCTCCAACAATGAGGCAGAGTATGAGTCCCTCTTATATGGATTGCGCATGGCCATCTCACTCGGCGTCCGTCGCCTGATGGTCTATGGCGATTCAGATCTAGTGGTCAATCAAGTGATGAAAGAGTGGGGCGTGAGAAGCCCAAATATGATTGGATCTTGCAATGCAAAGGAGGAAGCCGGAAAAAGAAGTTTGAGGGTTGGAACTCCATCACATCCCCCGATTGAAAAATCAAGCAGCAGATGATCTGGCGAAGATAGGGTCCAAAAGAGAAGCCATTCCGAGTGGTGTGTTTTTGGAACATATACACCTCCGTCAGTTCAAGAAGATCCCTTCACAGAGGAAGCTCCACAACCCAAGAGTGCCACACAGCCGACTGAGGTTGAGGTCCCGGCGGTGGTCGACTTGGTCATGGAAGTTTTAGTGGTCACTCCAGATTGGACAATTGCATACATCGCATATATTCTGAGAAAGAACTCCCAGAGGATGAGGAAGAGGCTCGGCAGATCGTCCGTCGATCCAAAGCCTTTACCGTTATCAATGGGCAGTTAGATAGAAAGCCGACAGAGTCGGACAAAAATGCATAACGCCGTAAGAAGGTCGAGTCATACTCAATGACATCCACTGGGACCTGTGGTCACCATCGTCCTCTCGGACCATTGTAGCCAAAGCATACCGAGCCGGATTTTTGGCCAAGAGCAAATGAGATGGCGAAAGAAATAGTGGACAAGTGCGAAGGATGCCGTTCTACTCCAATATGTCACACAAGCTGCGTCGACCTTGAAGACCATTCCACTCGTCGGCCTTTCGCGGTATGGGGGTTGACATGATCGGTCCCTTGCGAACAGGTCGGGCGGTTTCACGCATGTCTTGGTGGCGATCGACAAGTTCACCAAGTGGATTGAAGCTAAGCCAATCAAAAACTTGATCTTTGTATCTTCTGTTTCCTTCGTCGAGGGTTGGCGTTCAGATATGGAGTCCCGCACAGATTATCACGGACAATGGGTCGAATTTTGACTCGGAAGAATTCAAGGATTTCGCAACTCCCAAGGCACACGAAGTCGACTACGCTTGATCGCCCATCCACGATCGAGCAGACGGCGGAACGAGCCAACGGATTAATCCTCAAGGGTCCAAGCCCGATTGATGCGAGATCTCAAGCATGCGGCTGGAGCTTGGGTCGACGAACTTCCTTCGTGCTTTGGGGTTTGCGGACCACGCCTAATCGGTTGGTCGGGAGAACTCCTTTCTTCTGGTCTATGGAGCGTAGCAGTCTTACCAAGTGATCTCCTTCACAATACTCCCCGAATTGAACTTTACAATGAAGCAGAAGCTGAGCAAGCGCGTCAGGATGCGATCGACCTCCTAGAAGAGGAAAGGAAATGGCTCGATCCGCTCGACCATTTACCAGCAAGACTTGCGTCGCTTTGTCGCGCCTTTAAATGTGAGAGGTCGAGCCTTCCAGGAAGGAGATCTGGTCCTTCGAGTGGACCAGCAAAAGCAACAAAAGCTCGCTCCTTCCTGGGAAGGACCCTTCATCGTCACAAAGGTTCTCCACAATGGGGCGTATCGTCTCTATAACGTCAAACACAATATCGAAGAGCCCCGAGCTTGGAATGCGGATCTGCTCCGCCCGTTTTACACTTAAAGTTTTTCACTCGGAAGAGTTGTAATAAAGTACTTCTGTAGATTCATGGGCTTTGAAATAATAGCGTCATAATTCCTTCATTATTTTTGTCACTTTTTATTTTTTGGTCCAGCAAAATTTTCCCCCAGTGGGTGGCTTAGTCGCGAATCCGTTTCGCCTAAGTTTGTACAAATCCTACCGAGTGATAAGCCAGACTTCCACTCGGAGGCTTAGCTGCGAATCCGTTTCGCCTAAGTAACAAAAATCCTACCGAGTGGTAAGCCGACTTCCACTCGGAGGCTTAGCTGCATCCAAGACTACCTAAGATATAAAAATCCTACCGAGTGGTAAGCCGACTTCCACTCGGAGGCTTAGCTGCAGTCCAAGACTCACCTAAGATATAAAAATCCTACCGAGTGGTAAGCCGACTTCCACTCGGAGGCTTAACTGCAGATCCAAGACTACGCCTAAGATATAAGAAATCCTACCGAGTGGTAAGCCAGACTTCCACTCGGGGGCTTAGCTGCAGCTCAGTGCTCGCCTAAGTTATTAAAAATCCTACCGAGTGGTAAGCCAGACTCCCACTCGGAGGCTTAGCTGCAGTCGAAGGACTCGCCTAAGTATAATGCGTACCCGCAAGGAGGACGAGGTGCAGGTCGACTGCGATCCTCTCCTCCGAACTACACCATTGTAGCGTGCGTACCCGCAAGGAGGACGAGGGGCAGGTCGACTGCGACCCTCTCCTCCGAGCTACACCATAAGTATGATGTGCGTTACAAGGAAGACGAGGTGCAGGTCGATCGACCCTCTCCTCCGAGCTTCACAAATACAATGGAAATCCTACCGAGTGAAGAGCAAACCTCTCACTCGGGGCTTAGCTGCAGCCAGCAGCTACGCCTAAGGTAAAGAAATCCTACCGAGTGAAGAGCAAACCTCTCACTCGGGGCTTAGCTGCAGCCAGCGCTACGCCTAAGGTAAAGAATCCTACCGAGTGAAGAGCAAACCTCTCACTCGGAGGCTTAGCTGCAGCCCAGCCTAGCCTAAGGTAAAGAAATCCTACCGAGTGAAGAGCAAACCTCTCACTGGGGCTTAGCTGCAGCCCAGTGCTCGCCTAAGGTAAAAGAATCCTACCGAGTGAAGAGCAAACCTCTCACTCGGGGCTTAGCTGCAGCCCAGTTACGCCTAAGGTAAAAGAAATCCTACCGAGTGAAGAGCAAACCTCTCACTCGGGGGCTTAGCTGCAGCCCAGTGCTCGCCTAAGGAATAAGTTGACTGCAGTGAACATCTTGCTGTTAACCTGCAAAGGGGCAATTCAAGCCAAAAGCAAACATCCAATCCAAATTTAGGTCGATACCTAAAAGAACCGAGAGTGCTCAGGCGCTAAGCCCGTTAAGGTTTTATCGGTTACATCTCCACTCGGCATACCGAGGCAAATTTAAGGTCAAAGAAAGTTTTTTACCCCTCCTGTGGAGGGCTGGATGGAGCAACGAACTCGTCAAGGTCAATCCCGTCTGCAATCCGCGTAGCAGCAGCAATGAAAGTCTCCATGAAGGCCCTGAAGTCGTGCTTTTTGGTGTTGGCCACTCGGAGAGCCGCCAGCTTATCCTCTCGGGCATCCTTGCAATGGACTCGTGCCAGACACAGGGCGACATCTGCGCCACATCGAGCTGAAGACTTCTTCCACTCTTGCACTCGGTCAGGGACAGCGTTCAGTCGAGTCACCAACGACTCGAGGTCATTTTGGAGTGTCTCCCTGGGCCAGAGCGTCGAGTCGATGCGGGATGTAGCAACCTTCAGTCTTGCGAGATAATCCACGACGGCAGTAACACGGAACTCCAGTCGGAAGATGTTCATGGCAGTTTCATCATTCACCGGAGAATTGACAGGGTCAAGGTTCGTCTCCAGCTGGCTAGTTTCTTCTTCAAAGTTGCGACAGAACTCTGCAAAGACAAAATCTCGAATCAAGAAAACAGTCGAATGGGAACATAACAGTTGGGAGAATTGGTCGAGTGAAGAAGATTACCTTCAAGCTTAAGGAACAATTTTTTAGCAAGAGCACCCAAGAAGCCTTCCAGCTCATTCTTCTTCCCGGTCATCTGGTTGATCTTCTCAGTCAGAGTAGTCTTGTCAGCCTTCAGTCGTTCAACATCCTTGGTGGCAATGGCCAGAGCAGCCTTCAGGTTGGCGTTGTCCTGTTCGAGCTTGGTGACTGAGGCCAGCTTTTCATCAGCGAGCTTGATCTTCTCAGACAGCTCAAGCTCCTTCTTCCTCTGGGCCTCCTTCACCTTGCCTGTAAATTACAGCAAAGTCAGGGTTGAAGCAAATGAGGAGAGAAAAGAGTCGTCGAAATCTCACCAAACATACCTTTGGTCTCCTCCTTCGCCTTCGTCAGATTCTCCTGCACTAGCTTCAAGTCCAACTTGAGCTGAATATGCTTCTGCTCCAGTTCAGTATAGCGCGCCGCAAGATCGCAGGATTTCTACGAAGAGTCAATTGCAAAATATCGAGATAATCCACTTCGAGTGAATAAAGAAAAATGATGCGTTTCTAAGATTACGATCGAATGCAAGCATTCAACCGTAATCTCGGGACTACACCTGGGGGTGCACTCAGCGTGCCCCCACCGGTCTTATTCAAGACGAGTCGACCATCGACCAGCAAAAAAAAAAAGAGAGCGAGTCGACCAATCGATCGAAACTTCTTCAGATCAGTAGTCAATCGCCAGCAATCGACCACGCCTCGGGACTACACCGGTGGGTGCACTCAGCGTGCCCCACCGGTCTCGTAAGCCCATTCGTTCCATTCGAGTGATGATCAATATCTACTTAGTAAGCCTAAGACCGATTGCCAGATCAACCTTAGCCTTGGGGACTACACCCGGGGTGCACTCAGCGATGCCCGCTAACACGGAGTTTTACCAACACACCCACGGGTGACTGCTATGAAATTCGAAAAGAAAAGTTTTGATAATATATCCTAACAGAACAAGCGGTGGTTGGTGACGACCAACATTGCTCAAGGGCGGAGTGGCGTCGAAGCTGCTTGGCTCGCATCCCGAACGATCTTCACCGCTCCATCATGATCTCTGCTGACGGATAGCCTCCTTAGCAGCACTAGCCTGGTCCTCCGGGGCGTGGTGCGTGGCGAAGATCGATGGCTGCCCAGCACTTTCGACGAAGTGGGTCGTGCACTCGTCAACGGCATCATGAATGACACGGTGTGTCGAGTGCCGACCTCCCCTTCGTCGCAATGGTCTCGGCGCCACCACACCTTGGGCTGCATGGCGATGGATGCCTTCCTGCTCCGCCTAGCCCTCAATGGTTCCTCATCCTCATCATCGCTGCGTCGGGAAGAGTGATAATGTCATTGGTTGGAGCTTGAGGAAAAAGTCAAAGTCAAAAATTATGCATCGATCGACCAAGAACAAGATTTAAAGTTGTAGTACCGGATTTGAAGTCGCCGCGTCCTCCATCTCATGGTCCTCACCTTGCCCGAGGTTTGGAAGTTGCAGCCGCTGAAATGGTGGGGATGGCTACCTTCATTTTTAGCGAGGCTTGGTCGTCCTCGACGGAGCCACTTTCGATCGCTTGGGCGCCTTCTCGCCGGCACCGGAGAAGCGGTCCGAGGCGTTTGGTCGATCATGCGAGGCGATCGCCACTCCTTGCCGCGTTCGATCGAAGGGTCGTCGCAAGTTTTGACCACCTTTCGAAGCCGGCGGTGCCTCCTCCTCCTCTTCGTCCTCGTCGTCATCATCCTCGTCATCATCATCGCCGTCATCGTCATCTTCGCAGCATCTGAATCCCACTCTTCTGGCTCTCGCCCCGCTGCTTCCCCTCCTCGCCGGAGTCGGCGCCATTGGGCATGGAGTATAGCTCGAGAAGGGCCTGGAAATGTCAAAAGCAGAACTCAACGACCAAATCACGTAAACACATTCGACGGAGATTCAATGGAAAACAGAGCAAATGTACCTTTTCCGAACGCTGTTGTGGTCAAGTGGGAAATCCTCCGGGATCCGCGAGGTTGTCCTTGTTTCGATGTCGCAGCCATCCATCTTTCCACTATGGCATCGCCGACCGCCTCCGGGTGGACGCGAGTCTCGTCTTGATGCCTTGATACAGCCACATGCAATGGCTCGAATCAAGAGGCTGGATTCGCCTCCGAAGAAAAACCTCCAAGAGGTCCATGCCAGTCACGCCATCCCGAACCAGCTGCACCACGCGGTCCATCAACATCTTCACCTCAGTTCTCTCCTCTGGAACTACCTTCAGGGAGGAGGGTCTGTTCACTCGACTCATGGTGAATGCAGGAAGACCGGTCGACTGCCCCGGCGTCGTCTCATTCCGGCAATAGAACCAGGTCGACTGCCAGCCCCTGACCGACTCGGGAAAAGACATAGCTGGGAAGGTGCTTTTATTCCTCAACTGGACCCCTAAGCCACCACACATCTGAACTACTTGGGTCTTCTCGTCCCGGGGCTTGCCTTCTTCACGGTCGAGGCGACATGTGAAGATGTACTTGAACAAACCCCAGTGCGGTCGACAGCCCAGGAAGTTTTCGCACATAGACACAAACGCAGCAAGATATGCGATGGAGTTTGGAGTAAAATGGTGGAGCTGGGCTCCGAAGAAATTCAGAAAACCCCGAAAGAAGACACTCGGCGGCAGCGAAAAACCTCGGTCGACATGGGTGGCCAGAAGCACGCACTCACCCTCTTCTGGCTGAGGCTGCCACTCTCGGCCAGGAAGCCTCGCGGCACCGTGGGGGATCAACCCGTCGTTGGCCATGTCGAGGAGATCCTTCTCCCTGATGGTCGACTGGATCCAATCTCCTGGACCCAGCCCTTCGCAAGTTGGATCTCGACGAGGAACCGCCATGGCGGTAGATCTCCCCTTCGCCTTCTCGGCCGCCGACGCCCTCTCCGCCGCCGCGCCTTCTTGGCGCTCAACACCGCCGTCTTCTCTTTGCCCATGGTGGCGGCGGAATGCGCAGGAGAGGAGGTAGCAGGAGCAGCAGCGATTATGGAGGGCGGAGGCGAAGAGAGCGGAGGAAGAAGAACAGTCTTCGTGCGAAGCCCCCGCGAGTTGCATTTATAACATCCTTCCGAGTGGATGACAGTGGACCCGAACAATCCAATCATATCCCGAACAGTTGCGCTTGCACGATCGTGGCGGAAAAAGCGGCGCGGAAATCGAGGCGTTCCTGTTATGTCCCATCCGAACGCCGCAGTCCGTTCTGCTTCGCGCGCTTCCCCAAATTTTGTATCCTGCGAGATCCGCGAGGGACAGATCGGTCTGTCAAGCATGAGATTTCCTGCGATCCGTCGCTCGGGAATAGCAAAGTAAAAGAAGGTCACTCGACCAAAGAACAAGAATGGATCAAGTCGACTGAAGAAAAGTTGCTTGTTATCAACAGAGAAGATCTTGATCCAAGACAACACGTAGCCAGTACGTAAAAGACAATCGGAAACAACGTCAACTCCTCCTTCACTCAAGCCTCAATCCATTCGGGGGCTAATGATGGATTCATGTACCTAGGGTAGGGTCATAGGCCTGACCTAAACGTCCTACCCAAGGACACTCTCAGAAGAGATCATCTTCTAATCGACCAAAGAGGAACCCACTCGACTGACTGGAAGGACTCGACCATGGAAGACACACTCGACCATGAAGACTCACTCAACCACCAGAAGGTCAAAAGCGCCCAAAGACAACGGCTTGCTATTGAATAGACTTAATGATAGTTAAGACACTTTATGAGGCGCACACGAACGCGCCCAGACTTAATGTACTTTAACCTCTCCAATACGTAATGGCTGGGGTCTGGCGCACTCTATATAAGCCACCCTCCTCCACAGGTAGAGGGGTTCGCATTCTTGTAATACTCATATCCATAATCCACTCGACCGCCTCAGGGCTCCGAGACGTAGGGCTGTTACTTCCTCCGAGAAGGGCCTGAACTCGTACATCACTTGTCTCCACAACTACTCCATAGCTAGGACATCGCCTCCCCTTACCTACCCCTATTTCTACTGTCAGACTTAGAACCACGACACTCGGCTTTCTCGTAATGATCAATCCAGGCTCGATACTTCTTGTACTAGATCCTTTATGAAGAAGACTATTGAATTCAGGTGGGATCTTCTTAAAAGAATTAAATGCAACTCTGAAGATTGGGAACTTGACGAAGGTAAGGAGCCAGGTATAAAACTTGAGTTTGATTGTGTTAAATCTTTCATGGATATCGATGCTTTCATTGATTTTAGCACTAAATATGGACTTGACTCTGAGGTAGTGGCCTCATTTTGTGAATCCTTTGCTGCTCAGGTTGATCTCCCTAAGGAGAAGTGGTTTAAATACCAACCACCTATTAATTAAAAGGTTGAGGAACTAGTTAGAGTTAATAAAGAAACTATCATTTAAAATATTGACCTAGTTGTGCCTATCGCTTATATTGAAAAAACACCTTTCCCTATAAGGATAAAGGAACATGCTAAAGTCTCAACTTTGGTTAACAAAAGCAATATTAGAGCACCTAGACCCTCTGAAAAAATTAAAGTAGAACCTAGCATTGCTTGGTTAAAGATCTCTTGGTCAATAATCTTAATGGGCATGTTATTTATTTCTGTGATGAAGCTGCTAGAATTGCCAAACGCGATACCAAAGATAAGAATAAATCTATTGTTGGTATGCCTGTCGTCTCAGTCAAAATGGGAGATCATTGCTATCATGGTTTATGTAATATGGGTGCTAGCGTGAGTGATATTCCTTTTACCTTACATCAAGAAATTATGCATGAGATTGCACCCGCTGAAATAGAAGATATTGACGTTACTATTAAACTTGCAAACAGAGACACCATCACACCAATAGGGATTGTTAGAGATGTAGAAGTCTTGTGTGGGAAAAAATACCCTACTAACTTCCTAGTTCTTGTTCTCCACAAGATGACTTTTGTCCCATAATATTTGGTAGACCTTTCTTGAACACTGTGAATGCTAAAATAGATTGCGAGAAAGAAACTGTTAGTGTTAGTTTTGGTGATGTGTCTCATGAGTTTAATTTCTCTATGTTTCGTAGGCAACCTCATAATAAAGAATTGCCTAGTAAAGATGAAATAACTGGTCTTGCTTCTATTGCCATTCCACCTACTGATCCATTAGAACAATACTTGCTAGACCATGAAAATGATATGCATATGCATGAAAGAAATGAGATAGATAAGGTGTTCTTTGAACAACAACCTATTCTCAAGCACAACTTCTCCGTTGAAACCATAGGAGGTACTCCTCCACCTAAGGGTGACCCTGTGTTTGAATTAAAACAATTACCTGACACTTTGAAATATGCTTATCTTGATGCAAAGAAGATATATCATGTTAGTATTAGTGCTAACTTTATAGAGCATGAAGAAAAGAGATTGTTAAAAACTCCGAGGAAGCACCGTGCTGCTATTGGATATACTCTTGATGACCTTAAGGGCATTAGTCCCACTCTCTGTCAGCACAAGATTAATATGGAACCAGATGCTAAACCTATTGTTGATCATCAATGACGATTAAATCCCAAAATGAAGGAAGTGGTCAGAAATGAAATATTAAAGCTTCTGGAAGCAGGTATAAATTATCCTATAGAAGATAGTAGATGGGCAACTCCCGTTCATTGTTTTCCTAAGAAAGGAGGTATTACTGTTGTTCCTAATGATAAAAATGAACTTATCCCACAAAGAATTGTGACTGTCTATAGGATGGTAATTGATTTTAGACAATTAAATAAAGCAACTAGGAAAGATCATTATCCTTTGCCTTTCATTGACCAAATGCTAGAAAGATTGTCAAAGTATACACACTTTTGCTTTCTCGATGGATATTCGGATTTCTCTTAAATACTTGTTTCACAACCTGATCAAGA
This sequence comes from Aegilops speltoides, assembly GCA_021437245.1. NCBI lineage: Eukaryota > Viridiplantae > Streptophyta > Magnoliopsida > Poales > Poaceae > Aegilops > Aegilops speltoides. The sequence continues at coordinate 472,263,408 of CM038143.1, read as the reverse complement.
GAAAACCACCTTTACTTGCCCTTTTGGAACCTATGCTTACAGACGTATGTCTTTTTGGGTTTATGTAATGCACCTGCTACCTTTCAAAGATGTTTGACTGCTATATTCTCTGACTTTTGTGAAAAGATCGTTGAGGTTTTCATGGATGATTTTTCCGTTTACGGAACTTCTTTTGATGATTGCTTAAGCAACCTTGATCGAGTTTTGCAGAGATGTGAGCAAACTAATCTTGTCTTGAATTAGGAGAAGTGCCACTTTATGGTGAATGAAGGTATGTCTTGGGGCATAAAATTTTTGAACGAGGTATTGAGGTGGATAAAGCTAAAGTTGATGCAATTGAGAAAATGCCATGTCCTAAAGATGTATTTGTAGTTTCCTTGGTCATGCTGGTTTCTATAGGAGGTTTATTAAAGACTTCCCTAAAATTTCTAGGCCTCTTAGCAATTTATTACAGAAGGATGTTCCTTTTGTTTTTGATGATGGTTGTGTTGAAGCCTTTGAAACACATAAGAAAGCCTTAACCGCCGCACCTATTGTTCAACCACCTGATTGGAACTTGCCTTTTGAAATTATGTGTGATGCTAGTGACTATGTTGTTAGGGTTGCTCTAGGACAAAGAGTTGATAAGAAATTAAATGTTATCCATTATGCTAGTATAACTCGGGACAGTGCCCAAAGGAATTATGCTACTACTAAGAAAGAATTTTTAGCAGTTGTGTTTGCTTGTGATAAATTGAGATCTTACATTGTTGATTCCAAAGTAATTGTTCACATTGATCATGCTGCTATTAAATACCTTATGGATACGAAGATGCTAAACATAGAGTTATTAGGTGGGTTCTTTTGCTGCAAGAATTTGACTTGCACATCACTAATAGAAAAGGAGCTGAGAACCCTGTAGCTGAAATTTGTCTAGGTTAGAAAATATTCTTGATGGCCACTACCTATTGATGGTAGCTTCCCCGATGAACAACTAATTGTCATTAATGCTTCCCATAATACTCCTTGGTATGCTGACTATGCTAATTACATAGTTGCTAAATTTATACCACCTAGTTTCATCTACTAACCAAAGAAAAGAATCTTCTTTGATTTAGTACATTACTTTTGGGATGACCCACATCTTTATAAAGGAGTAGATGGTATTATTAGATGTTGTATACCTGAGCATGAACATGAACAAATCCTACAGAACTGTCACTTCGAGGCTTATGGAGGACACCATGCGGGAGATAGAACTGCACACAAAGTACTACAGTCTTGATTTTATTGGCCTACTCTTTTCAAAGATGCTCATAAGTTTGTCCCTTTTTGTGATGAATGTCAAAGAATTGGTAATATTGGTAGACCTCAATAAATGCCTATGAATTATTCACTTGTTATTGAACCATTTGATGTTTGGGGCTTTGATTATATGGGACCTTTTCCTTCCTCTAATGGGTATACACATATCTTCGTAGCCGTTGATTATTTCACTAATTGGGTAGAAGCTATTTCAACCAGCAATACTGATCATAACACTTCCATTAAAATGCTCAAGGAAATTATCTTTTCGAGGTTTGGAGTCCTTAGATTTTTAATGAGTGATGGTGGTTCACACTTTATTCATGGTACTTTTAGAAAATTGCTTGGTAAATATGAATTGACCATAGATTTGCATCTCCTTATCACCCCCACTCTAGTGGTCAAGTTGAATTAAGCAATAGGGAAATAAAATTAATTTTGCAAAAGACTGTCAATCGGACCCGGAAGAATTGGTCTAAGAAATTAGATGATTCACTTTGGGCCAAACAACTTGTAAAAATCCTATGGGTATGTCTCCATATAAAATGGTTTATGGAAAAAGCATGTCATTTACCTCTTGAGTTAGAACATAAAGAATATTGGGCAATTAAGGACCGAGAGTATATCGACCAGAGGGGGGGGGGGTGAATGGGAGATTGAAAATTCTTTAGAATGTTTTGAACTAATCCCAATTACAGCAACAGAAATATAGTTCGGTGGAAAGTAACTCAATCAAGCACTTTAAGAAGGCACATAAGTATCAATGTAAGATGCAATGATGGCACGAGTATAATATATCACAGGCTTGACAATGACGCAAGCTAACAGGAGCAAAAACATTGAGAGAATACAAGCGATGAGTTACAAAGGATAAGCACAAGGAAGAACTATTGACTAAGTAATGAAGATCAACACATCGACATGTATGACAGTCTAAATAACATCAGAGCAAAGAATCATATGAAAGACTAGTATCATCAAGATGTGTGAAATGGATAATTAAGAGTTAGTAACGAACAAGAACAGTTGGGATGACAGACAAGAAGTGGCTGAAGGATTTTCAACAAGCAATGAATGATCAGGTAAACTATCAACACAGAGCACAAAAGTAAACTACCAAAAGTAATGTAGTAACACTACTAGCGAAAACCCTAGCAGTAGCGTGGGTATTTTGCCTATCAGTAGCATGGGATGCCGCGCTACTGATAAGGTGCTACAGCTAACATGTAGTAGTACCGTGTGTCATCCCACGCTACTGCTATACTTGGCTAGCAGTAGCGAGCTTTAGTGCAGAGCGCTGCTGCTAATATTTGCAACGCTTTTTAGCAGGAAGCGCTACTGGTAAGGGGGCGCTACTACTAACTTTATTCCCCTCGCTACTGCTAGTTTTATTAGTTTCTGTTTTTTTGCATATTTGTTTTGTATTTGAATAGGCTTTATACAATAATCTTTAGCATATCATTCACATACAAATGTAATCATAGCATATACATACAAATTGTCTCATCAAATCATGTCGTCATCATAATCATCATCCAACACAAAGTGGTCTTTCGTCATCATCTGGAAAATAGCGATACAAGTCTCGATTACTTGCAACTACATCGTCATCCATCTAAACAATGATATACGTGAGAAGAGCTATCACTATGAGTGAGAGCGGAACTATGCAGTACATGAGTTCGTATCCCTCTCTCGCATTAGCGTAAACCTAAACTAACTACTGGCTGTTGCTCGAAAACCGGAAACCGGTACACCTGGGCCTGACACTCCAGCCACTCGTCGTATACTCCTGGCGTAGCACTTCTTCGCCATCGATGATCTATTGTGACGCCCGGGTAATTAAGCTACAGTAATCCGACGCTAATGGTGCCACGTTACCTCCGTTACTATTGCTAATCTATCGTTAGATCAAAACCGGTCCAAAACTCAAATCCAAACTTTGGTAAATAATAAAAGTTCTCAAAAATTATAACAAAAATGTTCGGGTAGTGCCTAATATCACTTAGGTAGTTATAGTGAAGAAGACATAATTTTACAAAGTGCCTAAGTGCTTTAAATTAAATATAACAGAAAAGAAAAATAAATAAGAGAAAGAAATTACAAAAAAAAAAACAAAATGAGGAACCCCCGGGCTTCGGCCCAGCAGGCCATCAGCCCCACTGGGCCAACCAACCAGGCCAGCGGCCGCCCACCTCGCTTCCCTTATCCCCAGAACCCTAACCCACCAACCGCAAGACCTCCCACCCCCCACGATCCCTCGCTCCTTCCTCGCTTCGATTGGATCGGGATCGACCCGATGCCACCGCCTCGACCACATCGCCGGAGCCGCCACCGCTTCCCTCCACAACGACCTCCCCGTCCTCGGCCGCCCCACCGGACCGCTTCTTCCTCGTCTCCTCCACCTCCCCGACCGGATCTAGGCCGCGCCCACGCCCGACGCTGCCGCCAGACCGTCGCAGCCACCTCGTCGGCGCCGCCTTAGAGGACCACCTCGCGGACCTCGCTTCAGTATCCCCTCGTCGCTTCCCCCACCTCTCGATCCCGATCTGGATCGAGGAGGGGGAACAAACCCGGCGCCCCTCGCCGCCTCGGCCCCCGCCACTTAACACCGACGCCGGTGCCATCCCTTGCCGCCACTGCTCGTCTCCTCGTCGCCCGGCCGTCCTCAACCTCCTCCCCGAACGGCCTCAACGACCCCGCCGCCCAGATCGACCGCGCATGCCGCCGCCTGGACCTCGCCGGACGTCCTCACCGGCCTGCCTCCTCCTCCTCGCCGGCCTGCACCTCATCACCACGTCGCTGTCTTCTCCGTCTCCTCCCCGCGCCCCACTGCCTCATGCCCTACGCCTCGCTGTGAGCTACGGTCTCCCTCCCTCTCTCCCCTTATTCTATGTCACCGGCGCCGTTCACTCGCGCACGCATGACCGTAGCCCGCCTGCTGCCGCCTCTGCTCACTCCCGCCGCCATGAGCTCGCTCCGGTCGAGCTCCGGCCTCGTCCCGCAGCCCCCGCTTTGGCTCCGCCACGCCCGCTCGCTGCCAGCCCATGATCGCCGTCGCTCGCGCCCGACCGTCGTCGGCCCTCATGACCAACCTCAGGCGCCCACGCGCCATGATGCGGTCGTCGCCACAAGACTTTCGGGTTAGCCCTATCGGTAAGGCCCACACCGTTACGATCCGGACCACCGCCGCTAACCCGGCACCGCTAAGGCCCCAGGGCCAATGACAAACGGGGCCCACCAGCCCCAGAACGTTTTATAAAAAAAAGAATTTTAAAAAATATAATAAATAAAATATAAATTAATTAATTAATTAACTTGATTAATCCTTATTAGATTAACCTAATCACTTAGGTTAGTTAATTAATCTGTTAGGTTAATTAGCACTTAATGACGGCTGGGACCCACACGTCAGGTTGACCAGTCAACCCCTGTTGACTGCTGACGTCAGCATGACATCATGCTGATGTCATAAATACATTTAAATTAAATAATTAATTAAATTCCAGAAATTATTAAAATCTTTAGAAAATCATATCTCTTAATCCGTAACTCGGATTAAATTATTTTCAACATGAAAGTTGCTCAGAACGAAGAGACGGATCCGGATGCGCAACCCGTTTGTCCGCCACACATTCCTAGCATAGCGAACACACAACTTTCCCCCTCCGGTTCATCTGTCCGGAAACGCGAAACGCCGGGGATACTTTCCCGGATGTTTCCCTCCTTCGCCGGTATCACCTACCACTATGTTAGGTCACCCCTAGCACCGCATATTGCCGCGTCTTTCTTTGTGTTACATTTGATTGCTCTGTTATTTATTGTGTTCCCCCGTTACTTCTTTCCGGTAGACTCTGAGACCGGTGCCGATGTCCATGTGTTCGACTACACCGAAGATGACCCCTCCTTCTTGTCTGAGCAACCAGGCAAGCCCCCCCTTGATCACCAGATATCGCCTATTCTTCTCTATACTGCTTGCATTAGAGTAGTGTAGCATATTCTTGTTTGATTACTCCTATTACATTGCATAGCTTTGTCATTGTTGCTACAATCATTGATACCTTACCCGCAGTCCTAAATGCTTAGTATAGGATGCTAGTTTATCATCATTGGCCCTACATTATTGTTAGTCTGCCTTGCTATACTATCGGGCCGTGATCACTTGGGAGGTGATCACGGGTATATACTATACATACATACATACTATACAGATGGTGACTAAAGTCGGGTCAGCTCATTGAGTACCCGCAAGTGATTCTGATGAGGGGGCTGAAAGGACAGTGGCTCCATCCCGGTAGAGGTGGGCCTGGGTTCCCGACGGCCCCGATCGTTATTTTGTGGCGGAGCGACAGGCAGGTTGAGACCACCTAGGAGACAGTGGGCTCGGCCTGTTCGGCGTTCGCGGATACTTAACACGCTTAACGAGATCTTGGTATTTGATCTGAGTGTGGCCATTTGGTCTATACGCACTAACCATCTACGCTGGAGTAGTTATGGGTATCCCGCGCCGTGGTATGAGCCGAAGCCTTCTTGACGTCGGCGACGAGCGGCGCTACGCCGGGTTGGACTGCGTTAATGCAACTTCCTTTGTAATGGAGGTTGCTAGGTCTGCTCACCGTCACAGACGCATAGCGTGCGGTGTGCTTTCGAGGCAATGGGCCTGCACCCTGCGCGCATAGGATTTAGACCGGCGTGTTGACCTCTCTGTTGTGCCTAGGTGGGGCTGCGGCGTGTTGATCTTCCGCGGCGGGCATGACCGAGAAAGTGTGTCCGCCAAATGGGATCAAGCGTGTTGGGTTATGTGGTGCACCCTGCAGGGAAGTTAATCTATTGAATAGCCGTGTCCGTCGGTAAAAGGACGACCGGAGTTGTACCTTGACCTTATGACAACTAGAACTGGATACTTAATAAAACACACCCTTCCAAGTGCGGATACAACCCGGTGATCGCTCTCTAACAGGCGACGAGGAGAGGATCGCGGGTAGGATTATGCTATGCGATGCTACTGGAGATGCTTCTTGGAGATGCTACTTGGAGATGCTACTTGGAGATGCTACTTGGAGGACTTCAATCTACTCTCTTCTACATGCTGCAAGACGGAGGATGCCAGAAGCGTAGTCTTCGACGGTGATTAGCTATCCCCTCTTATTCTCGCATTCTGCAGCTCACCCATCGATATGGCCTTTTACACATATACCCATGCATATGTAGTGTAGCTCCTTGCTTGCAGTACTTAAGATGAGTACTCACGGTTGCTTTCTCCCCTTTCCCCCTTTTCTTTCTTTACGGTTGTCGCAACCAGATGTTGGAGCCAGAGCGACGCCACCGTCGATGGCGACCCCTACTTCACGGAGGTGCCTACTACTACGTGCGCCTGGCGGCGACGACCGTGAGTAGTTAGGAGGATCCTGTGCAGGAGGTCTGCGCTTCTTCGATCTGTATCCCAGTTTGTGCTAGCCATCTTATGGCAACTTGTTTAACTTATGTCGTACTCAGATATTGTTGCTTCCACTGACTTCGTCTATGATCGAGCACTTGTATTCGAGCCCTCGAGGCCCCGGCTTGTATTATGATGCTTGTATGACTTATTTTACTTTTAGAGTTGTGTTCTGATATCTTCCCGTGAGTCCCTGATCTTGATCGTACACGTTTGCGTGCATGATTAGTGTGCGATTAAATCGGGGCGTCACAAGTTGGTATCAGAGCCGACGGCCTGTAGGAATCCCCTTTCCAACTCCTTGGCCGAAGTCGAGTCTAGACTTTACAAAACTTTTACTAACATGGCTGTGCGCCCATGGGCCCACGCCGCCATTGGGTGGTAGTCGGATCTTTTATTCCTCGTCTTTACTCGGGACTCGAGCTCTCTTCTATTCGGGTTAAATGATTTTGCAAAAACAAAACTAACTTTAGGTTCTCGCAAGTACTTCCTCCCGAGAGCCCCTTGTTACCGATGACCGCTTTCTTTGCACTGAATATTCGAAGATACTCTCGATGTGCTCTCGAGACTATGTGCCATCGCTTTTGCAATTCACTTCCATCGATAAATCCTCTCGATAACTACTTACACCTATCGCTCATATTTTCATCCCGCTTGCTCTTGTTATTACAAGATGTCCCAAATACTCTTCGATATTCCGAGAATTCTTTATGCTTACGCCTGCAGTTCCTTGCTGCATGAATACCCCTACGGATAATCACTCGCGCTTGCAGTATCCGTTTGTCCAAAGTTGTTCATGTGTTTCACAAAAATACATTCAAATACTACCCGATCTTCCGAAAATCCTGAGCAGCCTATTGCTCTTGAAATTCTTGCTTACTTGCATTATGGTTAATCCCATAAGCCTCGTAGTCTTATTGACATTCCTTGTCATTATCATTTTGAGTCTGTTGACTCAATATGTTTGTGAATACACGCAATCATCATTGATCCTTATAAATTACCTTTCCGACTGAGCTGCCATTCTTTTAACTGGAATTGGTTCTCGACCAATCCAATTGCCGTTGATTGTACCCTAAGGCTATTCAACTTATCCATCCCTAATCAGAGCATTACTTCTGATCCTTCGATTTGGATTCATAATCCCTTTGCATTTATGCTTCGAATTAGTCAGATGATTCTATAACCTGATGCATTTGCATTCTTTCCTTTTCTAGTTGAGTAGCGATACTCACATCAGATCCTTTGTGGACAACAGTCCTTTGTTGGATTATTATCCGACAGTGTCCTTCATATTCAAATAACCTTGTGAGCCTTTCCACGGATACATAATGCCTTTGGTAAATTGTATCCTCTGCTTTCTCAACCATGCTCTGCCTTCGAGCTTGAGTTAATTACTTCTAAAGATTCTGGTATATGATTCTAAGATGCCCCGATGGGTTGAACCTATGCCTTCCTCAATATGTGTGAACTCGAAAGTTTTCACGAGTCGTACTCTTCTGGTATTTTGCCAGATAAAATTTCAACACTACAACTTCATTGAACGCGAGAAGTGAATGAAAGGTTGTGCATTGAAGAAGTGGGAGTCGACCTTGAACTTGGTGTTCATGCCCATGGACACGATGTACATCTTCTAATCGAAGCTTCTTTAAAAATAATAATTATTCCCTTGGTATAAGATCATCTTATATCTGGGATCTGGCCTTTTTGCAATCGTGGTTCCGACCATGTTCTCCTTTAAATACCATTTCTCGTGCAAGTTTAAGCACTTGTCTTCTGCAGAGCAATCTCCCAGTCCAACCTCTACTTTGATCTGTCATTGAGTATTACCCCCTGATATCTCGAGATTATCATGGAACTGCATAACTTTTTATGAGTTCATCAAGTACTACCTCCTCACTGATTCAAATTTTTCACGGGCTCTGAGTTATTAAAAAACTCAAAGACACCGATAACTGAATCGAGTTCGCATTGCGATTCAACAAGTATTTGAACCCTTCACTGCTTACAAATTTATTAATCCTTCGAGTCATTCCTAGCCTGATCGGCTATATCATTATCGAGCTAATTTTAACTGTGCTACTTGGTCCTTCTTCCCGAAGCACAATTTTCGACGATGAACTAACCTTACGTTGATCCTCATCGTCATATTATTTTGCCTTGAACAACAAGCTTGGTTTCGAGTTTGTGTCGTACCCATGGTTCCAATAACCTCTTGCTTCATCATTCTTTTGACTTGATGTGATCGCGGATCGATTACATCTTCAGGCAATCTCTCGACAAATGTGTCGTGATCATTATCAACATTCTGAGCTCTTCCAGAATATCAATCAAATTCATGATGAGAATTTCCATCCTTGCCCCTCGATGATTTGTGTTGTCATCGACTACTTCCTTGCCTTCTTTCCAACACAAACTTGTTCGTGTTGTGGCTATACCTTGAGTTCCTCGTTTACCGACTTATGTTATGTTCTACCTTGAAGTATTACCATCTTCTATGTCAAGAATGTCGTGAGAATTTCACCACCTCTTGAGAATTCTTGGTATGGTGATACTTCTCACCCTCACCATTCTTTCTTGGTACACGTGTTGTTTCTAACCGGAATACCGGCAATTGAACTATGATGTGTGAATTCAAAACTTCTAGCAACCCTATTGCTTTGGAGGGAATGGTCGAGTTTCATTCTAATTCTTATGTTCGTCAAGTCACCATTCCAACATTGATCGTGCAACCCAGCCCATATTTCGGGTGCACCTTTCAACCAATGTTTAATTGTGTATGTCTTTCCTCGAGCATACAACATTATATCATTTGAATTGACAAGTGTCATCTTCTTGTTCACATTATTGTGGAAAGCCATCCATTTGGAATTCTCGATGAATTGTCCCTGAGCCCATCAGCCACCTTCTCATCCCCTCCTTGGTTTAAGGATGAACTATTGCTTCAAGGACCCGCTCCCATAGTTCATTTCCTGAGAATCTTGAAATGTCATTTCGTCTATTTGTGTTGCACCTTTTCTTCTCGGACATCCTGAGTCTGAGGTACCATATCCCCAACCGGATCTGAATCTCGGTCAGATATGATGGTTGGGACAACTTTCCAAGAGTTATGATGTTGGTCCCTTGATGACCCGGTAACATGATGTCATGCCTAGCACCCCCCCCCTGGGTGGAGGACCTATCATTATAATTTCTTTTGCAAGGATAACCATTCTTCCTGGAGGAAATTGTAAGACCTATTTTATCAGTTGCTCCTGATGGATCATTTGTGTATCCAAAGTCTGGCCCTTGATTGAAACCCCAGATCATGGCTACCTCAAAGCATGATTATGACAATCCGCTCTTCAAAGAAAACATTGGAGGCGCGATGTTAAATGTTTCTTGGTCAGCTATCCAAACACCGTTGTATGGGTAACATCTTGATTAATCCTTGCCTCCTATCTGAATGGTTGGGTACTTGCTCTCCTACCCTGTATGCCATGTTCTGCTTGTACATGGGAAGGATATACTCCTAATAATTGTGTGTAAACACATTTTCCTTTCCATTGTCCGTTTAACCTGGTAATCACCTTTCCTTTCCTTTGGTTTGCTTAACCCTTCTAGTGATCTATATGATCTAAGCAGTAATAATTCACTGCTTATGTAAAACACCTCGGTGTACAACTCTGTCAGTGAGACCTTGTTTCTACTGTTGATGACATTCCGGTAACCGCCGATGGACGAGAACTTTGCCTATTGGCCCGCCTCGTTCAACGAGCAGGAAAATGGTTCTCTTCGTCCCTCGCCCTTGGTACCGATGTTGTTGTCGACATAACTGGCAGACTAACCTCTGACATGCCTTGCTTACATGACCGTGCAAGATGTCAACGCCCCTCCTTCTTTTAACCCACATGGTGGGCCCATAACCCATAGGTCCCAGGATCGAAACCTGACTCTCCTGCACCCCCCTATTCCCAAGGTTGTTCCTCGCGTGTGGCCTCATATGTAATTCACGAGCCATCTTCCAAGGGATCATCAAATCTGTTACCGGACACAATACTTATTCCCGATTGCTTTGAGCCCCTTTCATGCCCTGTTTCAGGCATCAAACGGTTGCCTGCTCGCTCGAATCTTCCCATGAAACCTCATTACTTTGCTCTCAATATTTTCTTAAGTTTCAATTCGAGAGTTACGTTCTGCCACCTTCCCCGATGATATCGACCAGATAGTCAACCTTGTAGAGGTTCGTTCTCCCGGAATACCCCCCTTATTCTTTCGTAAGGACGATGGAGATCCCGAAGAAAGGATGACGAATTGATCATGATGACCTGGAGTAGAGAAATGAAGACTTCAACATAATGGATCCACCTCTTCGAGAAGAGCAACCAAAGATAAGAAGATTCGTTAGGATTTCGTAACCAGACCTTCCCCCCTAGTCCCCCTCTTAAATCTCGGGACGAGATTTCTTGTAGTGGAGGAGAATTGTGACGCCCGGGTAATTAAGCTACAGTAATCCGACGCTAATGGTGCCACGTTACCTCCGTTACTGTTGCTAATCTATCGTTAGATCAAAACCGGTCCAAAACTCAAATCCAAAGTTTGGTAAATAATAAAAGTTCTCAAAAATTATAACAAAAATGTTCGGGTAGTGCCTAATATCACTTAGGTAGTTATAGTGAAGAAGACATAATTTTACAAAGTGCCTAAGTGCTTTAAATTAAATATAACAGAAAAGAAAAATAAATAAGAGAAAGAAATTACAAAAACAAAAAAAACAAAATGAGGAACCCCGGCTTCGCCCAAGAGCCATCAGCCCCACTGGGCCAACCAACCAGGCCAGCGGCCGGCCCACCCTCGCTTCCCCTTATCCCCCTGTAACCCTAACCCACCAACTACAAAGACCTCCCACTCCCCCCCCACGATCCCCACGCTCCTTCCTCTCGCTTCGATTGGATCGGGGGATCGACCCCGATGCCACCGCCCTGGACCACATCGCCGGAGCCGCCACCGCTGCCCTCCACCTCGACCTCCCCGTCCTCGGCCGCCCCACCGGACCGCTTCTTCCTCGTCTCCTCCACCTCCCCGACCGGATCTAGGCCGCGCCCCTGACGCCCCCGACGCCGTCGCCGCACCGTCGCAGCCACCTCGTCGACGCCGCCTAGAGGACCACCTCGCCGGACCTCGCTTCCCCGTATCCCCCTCGTCTGCTTCCCCCACCTCTCGATCCCGATCCGATCGAGGATGGGAACGAACCCGCGCCCTCGCCGCCTCGGCCCCCGCCACTTAACACCGACGCCGGTGCCATCCCTTGCCGCCACTGCTCGTCTCCTCGTCGCCGGGCCGTCCTCAACCTCCTCCCCGAACGGCCTCAACGACCCCGCCGCCCAGATCGACCACAAGACGCCGCCGCTCGACCTAGCCGGACGTCCTCACCGGCCTGCCTCCTCCTCCGCCGCGGCGCACCTCGTCACCACGCCACTTTGTCTTCTCCGCCTCTCCTCGCGCCCCATCGCCTCGTGCCCTACGCCTCGCTGTGAGCTACGGTCTCCTCCCTCTCTCCCTTATTCTCGTCACCGGCGCCGTTCACTCGCGACGCATGACCGTAGCCCGCCTGCTGCCACCTCGCCACTCCCGCCGCCATGAGCTCGCTCCGGCCGAGCTCCGCCTCGTCCGCAGCCCGCTTTGGCTCCGCCACGCCCGCTCGCTGCCAGCCCATGATCGCCGTCCCAGCTCAAGGCCGACCGTCGTCGGCCTCACAGCCAACCCCGCGCCCATCAAGCCATGACGGTCATCGCCACAAGACTGGTTCGGGTTATTGGGCGGCGCCCACCGTTACATGATCCAAAGACCAGCTACCGCTAACTAAAGACACCGCTAAGGCCCTGTACCAATGACAAACGGGGCCCACCAGCCCCAGAACGTTTTATAAAAAAAAGAATTTTAAAAAATATAATAAATAAAATATAAATAAATTAATTAATTAACTTGATTAATCCTTATTAGATTAACCTAATCACTTAGGTTAGTTAATTAATCTGTTAGGTTAATTAGCATTCAATGACGGCTTGGACCCACACGTCAGGTTGACCAGTCAACCCCTGTTGACTGCTGACGTTAGCATGACATCATGCTGATGTCATAAATACATTTTTGAATTAAATTAAATAATTAATTAAATTCCAGAAATTATTAAAATCTTTAGAAAATCATATCTCTTAATCCGTAACTCGGATTAAATTATTTTCAACATGAAAGTTGCTCAGAACGAAGAGACGGATCCGGATACGCAGCCCGTTTGTCCGCCACACATTCCTAGCATAGCGAACACACAACTTTCCCCCTCCGGTTCATCTGTCCGAAAACGCAAAACGCCGGGGATACTTTCCCGGATGTTTCCCTCCTTCGCCGGTATCACCTACCACTATGTTAGGTCACCCCTAGCACCGCATATTGCCGCGTCTTTCTTTGTGTTACATTTGATTGCTCTGTTATTTATTGTGTTCCCCCCGTTACTTCTTTCCGGTAGACTCTGAGACCGGTGCCGATGTCCGTGTGTTCGACTACACCGAAGATGACCCCTCCTTTTCTGAGCAACCAGGCAAGCCCCCCCCCCCCTTGATCACCAGATATCGCCTATTCTTCTCTATACTGCTTGCATTAGAGTAGTGTAGCATGTTACCGCTTGATTACTCCTATTCTGCATTATAGCTTTGTCATTGTTGCTACAATCATTGATACCTTACCCGCAGTCCTAAATGCTTAGTATAGGATGCTAGTTTATCATCATTGGCCCTACATTCTTGTCGATCGCCTTGCTATACTATCGGGCCGTGATCACTTGGGAGGTGATCACGGTATATACTATACATACATACATACTATACAGATGGTGACTAAAGTCGGGTCACTCATTGAGTACCCGCAAGTGATTCTCGATGAGGGGCTGAAAGGACAGTGGCTCCATCCCGGAGAGGTGGGCCCGGGTTCCCGACGGCCCCGATCGTTATTTTGTGGCGGAGCGGCAGGGCAGGTTGAGACCACCTAGGAGACAGTGGGCTCGCCTGCTCGGGCGCTCATGGATACTTAACACGCTTAACGAGATCTTGGTATTTGATCCGAGTCCGCCATTTGGTCTATACGCACTAACCATCTACGCGGGAGTAGTTATGGGTATCCCGACGTCGTGGTATCAACCGGCCTTCTTGACGTCGGCGACGGCGGCGCTACCGGGTTGGACTGCGTTAATGCAACTTCCTTTGTAATGGAGGTTGCTAGGTCTCGCTCACCGCGTCACAGACGTGCGCAGGTGTGCTTTCGTGGCGATGGGCCTGCACCCTCGCGCGCATAGGATTTAGACCGACGTGTTGACCTCTCGTTGTGCCTAGGTGGGGCTGCGGCGTGTTGATCTTCAGCGGCGGGCATGACCCAGAAAGTGTGTCCGCCAAATGGGATCAAGCGTGTTGGGTTATGTGGTGCACCCCTGCAGGGAAGTTAATCTATTCGAATAGCCGTGTCCCTCGGTAAAAGGACGACCCGGAGTTGTACCTTGACCTTATGACAACTAGAACTGGATACTTAATAAAACACACCCTTCCAAGTGCCAGATACAACCCGGTGATCGCTCTCTAACAGGGCGACGAGGAGAGGATCGCCGGGTAGGATTATGCTATGCGATGCTACTGGAGATGCTTCTTGGAGATGCTACTTGGAGATGCTACTTGGAGATGCTACTTGGAGGACTTCAATCTACTCTCTTCTACATGCTGCAAGACGGAGGCTGCCAGAAGCGTAGTCTTCGACATGATTAGCTATCCCCCTCTTATTCTGGCATTCTGCAGTTCAGTCCACTGATATGGCCTTTTACACATATACCCATGCATATGTAGTGTAGCTCCTTGCTTGCGAGTACTTTGGATGAGTACTCACGGTTGCTTTCTCCCCCCTTTTTCCCCTTTCCTTTCTTTCTGGTTGTCGCAACCAGATGTTGGAGCCCAGGAGCCAGACGCCACCGTCGATGACGACCCCTACTTCACTGGAGGTGCCTACTACTACGTGCAGCCCGCTGACGACGACCAGGAGTAGTTAGGAGGATCCCAGGCAGGAGGCCTGCGCCTCTTTCGATCTGTATCCCAGTTTGTGCTAGCCATCTTATGGCAACTTGTTTAACTTATGTCTGTACTCAGATATTGTTGCTTCCGCTGACTCGTCTATGATCGAGCACTTGTATTCGAGCCCTCGAGGCCCCTGGCTTGTATTATGATGCTTGTATGACTTATTTTACTTTTAGAGTTGTGTTCTGATATCTTCCCGTGAGTCCCTGATCTTGATCGTACACATTTGCGTGCATGATTAGTGTACGATTAAATCGGGGGCGTCACATCTATGCACCTGCATCGTCACATGAGTCGATGATATGCAACATATATAGTTGAGCAACAGAAAGAGACAGACTTGGCAAAAATAGAAGGAACATATCATAAGCATAAACAACAAAGTTCATCATACCCAAAATGCCCTAACTAGAGTGATCTTCGCTAGTCGAGGAGGACGGTTTAATTACATCACAAATAAAGTTTCGTCATGCATAACTCAAAGTTTTGTCATACAGAAAGTATGGACTAAATGGACACATTGTCATATATCAACAATCACTCCAACATGTCGTGCCATCCATCCAAGTCAGGGAGATAGTGCCCAAGCTTAGTGAAAGGCTTCAGGTCGAGACGCTGAGCGGCTACGCGTGTTCGGACGTCTTCCCACGACATTTGTCCTTCTTCGTAGAACATCCCTGTTTTTTTGACGACCTCCTTCATGATGATTTGGGCAATTTCGCGCTAGATGTGATAGAACTCAGCTCGAAGTCGATGATCCTCGATATCTCCTAAGTTCTTTGCCCATTGCAGAATATGGGCATCGCCGGATCTAGGTGACATGCGAAGGTTCTGGTGATCCCGTCTGTACTCCAGCATGTGGTGTAGGACATAGAATACATCATTAAGAGAATAACTCGGTTGCTGGATGCAGCAGAAGTCAGTCTTATGGTCGAAGGCGGGCCTGCCATCCCTTTTCTTCTTGTCCTTGACCTCTCCACCCCGTGTGCTGTAGTAAAACATAGCACCGTCGAGAACAGACTTGATGTGGGTGTAATCCTTTTTGTTAATGTTCTTTGACGAGTCCAAGTAAAGAGCGTGGGAGTATCGGGGGTAGAGGATGATGAGGACGGCGCGCCGCCGCTGCGCAGAATAAGTACACCTTAAATTAATTAGCTTCCACCGTGCAAATGAATGATTGAAGCTGAAGGAAGGATATCTGCGCGGATGACTTATAGGGGATGATAAGGCACGAGAATCGCCTCCTTCTCCTTATTGGCGAGCATGAAATTGGTGGTGTATTCCCTCGCGTATTGACGGTGCTCTGCTCAGACTCCCAAGAAGCCATCGTGCATGAAGTATGGGTCAACAACACTGATTTGAGGTATCTGCTCAACCCCGATGAGGTAGTTCATGTGCAAGGCATAAAGGCAGACAAACGTAAAATCCAGCTTCTTCAAGTGAAACATGTCGAAGATGTAATCGAATCAAAGGAAGAACTTCTCCGCGGGGAATGTGTCGACGTACAACAATTGCCGCAGCACGTTAACCACATAGAGTGGGTATCCTGGATTTTTTGAGGCGATGAGGCCTTTCTCTATCCGCAGCATATCGTCATGAAGTCTCCTTAGATCGCAGAATCTGGCCCCTAGCGCTGCTTTAGGTAGGATTGGTTCACCGGGGATATGCCATTTTGCCGCACCGGGGATATCTATATGGTCTTGAACCCGAGGCTGCTGAGGCGGCTGGATCATAGAAGCAACTTTCTTGCCTTTCCTCGGTCTCTTCCTAGGCTTCTTTGCTGCCGGAAGGTCGTCCATAATACATTCAGACTCCGGAGGCGGCAATTCAGGGACCGACTCATGACGCTCAAACCCTAAGTAGGCGCTAGTATTGCAATACTGTTGAGTGTCATCCTCATCCTCATCCTCATCTATGGCGACGTCACCAGTAACTAATGGAGCCTCTTCCTCATCCCGTCTGCTATCACCCAGCATGATAGCCGACGCTAATTCGGTAGGTGGGGTGATGATGTTCATACCTAACTGCGTGCTCGTGGGTGTGCTCCTGGCCACCTCCAGACGAAGCAGACTCTTTGGCCACAACAGGACCCACCCATTGCAATCACCAAGCCGCCGCGGGGTCTCGTCATCATCCCCCCTAGTACTAGAGGAGCCAAATTCCTGTGGCCCGGTTTGACACTGGCCACGGAAACCTTGAAGACGTCTGGGGGGACCGGCCGACTATGGAACAATGGTTCCTTCGGCTTCATTATCATCGCCTCCAGGTCCACCTTCTGGTCGTCGATGGTGTACAATACGGTGCACAGGGTTACGTCGGCCTACAAAGACATGTCTACGATGTGAGACATCCGAAAGGCAACGAAAACGGGAGATTATACAATTATTGAAGAGGGCCGGTGTGACAGATACCGTGAGGGTGTCGAGCTCAGCCAAAGACGAAGCACCGCCGAGCACGTCCGGTGCCGGAGCCGATGCGGGAGCCGGTGCGGGAGCAGGTGCAGGTGTAGGTGCAAGTGCTGGTGCAACGCTAGTCGAGCGGCTCCTGAACAAGTCAGCAAGGGGAAAGTCCGCTGCATTTTTTTCTTCTGGATTTTGCCTGCTCCAATTGAAAACGACCGGAACCAAGACAGTAGACATATCTACAACCACCTGTTTTGCGGCAGCTACCACTGTTGCGACTGTCTTAGATGATTTCTTCTCAACCGCAATCTCAACCTTCTTGTCGATGTTTTCTTCAGTTAACCTCCGTCTTTCCTTTCTCTCCTCCATGGTCTCATGGTAGTACTTCTTCCACGTGGCACCGTCTCTGACACCGTGCACGCGTCCATACAACGGTCAAGTCTCCACTAGGAGTCCTTTCAATATGTTCAACGCCTGGTTGAATGGAGTGTCCCACTTGGGCCTCGCCAACGCCTCAGACGGCGAGTCGCTTTCGGCCACAATCCTGTGCTGCTCTCTCTGCAAAAGGCACAAGGCTCGTTTACAAATATGACTAACATGCATTCGAATTGATCAGAAACTAAAATTTCCAGCAGTCTCATGAACTTCATCGTGATCGGGTCCGTCTCGAAAACCTTCTTTACTACGTCCCAATGGTGCCATGCCCTGAGGACATCATGATCCCGCGGGACGGTGAAGTCCGCCAACGGGTCTGGGATGCCCAAACTCTCGTGTTCCGCATCCTCCTTGGCCCATATGGACCTCTTCCCGCCGTAACCACGGCTTCTGAGGTGGTGGCACCCCATGTTCCTCTGTTAAAGCCCCTTCATGTACTTCGACTTTTTTTTGGCAGCTTCGGCCTCGCAAGCCGCCTTGAATATTTCAAAGTGCTCTTCCATGATTGTCGGATTATCCTTTACAACCTTGGAGTAGGGTTCCTTTTTGTTGACGATCCAATGTTTCACCTTTGCTTTCCAGGCGGCCAACGCATCACTAAAATTGGTCATGGCATGTTTGTTTATCTTCTTCATTGCATCTGGATCTTTATAATCCTTTTCATTCCGGCCCAGGAACAAGAATATCAGGTGCAACTTCTTTAGGAGGGCGGGCCTCATATTATCTATCTTCTGTAGTTTCTCATCATTGATGGTGGCGGTTGTCCGTCCGATGCAGCCTATTTGATTGCCGTAGCACGCGCGCGCTTCCGCGGGCTCGTTTGGCTAAAAAATGCCGTTGTCCACCTCCGTGATCACCAGTCTAGTAGTCCTAAGCTTGTTAGGAAGCTGTTGCCTCTTCGCTTTCCGTTCTATACCGGCTCCGCTAGTTTTGGCGTCGGTCTCAGTCTCAACACCGGTCTTGATGCCGGTCTTAGTCTCAGCGCTGCTACCTCTTGAGCACTGTGTTGGTTTTCCCTTGAAGAGGAAAGGGTGATGCAGTAAAGTAGTGTAAGTATTTCCCTTAGTTTTGAGAACCAAGGTATCAATCCAGTAGGAGGCTACACACAAGTCCCTCGTACCTACACAAACAAAACAAGAACCTCGCAACCAACGCAATAAAGGGGTTGTCAATCCCTTCACGGCCACTTGCGAAAGTGAGATCTGATAGAGATAATAAGATAAGATAAATATTTTTGGTATTTTTATGATATAGATTGGAAAGTAAAGATTGCAAAATAAAGTAGATAGGAAACTTATATGATAGAAAATAGACCCGGGGGCCATAGGTTTCACTAGTGGCTTCTCTCAAGATAGCATAAGTATTACGGTGGGTGAACAAATTACTGTCGAGCAATTGATAGAATAGTGCATAGTTATGAGAATATCTAGGCATGATCATGCATATAGGCATCACCTCCGCGACAAGTAGATCGAAACGATTCTGCATCTACTACTATTACTTCACACATTGACCGCTATCCAGCATGCATCTAGAGTATTAAGTTCATAAGAACAGAGTAAGGCAATAGGCAAGATGACATGATGTAGAGGGATAAACTCAGGCAATATGATATAAACCCCATATTTTTATCCTCGTTGGCAACAATACAATACATGCCTTGCTGCCCCTGCTATCACTGGGAAAGGACACCGCAAGATTGAACCCAAAGCTAAGCACTTCTCCCATTGCAAGAAAGATCAATCTAGTAGGCCAAACCAAACTGATAATTCGAAGAGACTTGCAAAGATAACCAATCATACATAAAAGAATTTAGAGGAGATTCAAATATTTCTCATAGATAAACTTGATCATAAACCCACAATTCATCGGATCTCGACAAACACACCGCAAAAAGAGTTACATCGAATAGATCTTCAAGAAGATCATGGAGAACATTGTATTGAGATTCAAAGAGAGAGAAGAAGCCATCTAGCTAATAACTATGGACCCGAAGGTCTGCGGTAAACTACTCACAACTCATCAGAGAGGCCTTGGCGTTGATGTAGAAGCCCTCCGTGATTGATTCCCCCTACAACGGAGTGCCGAAAAAGGCTCCAAGATGGGATCTCACGGGTACAGAAGGTTGTGGTGGTGGAAATAGGGTTTTGTGGTGCTCCTGGATGTTTTCGGGGTACGTAGATATATATAGGCGAAGGAAGTCAGTCAGGGGAGCCACGAGGGGTTTCATTCCGTTTGGACTCCGTTTGATATTCCTTTTCTGCGAAACACTAAAATAGGCAAAGAAACAACAACTTGGGCTGGGCCTGCGGTTAGTAGGTTAGTCCCAAAAATGATATAAAGTGTATAGTAAAGCCCATAAACATCCAAAACAGGTAATATGATAGCATGGAACAATCAAAAATTATAGATACCTTGGAGACGTATCAAGCATCCCCAAGCTTAATTCCTGCTCGTCCTCGAGTAGGTAAATGATAAAAACAGAATTTTTGATGTGGAATGCTACCTAGCATATTTCTCAAGTAATTTTCTTTATTGTGGCATGAATGTTCAAATCCAAATGATTCAAGATAAAAGTTTAATATTGACATAAGAGTAATAATACTTCAAGCATACTAGCAAAGTAATCATGTCTTCTCAAAATAACATGGCCAAAGAAAGTTATCCCTACAAAATTATATAGTCTGGCTATGCTCTATCTTCATCACACAAAATATTTAAATCATGCACAACCCCGGTGACAAGCCAAGCAATTGTTTCATACTTTAGTATTCTCAAACTTTTTCAATCTTCACGCAATACATGAGCGTGAGCCATGGACATAGCACTATATGTGGAATAGAATGGTGGTTGTGGAGAAGACAAAAAAAGGAGAAGATAGTCTCACATCAACTAGGCGTATCAACTGGCTATGGAGATGCCCATCAATAGATATCAATGTGAGTGAGTAGGGATTTCCATGCAACGGATGCACTAGAGCTATAAGTGTATGAAATCTCAACAAAAGAAACTAAGTGGGTGTGCATCCAACTTGCTTGCTCACGAAGACCTAGGGCAATTTGAGGAAGCCCATCATTGGAATATACAAGCCAAGTTCTATAATGAAAAATTCCCACTAGTATATGAAAGTGACAACATAGGAGACTCTCTATCATGAAGATCATGGTGCTACTTTGAAGCACAAGTGTGGAAAAGGATAGCAACATTGTCCCTTCTCTCTTTTTCTCTCATTTTTTATTTTGGTGGGCTTCTTTGGCCTCCCCCCTTTTTTTCATAAAGTCCGGAGTCTCATCCCGACTTGTGGGGGAATCATAGTCTCCATCATCCTTTCCTCACTTGGGACAATGCTCTAATAATGAAGATTATCACACTTTTATTTACTTACAACTCAAGAATTACAACTCAATACTTAGAACAACATATGACTCTATGTGGATGCCTCCAGCAGTGCACCGGGATATGCAATGAATCAAGAGTGACATGTATGAAAGAATTATGAAGGTGGCTTTGCCACAAATACGATGTCAACTACATGATCATGCAAAAGCAATATGACAATGATGGAGCGTGTCATAATAAACAAAATGGTGGAAAGTTGCATGGCAATATATCTCGGAATGGCTATGGGAATGCCATAATAGGTAGGTATGGTGGCTGTTTTGAGGAAGGTATATGATGGGTGTATGGTACCGGCGAAAGTTGTGTGGCACAAGAGAGTCTAGGAATGGTGGAAGGGTGAGAGTGCGTATAATCCATGGACTCAACATTAATCATAAAGAACTCATATACTTATTGCAAAAATCTACAAGTTATCAAAACAAAGTACTACGCGCATACTCGTAGGGGGATAGATTGGCAGGAGAAGACCATCGCTCGTCCCCGACCGCCACTCATAAGGAAGACAATCAAAAAATAAATCATGCTCCAACTTCATCACATAACGGTTCACCATACGTGCATGCTACGGGAATCACAAACTTTTAACACAAGTATTTCCCAATTTCATAATACTCAACTAGCATGACTCTAACATTACCACCTCTATATCTCAAAACAATTATCAAGCACCAAATTAATCATAGTGTTTAATGCACTTTCTATGATAGTTTTTATTATACCCAACTTGGATGTCCATCATTCTAGGACCAATTTTATAACCATAGCAAATACCATGCTGTTCTAAAAGACTCTCAAAATAATATAAGTGAAGAATGAGAGATCAACAATTTCTACAAAATTAAGCCACCGCCGTGCTCTAAAAAGATATAAGTGAATCACTAGAGCAAAAAATTGTCTAGCTGAAAAGATATAAGTGAAGCACATAGAGTATTCTAATAAATTCCGGATCATGTGTGTCTCTCCCAAAAGGTGTGTTCATCAAGGATGATTGTGGTAGACTAAAATGCAAAGACTCATATCATACAAGACGCTCCAAGCAAAACACATATCATGTGGCGAATAAAAATATAGCTCCAAGTAAAGTTACCGATAGACGAAGACGAAAGAGGGGATACCTTCCGGAGCATCCCCAAGCTTAGGCTTTTGGTTATCCTGGGATTATCTTGGGGTTCCATGGGCATCCCCAAGCTTAGGCTCTTGCCACTCCTTTCCATAGTCCATCAAATCTTTACCCAAAACTTGAAAACTTCACAACACAAAACTCAACAGGAAATCTCATAAGGTCCGTTAGTGCAAGAAAGAAAAACCACCACTTAAGGTACTGTAATTAACTCATTCTTTATTTATATTGGTGTTAAACCTACTGTATTACAACTTCTCTATCATTCATACCCCCCAATACTAGCCATAGATGCATCAAAATAAGCAAACAACACGTGAGAAATAGAATCTGTCAAAAACAGAACAATCTGTAGAAATCTGTAACTTTCGAATACTTATGGAACTCTAAAAATCCTACCAAAATAGGAAGTCCTGGGAAATTTGTCTATTCATCTACTACAAAAATAACCAACTAAAAATCACGTTTCTGTGATTTACTAAAATTATTCTCGTGCGTGCAAAAGTTTCTGTTTTTCAGCAAGATCAAATTAGCTATCACCCAAGATGATCTTATAGGTTCTACTTGGCACAAACACTAATTAAAACATAAAACCACATCTAAACATAGGCTAGATGAATTATTTATTACTAAACAGTAACAAAAATAAAATTGGGTTGCCTCCCAACAAGCTCTATTGTTTAACGCCCCTAGCTAGGTATAAAAGTGAGAATAGATCTAAGTATTACCATCTTTGGTATTCAAATCATAAGTGGCTCTCATAATAGATTCATAAGGTAATTTAATTTTCTTTTTATGAAAGTGTTCCATGCCTTTCCTTAATGGAAATTGGAATCTAATATTTCCTTCCTTCATATCAATAATAGCACCAATCATTCTAAGGAAAGGTCTACCAAGAATAATAGGACATGAAAGATTGCAATCTATGTCAAGAACAATAAAATCTACGGGCACATAATTCCTATTTGAAACAATAAGAACATCATTAATTCTTCCCATAGGTTTCTTAATAGTGGAATCTTGCAAAAGAGCAATCATCAAATTCACGGAAACTTAGCACATCACATAAGTTTTTGGAATCGTGGAAACACTAGCACCCAAATCACACAAAGCATAGCATTCATGATCTTTAATTTTAATTTTAATAGTAGGTTCCCACTCATCATAAAGTTTTCTAGGGATAGAAACTTCTAACTCAAGTTTTCTTCATAAGACTGCATTAAAGGATCAACGATATGTTGGGTAAAAGCTTTATTTTGACTATAAGCATGAGGAGAATTCAACATGGATTGCAACAAGGAAATACAATCTACCAAAGAGCAATTATCATAATTCCATTCCTTGAAATCCAAAATAGTGGGTTCATTGCTATGTAAAGTTTTGACCTCGCCAATCCCACTTTTACCAAATTTAGCATCAAGATCCAAAAACTCCGAATCATTGGGACGCCTTTTAACTAAAGTTGACTCATCTCCAGTCCCATTATTATCAAGATTCATATTTCAAAACAAAGATTTAATAGGATACACATCAATTACTTTTAGATCTTCATCATTATTATCATGTAAACTAGAAGAACACGCTCTTACAAAGCAATCTTTCTTAGTACGCATCCTAGCGGTTCTTTATCTGCACTCATCAATGGAAATTCTCATGGCTTTGAGAGACTCATTGATATCATGCTTAGGAGGAATAGATCTAAGTTTCAAAGAGTCAACATCAAGAGAAATTCTATCCATGTTAGGCAATTTTTCTTCAAGCAAAGCATTGAAATTCTTTTGAGAGATCATAAATTCTTTAACACTAATCTCAAAATCAGAGGGCATCTTATTAAAATTTCCATAAGAGTTGTTGTAGGAATTACCATAATTATTAGAGGAATTACTAGGGAACGGCCTAGGATTAAAGTTTCCTCTATACGCGTTGTTACCAAAATTATTCCTACCAACAAAATACACATCCATATATTCATTATTATTCTCAATCAAAGTAGACAAAGGCATATCATTAGGATCAATAGGAGCACTCTTATTAGCAAACAATTTCATAAGTTCCTCCATCTTTCCACTCAAAACATTAATCTCTTCTATTGCATGAACTTTTTTACTAGTAGATCTTTCAGTGTGCCATTGAGAATAATTAACCATAATATTATCTAGGAGTTTGGTAACTTCTCCTAAAGTGATTTCCATAAAAGTGCCTCCCGCGGCCGAATCTAAAAGATTTCTAGAAGCAAAATTCAACCCGGCATAAAATATTTGTATGATCATCCATAAATTTAATCCATGTGTAGGGCAATTGTGAATCATTAATTTCATCCTCTCGCAAGATTGTGCAACATGCTCATGATCAAGTTGCTTAAAATTCATAATATCATTTCTAAGAGAGATGATCTTAGCGGGAGGAAAATAGTTAGAGATAAAATCATCTTTGCACTTATTCCATGAATCAATACTATTTTTAGGCAAAGACGAAAACCAAGTTTTAGCACGATCTCTAAGTGAAAACGGAAATAACTTCAATTTCACAATATCATTATCCATGTCTTTCTTCTTTTGCATATCACACAAATCAACAAAGTCGTTTAGATGAGTAGCGGCATCTTCACTAGGAAGGCCGGAGAATTGATCTTTCATGACAAGATTCAACAAAGCAGCATTAATTTCACAAGATTCAACATCGGTAAGAGGGGCAATCGGAGTGATAAGGAAATCATTATTGTTGGTATTGGAAAATTCACACAATTTAGTATTATCTTCAGCCAAGCAATCCAACACACAAGCACACAAGAGACAAGTGAAGAAGAGGAGAATGGGAAAGAGAGGGCGAATAAAATGGCAAGGGTGAAGTAGGGGAGAGGAAAACGAGAGGCAAATGGCAAATAATGTAATGCGAGGGAGAAGAGTTTGTGATGGGTACTTGGTATGTCTTGACTTGTGCAAAGACCTCCCCGGCAACGGCGCCGGAAATCCTTCTTGCTACCTCTTGAGCACGGCATTGGTTTTCCCTTGATGAGGAAAGGGTGATGCAACAAAGTAGCATAAGTATTTCCCTTAGTTTTGAGAACCAAGGTATCAATCCAGTAGGAGGTTACACGCAAGTACCTCGTACCTACACAAAGAAAACAAGAACCTCGCAACCAACGCGATAAAGGGGTTGTCAATCCCTTCACTGCCACTTGCAAAAGTGAGATCGGATAGAGATAATAAGATAAGATAAATATTTTTGGTATTTTTATGATATAGATTGGAAAGTAAAGATTTCAAAATAAAGTAGATAGGAAACTTATATGATAGAAAATAGACCCCGGGGCCCTATGTTTCACTAGTGGCTTCTCTCAAGATAGCATAAGTATTATGGTGGGTGAGCAAATTACTATCGAGCAATTGATAGAATAGTGCACAGTTATGAGAATATCTAGGCATGATCATGTATATAGGCATCACGTCCGCGACAAGTAGATCGAAACGATTCTGCATCTACTACTATTACTCCACACATCGACCGCTATCCACCATGCATCTAGAGTATTAAGTTCATAAGAATAGAGTAACGCATTAGGCAAGATGACATGATTTAGAGGGATTAACTCAAGCAATATGATATAAACCCCATGTTTTTATCCTCGATGGCAACAACACAATACGTGCCTTGCTGCCCCTGCTGTCACTGGGAAGGACACCGCAAGATTGAACCCAAAGCTAAGCACTTCTCCCATTGCAAGAAAGATCAATCTAGTAGGCCAAACCAAACTGATAATTCGAAGAGACTTGCAAAGATAACCAATCATACATAAAAGAATTCATAGGAGATTCAAATATTTCTCATAGATAAACTTGATCATAAACCCACAATTCATCGGATCTCGACAAACACACCGCAAAAAGAGTTACATCGAATAGATCTTCAAGAATATCGAGGAGAACATTGTATTGAGATTCAACGAGAGAGAAGAAGCCATCTAGCTAATAACTATGGACCTAAAGGTCTGGGTAAACTACTCACAACTCATCGGAGAGGCCTTGGCGTTGATGTAGAAGCCCTCCGTGATCGATTCCCCCTCCGACGAGCGCCGGAAAAGGCTCCAAGATGGGATCTCACGGGTACAGAAGGTTGCAGTGGTGGAAGTAGGGTTCCATGGTGCTCCTGGATGTTTACGAGGTACGTTGATATATATAGGCAAAGGAAGTCGGTCAGGGGAGCCACGAGGGGCCCACGAGGGTGGGGGCGCGCCCGAGACACTCGTGGCCGCCTCGTCTGCTTCTTGACGTCCACTCCAAGTCTCCTGGATTGCGTTTGTTCCAAAAATAACTCTCCCGAAGGTTTCATTCCGTTTGGACTCCATTTGATATTCCTTTTCTGCGAAATACTGAAATAGGCAAAAAACAACAATTTGGGCTAGGCCTCCGGTTAGTAGGTTAGTCCCAAAAACGATATAAAAGTGTATAGTAAAGCCCATAAACATCCAAAACTGGTAATATAATAACATGGAACAATTAAAAATTATAGATACGTCGGAGACATATCAAGCGCCGGCCTCGATGTCGGTCTCAGTATCCAATGTGACAGGTGGACCCGGCAACATCAACCGTTGATCGTCGGCTTCCCTCAAAAATTCGTCTGCCGCCAGGTAGACGTTGTCGCAGTCACCAGAACCTGTCCTTCATCGTTGCTAGCCATGTTTCCTACGATTAAATCTAGTCAATTTCTATACCTAATAAATTGAATAATGATATAAAAAAGGCCTATGCTTTTTAGGAACATTGACCCCTTCCCGGTGCAGCAAATCTCGGGCACTCAATATGTCCTAGTTTGTAGCACAAGTCATGCCGAAATTCACGGAAAATTTCGGCATGACCTTTGCTAGAAAGTGGACAAATCGAGAACCTGAAATTTGCCGGAACAGAAATGAATCAACATTCCAGCAAAACATAGGCCACTCGGCTTCATTCCCTGGAAACAACAAAAGACCACTTGGGCACAATCGAACCACTTCTATGTTGCATATAACAGGACCACTTAAGAATATGTACATGAGAAACTACAATAGTAGATAAACATGTGCAAACACAATTGAGGAATTTGCATATATCTTGACCACTTCAAATTTGCATCTCCTAGTTGACACTTCAAGAAAATCTACACAAATCTCATGGTCCCTCAAACTCAATTCAAAAACGAAATATAGATTATATTTAGTTAACTACTGAACTAAACTTTACTCTAAACTAAACCCTACTGCCCTAATTAACATCTAGTTAAACAAACTCAATTCAAAAACTAAACCCTACTGAACTAATTAACATCTACATGATCTACTACTTAGCATCTTTTATTACCCTAACTAAAAAGCATCTACTATTAACCATACTGCCCTAGTTAACTAGTACCATCACTACTACTAATTAACATCTACTACTACTACTAAAAATCATTATCTATGAACCCTAGTACTAATTAACATCTACTACTACTACTAATTAACATGGCAGAGGAAGAAAAAGTAGAGAGAGGGGGGTGGGGGAGGGGTGGGGGGCTTACAGAGAGGGGAGAGACTATGGCGGGGAGGTGCTCGGTGAGGAGGTAGGGGCGGCGAGGGCGGGCTCGGGATCGGGAGGCGGCGGTCCTGGGCGGGCTCGGGTGGCGGCGGTGAGGTCGAGGGCAGCGACGGTGAGGTTGAGAGCGGCAGCGGGTGACGGCGGTGAGGTTGAGGGCGGCCTCGGGCGGCGGCAGTGAGGGCATGCTCGGGCTCGGGTGGCGTGATCGACGGCGGCGACAGAGGAGTTGGGGGAATAGGGGGAGGGGGGGAAAGGAGGACTTAGCAAAATTTTGAGCCCGCGGGTGGTTAAGTCGAACTAGCAGTAGCGCTGTTTTGGAAACGCGCTATAGCTAAGTTAGCTATATCGTGTTTTCGCAAAACACGCTACTGCTATTGGAAGCAGGTATTTCTTTTGTTTATCCTTACATTTTCTTTTTTTCATTTCTCTGTTTCCTACTTCTTTCATTTTCATTTACTTTTCTATTTTTTCATTTTCATTTTCTTTCTTAGCAGTTGCGCTCTACACAAGAAACACATTGCAACAACGACCATAGTGGTAGCACACTTTACACGAAATCGCTACTACTATTCCTAGCCTACCGCCAACATAGTGGGAATTATAGTGGTAGCACTTTTTGCTGCACACGCGCTACTACTATAGTTGTAGCTATAATGCGCTTTTCTAGAACGTGCTACTATAAAGTAGAAGTAGCGCCCTATTTTAACTAGTGCTACTTCTATACCTCTGTGTATAGGCTTTTCCCTAGTAGTGTAAATTAGATTGAACCAGTGGTGCTCGATGGCAACAGGAGGATTTGGTATACCAGTTCGCCCGTCTGCCAAAGGACTACGTCTGGTTGGAGGGGTTGTGACTTAACACGGAAGATAAAGTCTCTTTGACCTATTCTTCTTCAACTCAGAGCTTATCAGACTCCAGTTGATTACACTCGTGGTAGATACTTGTCGGTGATCTCCAAACCTTCGGTTGACCTTCGCGAACCACAATCACTCTTGGTTGCTGAATATCTAGCTCGGCGAAGACAACAACTCTTCAACACTCGAGCCGAAACCTATCCGTCTAGAGAGTGCGCAGATCTCAAGAGTAATAGGTACTAGAACTCTCACTCATTACTACTGTGATGCTAAACCACGGTCTAAGTTAGGGCACTTGATTTTTCTCTCGGTGGATTTTAAACTTAAATCACTCGGAGAGGGGATGCTCAGTCAATCTTATCAGAAATTTTAAGCGGAACAACGTTGGAGTGGGTTGGCTATTTATAGCCGTAGCGTTCCCCTAAGGGAAAGGACCAAATTGGACATGTGGATCGACCAATAACCGAACGACACGAGTCCAACGATCGGAAATTTGAGCACAATGGGAACATTACTTGTGGAGCAAGTAAAGCTAACTCCTTAGTCCGAAAGATATCTCCTGGAGCACAAATGAGAATGTTTACTACTGCCAGGTAATCATTCAGAGCATAAAGAGATTTCTCTCGCATCTTTCATAGGTTTTGGGCTAAGCATCACAACGGATCTAAGCTTCGAGAACCTATACCCCTCTTATTAGTACCTAGGTCCTATGACTCAAATAAATGAAAGAAGAACAATGAAATGAATACTATGTTTCATGGAATTGTCACCGCAGATGTCCTAGTGAAAGGACTTAGTCGTGGAGTCATCGCAACTAGGAAGCTTAAAGGGGTTAATCGGGACAAAGGACACGAGATTTATACTGGTCCGGCCCCTTACGGTGAAGGTAAAAGCCTACGATCCAGTTTTGAGTGGGATTGCTTATGTCTCGATAACCAGGGAGCGAATCACTTGACCTAGCTCGCGAGTTGATGTTACTTGTCCTAAACCGCCGCCGGGTTGTCCCTTTATATACAGAGGTCGACGCCCCGCGGCTTAAAGAGTTCCGGCCAGCTCATAAACAGTGTCCGGCTCGGTCTCTTAACTATTCTTGACTTACAATACAAGTCACGCATACATGGCGGTTTATCACTAGGGGCCTTAAGCCGCCTCTGGGCCTTGGGCCCTTAACTGAACCGCCATCTATATCCTGGGTCTTGGGCTTCAAGAATATTTGCAAGTATAACCCGGCCCCTCCTGGGCGGGTCATACCAATAGTTATATCCCCAACATTAGACCCCAGATTGATTTGAACTGGTTCATGTCAATCTTCGACACTTAAGAAAAAATCTTCTACCCTTATGAAATTTTTTGTAACCCGCCATGACGTCATCCTCTGGATTTGTGGTAAACTGCCATGATGTCACCTGTCATAAAAGCACGTTTATTCAATGTATCCCAACGGATCTTTGTCTTGATGGACATCCCAAAAATCGAGGCGTCCTTGTAGTTGGATAACTTATATTTTTGGCCTCCTCGTTTTTTGCGCTCTTTTAGTGGCCCTTCCTTATAAATAGAACCGACTAGGTCTTCCTCATTCTTCTCTTCCGCATCTTCTTCCTTTCGCCCCCATCTGTCACTTGAGCTCCGCCGCCGCTGTCGCAGCGCATCTCGTCTCCGTCGACCTTGGCCGTTGTATCGACCTGAACTCGACTAGAAACGGCGGCGCCCCTCCGCAGCAGATCTACTGTTGGGGATATTACCACTAGGTATAAACCGGCCAAGCTTGGGCCGGGTTAACTTCGCTAGTAGTGTAATCATGGAAAGGCCCAAGGCCTGTAGCTGGTTTAGAACTTGTAGCCGTAAACCGGCCTGATGTATAACTTGTATTGTAAGTTAGGAATAGAGAGATACCAACCGGGATACGAATATGAACCGGTTGGGACTCTGCAAACCGACGGGCGTCACCCATGTATATAAGGGGCGACCGGCGACGGTTCAAGGACGACAACCACAACTCGAGCCTAGGCGGCTTATTTGCTCCTAGCCATCGAGACTACATCAATTCCATCACAACTAGACGTAGGCTTTTACCTTCATCGAAGGGGCCGAACTAGTATAAACCCTCGTGTCTTTGTGTCCGCTTTAACCCCTGCAAGTAAACCCGTTGCGATGGCTCCACGACTAAGTCCTTATGCTAGGACATCCGCCGTGACAATTCCACGACGGTTAAGCGCCCACCGTGGGGCTATCGCCGCGATGGTTTGGCGATCTTGGAGGGCAAGCTCAAAGGACTCGAAGGCTACGTCGTGGGCGGATGACCAAGAGTCGTCGTGGCGGATCTACATCGACAATGCTCGATGGGGTCCCGAGGCCGATTCAATCGAGTATGGATACGGGTCCCCTTCGGCGCATACACGCTTCATCGGCAAGATCGGAGGGCTGAGCGGACATCTGCACCGACCTCGCCGAGACGGCTCAGCAGCAAGAACCAGCCCGGCTAAACCGCCGTGAAGCATGTCTTCGTTGGAGCTACCCATGGAGGGAGTATGATGCGGTTCAGAGCACGGTGGCGAGACCATCGCTTACTCCGCGATGAATCTTCAGCGGGAGAGACCGAGTCATTGTACCAGCTGCAGGATGGTATGATCAGGGGTTGTTCCGATGGTGACAGTATTCCGGACCCCCCAAGCCAGCTAAACCGGATCGGCGTGTTCATGGCCGGCACGCAGGCCGCAAACCTCTCTTCAACCGCAGCAGCAATGCTTTCCGGTTCAGCAGCGGCAGCAGGGGCAGGAGGCCCGGTTCAAGTTTTGTCAGATCTGTTTGATGCGCTAGCAGCGCTCATGGCGGAGGATAACCCAGCAGATCAGGAGGCTCATAACGCAGAAATTGCGAAGGTGAGAGAGCAGATCACGCAAGCCAAAGCGGATCTAGCGGCAGAGAAGGAGCGCATGGCCGCAGAGCGGGCCGCTTTAGATGCACAAGCTTACAGACTCATGCTTGACCAGAGCGCGTCGCAGGAGGTGTTAAGGCGGAAGTACAGATCGCGCCTGCCATCCGGATTCGACCCTAGAAACCTCTTTCAGACCCCCGGAGCCGGGCCCAGTAACCCGCCCCAGCACAGGGAGGTGAACCGGATTGAGGCACCAGGAGCAGGAGCAACGGTCCGACCGCGCCCGATGGAGCCCCCACAGCAGAATACGGTGATTCCTCCGCCGGTACAGACGCCCCCGGGCCATTACTCTAACCCTATGGACAACCTTGTTGCAGCTGCCGCACGATTGGAGGCGATCCCAGTCGAAGGAGATTCCCCAAGCGGTTGAGACACGCCGGGTTAAGGCTTCTCGGACTGCGCCGATACAAACAGGAGGCATATTCATACAGCCGTGATCGGATTCATTCTACGCCTGTCCCAAGCCGGAGCTACAAAGAAGCGCATGGATGAACCGCCCTATCAAATAACGCGGGACCGTGAAGCGGCCCAAGGCAATAACCCGATAGGCGATGCTCGTAATGCTCGGAGGTGGTAGATCGGGCCCGCACGCAGGAGGCCGAGTTAGCAGACAGGTGATGCGGGTCAACACACGCCGTTCGCCCTACCTCCTTCACGGACCAGAGTCACCTCCGCTCTGGGAGTACCTGTTTAATCCCGCTCACGCAATGTGCGTGCGCTTAAGGATTTTAAGGGCCCGCGCAAGGTGCCAAATTACACCGCAGATCTATCCCCTGAAGCGTGGGTTGAGAGTTATGAGATGGCCATGGAGATGCTGGATGTTGATGAAGCAGCATGTGCAAAGTACTTCACCATGATGATGGAGGGCACAACCCGTACCTGGTTGAAAAGCTTGCCGCCCAATTCTATCAGCTCGTGGGGTCAGTTACGAGCCCAGTTTATCCAGAATTTCAAGGATACATGTAAGCAGCCCAAGTCCATAGTAGACCTGGCGGCTTGCGTTCAGGAAGAAGGAGAGTCAACAACCCGTTGGGTACGCCGTGTGTCTGAGATTTTGCACTCCTCGGACCGGATCAATGCTGACTCGGCGATCATCACATTGGAAGGCAACTGCCGGTTTGAGCCTCTGAAACTTAAGTTGGGACGTATGAAGCGGTTCTGCAACGATACAGGAACCCTCATGACCGCTTTGGTAAAATATGCCGATTCAGACAGTACCAAGGATCCTGAAGCAGATGATGACGAAGCAGGGAAGGGAAAGAAGAATGGCAACTCAAGCAAGCAGATTTCAGACCGGCAGTCATGGAACGGGGCAAGCGCAAGGCTGATGATTTCGTAGCCAACACTAATGCGCAGGTCAGAGGCCCGCGGCGCAGAGGAAAGGCGAATCGGGGTCCAAATGCTGGTGCAAACCGTTTGAATTACTTGTTGAATCAGCCTTGTCCCAAGCACGGACGAAGAAAACCCATCGAATCATCTTTGGAAAGACTGTTCTATTATGCAAGAGTTCAAGAATTCGATGCTTTCCGATATGACCAGGATCGTGGTGGTTCAGGATCCGGTTTTCATGGGCCGGTCAGATGGAGCTTCGGTTCAGGACATAACCGGGCAATTTCAATAACGGAGTAATCAAGGTAGCCAAGAGAAGCAGAAGCAGCAGCAAAGCTATCGAGCCAGCCAAAGCAGTTGAATGGCGGCAAGATTATCATGTTTTCACAACCAGCTTGGACAAGCGGATCGGAAGATTCACAAACGGGCAAGAATTTGTTGAACCGGCTTTGCCACGGTATTTGCGTTGGTCGAGCAGCCTATCGTATGGAGCAGAGAGGACCATCCCCGGTTGATAATCCGTGTCACTAGCTTTGGTGGTAGACCCCGTGTTGGGGGCTATAAGTTTACTAAGGTACTTATGGATCGAGGAAGCAGATCAATATATTGTATTATGACACTTTCCGTCGCATGGGTCTCACAGATAAAGATCTCGAGACCGTCAATACGGTGTTCCATGGTGTAGTGCCGAGCAAATCTGCTTATCCTATTGGCAAGATAGCCTTGGATGTGGCCTTTGGAGATGAGCATGATTCCCGGTCCGAAAAGCTAACCTTTGAAGTGGTGAAAATCCGAGCCCATATCATGCCTTGTTTGGACGGCGGCTTATGCTAAGTTCATGGCACGACCTTGTTATATCTACTTGCAGCTCAAAATGCCGGGTTACAAAGGTACAATAACGGTGCATGGAAGCCGCCGAGTCGCTTTGGAATGTGAGGAAGGAGATGCAGCTTATGCGAGGCGGTCTGTGCCACGGAGGAGTTGAAATTTTATAAGGACAATGTTGATCCGGCAGATATGACCCCTCTGAAGAAGCCTACTACGGAGCATAAATCGGATCTGAAATTCAAATCGGCAGCTGAAACCAAGCTTGTTGACTTCGTACCAGGCGATTCGTCCAAGCAGTTCCTTGTCGGTGCCAACTGGATCCTAAATAGGAAGGCGCTCATCGAGTTCATCCGTGAGAACCGGACATTTTGCATGGAAGCCATCGACATGCCGTGTACCGAGGAACTCGCGAGCACACACTTAATGTGGATCCTAAGTATAAACCGTGAAACAGTTCCTCCGCCGGTTTAATGAAGAAAGACGCAAGGCCATTGAGAAGAAGTAGCGAAGCTTCGCAGCGGCGGCTTTATCATCGAGGTGTTTCATCCAGAGTGGCTTGCTAATCCGGTGCTGGTCCTTAAGAAAAACGGCACCTAGCGTATGTGTGTGGACTACACAGATCTTAACAAGGCTTGTCCAGCAGATCCTTTTGCTCTCCCCCGCATTGATCAGATTATTGATGCCACGGCAGGATGTGGCGTTTAAGCTTTTGGGCGATACTCTGGATATCATCAGATCAAGATGGCAGTCAAGGACCAGGAGAAAACGGCGTTTATAACTCCCTTTGGAGCCTTCTGCTATGTATCTATGCCTTTTGGGCTCAAGAGCGCCCAAGCTACTTATCAGCGGTGTGTACAGAATTGCTTGCATACACAGATCGGCCGCAATGTGCATGCTTATGTGGATGACATTGTGGTAAAATCAAGACAGAAGGAGACGCTGGTGGACGATTTGAAGGAGACCTTCGACAACCTGCGCATTTATAAGATGATGCTTAATCCGGCCAAGTGTGTTTTTGGTGTTCCGGCTGGCAAGTTATTGGGGTTCCTGGTGTCTAACAGGGGAATCGAGGCCAATCCGGAGAAAATTAAAGCAATCATCTCCTTGGCTAAACCGGTGTATCAACGATGTTCAACGCTTGGCGGGCGGATTATGCATTGAGCGGTTTATCACCGCCTCGGAGAGAAGGCTATTCCTTTATACCGATGCCGAGGAAGACAGATCATTTCGCTGCGAGTCCAAATTGCCGACGAAGCTTTCGAGGACCTAAAGCGGCAATTGGCCAATCCGCTTGTCCTTGCGGCTCCGGCCGACAAGGAACCGCTGTTATTATATGTGGCAGCCAATGCACGAGCGGTGGCGTAGCCATTGTGGTAGAGCGCAAGGAGGCGAAAGGAATATCCGGTTCAACGGCGGTTTATTACATCGATGAGGTACTCATCGAGTCCAAGCAGAGGTATCCGCATTGGCGAAACTAGTCTATGGTGTTTTTATGGCTAGCCGAAGCTGAAACAATATTTCCAAGGGCACCCTATTACGGTGGTTAGTTCAGCTCCTTTGGGTGATATCATACAAAACCGGAGGCGATCGCGGATTGCAAAATGGGCCATCGAGCTTGGGCCACATGGGCTCGAGTATACACCACGCACAGCAGTGAAATCACAGGCACTTGTTGATTTCATTAATGACTGGACGGAGTTACAAGCACCAGAGGAGAAGCCGGATCATACGTCTTGGACTATCCACTTTGATGGATCCAGGCAGTTGGAAGGCTCGGGGCGGAGTCGTGTTAACTTCCCCACGAGGTGATAAGTTTTGTTACGTTCTCCGTCTAATGTTCCCTTGTACTAATAATGCAGCTGAGTACGAAGCCTTGCTCCATGGTCTACGGATGGCTAAGGAGATGAACTTAAGCTGGGTTAAGTGCTTTGGTGACTCGGACCTGGTGGCGCAGCAAGTATCTGGCACTTGGGATTCCAAGGACCCCCTCATGGCTGCATATCGTCGAGAGGTGGATAATATTGCAGGTTGCTTCAAAGGCTATCAAGTGGATCATGTGGATCGCCGCAAGAACGGCGGCGATGCTTTAAGCCGTTTGGGTTCTCGGCGAAACCGGTGCCGCCTAATGTCTTTCTCGACGTCTTGCACAACCCGTCGGTACTCCTCCTGGTGAAGCGGATTTGGCGATTCCTGATCCGGAGGCTCAGTTGGTGGCGGCATTACATGCTATTCCGGATTGGACGGTTCCTTACCTTGCATATATGACTAGAGGAGAGTTACCAGACGATGAGGTTCTGGCCAGACAGATAATCCGGCGCTCCAAGTCGATGACAATTCTTAATGGTGAGTTGCATCATTGCAGTGTTTCGGGGGCGTTTCAACGCTGCGTTTCCCCTAAGGAAGGTTGTGAAATTTTACGAGAAATCCATGAAGGGGATTGCGGGCATCACGCCGGTTCAAAGTCCCTGGTGGCAAAGGCATTCCGTCATGGATTCTACTGGTTAACTGCTCATGCTGATGCGGAGGACTTGGTCAAACGATGTGATGGGTGTCAGAAATTCTCCAGGCGTGCCCATGTACCGGCACAAGAGTTGAGGATGATCCCAATAACGTGGCCGTTTGCGACATGGGGGCTGGATATGGTCGGGCCTTTTAAGCGTTCCAAAGATAAGAAGACCCACCTGTTGGTGGCAGTGGACAAATTCACCAAGTGGGTTGAAGCCATGGCTTCTGGTTCCATTGCAGCGAACACCAGGGTGCTGGGTTGAAGAGCTCCCATCGGTACTATGGAGTATCAATACTACGCCAAACCGGTCTCATCGGCTACGCGCTTTCTTCATGGTTTATGGAGCGAAGCGATTCTCCCCGATGATATCGAGCACGATTCGCCCGTGTAGCGGCTTATGTTGAAGCGGACAATGAAGCGGCACGACAGGACGCTTTGGACCTACTGGATGAGGAGCGTGATATGGCAGCCGCTCGGTCGGCGATTTACCAGCAAGATCTTCGTCGTTATCACAGTCGCCGGGTTAAAACCAGAGCCTTTCAGGAAGGAGATTTGGTGCTTCGTCTCATCCAAGACCAGACAGATATGCACAAGTTATCCCCGCTTTGGGAAGGACCCTTTGTGGTCAGCAAGAATCTACACAACGGTTCCTACTATCTGGTTGATATTCGAGAGCATAAAGACTCACGTACATCAGAAGAGGAGACGAATAGGCCGTGGAACGTAGCTCATCTTCGACCTTACTACACATGAGTCGTCGGCTCAGTTTATGTACATAGCATGACAATGTATATATTATCTTCGATATAATAAAAATCAGGGCCTCAGCCAAAGCGGGGTCTCTGTCTTTCTTTTCATGTGTGGTTACATGGAGTGCTTCTGTTTTTAAAGCGGCCTCCGGTTTACCCCTTGACAGTTATATTTATCACTTGGGGGCTTGGTCGTATCCGAACCAACGCAACACCTCTTGATAGGCGTAAGCCACCAGAACACTTGGGGGCTTGGTCGCATCCGAACCGATGCAACACCTCTTGACAGGCGTAAGCCACCAGATCATTTGGGGACACGGTCATGTCTGAACCGGTCACGCCTCTTGGTCGGCCAATAGGGCCAGCGTCACTTGGAGGCTTGGTCGAACCCGAACCAATGTCATACCACTTGGCGGCGTACTGCGCCACGAGTCTTTGGGGACTGGCGACTAGCACCATCGCTACACCTTCGGGGCTTGGTTGCGTCGACCATGGTAATGCCATCGACCAGCTTCATGCAGCTTTACTTTTGCAAAGAGTTATTGCCTTTGTTGCCATATTTGGTATTTGATTTCATTGCGTTTTCAACTCGATTTAATATTTTTATCCGGTTTAGCTATCGAAGAACAAATTGACAGACACGGTTTGGTATTACACGAAGTTTTTATTTTCCGGTTTACCTTCTTCCGGTTCACCCTTATGGAGAAACATGGGGGCTTGTGCTGATTCAGCACGCTCCTGAGGGAGTTATTGTTTCCCCAGATGGTCATGATTTTTAGAGGCCTCCGCTTCAAGATTCGCTACGCCACTTTATGCACAAGTACGCAGGTATTTGTATCACATACTAATTGATTTTCAATACACAAAGTATATTGGATGCCATACACCGGCTGGCAGTATCACCGCCGCCGAAGTTCAATCTTTTGGTTGCAGGGAGTATGACTTAAACAAAAGTTTCCTCGATCTTGCGAAGGCATACCCGACAACAAAGTTTTGACTAAAAATTATTACAAGGCAACACAATTGCCCAAATGATCGATGTTTTTAAACCGCTACGGTTCACGATGTTCTTCATCCTCCGCCGCTTCAGCATCCTCGTCTCTACCCATTGGCTGGAAATCCACAGAGGTCCAGTCGATGCCCATCAGCGCTTGAAAAACAGCCTCTTCATGAATCAGAGACGATGGTTCAATGTCAGGAGCGTAAGTGTGCTTACGGATTGGAGGGATCAAGTTTTCCGGTTCAAAGGTTGGAGCGGACACACGCTTGTTCTGATCATTGTATTGGGCTTGATAGTGCTCCAGATCGGCTTCTTCCGCCAGTTGACAAGCAAGCGGGCGTACCGCCCGGTTTATTGCACGCAAGTCTTCTTCATTAAAGTCCGAGCCATCTTCCTTCACGCTGGGGTAGCCTTGAGCTGCTTCCACAGGATCAAAATCAGGCACCCAGGCTTTGGCTCGGATCAAGGCGTTGATGGCTCCGGTTCGTGCAGCAGATTTCTTTACTTCCTCAATCCGGGAAGGCAGGATGGATAGCCGGTTTAAGGTATCTTGGATCAGGGACAGCGCCGGATTATTATGTGACATTGTGGTAATCACACGCTGGGCTCCGGTATATAGCTGCTCCACTAAGGTGTAGACAACCTTCAATTTCTTCCGCACGTCATTTCCCAAGTGCCCAACGCGTGTGCCTGCAGTTGATAACACGATAGTTTTAAACCGAATCTGGAGCAGCAGGAAAAGTAAATTACATTTATTCACAGGGAACTTACCGAAGATGGCTGCTGTCATAGAGTGCACTTGCCGCTTCACGGCTGTCGATCATCCACCACCGGTTTAAGGGCAGCTTCAAATTCTCGGCCCGTTTAAGCAAGTTGGCCTTTTCGAAGGGCCCGACGGCTGTTCTTTCTTCATGTTATCCTTTACTTGTTCTGCAGCAGTCAGGGCACTGGTTAGCTCCTTCTTGGCTTTGTCTGTCTCGGCCTGCTGGGTCGTCAATGCCGCCCGTAAATCGGCAATCCGATCATCCTTGATTTTCACTTCAGCCTGCATATTGACAGTATGATCAGCCAGCAATTAAAGATCAAGTTTCAACCACACAACATAGTTATATGCTCGACACTTGGGGGCTAATGTACCTTCATTTTTTCTACTACTGATGCATGGTAAAGTCCCAAGTTCAATACGCGTATTCAACTCGGCACTTGGGGGCTAATGGCTATTTGATTCTACTAAAGTGTCGACAGGCAGTTTTTGGAGTACCGGTTTAAGTTTGCATACTTAAACCGGCCCTGGTGGTCATGAGGGAAGATTGCAAAGTCTATCAAAGAAAATTATCAAGTACCGCTTTGATCAAAGATTGCAAACCGGCCCTTGGGGGCTACAAGGATTACTATATCGGTAATAAGGAAAGGAGCGTTACCTCAAACTTATCTCTCATCGGTTTCACCAAAGCCGACTTCATAATCACGGCTCTTTGTAAAGCCGGTTCAGATATCCGAATGAAGGTCTTGGGCGCATAGCGGCATATGTTTCCAGCTCTACATTCCACTTTCCTTTGTTAAAAGTGGAAGAGTCCTCTTCACAAGTGTGCCGGGTTAGAGTTGCAGCATTCCCGGTTCGAGTGGCCTGTTCGATAATTACCACGTCGTCATCTTTCGATTGACGGATCGTGTGAAACAAGATGGTTTTGGCAGGGCTGTGAGGCTTTTCAGACCGGATGGTACTGGCAGGTGGATCAACAGACATTGAGACATCCATAGGCCTCTCCTCAGGAATAACATCTTCTTGAACCGGGGGATCACTCGGAATGTCTTCAGAGGCAACATTTTCAAGATCCGGTGCCTGCTCATGATCTGAAGCGGCAGCTTCTTCAGCTGTTTTCTCCAAGCGAGTTTTCTTGCTGGGTTTTGGTTTGGTTCTGAAGAAAACAAAAGATTCAGAAATAAGGCACATACATTACAGAAGAAATTGACAAATATATGGCCGTTTTTGACTTACAAGACAGCTATCTTCAACGGTGGAAGCTGAGTGGCGGACGATTCGCGAGATGATGAATGGGAAGTGACCTGATAATCGGAGTCGGACGGATTAAGAGGTTGTGGAATAAACCCGCTTTGGAATTTAAGGCAATAAAAGGTTGGAAACCTCGGTGCGGCGCTTTCGAGCCGGGCTGTTTGGTAAACCGCAGAGGTAACTACATCCGCCATTGTCTTGGGGTTGTCGGGCGGGCCTCATCTTCTTTGTGTCTTCATAAGAAGTTTGGGATCCAAGTGAGCAAGAGGGTGAGAAAAGTTAACTTTCCGGTTTGCCTGGCGAAATTTTGGTGAAGGAAAGTTTGTTGAATCGGAAGAAAGAATGGTTACCTCGGCAAATCCAGCGTTACTGGCTTCAGCGTCATCCTGACAAGCATCGTCATCAATAAGACGTGTAAAAAACAAGCCAAGAGAATCAAGTTCGGATTACCCACATCATCATCGATGGCGGATCGAACGAAGCCGTGGTTTTCCTCTTGTGGGCGGATTTCTTGACAACCTTTGTTTTGGGCCGGGTTTGCCGCCCAGCCTTGTCCGCTTTGTCTTGAGAGAGTTTTTTGCTCCAAAACGGATTATCACCCTGGATCAGGAATAATTGAGAGTTGGAAGTATGAAAGCAATAGCAGTATTTAATGATGACACAGTCAGGGACTTACCGCAGGAGGTGCGTTGAAGGTGCAGTAAGGAGCCAAGCCGGTTTGGGCACAAAGGTGCTCCGGTTCATTCAGCATCTTCCTCACTGAATCTGTGACTTCGTCTTCGGACAGTTCTAGTTTGGTGTGTCGGAGTGGGTCATCGACCGGTATATTGGCACATCAAACCGGAACGCCGGCTTAGAGGCAATACACCCCAAGATAACCAGCAGCGTGCCAGATCGATCCCAGTCAAACCGTTGGCCATGAAGGCCCGAAGCTTGGATAGTTGTGGGCGATTTGCTTCTTTCTTTGGCGATCGATCGTTGCGGAAGGGATGAGTGTTGCTGAGCCGCTCTGGCGAAAACCGGGCAAAGGATTTTCACCTTCAGAGAAGTGTCTTTGCAGAGAGAACCAAGTCGCGTTCCACTCTTTGGGGTGAGTATGGAGTTTGGCGTGGGGATAAGTGATCTCCTTCCTCTTACGGATAGCCATACCGCCCAATTCTCATTGGGGCCATCGATGAATTCGTGTGGCGGTTTAGGTGAAAGAGATCCCTGAACAGCTCAACAGAGGGTTCTTCATGCAGGTATGCTTCGACAACACTTGGAAGTGGCACAGTTGGTATGAGTTGGGGCCGATATCTTGGGGCCAGAGTTGAAAATTGGCCATTACATCCGGTAAAATTTTGACCGGGCGGTTTGAAACCCCGGCGGTGATCTGCGAAGACTACGACTTCTCCTTCTGAGGCGTGGGAGGACACTCCTCTCTGGAACCCTCAATGGAGTGTCGTTGATCATCTAGAGCGCCGATCGATACCAGTTCTCTTAACTGTGTCTCGGAGACACGGGAAGGAACCCAGTTGCACTCGTACACCTGTTTGGCCATCATATGATCTACAAAGGGGAAGGATCCGGTTTAAAAGAAGTTGCTTATTACAGAGTGATTGGTTTAAATTATGATAAACCAGAGGAAGTTCCAATGAATCAGTTCGATATGATATGATGTCAGATGTATGTTGGCAGTTCAACACGGGGACTAATGGTGTGCCGATGCCGGTTTAGCAATTTTGATACTATGGTGAGTTAAACCGCCTAATCTTGGCTTCAAAGGAAATGGACAGAAACAGGTTTCACAAGAGTTCATGTTTATTATGGATCAAACGCGAGTTTTCGAAAACAGGAAAAGCGTCATAAAAGTAAAGAAGAAACAGGATGCGCCATAAGATATATATATATGCGTAAGATCTATGGGATTCAGATAAGAAAGTCGGCGGATAAGCGAGTCTTTGTTTGGTCAGAACAGGATTCATAGCATGGTTCAAAAGCTAGAAAGGTAAGAGCATCTGAAGAACATGGTATGAAGCTTGAACCCTAGAAACAGATCTAAAGTGACGAATGATCAAGAAGGGTAAGAGAGTTACGGAGCGGAGGAGATGCGGAGAAAGACCGCAGATTCTGGTCCAAACAGGTTGATGCAGCGGCCAAGGTCGAAGCGAGCGTTGATGACGACAGACAGACTCCAAAGGCAGCGGCGCAAGGAGGAAGAAGAAGAGGAAGCGAAGGAAGGAATAGAATGACCCTTCGGTCCTATTTATAAGGCAGTAAAACTAGGTCAAGCGCGTGAATCCAGGGACGGTCATTAAAGAAGGCATTATAAAGGATAAACTTCAAAGATGACGTCATGCCGGTTTACAGGGACCAGAAGCAATGATGTCATGCCGGTTTACAGTGATCAGAAGCGATGACGATGTGACGATTTATTACACAAAGAAGATATCCAAGATGCAGGTTTTATGAAGGATTGACATGAACCAATTCAAATCAATCTGGGGCCTAATGTTGGGGATATTACCACTAGGTATAAACCGGCCAAGCTTGGGCCGGGTTAACTTCGCTAGTAGTGTAATCATGGAAAGGCCCAAGGCCTGTAGCTGGTTTAGAACTTGTAGCCGTAAACCGGCCTGATGTATAACTTGTATTGTAAGTTAGGAATAGAGAGATACCAACCGGGATACGAATATGAACTGGTTGGGACTCTGCAAACCGACGGGCGTCACCCATGTATATAAGGGGCGACCGGCGACGGTTCAGGACGACAACCACAACTCGAGCCTAGGCGAAGCTTATTTGCTCCTAGCCATCGAGACTACATCAATTCCATCACAACTAGACGTAGGCTTTTACCTTCATCGAAGGGGCCGAACTAGTATAAACCCTCGTGTCTTTGTGTCCGCTTTAACCCCTGCAAGTAAACCCGTTGCGATGGCTCCACGACTAAGTCCTTATGCTAGGACATCTGCCGTGACAATTCCATGACATCTACCGTAGTAAGCTTTCCCCTTTCTGCACCATAGATCCATGCTAGGGCTAGCGTGTTCATCCGTAAAGTTCCTCGTTCATCCCAGTTCTTCGCGTTTGCTTCTGCCGTGGCTTCTTTGATCCAACAGTAGCGTAGATCTCGTGCGGTAATTCCTCCGCATCCATTTTCAGCACTAGCAGATCTTCTTTCTTTGTAAAGGATCCTCAGTAGAACGCATGAACTTCTCTGCACCCTGTTTTTAGGTCTAGAATTTTTTCTTTTCTAAACGTCTGTTTGATCCAAAATAATAGCTGCAGTTTGTAAAACCTGTTTATGCAACACTTAGGCCAAAATATGCACTTGTTAGATTCATCTAGCCATGGCGACTTTGATTACCGGCTTCAAAGAGGCAACTCTCAATTGATAACTTTAACCACCCATGGTGATTTAAATAACCCTGACGGCTTATAGAACCTATGGCGGCTTAAATAACCTTGACAAGATTATCCTTATACCATTAGGCCCCTTCGTAAGCCGCCATCTTTAATATGCACTGTAATATTTTTCCTGCCCGGCTTAAATTTGAACCGGTACTTTTTACTCCATCTTAGGCTCTTCAATCATAATGGAACCAAAGGCACCCACTTCTTGCAACTGGGTTAAGTCCATTGTCACAGATAGTACTCTTGACGATTTTGTGAAGACCGGCTATCTGCCGAAGAAAGAAGTCATGACTTATCATGCTCCTAACCCGGAGGAGGAATTTCCTCAGCCCAAAGAAGGAGAAGTTGTTGTTTTCACGGATCATATGAACCGGGGTTTCACTCCACCTGGCTCAAAATTCTTCAGAGACATGTTGCATTTCTTTGATCTTCACCCACAAGACATCGGACCCAATTCCGTGTCTAATATCTGCAACTTCCAAGTATTCACTGAAGTATACCTCGGAGAAGAAACCAACCTGTTGCTCTTTGATAACCCACAAGTATACGGGATCAATTGTAGCCTCTTTCGATAAGTAAGAGTGTATAACCCAACGAGGAGCCAAAGGTAGAACAAATATTCTGTCAAGTTCTATCTGCCACTGATACGACTCTACGCACGCTTAGTGTTCACTTTACCTAGAACAAGTATAAAACTAGTACTTTATAGGTGTTGTTGGGTTTGCAAGATAATAAAGAGCACGTAAATAAAAGCTAGCGGCTGTTTAGATAAAGAAGCAATAAAGTAAATATAGCGAGTGTGGAAAAATGGTGATAGGAGTTGTGAAATTGTCCCTAAGCAATTGACTACGTTACTAGACCG
This sequence comes from Aegilops speltoides, assembly GCA_021437245.1. Taxonomy (NCBI): domain Eukaryota; kingdom Viridiplantae; phylum Streptophyta; class Magnoliopsida; order Poales; family Poaceae; genus Aegilops; species Aegilops speltoides. Next base: position 472,219,210 of record CM038143.1, on the reverse strand, counting down.
GTAATCACTATTGCAATTTTATTTGAGGGAGAGGCATAAGCTAACATAGTTTCTCTTCTTTGATCATATGCACTTATGATTGGAACTCTAGCAAGCATCCGCAACTACTAAAGATCATTAAGGTAAAACCCAACGATAGCATTAAAGTATCAAGTCCCCTTTATCCAATACGCAAACAACCTACTTACTCGGGTCTGTGCTTCTGTCACTCACGCCACCCACCATAAGCAAATCATGAACATATTGCAAACCCTACAGCGGGGATCCATCACGCTTGCGCGACACGGAGAGCACCATAGGACATCACCAATAATAAAACATGTAACTCAAACCAATCATAGAAATTCATCAATCACCGATAGGACAACGAAAATCTACTCAAACATCATAGGATGGCAACACATCATTGGATAATAATATGAAGCATAAAGCACCATGTTCAAGTAGAGGGTACAGAGGGTTGCGGGATAGTGGACCACTGAATATAGATGCAGGAAGGTGATGGAGATGTTGGTGAATATGATGGAGGTGTTGGTGAAGATCGCGGTGATGATGATGGCCCCCGGCGGCGTTCCGGCGCCACCGGAAGCAAGGGGGAGAGGGCCCTCCTTCTTCTTCTTCTTCTTCTTCTTCTTCTTATTCTTATTCCTTGACCTCCTCCCTAGATGGGAGAAGGGTTTCCCCTCTGGTCCTTGGCTCCCATGGCGTGGGAGGGGCAAGAGCCCCTCCGAGATTGGATCTGTCTCTCTGTCTCTCTCTATTTCTGCGTTTTGGGATTCTGCCCTCGCACTGTTTATTTTATATCCGGAGATCCGTAACTCTGATTGGATTGAAACCTTCGCCCAGATCTTTTTCCAAAAGTTAGCTTTCTTGCGGCCAAAGAAGGGCATCAACCGCCTTACGAGGGGCCCACGAGGGTGTGGGCGCGCCCACCTGGAGTGGGTGTGGGCCCCTGTCTCGTGGCCACCTCGGGTACCGTCTCGCGTTGATTTTACTTCCCAAAAATCACAAATATTCCAAAATAATTCTCCGTCTGTTTTTATCCTGTTTGGAGTCCGTTTGATACGGGGTTTCTGCGAAACATAAAACATGCAACAGACAGGAACTGGCACTGGGCACTGACTCAATATGTTAGTCCTAAAAATAATATAAAAAGTTTCCAAAAGTATATGAAAGTTGAATAATATTGGCATGGAACAATCAAAAAATTATAGATACGACGGAGACGTATATCAGCATCCCCAAGCTTAATTCCTGCCCGTCCTCGAGTAGAAATATGATAAAAAAGATAAGTTTTGATGTGGAATGCTACCTAGCATAATCTTGATCATATATCTAATCATGGCATTAATATTAAGACATGAGTTATTCAAAGCAATAGTCTATCATTTGACATAAAAACAATAATACTTAGGGCATCCCAACAAAAAATCATGTCTTTCAAAATATCAATGCTTCAGAAAGTTATCCCTACAAAATCATATAGTCTTGTATGCTCCCTTATCTTAACACAAGGTACCCCTCATGCCTATCCCGGTGTCAGCCAAGCAATTGTTTCATGCTTAGTATTCTCAAGCTTTTTCAACTCTCACGCAATACATGAGCGTGAGCCATGGATATAGCACTATAGGTGGAATAGAATATGATGGTGGGGATATATGTGGAGAAGACAAAAAGGGAGAAAGTCTCACATCGACGCGGCTAATCAATGGGCTATGGAGATGCCCATCAATTGATGTCAATGCGAGGAGTAGGGATTGCCATGAAACAGATGCACTAGAGCTATAAGTGTATGAAAGCCCAAACTAAAAACTAAGTGGGTGTGCATCCAACTTGCTTGTTCATGAAGACCTAGGGCATTTGAGGAAGCCCATCGGTGGAATATACAAGCCAAGTTCTATAATGAAAGTTCCCACTAGTATATGAAAGTGACAACATAAGAGACTCTCTATATGAAGAACATGGTGCTACTTTGAAGCACAAGTGTGGTAAAAGGATAGTAACATTGCCCCTTTTCCTTTTTTTTTCTTTTTTTCTTTTTTTTGAATGGGCTTCTTTGGCCCCCTTTTTTTATCTAGGCTTCTTTGGCCTTTCATTTTTTTATTTTTTATATGTTTTTTCATGGGGCAATGCTCTATAATGATCACACTTTTATTTACTTACAACTAAATATTACAACTTGATACTAGAACAAAGATATGACTCTATATGAATGCCTCCGGCGGTGTACTGGGATGTGCAATGATCTAGCGTAGAAATGACATCAAAAAACGGACAAGCCATGAAAACATCATGCTAGCTATCTTACGATCAGGCAAGGCAATATGATAATGAATGCTGAAGTCATGTATATGATGATGATGGAAGTTGCATGGCAATATATCTCGGAATGGCTATGGAAATGCCATAATAGGTAGGTATGCTGGCTGTTTTGAGGAAGATATAAGGAGACTTATGTGTGATAGAGCGTATCATATCACGGGGTTTGGATGCACCAGCGAAGTTTGCACCAAATCTCAAGGTGAGAAAGGGCAATGCATGGTACCGAAGAGGCTAGCAATGATGGAAAGGTAAAAGTGCATATAATCCATGGAATCAACATTAGTCATAAAGAACTCAAATACTTATTGCAAAATTTATTAGCCATCAAAACAAATTACTACGCGCATGCTCCTAGGGGGGAGGTTGGTAGGAGTTAACCATCGCGCGCCCCCGACCTTCACGCAAAGATAAACAATCAAAATACAATGCGCGCCAATTTGGTTACATAGTTACTAGATCATACGTGCAAGCTTCGTGAATCACAAAACTTAACACCAACATCCTTACTAAACACAACATCTACTAGTACCTCCCACATATTATCATCTCTATATCGCAAAACTATTGCAAGGAATCAAACATATCATATTCAGTGGTCTACAAGTTTATGTAGGATTTTATGACTAACCATGTGAATGACCAATTCCTGTCATCTCTCTAAATTGATTTTAGTGAAGAAAGAGAGTTTAATTCTTTCTACAAAAGATATGCCCACGCTCTAACAAATATAAGTGAAGCAAAAGAGCATTCTACAAATGGCGGTTTTCTACGTGTAGAGAAACAGGCAATCCAAACTTCAAATGATATAAGTGAAGCACATGAAGCATTCTATAAAGCCATACTCAAAAGATTTAAGTGAAGTGCACGAGCATTCTATAAATAAACCAAGGACTATCTCATGCCAGCATGGTGCATAAAAGAAAAGTGAAAACTAAATGCAAAATACGCTCCAAGACTCGCACATATCGCATGAACAAAATGAATACAAAAACATACCGATACTTGTTGAAGAAAGAGGGGATGCCTTCCGGGGCATCCCCTAGCTTAGACGCTTGAGTCTCCTTGAATATTTACTTGGGGTGCCTTGGGAATCCCCAAGCTTGAGCTCTTGCCTCTCTTCCTTCTCCTCATATCGAGACCTCCTCGATCAAACACTTCATCCACACAAAACTTCAACAGAAAACTCGGTAAGATCTGTTAGTATAATAAAGCAAATCACTACTCTAAGTACTGTTGCAAACCAATTCATATTTTGTGTTTGCATTGTTTCTATTGTAATATAGCTTTTCCATGGCTTAATCCACTGATAGAAATTGATAGTTTCATCAAAACAAGTAAACTATGCATCAAAAACAAAATCTGTCAAAAACAGAACAGTCTGTAGAAATCTGAACATTCACCATACTTCTTGTACCCCAACAATTATACCAAAATTATGAAAAATAAAAATGTTGTACAGCAAGACATTGCAAAAATAATCATAACCATTTAACTTTCCAGTTAAAAATGTAAAATCGCGCATTACAGCCAAAGTTTCTGTCCTGCACCGTACAAACCAACAAGCATTGTAAACATCCTAAAGGCAAACCTTGGCACATTATTTTTATAATACAATGGAATTGTACAAGGGGATAATTATTTTTTATTAAAAAATTCTGTAATCAAGATTCACAAAGTTTCCGTGAGCATGAACAAAGTTCAAGGCTAGCTCCCACTATTGTCTTTCTCACTTTCACTTTCCTTTTTGAAAAGTTTTGGGTTCCCCTCTTTATTTTTTTTGTTTTTAAACTATATAAAAGAACTCAACAGAAATAAATGACTCTCTAAAACTTCTGGGTTGTCTCCCTGGCAGCGCTTTCTTTAAAGCCATTAAGCTAGGCATATAGTGCTCAAGTAATGGATCCACCCGGATCCCAAGGTATATCAAAGCCAATTTTAATTAACAATTATTTGTAATTTAGTAGTGAGCACAAAGTAACATATATCATGCAACAACGAAGTCTAACTCTCTTCCTATGCATCGGCATGTCATAAAAGAACAATGCATGCACACATAGTAAAGGCCAATGCATAGCATAAGCAGTTTCTTGCAATTTTATCATGTTGGAAACATAGAGAGATGGAGATATAGTTCCTCTCTCATAATAATTGCAAGTAGGAGGAGCAAGCACATGCATATTATGTCTATAAAAATTATCATGTGTAATGGTAAAAGGCAACCCACCAATATAACCCTTAATAAGCACAAACTTCCTCGATATAGTGTAGTTGGGAGAATTCAAAAAGATAATAGGACTATCCTGCGTGGGTGCAATAGCAACAATTTCATGTTTAACATAAGGAACTATAGCAAGTTCATCTCCATAAGCATAATTCATATTGGCATCTTGTCCACAAGCATAGCAAGCATCATCAAAAAGGGGTATTTCAAGAGAATCAACGGGATCATAACAATCATCATAGCAATCATCCTTCGGTAAGCACGAAGGGAAATTAAACAATGTATGAGTTGAAGAGTTACTCTCATTAGAAGGTGGGCATGGGTAGCTAATCCGCTCTTCATCCGTTTGTTCTTCGCTCTCCACATCATCTTTTTCATCCAATGAGCTCACAATTTCATCAATTTCTTCTTCCATAGACTCCTGCAAAATATTAGTCTCTTCTTGGACAGTGGAGGAGTCCTCAATATATAGTTTAACATAGGTATTAGAAGCATAATTATCATAACAATATTCAAGTATGGCAAATTTTTTAGATTTGTAGAGAGTAGCATCATACTTTTCAATCAAAGAAGCAATTACATAAGCACCCTAAAAAGCAACAAATTCTACAATTTGCTGAACATCATAGTAATTATAATCACCCTTAGCATACGAAGATACGATTCCATTATCACTAGACAAGCGTTGATAGGTAAGGTGTTTCTTAGGGTTTTCAGAACAACAAGTAAAATCATATAGTTCACATAAAGTCCAAGCATAGCATTGCAAATGATGAATTTGATCCAGTAAAAGTTTCCCTTTTTAGGATATCGATTATGCACATAACAAGCATGCTCATCTAAAGATTTGCCCTCAACTAAGCTAGTTGGGGTTTCAGCACGAGCACATAGGGATCAAAGATGATCCAAGTAAAAAGCTTCAGGAGTGTGATAGATTTTGAGTGGCTCTTCAACCATTTGTGTAGTAGGTACAACTAATGTTTTTGGTATTTTGCATTTCCTACCCATAACAAAGATAGAAAACAACTAAGAACATCAAATAAAAATTACTTAGTGATAAAGAAAACAAGCACACACACGAGAATATTCACCCCACGCTATGACTCCCCGGCAATGGAGCCAAAAAAAGGTCTTGATTACTCGCAAGTATACGGGATCAATTGTAGCCTCTTTCGATAAGTAAGAGTGTCGAACCCAATGAGGAGCTAAAAGTAGAACAAATATTCTCTCAAGTCCTATCTGCCACTGATACGACTCTATGCATGATTAGTGTTTGCTTTACCTAGAACAAGTATGAAACTAGATGTACTTTGTAGGTGTTGTTGGATAGGTTTGCAAGATAATAAAGAGCACGTAAATAAAAGCTAGGGGCTGTTTAGATAAAGAAGCAATAAAGTAAATATAGCGAGTGTGGAAAAGTGGTGATAGGAGTTGTGAAATTGTCCCTAAGCAATTGACTACGTTACTAGACCGGTAATCACTATTGCAATTTTATTTGAGGGAAAGGCATAAGGTAACATACTTTCTCTTCTTGGATCATATGCACTTATGATTGGAACTCTAGCAAGCATCCGCAGCTACTAAAGATCATTAAGGTAAACCGAACCATAGCATTAAAGTATCAAGTCCCCTTTATCCCATACACAAACAACCTACTTACTCGGGTCTATGCTTCTGTCTATCACGCCACCCACCATAAGCAAATCATGAACATATTGCAAACCCTACAACGGGGATCCCTCACGCTTGAGCGACACGGAGAGCTCCATATGACAGCACCAATAATAAAACATGCAACTCAAACCAATCATAGCAATTCATCAATCACCGATAGGACAACGAAAATCTACTCAGACATCATAGGATGGCAACACATCATTGGATAATAATATGAAGCATAGAGCACCATGTTCAAGTAGAGGGTACAGAGGGTTGCGGGATAGTGGACCGCTGAATATAGATTCGGGAAGGTGATGGAGATGTTGGTGAAGATGATGGAGGTGTTGGTGAAGATCGCGGTGATGATGATGGCCCCCGGCGGCGTTCCGGCGCCACCGGAAGCAAGGGGGAGAGGGCCCCCCTTCTTCTTATTCTTCTTCTTCCTTGACCTCCTCCCTAGATGGGAGAAGGGTTTCCCCTCTGGTCCTTGGCTCCCATGGCGTGGGAGGGGCAAGAGCCCCTCCGAGATTGGATCTGTCTCTCTGTCTCTCTCTATTTCTGCGTTTTGGGATTCTGCCCTGGCACCGTTTATTTTATATTCGGAGATCCGTAACTCCGATTGGATTGAAACCTTCGCCCAGATCTTTTTCCAAAAATTAGCTTTCTTGCGGCCAAAGAAGGGCATCAACCGCCTTACGAGGGGCCCACGAGGGTGGGGGCGCGCTCACGTGGAGTGGGTGTGGGCCCCTGTCTCGTGGCCACCTCGGGCACCGTCTCATGTTGATTTTACTTCCCAAAAATGACAAATATTCCAAAATAATTCTCCATCTGTTTTTATCCTGTTTGGACTCTGTTTGATATGCGGTTTCTACGAAACATAAAACATGCAACAGACAGGAACTGGCACTGGGCACTGGATCAATATGTTAGTCCCAAAAATAATATAAAAATTTGCCAAAAGTATATGAAAGTTGAATAATATTGGCATGGAACAATAAAAAATTATAGATACGACGGAGACGTATCATTCTTCAGAGAGCTATTTTATTTGAACCACCAGAATGAGTGCGCCAGCGGTCAGAGCTTAGAGCTTGGTGGTGTCTCAATCCAGCATCGTAGGGACGTGATCTTTCCTTACGCCAACCCGCCGAGCCACCCAAAAGACTGAAATCAGACGTGGTTTTATTGCCAAGACACCTCTCCAGCTGGTGAAAACCCTCTGCCCGGCTTCGTGCTCTTCGTCTTGGGCCCAACCATCATCTGCCTGACAAGATTACAGCCGCCGAATGCAAATCACTCGCCCCCACTTTGGCCAAAATCAAGGCTCTTCTGGGAAACAAGTTAACAAGCATCGACCTAGTCCGGGTTTGCCTTGCCTGGCGGGTCATTCTATTGAGCCGCCGCCCCGACTTGATGTGCAATTATGCGGGCGCAAAGGATGACCCTCTGCGACACAGCCCTGATGACTTGCCTGAAGATGTCATCGATGATATGACCAAGTCTCTTTTGAACGAGAGCTTGGCAGACTGTGGTAAGGTGGGCTTAGCCCCCTTCTGCAAAGCTAACCCGGCTCCAAAGTTAAGCCACCCATATGAAATAATTACCTTGATTTTTTTATGTTTCACCTATACTCATACATATGTTAATATTTGCAGGCGGGTGATAAATTCTGGAAGGTTAAGTATGACCATGAAGCTGCCAAGAAGGCTAGGAAGGAGAAGAAAGCCGCTGGGAAAGAGGCTGCCAAGAAGAAGGGCAAGAAAGCTACTGCCTCTAACCTGCTTCGGCTAGCAGATTCTTCTGAGTCGGAGGTAGCCCTTGACTCCCTTGGCTCCTTTTTTAACCATCTTATTGACACTGATTATCAGCAGGAGGACACAGGAGCCAGTCGTAACAAGGCTGAAGAGGTAACTATCATTTCCTCCGACTCCGAGCCTTTGCCATGACAGAAAATCCGCAGAGTAACCCGGAAAGTAAGATGTTCAAATCCCTTAGCTTATCAAGATCCTCAATTTCTTTTGAAGTGACAGATTCATGAGAGCCGGAGGCAGACCCAGACTAGCAAGGATGCGGAGCTCTCCTCTGGCTTGCCAACGCCCCAAAGAAGCGCCGGAACAAGGTCACCTCTGATTTGAATTCTTTTTATCCTTTGGCGGGTCGTACTCGCCAACCTCTCAATTCTTCTGACTCGGATTATCAGGAAACTTCCCCTTCCTCCGGCGACTCAATGCAGTCTAACCTGCCGGCTTTCAAGACTGCACCAGGATAATAATAATCTGCTTATCTTGTATTTACTTTAATCCCTTGCATTTGTACTAACTTTCTGTTTTAATGCAGTGGACAAGCCAAGCCCAGCAAACGGGTTAGGAAGAGCAAGCCGGCTGAAGACACGGTCATGACTGAGATGGTTCTTGAAACAGTTGTACCGGACTCGTGAACTCATGAGCCGCCATCTGAGCCAGTTCAAGATATACCAACTCCCGCTGCTAACATGCCTGCTGAACGAGCCGCTGATGACTCAGAAATCCAGAAGCCCCTAGCCCGGTCAGGACAGATGACCCGCAAAACACTGACATTGAGATCACCAGAACCGGCTTTGTTGAACCGGGAAGGCCAACTGTGCTGGCCAAGTGCCCCGCCAAGGAGGAACTTCTGGACCACCGCCGGGTTAAGCTTGATGTTGCGAATTATACTCACATGAGTATTGGAGACATCTTTTCCGGCTACATGAGCCAAGTGCACAGCAGCCGGAACCTCGAGATTGACATGGTGAAGCAGATGCACAATAAATTTGAGGTATAACCCTTTCTCTGTTGTTCATTAATCCTTCCTATGCCAGCCCCCAAGTCTATTGCTTATGATGTTTATGCTATAGACTTAGAAACAAATTTAATGACATTAGTAGCATAGATGGATAAAGCATGTAAGAAATCCGGCTTACTCTGTAGTCCCCAAGGGGAGGCTTAACCAACAAGGTTGAACCGGTCCTTAAAATGGTTATATAAACAAAAAATACTTATAGAGCTCTGAACAACAATGTACGTTAGCCCCCAAGTGCCAAGTATTATTGTTTGCAAAATGCTTGGGACTTACTGTTATGTACCACCGCTGAAAGAAAAATTCTTCGGTAAACATTAGCCCCAAGTGCCAAGCGTTGTTGGTGGCAAAAGGCTTGGGACTTTAATATTGTATAAAAATTGGCTTGATTTTGACCCTGTATTTGTTTAGGCCGCCACGAGTCAACTTGAATCAGAGGTGACTGATCTGAAGAGTCGCCTTGAGACCCAAGAGACGGAAATCCAAAAGGCTAACACCAAGTTCAAATTCAGCATTTCTGAGCAAGAAAAACTGAAAAAAGAATTTGAAACTGAATAGAAGGCCTGGGCTGATGAAAAAGTTGCATTGATTAACCGATCTAAGAAGGCAGAGGCGGCTCTGGAAGAAGCAACTGGTGAATTAACCGGCTTAAAGCACCATGTCTCTCGGATGGTCTCGGCGATCTTTGGTAAGTCACCCTACAAATGTTTAAATATTTGACCCTTTCAGTTGATCATAATTGGAATTGACTTACCGAATCATGTTTATGCAGGCCCAGAAGCTCAAATCTGAACCAAGATATGCTGATCAAGCTGAAGGCAGTTTACACACTGGTGGAGCAATTGTACACTGGGTCTCAACGTGCATTAGCCATGGTATCTTTGTCAAATGAAGTGCCTACTCTCCTAGTAGAGGTCTTGAAGAAGCTTTCCATGCTACCCCAACGGTTCAATGAACTGAGGCGGTCGACTGCAAGAGCCGGAGCGGTAAATGCTTTAAGCCGGGCAAGGCTTGGCTACTAGAGTTAGACCCGGCCGACATTGCCACTGGCTATCCAAGCTTGAAGGAGCATGGCACTCCTTTTGAAGAAACAGACTTTACTGCTTGTGTAAAGGAGATACGCCCCGTGGCTACCCTGATAGCGAATGAAGTGGATCTTACCAAGTATCAGGCAGGCTATGACACAGAGAACCGGAGAATTCCAACGCCTCACATGAAGTGACCAGTCTGACCCCCCCCACTCCGTAAGCACACCTTTGCCCCTGAAGTTGACCCAGCCGGTCTAGTTGATGATGAAGCTGAATTTGAAGCTTTGAACAACATTGACTGGTCATCGTCAACCTTCCAGGAAAGGGAACAAGGCGAAGACGCGGAGAGGGCTAACCCGGACGCTTCAGGCCAACAAGAAGGCTAACCTGCCATGGCGGCTCACACCTGTGCTGAAAAATAATGTGAATCATTTGGACTCAGGGAGTCATGTAATAGAATAGAAATAACTTTGTTTTGGCCGTGCCATCATGCACGTTTTGATGCTTAATGTCATTAAGTTGCCGTGTTATATTCACCCGTGTTTACTTTTCATCTGCTTTCCGTATGCTTGACCAAACTTTTTAACTGTCCTGCACATGAAAACAGAACACAAGATCCCTTGGCGGCTTACCGCCAGGCGGATCAAAATAACTTAATATAAAAAGAGTCACAAATAAGCTTGTTGTAACACATGATGTTGAAAACACAACTATAATCTTACAGCTGCGACCTTTTGAATTTGCACCGCCGGCTCATATAACCCGGTCAGTAAGGGTGATAACCCAATCTTCGGACACCAATATTTCCAAAGGTATAATGATGCTCATATATTGGTGACTCATCAGCCAATATTAAACCGGGTTAAAATTAACCACACTTGTACTTGTAAACCTCAGAAAAGTCTCAAGTCAAATAAAGGGTGCTTCCAAAGAAAACCTAAACCAAATACAATATAAAAAACTCAAGGCTGCTGATTCGAATATGATCAGTAAACCATTCCAGAGGGGTTAAGCTAGGATTAGAATATGATCATGTAGCTCCCAGTGGCTTTGGCGTTCCGCCGATCAAGAGGGTACCGACAACTATGTTCTCTTTGGTTCGAATACGACCTATGTTTGAATAGGAAGCCCCCGAATGACCTTGAGAGTTTTTTAACGACTCTGATTAGAATACGATCAAAGTCGGTTCCCAAAAGGGGTTGAGCTATGATTCAAATATGATCAAGAAGCCCCCTAGTGAGCTCGGTAGTGTGCCAATCAAAAGGGTACCGACAGCTATGTCCTCTTTGGTTCGAATACGACCTATGTTTGAATAGGAAGCCCACTAGTGATCATAAATTTTAACGGCCAGATTTGAATACGATCGTAAGTCGGATCAAGCGGGTTAAGTCGGATCGAATATGATCAGCCCCTAAGTGATCATGTGAGATAACAATGATAATAATAATGACATAATTATCATAATATATACATTGTCAAAATATGTACATCATGAGAGCCGGTGGTTCAAGTGTAGTAAGGCCGAAGATGAGCGATATTCCACGGCCGGCGGGTCTCCTCCTCCGACTTACGTGAGTCTTTGTGCTCTCAAACATTGATAAGGTAGTATGACCCGTTGTTCAAGTTCTTGCTGACCACAAAGGGCCCTTCCCAAGGTGGGGATAACTTGTGTGCATCGGTTTGATCCTGGATGAGCCGGAGCACCAAATCGCCTTCCTGAAAGGCTCTGGACTTAACCCGACGGCTGTGATAGCGGCGCAAGTCCTGTTGGTAAATCGCCGAACGAGCTGCCGCCAAATCCCGCTTTTCATCTAACAGGTCAAGAGTATCCTGACGTGCCTGTTCATTGTCTGCCTCAACATAAGCCGCCACGTGGGGCGAGTCATGACGGATGTCACTAGGGAGAACCGCCTCAACTCCGTATACCATAAAGAAAGGTGTATAACCCGTAGATCTGTTGGGAATAGTGTTGATGCTCCATAACACAAAGGGTAACTCCTCAACCCAACAACCCGGCGTCCGCTGCAGGGGGACTAAAAGCCGATGCTTGATACCTTTCAAGATCTCCTGATTGGCTCTCTCGGCTTGACCATTGGATTGGGGGTGAGCCACTGATGAATCATTAAGCCGAATATGCTCACGTTGACAAAATTCCTCCATGGCGCCTTTAGACAGATTAGTGCCGTTGTCAGTTATAATGCTATGCGGAAAGCCAAAGCAAAATATCACCTTTTTCATGAACTGAACTGCCGTAGCTGCATCACATTTACTGACTGGCTCTGCCTCAACCCACTTTGTAAATTTATCAACTATCACCAAAAGGTGGGTCTTTTTATCTTTGGACCTTTTGAAAGGCCCAACCATGTCAATCCCCCAGACTGCAAACGGCCAAGTAATTGGAATCATCCTTAATTCTTGAGCCGGCACATGAGTTCATCTTGAGAACTTCTGACAACCGTCACATTTACTGACCAGGTCCTCTGCATCAGCATGAGCCGTCAGCCAATAGAATCCATGACGGAAAGCCTTGGCCACAAGGGATTTTGACCCAGCGTGATGACCACAATCCCCTTCATGAATCTCACGTAGAATTTCTTGGCCTTGTTCAGGGGAGACGCGACGCTGAAACGCCCCTGTAACACTGCGATGATGCAACTCGCCACTGACAATCGACATTGACTTAGACCGCCGGGTTATCTGTCTGGCCAAGGTTTCATCCTTAGACAACTCGCCCCGGTTCATGTAAGCCAAATATGGCACTGTCCAATCTGGGATGACATGAAGAGCCGCCACCAATTGTGCTTCCAGGTCAGGAACAGCCAAGTCTTCCTCTGTAGGTAACTTGATAGAAGGGTTATGCAGAATATCCAAGAAAGTATTAGGCGGCACCGGATTACGCTGAGAGCCCAGTCGGCTTAAGGCATCAGCCGCCTCGTTCTTTCTGCGGTCAATGTGCTCCACTTGGTAACCCTTGAAGTCTCCAGCAATGACGTCAACTTCACGGCGATAAGCCGCCATGAGAGGATCCTTGGAATCCCACTTGCCTGATACCTGTTGAGCCACCAAATCTGAGTCACCAAAACAACTTACCCGGCTTAAGATCATCTCCTTAGCCATCCGAAGACCATGGAGTAAGGCTTTGTACTCAGCTGCATTGTTAGTACAGGGAAACATCAACCTTAGCACATAACAAAATTTGTCACCTCGAGGGGAAGCTAAAACAACTCCAGCCCCCGAGCCCTCCAATTGCCTGGACCCATCAAAATGAATAGTCCAATATGTGTTATCCGACTTTTCTTCAGGCATCTGTAGCTCTGTCCAATCGTTGATGAAATCTACAAGTGCCTGAGATTTGATAGCAGTGCGTGGCACATACTTTAAACCATGAGGCCCAAGTTCAATGGCCCACTTGGCGACTCATCCTGTAGCTTCTCTGTTTTGAATTATATCTCCTAAAGAAGCAGAACCAACCACAGTGATGGGGTGGCCCCGGAAATATTGCTTAAGCTTCTGGCTTGCCATGAGCACCCCATAAATGAGCTTCTGCAAATGTGGATACCGTTGTTTGGACTCAATAAGTACCTCACTGATATAGTAAACCGACCGCTGAACCACATGATCCTTGCCAGCCTCCTTGCGCTCCACCATGATGTCCATGCTGACGGCACGCGTGTTAGCAGCCACATATAACAATAAGGGCTCCTTATCAATGGGAGAAGCAAGAACCGGCGGCTCAGCCATCTGTCTCTTCAAATCTCCAAAAGCAGTGTTGGCAGCGTCACTCCAGATGAAGTTACTATCTTCTTCATCATTTGATACAGTGGTATGGCCTTCTCACCTAACCGGCTTATGAACCAACTTAAAGCAGCGATACGACCCGCCAAATGTTGAACATCATTGATACATGCCGGTTTAGCCAAAGAGGTGATGGCCTTGATCTTCTCCGGGTTAGCCTCGACGCCCCTGTTAGAAACAAGAAAACCCAAAAGCTTGCCTGCAGGCACGCCAAAAACACACTTGGCCGGGTTAAGCATCATCTTGTAGACCCGAAGATTGTCAAAGGTTTCCTTCAGATCATCTATCAAGGTCTCCTTCTCTCTGGATTTCACCACAATGTCGTCCACATAAGCATGAACATTGCGCCCAATTTGATTATGAAGACAATTCTGCACACACCGCTGGTAAGTCGCCTGGGCAATCTTGAGCCCGAAAGGCATAGATACATAGCAGAACGCTCCAAATGGAGTAATGAATGCTATCTTCTCCTGGTCCTTAACTGCCATCTTGATCTGATGATAACCAGAGTAAGCATCCAAAAAGCTCAAACGCTCACAACCCGCCGTAGAATCAATGATTTGATTAATACGAGGGAGAGCAAAAGGATCAGCCGAACAAGCCTTGTTTAGATCCGTGTAATCCACACACATACACCAAGTGCCGTTTTTCTTAAGCACAAGCACCGAGTTAGCCAACCACTCTGGATAAAAACTTCAATGATGAACCCAGCTGCCAAAAGCCGGGCTACTTCCTCACCAATGGCTTTACGCCTCTCCTCATTGAACCGCCGAAGAAACTGCTTGACCGACTTAAACTTTGGATCAATATTAAGAATGAGCTCAGCGAGTTCTCTTGGTACACCCGGCATGTCAGAAGGTTTCCATGCAAAGATTTCCCAGTTCTCACGGATGAACTCGATGAGCACGCTTTCCTATTTGGGATCCAGATTAGCACTGATATTGAACTGCTTAGATGAGTCGCCTGGAACAAAGTCAACAAGCTTAGTATCATCGGCCGAGTTAAACTTCATGACCGGCTCATGCTCTGTGGTTGGCTTTTTCAAATACGTCATATCCTCCGGATCAACATTGTCCTTGTAGAACTTCAACTCTTCTGTTGCACAGATCGACTCAGCATAAGCCGCGTCGCCTTCCTCACACTCCAAGGCTATCTTCTGGCTCCCATGCACTGTGATGGTACCCTTATGACCCGACATTTTGAGCTGTGGATACACATAACACGACCGTGCCATGAACTTGGCATAAGCCGGCCGCCCGAACAGAGCATGATATGGGCTTCTGATCTTGACAACCTCGAAAGTCAATTTCTCGGCCCTGGAGTCATATTCATCTCCAAAGGCTACCTCCAGTTCAATCTTACCAAATGGATATGCCGACTTACCAGGCACCACGCCATGGAAAATAGTGTTGGACTGCTTAAGGCTTTTATTAGTTAACCCCATGCGACGGAAGGTCTCATAATAGAGGATGTTGATGTTGTTGCCTCCATCCATGAGTACTTTGGTGAACTTATATCCACCAACCTGAGGGGCCACCACCAAGGCTAAGTGACCAGGATTATCAACCAGGGGAGGGTGATCTTCCCTACTCCATATAATAGGCTGCTCAGACCATCTTAAATTACGAGGAACAGCCAGCTCAACAGCATTCACATCCCTCTTATGAAGCTTCTGGTCTCGTTTGCACAAACTGGTAGTAAACACATGATACTGTCCACTATTCGGCTACTTTGGATGGCTCTGGTATCCACCCTGCCGCTGTTGCTGCTGCTGACAACCCTGGCCAGATTGCTGGTTATAACCACCTTGATTGCCTTGAGAATTTTGAAAATTGGGATTTGAACCGCCGCCCGGGCCATGAAAACCGCCGCCACCCGAGCCGCCGCCCTGCCCATTATTACCATCGAACATGTTGGAATTTTTGAAAGCCTTCATGATTATACAGTCCTTCCATAGATGAGTAGCCGGCTTCTGCTGAGTGCCGTGCCTTGGACAGGGTTCATTTAGTAACTGTTCAAGTGTGGGGCCTGACCTGCCAGACCGGGGAGGCGGTCTCCCCTTACGCCGTTGGTTGTTGCCCTGCGCATTAGTGTTAGCCACAAACTCCAAACTACCATCAGCCTTACGTTTATTACCTCCTTGATTTGCCGGGTTATGCTGAGGGCCCTTGCCGTTGCCATTCTTCTTTCCCTTTCCTTTGTTTTCATCACCAGACTCGGGATCCTTGATACTATCAGAGTCGGCGTACTTGACCAGAGCCGTCATCGGCGTACCCATATCAGTACAATCGCGCTTGAGCCACCCTAGCTTCATCTTCAGAGGCAAAAAATGGCAATTTTTCTCCAACATTAAGACTGCAGAACTGGCGTCCATCTTATCAGACGAATGTATTATGGCCTTAACCCGGCGCACCCAATGGGTTGTGGACTCTCCCTCCTCCTGCTTGCAACTCATCAAATCCACGATTGACATGGGCTGCTTGCATGTATCCTTGAAATTCTGGATGAACCGGGCTTTTAACTCCGCCCATGAACTGATTGAATTAGGCTGTAGGCTTTTCAACCAAGTGCGGGCGGTCCCATCCAACATCATGGTAAAGTATTTGGCCATCGCAGCATCACTGACCTCCATTAACTCCATAGCCATCTCGTAACTTTCAATCCATGCCCCCGGCTGTAAGTCGGTCGTATAATTAGGCACCTTCCTAGGTCCCTTAAAATCCTTGGGCAAACGCTCGTTACGTAGAGCCAGCACTAGACAGGGGACACCTCCGGTCCTGGTGGCCACACCTACCTCGATAGAAGTCGTCGGATAAACCAGATAAGGATGGTAAGCCGTCAGCCGAGCCGCCTGCTCAGCCGCCTGCTGAGCCGCCCGCTCAGCCTCCTGGCGTATTTTGTCTTGATCTACCAAGTTAAAGGCTCCATGGCGTGCTGGGTCATGCCCGCCTGGTTGGTTACGGCGCTGGACGTTGCTTGAAACGGCTGCTGAATCCATGTGCCTGCTATAACTTGGGCTTCGGCTTGGACGAGGGATTGAATGAATCCTGTCCCGACTGTACAAGTACGCCTCCTGTTGTGCTAAAGCCGTCTGAAGAAGTTCTTTGACCCGGCGGGTTTCGACCGCCGCCAGAGAGTCGCCATCAATTGGGAGAGCCGCCAGTCGTGCTGCCACCGCGATCATGTTCTCCAAGGGGTTAGAATAATGACCCAGAGGTGTTGGTACATATTTAGATGGAGCAGTATTCACGTGGGGAGGCCCCATCACCTGTGGCTGAACCGGTGCCCCGACCTCGGGTGTTGCAACCCGGTCTACCTCAGTACGTGGGGAGAGCCACGACGGGTTCTAGGCCCTGCACCGGGTGTGTGAAAGAGGTTTTGAGGGTCATAAACCGAAGGGAGTCGAGACTGAGTCTTTTGGTATCTTCTCCTGATGACCTCATTAGACGCGTTCTGATCCTGCGTGAGCCAGAAAGTCTGTGCCTGAATCCGCCGAGCCTGAGCGTCCAGAGCCGCCCGCTTTGTGGTTATCCTGACATCTTCTGCTGCTAGGTCTTCCTTAGCCTGCACCATATCCAGCTTTAACTGCGCCACTTCCGCATCATGTCGAGCTTGATCCACCGGGTTGACCACGATGGTTAATAGAGCGGTCATCTTATCTGTGAGATCCATCAACACCTGAGCCGACGAGCGCACAGGGCCTCCTGCCCCAACTGCTGCTGACCCGTAGGTTATGGCCACCGCAGTTGTGGAGTCTTGGATAGGTTGTGTGCCGGTCATGAAGATTCTGACCCTGCTCGGCGGCTCGAGGAAATCCGGAATACTGTTGCCATCAGAACAGCCCCCAAGCCCGCCATCTTGCAGTTGATACAATGAATCTGTCTCACCTGTGGACGACTCGCCATCAGAGTAGATGGCCGTCTCACCGCCAGATGCAGATCCTTCAGAGAGCCCTCCGTGGATGCATCCCAAGAAGGCACGCTTCATAGCAGGCGGAGCCCGGGCGGGTCTCGCACGCTGAGCCGTCTCGACGAGGTCGGTGCAGATGTCCGGCTCAGGGCCCGGCTCGCTGATCTTGCCGATGAAGACGTGAATTCCGCCGAAGGGGACCCGGTACCCGTACTCAATTGAGCTGGCGTCAGGGCCCCAGCCTGCATCGTCGATGTAGAGCATGCCGCGATGACTCTTGGTCATCCGGCCCACAGCGTATCCCTTGAGCCCTTCGAAGCTGCCCTTCAAGAACTCAAATCCATCGTGCGCTAGCCCCACGGTGGGCGCCAGCTGTCCTAGAATTGTCACGGCAGATGTCCTAGTGAAAGGACTTACTCGTGGAGCCATCGCAACTAGGAAGCTTAAAGGGGTTAATCGGGACAAAGGACACGAGGTTTATACTGGTTCGGCCCCTTACGGTGAAGGTAAAAGCCTATGATCTAGTTTTGAGTGGGATTGCTTATGTCTCGCTAACCAGGGAGCGAATCGCTTGACCTAGCTCTCGAGTTGATGTTACTTGTCCTGAATCGCTGTCGGGTCGTCCCTTTATATACAGAGGTCGACGCCCTGCGGCTTACAGAGTCCCGGCCGGCTCATAAACAGTGTCCGGCTCGGTCTCTTAACTATTGTTGCCTTACAATACAAGTCACGCATACATGGCGGTTTATCACTACGGGCCTTAAGTCGCCTCTGGGCCTTGGGCCCTTAGCTGAACCTCCATCTATATCCTGGGTCTTGGGCTTCAAGAATATTTGCAAGTATAACCCGGCCCCTCCTGGGCGGGTCATACCAATAGTTATATCCCCAACACTACATGTTCACTTCGCCTTCGACTTCCATTCGCTGCAGTTAATGTTCTCCGAATAGAATCTCTGAACAGAATCTCCGAACATGTTGCTTCTTGTCAGCAATAAATTTTCGGGGGTTAATTCCTTCACGTCAATCTTCTTGCATACATGTCTTCCACAGATATAGCTCATTCTTCTCTGCAAGGCAGATATTCTTCGGTGATGTTCCTAGAACTTACACTACTAGGGAAAACCTTATACACAGAATCTTAGTAGTAGCGCTGGACAAGAAGGGGTGCTACTTCTAATTAGCAGCAATGCGTGTCACAAAGAGGTGCTACTGCTACAAAATTAGCATTAGCGCAGCTCGCTAGAACAACGCTTCTAGTAAATTGCCCGATCGTTCCTGCCAAGCGAGGTTTAGCAGTAGCGTGTCCACATTAACCGCGCTACTGCTACTGTAATAGTAGTAGTGCACTTTTTGTGCAGGGCGCTACTGCTAATTTTGAACCTGGCCACATGGCGGGCCCGCTTAGCAGTAGCGCGTCTGCCAGAAGCACGCTACTGCTATCTTCTTAGCAGCAACGTGTTTTACACCTAGTGCTACTGCTAAACCGCAGCCACCACCTTTTCCCTCCCCTCCCCCTCCCCCAACCTCTCTTCCTTCACTTTCCCCTGGCTCCCACCTCCTATCTCCCTCACTTTGCTTCTTCCTCACTACTTCTCCCCCCATTACTCTCCTTCTTCTACCTATCTTTCTATCTCTTTATTACTCCTAGCTAACTACACCACCTCCATTAATGCATCTCCTTTCTCTTTTTCCTTCCCCTCCACTAGTTGAATGCTACTTCTTGAGCTTGTGTTGGTTTTTCCCTTGAAGACGAAAGGGTGATGCAGCAAAGTAGAGATAAGTATTTACCTTACTTAGAGAGCCAAGGTATCAATCCAGTAGGAGACAACGCACAAATCACCAATACCTACACAAACAATCAAACAACTTGCACCCAACGCGATAAAGGGGTTGTCAATCCGTTTATGGTTACTTGCAAAAGTGAGATATAATAGAGATAGATGGAACTAAACAAAAGATAAAGTAAATATTTTTGTTCTTTTCTGTTTATAGATCCGAAAATAAAAGATTGCAAAATAGTAGATCGGAAACTAATATGATGGAAAATAGACCTAGGGGCCATAGGTTTCACTAGAGGCTTCTCTCAAGATAGCAAATAATACGGTGGGTGAACAAATTACTGTCGAGCAACTGATAGAAAAGCACAAAGTTATGACGATATCTAAGGCAATGGTTATGTAATATAGCCATCACGTCCATGTCAAGTAGACCGACTCCTGCCTGCATCTACTACTATTACTGTTGGGGAACGTAGTAATTTCAAAAAAATTCCTACGCACACTCAAGATCATGGTAATGCATAGCAACGAGAGGGAAGAGTGTGTCCACGTACCCTCGTAGACCGAAAGCGGAAGCGTTATGACAACACGGTTGATGTAGTCGTACGTCTTCACTATCCGACCGATCCAAGCACCGAACGTACGGCACCTCCGTGTTCAGCACACGTTCAGCTCGATGACGTTCCCCAGACTCCGATCCAGCAGGGTGTCGGGGATGAGTTCCGTCAGCACGACGGCGTGGTGACGATGATGATGTTCTACCGACGCAGGGCTTCGCCTAAGCACCGCTACGATATAACCGAGGTGGAATATGGTGGAGGGGGGCACCGCACACGGCTAAGGAACGATCACGAAGATCAACTTGTGTGTCACGGGTGCCCCCTGCCCCGTATATAAAGGAGCAAGGGAGGGGGTGGCCGGCCTAGGAGGCGCGCACAGGAGGAGTTCTACTCCCACCGGAGTAGGCTTCCCCCCTCAAGTAGTAGGAGTAGGAGTCAAGGAAAGGGGAGGAAGAGAAGGAAGGAGGGGCAGCCCCTCCCCTAGTCCATTCGGACTAGGCATTGAAGCGCCAACCTCTCCTCTCTTTTCCCCAAAGCCCAATAAGGCCCATATACTCCCGGCGAATTCCGTAACTCTCGGTACTCAAAAATACCCGAATCACTCGGAACCTTTCCGACCTCCGAATATAGTCGTCAATATATCGATCTTTCGTCTCGACCATTTCGAGACTCCTCGTCATGTCCCGATCTCATCTGGGACTCCGAACTCCTTCAGTACATCAAAACTCATAAACTCATAATATAATTGTCATCGTAACGTTAAGCGTGCGGACCCTACGGGTTCGAGAACTATGTAGACATGACCTAGAACTGTTTTTGGTCAATAACCAATAGTGGAACCTGGATGTTCATATTGGCTCCTACATATTCTCGAAGATCTTTATCGGTCAAACCGCATAACAACATCGTTGTTCCCTTTGTCATCGGTATGTTACTTGCCCGAGATTTGATCGTCGGTATCCAATACCTAGTTCAATCTCGTTACCGGTAAGTCTCTTTACTCGTTCCGTAATACATCATTCCATAACTAACTCATTAATTACAATGCTTGCAAGGCTTAAGTGATGTGTATTATCGAGAGGGCCCAGAGATACCTCTCCGACAATCGGAGTGACAAAACCTAATCTCGAATTTCGCCAACCCAACATGTACCTTCAGAGACACCTGTAGAGCACCTTTATAATCACCCAGTTACATTGTGACGTTTGGTAGCACACAAAGTGTTCCTCCGGTAAACGGGAGTTGAATAATCTCATAGTCATAGGAACATGTATAAGTCATGAAGAAAGCAATAGCAACATACTAAACGATCAAGTGCTAAGCTAACGGAATGGGTCAAGTCAATCACATCATTCTCCTAATGATGTGATCCCGTTAATCAAATGACAACTCATGTCTATGGTTAGGAAACATAACCATCTTTAATTAACGAGCTAGTCAAGTAGAGGCATACTAGTGACACTCTGTTTGTCTATGTATTCACACATGTATTATGTTTCCGGTTAATACAATTCTAGCATGAATAATAAACATTTATCATGAAATAAGGAAATAAATAATAACTTTATTATTGCCTCTAGAGCATATTTCCTTCAGTCTCCCACTTGCACTAGAGTCAATAATCTAGTTAACATCACCATGTGATTTAACACCAATAGTTCACATCACCATGTGATTAACACCCATAGTTCACATCTTCATGTGATCAACACCCAAAGGGTTTACTAGAGTCAAAAATCTAGTTCACATCGCTATGTGATTAACACCCAAAGAGTACTAAGGTATGATCATGTTTTGCTTGTGAGAGAAGTTTAGTCAACGGATCTGTCACATTCAGAGCCGTATGTATTTTGCAAATATTCTATGTCTACAATGCTCTGCATGGAGCTACTCTAGCTAATTTCTCCCACTTTCAATATGTATCCAGATTAAGACTTAGAGTCATCTGGATCAGTGCCAAAACTTGTATCGGCGTAACCCTTCTGACGAACCTTTTTGTCACCTCCATAATCGAGAAACATATCCTTATTCCACTAAGGATAATTTTGACCAATGTCCAGTGATCTACTCCTAGATCACTATTGTACTCTCTTGCCAAACCATGGTAGAGTATACAATCGGTCTGGTCTATAGCATGCATACTTTTATAGAACCTATGATTGATGCATAGGGAATGACTTTCATTCTCTTTCTATTTTCTGCCGTGGTCGGGATTTGAGTCTTACTCAATTTCACACCTTGTAACACAAGCAAGAAACTCTTTCTTTGATTGTTCCATTTTGAACTACTTCAAAATCTTGTCAAGGTATGTACTCATTGAAAAAACTTATCAAGCCTCTTGATCTATCTCTATAGATCTTGATGCTCAATATGTAAGTAGCTTTACTGAGGTCTTTCTTTTAAAGAACTCCTTTCAAATACTCCTTTATGCTTTCCAGAAAAATTCTACATCCTTTCTGATCAACAATATGTCACTCACATATACTTATCAAAAAGGCTGTAGTGCTCCCACTCACTTTATTGTAAATACAGGCTTCACTGCAAGTCCGTATAAAACTATATGCTTTGATCAACTTATCAAAGCATATATTCCAACTCCAAGATGGTTGCACCAGTCCACAGATGGATCGCTGGAGCTTGCACATTTTGTTAGCACCTTTAGGATTGACAGAACCTTCTGGTTGCATCATATACAACTCTTCTTTAAGAAAACCATTAAGGAATGCAGTTTTGACATCCATTTGCCAGATTTCATAAAATGTGGAAATTGTTAACATGATTCGGACAGACTTTTAAGCATCGAAACGAGTGAGAAAATCTCATTGTATTCAACATCTTGAACTTTGTCAAAAACCTTTTTCGACAAGTCTAGCTTTGTAGATAGTAACACTACTATCAGCATCTGTCTTCCTCTTGAAGATCCATTTATTCTTAATGACTCACCGATCATCGAGCAAGTCAATCAAGGTCCACACTTTGTTCTCATACATGGATCTTATCTTAGATTTCATGGCCTCAAGCCATTTCGCGGAATCTGGGCTCATCATCGCTTCCTCATAGTTTGTAGGTTTGTCATGGTCAAGTAACATGATCTCCAGAACAGGATTACCGTACCACTCTGGTGCGGATCTCACTTTGTTTTACCTACGAGGTTTGGTAGTAACTTGATCTGAAGTTACATGATCATCATCACTAGCTTCCTAACTAATTGGTGTAGTAGTCACGATGCAGATTTACGTGATGAACTACTTTCCAATAAGGGAGCAGTACTGATTACCTCATCAAGTTCTACTTTCCTCCCACTCACTTCTTTCGAGAGAAACTCCTTCTCTAGAAAGGATCCATTATTAGCAACGAATGTTTTGCCTTCGGATCTGTGATAGAAGGTGTACCCAACAGTTTCCTTTGGGTATTCTATGAAGATGCACTTCTTCAATTTGGGTTTGAGCTTATCAGGTTGAAAACCTTTTTCACATAAGCATCGCAACTCCAAACTTTAAGAAACGACAACTTAGGTTTCTTGCTAAACCATAGTTAAATGCAGTGTCGTCTCAGCGGTTTAGATGGTGACCTATTAAAGTGAATGCAGCTATCTCTAATGCATAACCCCAAAACGATAGTGGTAAATCGGTAAGATACATCATAGATCGCACCATATTAAATAAAGTGCGGTTACGATGTTCGGACACACCATAACGTTGTGGTGTTCCAGGTGGCGTAAGCTGTGAAACTATTCCACATTGTTTTAATTGAAGACCAAACTCGTAACTCAAATATTCATCTCCACGATCAGATCGCAGAAACTTTATTTTCTTGTTATGATGATTTTCCACTTCACTCTGAAATTCTTTGAACCTTTCAACTATTTCAGACTTATGTTTCATCAAGTAGATATACCCATATCTGCTCAAATCATCTTGTGATGGTTAGAAAATAACGATACTTGCCACGAGCATCAACACTCATTGGATTGCATACATCGGTATGTATTATTTCCAATAAGTCGAGAGCTTCGTTCCATTGTTCGGAGAGCGGAGTTTTAGTCATCTTGCCCAAAAGGCATGGTTACTTAAGCATCAAATGATTCATAACCAAGTGATTCCAAAATCCATCTTTCATGGAGTTTCTTCACGCTTTACACCAATATGACCCAAGCGGCGATTGCCACAAATAAGTTGCACTATCATTATTATCTTTATATCTTTTGGCATCAATTATTATGAATGTGTGTATCACTGCGATCGAGATCCAACAAACTATTTTCATTGGGTGTATGACCATTGAAGGTTTTATTCATGTAAACAGAACAACAATTGTTCTCTAACTTAAATGAATAACCGTATCGCAATAAACATGATCAAATCATATTCATGCTCAACGCAAACACCAAATAACACTTATTTAGGTTCAACACAAATCCCGAAAGTATAGGGAGTGTGTGATGATGATCATATCAATCTTGGAACCACTTCGAACACACATCGTCACTTCACCCTTAACAAGTCTCTGTTTATTCTACAACTCCCGTTTCTAGTTACTAATCTTAGCAACCGAACAAGTATCAAATACTCAGGGGCTACTATAAACACTAGTAAGGTACACATCAATAACCTGTATATCAAATATACCCTTGTTCACTTTGCCATCCTTCTTATCCACCAAATAATCATGGCATTTCTGCTTCCAGTGACCATTTCCTTTGCAGTGTAAGCACTCAGTTTCAGGCTTTGGTCCAGCTTGGAGCTTCTTCGCGGGAGTGACAACTTGCTTGTCATTCTACTTGAAGTTTCCTTTTCTTTCCCTTTGCCCTTTTCTTGAAACTAGTGGTCTTGTCAATCATCAACACTTGATGCTCTTTCTTGATTTCTACCTTCGTTGATTTCAACATCACGAAGAGCTCGGGAATCGTTTTCTTCATCCCTTGTATACTATAGTTCATCACGAAGTTCTAGTAACTTGGTGATGGTGACTAGAGAACTCTGTCAGTCACTATCTTATCTGGAAGATTAACTCCCACTTGATTCAAGCGATTGTAGTACCCAGACAATCTGAGCACATGCTCACTAGTTGAGCGATTCTCCTCCATCTTTTAGCTATAGAACTTGTTGGAGGCTTCATATCAATCAACTCCGGTATTTTCTTGAAATATTAACTTCAATTCCTGGAACATCTCATATGGTCCATGACGTTCAAAACGTCTTTGAAGTCCCGATTCTAAGCCGTTAAGCATGGTGCACTAAACTATCAAGTAGTCATCATATTGAGCTAGCCAAACGTTCATAACGTCTGCATCTGCTCCTGCAATAGGTCTGTCACCTAGCGGTGCATTAAGGGCATAATTCTTCTATGTAGCAAAGAGGATAAACCTCAGATCACGGATCCAATCCGCATCATTGCTACTAACATCTTCCAACACAATTTTCTCTAGGAACATATCAAAATAAACATATGAAAGCAACAACGCGAGTTATTGATCTACAACATAATTTGCAAAATACTACCAGGACTAAGTTCATGATAAATTTAAGTTCAATTAATCATATTACTTAAGAAATCCCACTTAGACAGACATCTCTCTAGTCATCTAAGTGATCATGTGATCCAAATCAACTAAACCATAACCGATCATCACGTGAGATGGAGTAGTTTTCAATGGTGAACATCACTATGTTGATCATATCTACTATATGATTCACGCTCGACCTTCGGTCTCCGTGTTCGAGGCCATATCTGCATATGCTAGGCTCGTCAAGTTTAACTCGAGTATTCTGCGTGTGCAAAACTGGCTTGCACCCGTTGTAGATGGACGTGAGCTTATCACACCCGATCATCACGTGGTGTGCAGGCACGACGAACTTTGGCAACGGTGCATACTCAGGGAGAACACTTCTTGATAATTAGTGAGAGACCATCTTAAAATGCTACCATCAATCAAAGCAAGATAAGATGCATAAAGGATAAACATCACATGCAATCAATATAAGTGATATGATATGGCCATCGTCATCTTGTGCTTGTGATCTCCATCTACTAAGCACCGTCATTATCACCATCGTCACCGGCGCGACACCTTGATCTCCATCGTAGCATCGTTGTCGTCTCGCCAACTATTGCTTCTACGACTATCGCTACCGCTTAGTGATAAAGTAAAGCAATTACAGGGCGTTTGCATTTCATACAATAAAGCGACAACCATATGGCTCCTGCCGATTCGCGATAACTTCGGTTACAAAACATGATCATCTCATACAATAAAATATAGCATCACGTCTTGACCATATCACATCACAACATGCCCTGCAAAAACAAGTTGGACGTCCTCTACTTTGTTGTTGCAAGTTTTACGTGGCTGCTACGGGCTGAGCAAGAACCGTTCTTACCTACACATCAAAACCACAACGATAGTTTGTCAAGTTGGTGCTGTTTTAACCTTCGCAAGGACCGGGCGTAGCCACACTCGGTTCAACTAAAGTTGGAGAAACCGACACCGCCAGCCACACATGTGCAAAGCACGTCGGTAGAACCAGTCTCGCGTAAGCGTACGCGTAATGTCGGTCCGGGCCGCTTCATCCAACAATACCGCCGAACCAAAGTATGACATGCTGGTAAGCAGTATGACTTATATCGCCCACAACTCACTATTGTTCTACTCGTGCATATAACATCAACGCATAAAACCTAGGATCTGATACCACTGTTGGGGAACATAGTAATTTCAAAAAATTTCCTACGCACACTCAAGATCATGGTGATGCATAGCAACGAGAGGGGAGAGTGTGTCCACGTACCCTCATAGACCGAAAGCGGAAGCGTTATGACAACGCGGTTGATGTAGTCGTACGTCTTCATGGTCCGGCCGATTCAAGCACCGAACGTACGGCACCTCTGTGTTCAGCACATGTTCAGCTCGATGACGTCCCCGGACTCCGATCCAGCATGGTGTCGGGGATGAGTTCCGTCAGCACGACGGCGTGGTGACGATGATGATGTTCTACCGACGCAGGGCTTCGCCTAAGCACCGCTACGATATAACCGAGGTGGAATATGGTGGAGGGGGCACCGCACATGACTAAGGAACGATCACGAAGATCAACTTGTGTGTCACGGGGTGCCCCCTGCCCCCGTATATAAAGGAGCAAGGGAGGCGGTGGCCGGCCTAGGAGGGGGCGCACCAAGGAGGAGTTCTACTCCCACCGGGAGTAGGCTTCCCCCCCTTCCAAGTAGTAGGAGTAGGAGTCAAGGAAAGGGGGAAGGGAAGAGAAGGAAGGAGGGGGCGCAACCCCTCCCCCTAGTCCAATTCGGACTAGGCATTGGGGGCGCCCAACCACTCCTCTCTCTTTCCCCTAAAGCCCAATAAGGCCCATATACTCCCCGGCGAATTCTCGTAACTCTCTGGTACTCCGAAAAGTAATATAGTCGTCCAATATATCGATCTTTACGTCTCGACCATTTCGAGACTCCTCGTCATGTCCCCGATCTCATCCGGGACTCCGAACTCCTTCGGTACATCAAAACTCATAAACTCATAATATAAGCATCGCCATCGTAACGTTAAGCGTGCGGACCCTACGGGTTCGAGAACTATGTAGACATGACCTAGAACTGTTTCCGGTCAATAACCAATAGTGGAACCTGGATGTTCATATTGGCTCCTACATATTCTACGAAGATCTTTATCGGTCAAAACGCATAACAACATACGTTGTTCCCTTTGTCATCGGTATGTTACTTGCCCGAGATTTGATCGTCGGTATCCAATACCTTGTTCAATCTCGTTACCGGTCTCTTTACTCGTTCCGTAATACATCATTTCGTAACTAACTCATTAGTTACAATGCTTGGAAGGCTTAAGTGATGTGTATTACGGAGAGAGCCCAAAGATACCTCTCCGACAATCGGAGTGACGAAACCTAATCTCGAATTACGCCAACCCAACATGTACCTTCAGAGACACCTGTAGAGCACCTTTATAATCACCCAGTTACGTTGTGACGTTTGGTAGCACACAAAGTGTTCCTCTGATAAACGGGAGTTGAATAATCTCATAGTCATAGGAACATGTATAAGTCATGAAGAAAGCAATAGCAACATACTAAACGATCAAGTGCTAAGCTAACGGAATGGGTCAAGTCAATCACATCATTCTCCTAATGATGTGATCCCGTTAATCAAATGACAACTCATGTCTATGGTTAGGAAACATAACCATCTTTAATTAGCAAGCTAGTCAAGTAGAGGCATACTAGTGACACTCTGTTTGTCTATGTATTCACACATGTATTATGTTTCCGGTTAATACAATTCTAGGATGAATAATAAACATTTATCATGAAATAAGGAAATAAATAATAACTTTATTATTGCCTCTAGGGCATATTTCCTTCAATTACTCCACACATAGAACAACTCCTGCCTACATCTAGAGTATTAAGTTCATGAAGAACATAGTAACACATTAACTAAGATGACATGATGTAGAGGAATAAACTCAAGCAATATGATGTAAACCCCATCTTTTTATCCTCGATGGCAACAATACAATACGTGCCTTGCTGCCCCTACTGTCACTGGGAAAGGACACTGCAAGATTGAACCGAAAGCTAAGCACTTCTCCCATTGGAAGTGTCGGTGTCAAAACCGGCGGATCTCGGGTAGGGGGTCCCGAACTGTGCGTCTAGGCGGATGGTAACAGGAGACGAGGGACACAATGTTTTTACCCAGGTTCAGGCCCTCTCGATGGAGGTAATACCCTACGTCCTGCTTGATTAATATTGATGATATGGGTAGTACAAGAGTAGATCTACCACGAGATCAATGAGGCTAAACCCTAAAAGCTAGCCTATGGTATGATTGTTGAGATGTAATGTTGTGTCCTACGGAGTAAAGCCCTCCGGTTTATATAGACACCGGAGAGGCTAGGGTTACACAGAGTCGGTTACAATGGTAGGAGATCTACATATCCGTATTGCCAAGCTTGCCTTCCACGCCAAGTAAAGTACCTTCCTGACACGAGCGGAGTCTTCAATCTTCTATCTTCGTGATGCAGGAGTCGGCGGATATTGATAGTCCGGCTATCCGGACACCCCTAGTCGGGACTCCTCGGTAGCCCCGAACCAGGCTTCAATGACGATAAGTCCAGCGTGCTTGTAGTCTTGGCGTTGCAAGGCGGGTTCTCCTTCAATTCCATGTTCTGTCGAGCGATGTCGGTTTACCTCGAATCTTGTGCTTCTTGGCTTCTCACGCCAAATTATGGCCCTCTTCCACGCGTCGCATCGAATCTGAAAAGCCAGGAGTCTTTATGTTTCACCCCCTGGTTGTGCGGGTCACCAGCCTATTAAAAGGGGCAGGGATCCAGATCCAAACCGCACCATCCTCCTCCCGCGTATACCTAACGAAGCGCCTCTGACTCTGAAATCCATTCCAGCATGGATTGTCAACGCGGCTCTTCCTCACGCGCTCCCAGCCCATTGCCGGGCGATTGGAGGAGGTGCTCTGTTTCGCACAACGAGCTAGTAAAGCTCCAAAAAGAGGGATGGCTTCCTCCGGCCTTCATGGTTCCGGTCCGAGCCGGACTGGTCACTTATCGAGGAGGGAGCCAGGCTGAGGACACCCCAAGCCCCAATAGGGGGGAGCGGGTGTGCTTTGTCCCTTGTCTAATAAGGGGGCTCGGGTTTCCAATACACCCGTTCCTCCGCGGGCTCCTGAAGTTCTACGGACTTCAGCTCCATCACCTCACGCCCGCTTCCGTGTTGCACATCGCGGGCTATGTAGCTCTTTGCGAGATATTCCTGGGCATCGAGCCCCATTTCGCATTGTGGAAGAGGCTATTCTGCCTCCTACCCCGTTCTCACCAGGGGTCCATATATCAAGTGGGCGGTGCCGAAATATGGCGCATCGCTGGGACCGGATACCTATCCGGCACCCCCAAGAGGGCGTCCGAAGACTGGCCCTCGGAGTGGTTTTATATAGTAGACGCTCCGTTGCCCGACCCAGTCCGGATTGGCCTCCCGGAGTTTTATGCTGCTCCCTTGAAGAAATGCCTCAGCTGGCGCCCGCGGAGCCCCCGTTTGGAGGAAGACAAGAGCGTCCATTACTTGATGGGCCGGATAAGATTAATGGCTCATTCCGCTTAACCATGTTGAGTCATGGCGGCGTGCATCAGCGAAGTGCAGCCGCTGCAATCTGAGGCCACCCCATGTGGGATTTCAGCGGGAAGACGATGCTACGACACGGCGCGCAAGGGCGGACTCGACCGAGGATCTGGCGAAGATCCTATCCGGCCTGTACAAGGGGGAGAAGGAGGACTTCCTTCGTCCGAACCCCGTGAATGGGTTTTCTATGGTCAATCCCAGAGGATGGGTAAGCGAATGCCTCAAAAGGGCCTTTACCCGTATTTTCGAAGTTTAAGCTTCTTATATTATGTCTTCGGCGCAGAGTTTACGCCGGACCGTGGAGGACATGGTGAGTCCCGCTCCACAGCCCGAGGACCCGGAAGGATCCCTGGGTCCGGCCTCCGAAGAGGATCCGGACATTGGGGTGGAGCTAATCGACGGGGTGTATCACCAACTAAGCATTGATGATGCGCTGGTCGCCATTACGGCGGACTACCCCGGGCTGAGTTCGGCATCCCAAGTGACCAAGACCAAAGTCCGGACACCGTTATCTTATCCAGGAGGCGCCATTACGGCAGGAAGCCGAGCCTGCGGCGGCCGACTTACAGAGGTCAGGCCGAACCAGCAGGAGGAAAAGGAGCGTCGTGCGGGCGGAAACGTCGCCGCAGAGGTATAGTTCGCTTTCGACCTTTCTGAGCAACGTTCCGAGGAAACTTCTAAGTGCTCATGATCTTCATAGGAGAAAAAGCGCTCGGCGGACTGCGAGCACAGGAATTGCCCCCCCAACCAACTCCCGCCAGGCTCCAACGCCCAGACTGGAGGGGGAGGCAAGCGCAAGACGCGAACCGGATCCTACTCCAACGGAGGATACCGACAGACTGTCCGCCACAACGTCGGAGGTGGAGAGCGCTATGAAGCATAGACGCCGCCGGACAGTTCTTCAAGAGGCGTGCTTTTCCCCTAAGGCATTGGATGCCTTTAAAGCAGGGGACGCGCATCTCCGGGCTGCCCAAAATAGTTTTACCAGAGCCACGAAGCAGTATGTTAAAGACATATGGGTAAGGGAATTTTAATGGTTGTACACACCAGTAGCTCCTGAGACTTAAATTAGTTATGCTAACTTATTTAAGGATCATGTAAACCTTCAGGCTCTTAACGAGAAGAACGCCCAGCTGTCCTGGGAGCTGCAAGACTGCAAGGCCCAACTTGAGGCCGCACTTGCTGCCGCAGGAGGAGACGGAAAGACCCCTCCTGGTAACACATTTGTATAAATGAATATAAGCGCTGTGCGGCGTGCGCATGAGTCTAATAACAACACTGTAGGTGCTGCCGAACAAGATCCGGACAGGCCATCGCTACTACGCCAGCTAAAAGCCGGCGAAAATGTGCTGAACAGAGTTCAGCAGGAAAGGAACAAGCTTCAAGATGCCAATGCCAAGCTCGGAGAAGAGCTGAAAGGCGCACAGGCCGAGTTGTCCAGCTCCGTTAAGGAGAATCAACGGCTTCATCGCAGCATCTATAGTAAGTGCTTGAGCGAATTCTCTTAAGAAGAAGAGTTCGGCGAGGAAGCCATTTGACGTGATATGTCTTGTAGGTATATTCACGGGCTGTCCTGCGGAGGAGATGCCCGTATCAATGGGTGATCAACTTCCCGAACTGTTGCGGCTGTCTTGAGCGAGTTCGGCGGGCAATGAGTGGCGTCGTCACGGGCTTTATGGCCATCCTCGTCCCGCCTGAGAGCCTCGGGAGCTTGCGAGAAGCTACGAGGAGTGCGGCAGCGCTTCCATTTGTGGAAGGTTTGACCTGCCGTCAAGGTGCCGAGGAGGCTTGGGCCATGGTGAAGAGGCGGTACAAGAAGGCGGATCCCAACCATATGGCGGCGTTGGACGGTGGGGCCCGGCGGAAGGAGATCCTGTGAGTTTAGTGTACAGCCGGTAGAACTGGCTGCTAAAATTTCCCAACGGGATTGTAAGCTAGACAGCTGTTAGGCGGGATTGAGGAGGAATACAATCGATAAACGACAATGTATGTTATCCTTAAAAATGACATGTGATATGCCGTCTAGCTGGATTGTAGATCGTTTGCCGTTGCCGACCTTTTAAGCCGACCTCGGGACCCTAGAGTCCGGAGTGTGTCGAATACCTTTTTGGTTAATAAATAACCGTGGTATGCATGGAGACTAGGCGTAGGGGTCATTAGTGCTTTATCAGGCAAGTGCCCAACTAGTTATATTATATTACATGGTTAGTAAGAAACATCTTCCAGGGAGAATAGTTCCGTTAAGGGTTCCTTTATTTGGGGTGGCATGCCCTAAAGTGCATGTCCGAACTGCCAATGGAGCGATGAAACATCTGGGGCAGATGGAAAAATAGGTAAAAGTCATCTTTTAAATCACCGACCGAATATTCCCTTAAGAACGCTAGCTTCGGCTTCACCCGGTCGAGGTACACATCCAGTGACCCGGCAGTAACAATCGCAGAGGTGCTCCTTTACCACCTAGCGAACAATCGGGAGCGTGAGGGGTAAGCACGGGAGCGAGCAACCCAGCTTGGCCAAAACTTAAGTCATATCGATGCATATAATGGCGAATAAAAGGTACATGTGGAAGCATGACACATGTGTTGGGTATAAAACCCGTATAGTTGAGCTTCTGTAAAAGAAGCCCCCAGGAATAACGAGTGCGAGTGGCACGTCATATGTATGCAAAAAATGCGAAAATAGGCCCCGAAGGGATTTGTTAATTTTTTTAAAAAGGATAAAAACAGAGGTAAAAGACAGCCGAAGTATAAAAGATTGGACGGGGGAAGGGGACGAACTCTTAGTCCGACGCTAGGCATAGAATCATCGGAGGCGGGCTGCGTTCCATGGGTTCGGCTCGAGTCGGTTGTCCGAGCGCATTTAAGTGAAACAGATGCGCCCGCCGGTCGATGCCAGTCAATGATGAAGGGCCTTCCATCTGGTTTGAGCTTGTCCTTTTCTTGTCCGCCAGCGTAGAACTAGTTCACCAACGTTATAGGTCTTGGCCCGTACTTCTCTGCTTTGATATCTTCGAGCCTGCTGCTGGTAAAATGCGGAACGAGCCTTCGCGACGTCACGTTCTTCCTCCAATGTGTCCAAGCTGTCCTGCCGATCAAACTCGGCTTCTCTTTCCTCGTACATGCGCACTCGAGGTGAGTCATGAATAATGTCGCAGGGTAGTACTGCCTCTGCGCCGTATACCATAAAAAATGGTATGAATCCGGTAGTACGGTTAGGCGTTGTCCGCAGCCCCAGTCTGGTCGAGCTCCTCGACCCATTGGGTGTCTGATTTAGTGAGTGACCTCACTAGTGCGGGTTTAATGCCGCTCATTATTAGACCGTTTGCTCTTTCCACTTGACCATTGGTTTGAGGGTGATAGACTGACGCATAGTCGAGCTTGATGCCCATATTTTTGCACCATGCCTTGACCTCATCGGCTATGAAGTTCGTGCCGTTATCGGTGATGATGCTATGGGGGACTCCGTAACGGTGTACCACCTCTGATATAAAGTCTATCACTGGTCCGGACTCTGCCGTTTTGACCGGTTTGGCCTCTATCCATTTGGTGAATTTATCCACCATGACCAACAAGTATTTTTTCTTGTGGGTTCCCCCTTAAGGGGTCCCACCATGTCAAGCCCAGACCATGACGGCGGGTAATGGGTATGGTTTTGAGGCGGTGGGTGGCATATGGCTCGATTAGCGAAGAGCGGCAACCGACGCATCGCTGGACCAAGTCCTGCATCTGCCCGAGCTGTTGGCCAATAAAATCGATGCAGGAACGCCTTTCCTACCGGGGCCGGGCTGCTGCATGGTGTCCACCTAGTCCGCATCGATTTCAGCCAGAGGTTTCGCCCTTCTTCTTGGAGATACATCTTTGAAGGACTCGGTAGTACTTTTCTTATAAAGTTCTCCCTCGTGAACCTTGTAGGCCTTGATCGCGGACTATGCAGCGGGCCTCATTCGGTCTTGGGAGTTCCCGCCTAAGTAAGTAGGCGGAAAGGTTACATCCCCCACGGCGATTACTGCCATTATGTCGTGGGCGGATTGTGTTGCGTTGTCTGCTGAATCACCAATTGGTTCGGCTTTCTCCGGTTTGTCGCTACTGGACTCCTCTTCCCACAGTACGGATGGCTTGAAGAGCCGTTCCAGGAAGATATTTGGAGGGACAACATCACGTTTCGCACCGATGCGTGCCAGAATGTCGGCCGCTTGGTTGTTATCTCGGGCTATGTGATGGAATTCGAGTCCTTCAAACCGAGCTGACATTTTTAGGACATCATTATGATATGCTGCCATTTTCGGATCCTTGGCGTCAAAGTCTCCATTTATTTTGGATATTGCGAGGTTGGAATCCCCGCGCACCTCTAGGCGTTGATTGCCCATGGAGACTGCCATCCGGAGACCATGTAACAAGGCCTCGTATTCGGCTGCGTTGTTGGAGTCTGTGTACATTATTTGAAGTACATACTGGACTGTATCTCCGGTGGGGAACGTCAGTACGACACCAGCCCCCAGTCCGGCCAACATTTTGGAGCCGTCGAAGTGCATAGTCCAATTGGAGTACGCGCCGTACTCTTTAGGTAGTTCGGCTTCCGTCCATTCGGCGACGAAGTCAGCCAAGACTTGCGACTTTATGGCTCGTCGAGGTTTGTAAGTTATGTCGAATGGCAAGAGCTCGATGGCCCATTTTGCAATCCTGCCCATTGCGTCGCGGTTATTTATAATGTCATTGAGTGGTACTTCAGAAGCCACTGTTATCGAACACTCTTGAAAGTAGTGCCGGAGCTTCCGGGACGCCATGAACACCGCAGATGCTATCTTTTGATAGTGCGGGTAGCAGGATTTGCGGGGTTAACACGGTGGATCGTAATACACTGGTTTTGGAGAGAATTTATGCCCATACATTTGCTCGTTCGACGACGAGGACAGCGCTCACAACTTGATGTGTTGCAGCGATGTATAACAACATCGGTTCGCCTTGAGCGGGCGCCAGGGACCGGTTGTTGCCAATATGGCCTTTATTTCTTGAGTCCGGCGGTGGCGCATCCGTCCACTCGAAGTGTTGGTGCGCCTTAGGAGGCGATAAAGAGGTAACGCCTTTTCTCCTAAGCGGGAGATAAACGGCTTAAGGCTGCCACGCATCTGTTAATTTTGTATTTGTTTGAGGTCCTTTGGGATATCCAAGCGTGATGAGCTCGGATCTTGGCGGATTTGCTTGATTCCTCTACGGATACAATGAAGCCCAGCAGCTTCCGGCTGATGCGCAAAACACATTTCTCGGATTGACAATGTCATATGCTCGAGGTTGTCGAATGTGAGCCTCAAATTGTCTACTAAAGTTTCGACGTGTTTTGTTTTGTGACTACATCGTCTATGTATGCCTCGATTGTTTTGCCTATCTGGGTAGCGGACATGTTTGAATCATGCGCTGATATATTGCGCGGCGTTTTTAGTCCGAAGGGCATCGTGTTGAAGCAGAATGGTCCGTACGGAGTGATGAATGCCGTTGCGGCTTGGTCTGCTTCCGCCATCTTGATTTGATGATAGCCAGAGTATGCATCCAGGAAACACAACGAATCGTGTCCTGCCGTGGCATCGATAATTTGATCGATGCGGGGGAGGGGGAAAGGATCCTTGGGCAAGCCTTATTGAGGTCTTTGAAGTCGACGCAGAGGCGCCAGGATTTGTCCTTCTTTGGTACCATCACCAAATTTACTAGCTAGTCCGGATGTTTGATATCTCTGATGAATCCGGCTTCCAATAACTTGGCTAGCTCTTCTCCCATTGCTTGTCTTTTGGGCTCGGAAAATTGTCGAAGAGCCTGTTTGATTGGTTTGAATCCTTTTAGGATGTTTAGGCTGTGTTCTGCCAACCTGCGAGGGATTCCGGGCATGTCCGAAGGGTGCCAGGCGAAGATGTCCCAATTTTCCCGAAGGAATTCGCGCAGTGCGGCATCGACTTCGGGGTTCAACTGTGCCCCGATGGAGGCCGTCTTTGTTGGGTCCGTTGGGTGGACCTGAAATTTGACTATCTCATCGGCTGGTTTGAAGGAGTTGTACTTGGATCTTTTATCAAGTATCACGTCGTCCCTGTTTACCGTAGAGCGTAGCACGGTAAGTTCCTCTGCCGCTAAGGCTTCGGATAGTGCCTCGAGGGCTAGTGCGGTTGTCTTATTTTCAGCCCGAGTCTTTGTGTCCGGATCAGCAGCGAGAGTGATTATTCCGCCGGGCCTGGCATTTTGAGCTTCATGTACCCGTAATGAGGTATTGCTTGAAAGATTGTGAATGCCTCTCGTCCTAATATGGCATGATAGCCGCTGCTGAGCGTGGCTACAGAACGTGACTTCTTCGGATCTGTAATTGTCCGGAGGCGAACACCACATCGAGTGTGATTTTTCGGTGCAGCGCGCTTCCGGCTAGGGATTATTCCTCTGAAGGTTGTGCTGCTTCGCTCAATCGGCTCAATCGATTTCCATTTTCCGCAGGTTTCCTCGTAAATGAGGTTTAGTCTGCTGCCGCCGTCCATGAGGACCTTTGTCGGTCAAAGCCGTCCACTATGGGACTAAGTACCGGTCTGGTGGGGCTCGTAGTTCGAGATGTGGGCTCGTTGCTAGCGCTGAAGGTGATAGCTGTGTCGCTCCATGGATTTGCTGTTGCTACTTGGTAGACTTCAGCGAGTTCGCGGATTGTTCGTTTTCGCATATTATTTGATGCGAAAGTCTCGAAGACTGTTGACACCGTGCTGGTATTGTTGGAGTGGCTTCCCGGAGCCAGGAGCTCTTCGCCACTTTTGGCCACTTGCCGTAATATCCAACATGCTCGAAGGCTATGCGTTGGGATAGCTCCCCCCGTATTCTGAAGTTTACAGGGTCCATTGAGCCATCCCTCCAGTACAGTTCCGTTTCCCTTACCGGGTTTTTGTTTTTTGATTTTGGCAACTGGGGCCTGATTGTGAGGCACCCTTTTACCGCGGACTGGGTTTGGGGCCGGATTATCCCAAAATTGATTTTCAGTTTTCCGGAAACTTTACATCGCCTGAGACTTCGTACTATGGACGCCAGATCGGTAAAACGCGTAATCTTGCGACGATCGATGGCATTCAGGATTCCCTTGTCTGTGCAGTTATCGCAAAATATTGAGATTACGTTCTCCTCTCGGCAGTCCTTTATCCGGTCCATAACCGGGAGAATCGGCCCGATAATGATGTCTTTGTTTCCGAGGGCTCTTGCCGAACTAGAGATAAGTCGCATATGTCTGGGCGGGAAGGTGGAACAAAATCCGGATCCCTGCCCATCTTTGGGCTCAATGGCCAAGGGACTTCCGATTTCGGAAGCTTGATTTGTTGGAAACAGCCCAGCGAGTCCGGGGCGACGCATGACTTTAGGTTCGATGCTCGATCAGAGTCCATACCTCCGCCGGAATCCGGCGTGGAGGGTTCGGGAGTCCGGACACAGATTGTTTTCAACAACGGCAACGAGTTGCCGAATTGTTCTTCTACCACTTCGATGTGGTGGGTAACCTGGGGAGAGTTAATCTCTCTCAGATCGGTTTTAAGCCCAATCTGAT
Source organism: Aegilops speltoides (assembly GCA_021437245.1). NCBI lineage: Eukaryota > Viridiplantae > Streptophyta > Magnoliopsida > Poales > Poaceae > Aegilops > Aegilops speltoides. The sequence goes on along the minus strand of CM038143.1, from coordinate 472,181,422 downwards.
TGTAGTCATTGCGACTCCTGAGGCGGGCGATGCGATCCAAGAGCTCGTTAACAGACAAGAGCTCGATTGGATCTAACTGTTCGGCAGCTTTAGGGCTGACTCGAAGATTGCTTTCGACGACTTGAGAAGTCATTGCCGAAGTGACGGCCGGACAGGCGGTCATAAGGAAGCCGCCAAACCGGATTGTCTGACCGGCGGCCAGGGCCCCTCCGGTGAGAACACCGTCTTTGAAGACGGGTGAAGGCATCTGCTCTATCGGCGACAACACAGAGGAACTCTCAATGAAAGCACTAATGTCGGTGTCAAAACCGGCGGATCTCGGGTAGGGGGTCCCGAACTGTGCGTCTAGGCGGATGGTAACAGGAGATGAGGGACACAATGTTTTTACCTGTGTTCGAGCCCTCTCGATGGAGGTAATACCCTCGTCCCGCTTGATTAATATTGATGATATGGGTAGTACAAGAGTAGATCTACCACGAGATCAATGAGGCTAAACCCTAAAAGCTAGCCTATGGTATGATTGTTGAGATGTAATGTTGTGTCCTACGGACTAAAGCCCTCCGGTTTATATAGACACCGGAGAGGCTAGGGTTACACAGAGTCGGTTACAATGGTAGGAGATCTACATATCCGTATTGCCAAGCTTGCCTTCCACGCCAAGTAAAGTACCTTTCGGACACGAGCCGGAGTCTTCAATCTTCTATCTTAAGTGATGCAGGAGTCCGGCGGATATTGATAGTCCGGCTATCCGGACACCCCCTAGTCCAGGACTCCCTCAGGAAGAAAAACCAATCTAGTTGGCCAAACCAAACCGATAGTTAGAAGAGAATTACAAAGATATCAAACCATGCATATAAGAATTCAGAGAAGATTCAAATAAGATAAGCTGATCATAAATCCACAATTCATCTGATCTTGACAAACACACCGCAAAATAAGATTACATCGGATAGATCTCCAAGAACATCGAGGAGAACATGGTATTGAGAATCAAAGAGAGAGAGAAGAAGCCATCTAGCTACTAGCTATGGACCCGTAGGTCTGAGGTAAACTACTCACGCTTCATCGGAAGGGCAATAGATTTGATGTAGAAACCCTCCATGATCGAATCCCCCTCCGGCCGGATGCTGGAAAAGTCCCCTAGATGGGATCTCATGGGAACAGAAGGTTGCGGCGGTGGAAAAGAGTTTTCGTGGATGCTTCTGGTGGTTTGGGGGTATATGTGAATATGTAGGACGAAGAAGTAGGTCGGTGGAGTCACGTGGGGCCCACAAGCCAGCACTACTAGGAAAAACCTTATACACAGAATGTTACCAGTAGCGCTTGTTAAAATGAGGCGCTACTACTACTTTCTTGATGGCGCGTTGGCGAGAACCGTGCTACTGATTAGCAGATTAGCGATGGCGCTGTCCTTGCGGCGCTACTACTATAATTGCCACACCGTTCGGCGTGGTAGGTATAGTAATAGCGCCCATACGACAGCGCTACTACTATGGTTTTAGCGGCAGCGCGTTTTCCTTCCCACGCTACAGTTAAAGCTACTTTCACCTTACCCCCCGCCCGCAGCCTGATTCCCTCTCCTCTGCTTCCTCCCCCAATTCCCGACCCCGCCTCGCCACCGCCGTCTCCCCCGACCCCGCCTCGCCGCGCCTCGGTGCCGCCGTCTCCCCCGACCCGCCTAGCCGCTATCTCCCCGACCCGCCTGCCGCCCGTCTCCCCGACCCGGCCGCCTCGCCCGCGCCTCGGTGCCGCCGTCTCCCCGACCCCATCTCTCCCGCCCTCTGTAAGCACTCTCCTTCCGATCCCTCTCTCCCCTCGATCCCTCTTCTGCTTAGTATGAACCCTAGGTATTTAGTGCTAGTTAGTATGAACCCTAGGCTATTTTTAGTGCTAGTTAGTTAATTACTTAGATGGTAATTAGGGCAGTAGTTCCTAGGTACTAATTAGTTAGTAAGAATTAGGTACTAATTAGGTACTAGAATATTTTTATTTATAGTATTATTTTTAGTAAGAACTAGTTGAATTAATAGAACTAGTTAGTAAGAACTTGTTTCTATTTTTTAGTTAAAGCAATTTTTCCGCCTCGACATGGGCGATGCCTATCCGCATCCTCGTCGTCGAGTCGGCGGAGGACTTACACCTTGACCAGATCGGCCATGTTGGGACCTGGCTCCGCTTGGTGTCTTGGGGCGCTACCTACCGGGGCGCAGGTTGGTGAGGAGCCAGCCTATCGTTGACCAACCTTGTTTGGTGGCGATCGCGTGGGCGATGGCGATCCAGAGGCTCGAGGACTCCGCGGAGGTGGTGCGTCACCGTGTCGATGAGGAGGACGCGCGTCCGTCGCTACTTGTTTGCGTTGGAGCACGAGCCGTTCTCCAATACCGGCAGGTTCTCCGGGATCTCACCGAGTTATGATCCCGTGATGGTGCCTTCTCTGTGGGTGTCCACCGCCTGCGCCGATACCCGTCGTGTGCTAGAGTTTTAGTTGTATTAGTGATGTTATATGTATGACACTATTCATGATGTATTAGTGACAATATTTTGAAATGCATGAGATGATCTACTTTTGCTTATTGAATGCATGCTAATTTGAGTCCTATAAGATATTTTGAAATGTATATCTTGTGTTGCTCAATATCCAAGTGGCGATCATGTTTGCAGTGTTACACCTCCGAGTGGCCTATGTTTTGCGGAGTGTTGATTCATTTCCATTCCGCAAATTTGGCGCCGATATGTCCTATTTTAGCAAAGGTCATGCGGATTTTTCCGTGATTTTGGCATGACTTGTGCTAGAATATGTAGGAAATATCGAGTGCCCCGGATTTGTGTGTTCATATCTTGGTAGTTGTCTTGATCGATTTTCAATTAATGTTTTAACTATGAACATAGGAAATGTCGGACGACGAGAAGGATTTCGGTATTTGCAAATACTGCGAAGACGAGCGACTTGTCGACGGAATCTTCCTAGATGATGATAGGCGCTTGAAGATCAAGCTGGACGAGAACTTCGAAGTGGATACAGTAAGTCACAACGACAAGTCTTTTTTCGTAATTAAGCATGACATCTGCTTTCATTTGCTTCAACTTATTTTTTTTTACTATTCTACTAGCGTATCCCCTGCCATGCAAGAGTTTTTGTATTGGATAAGATAGGTTTCAGTCATAGTATGGAGGAAAAGAAAGTTTACTTGAAGACCGAGCATGGTTATATTTTCCATGTGAAGTTATACAATTCAGACGACTACACCTATTTTGGATGCAAAACATGGCGAGCACTATGCAAGACTTATGCATTTGAGCCTGATATGGTTATCTCCTTTGATATTCGTCCGGAAGATGATATTGAAGGTAATACCGACATCTGGGTCAATGTGCAAATGCCTCCAGTTATACCATTATGTAAGTTTCTCAACCATATTTATGTCTTTGATATTGTTTATTCAAAATAATTGACAACTAATTTGTATTGTCACTTATTTCCGTGCAAGCAAACATGTCCAAATAACTTGGTAGACAGGACCGATATCTTGTCTGGGTTGAACCCAACTGCGAGGAGCTCACCATTATGTTTCATGGCTTGAGGATCTTGATCTTGTCAAGACAAATTTTCTTCCTGCATTTAGAAATCTTAGTATGAAAATGTGCGACCCATAGTGTTCATAATGAACTACGGTCACATCCATTTAGGAAGGATGGTAAGATTTTTACTTTTTATCCTCATTGCATCTTTTCCATACATTATTTTTGAAGCTGAACTTCATTGCTAAGTATGTTACCATACGATGTTCTTCAACATGGACTCCCGATGAATGTTGTGCCTTATGGGATCGAGACTAAAGGTGTCATGAGTATTATCAACTTACGGCCAAGATATCCTACAGCTTACTTTAGTGCATTCAAGATTAGCGACGGATGCTTAATAGTGCAAGATCGGACCAAATATGTGTTGGGGAGCGCAGAGAAGTACTAGGGAGCAGCAACCAGAGAGACGCCTTCCACGATTAGGAGACAGGTTCATCTGCATTCTCCAACTTGATCAAGGAGGAGAGCTATACATGTTTTATGTTCTTTTACCTAAGAGAGAGTAGCAGAGTGAGTAGCAGGAGTGAGTAGCTGGCTAGAAATGAGTTTCGGGATGATGATGTGCTACACTATTACTATGATGATAAAATAGCTAGTGTTCGTGGTAATGACTATGATGATTATTATTAGCTAGTGTTAGTGGTGATTAAATAAATAATGTTGATGGTAATGACCATGATGACGATTAAATATCTTGTCTTTGGCGGATTAGATTCAAGTGGAGGCAACATGTGGTGCACATCGAAAGTACTACTAATCCAAAGTAGATCAAGTTTGGATTAGTAGTATACTTTTGACATGCACCACATATTGCCTCCACTTGAACCTAATCCACCTTCATTTAATACATCATTATGGACATAATGTCAGTAAACCTCATAACAGCTGGTATTGTACCAATATTTGTATGATGGCGCATAAATACACTAAAAATAAAAAATTATAAAAAAATACTAGTAGCGATGGAAAGGAAACACGCTGCAAGTAGATAACTTAGCGATGGCGAGTCTTGAACAAGCGCTGCAACTATTTGTACTAGCGATGGCGCGTGATGGCACGCGTTCTTTCGCTAAGCAATAGTCTGTAGCGCTTATTAGTAGCGCGGCTTCCCGCGCTACTAGTAGGCACAAAACACGTGCTACTGCTAGGGTTTTCCCTAGTAGTGCAGGGGCGCGCCCTCCCCCCTTGTGGCCACCTCGTGGCTCATACGACTTGATCCAAAAAAAATCATTGCGAAGGTTTTATTCTGTTTTGACTCAGTTTGGTATTCCTTCTCTGTGAAGCTCAAAAACAAGGGAAAAACAAAAACTGGCACTGGGCTCTAGGTTAATAGGTTAGTCCCAAAAATAATATAAAATAGCATATTAATCCATATAATACATCCAAAACAGATAATATAATAGCATGGAACAATAAAAAATTATAGATACGTTGGAGACGTATCATTGAACTTGTCTCCTCCCAAACTAGCTAGCTAGGTAGATCTAGCTTTTAGTGAAGTGACCTATGTACCTCCCTAACTAGATCTAGCCTTGTCAAGAAGAACTTTGTCCACTTTTGATCATTCCATAGTTGTGTGTGGCGACACCTATCAACATCATTTATCACCGTGCTCAATCTCGAGATAGGTGATTAAAAATTTATGCTTTTGCAAGAATGGAAATATGTGTATGTGCGCGATATGACATAATGGGCGATATGACGGAAATTATGTGTGTGGCAGGAGTTGCCGCCGAATTGTGCTTGTCAGTTGCCTATGTTTTGCCAAAATGTCGATTTATTTCCGTTTCAGTTAATTCTGGGCAAACTCTATATGTCCTATTTTTCGGGAAGGTCATGTCGAATTTTTGTATGACTTTGATGCATGCATGCATTTTTATAATCAAATTTTTTATTATTATCGTGCATGCGTTCATGATGGTTAGTCGAACGATGGTGGACAGGTGGTTGCGGTCGGCGGTGCAAGACATGAAAGAAAACCGGATAGAGATTTTATGTCTGTGTCGAATATGCAAAGGAGGAGTTTGGCTCGACCCCCATGACGATGGTCATGTGACGGCGCACCTGCTCATGATTGGTTTCATGGATGGCTATACTCGGTGGATAATTGAAGATGAGGATGATGATGATGAGGACGCCGACAGGGCAGGCAATGACAACACAGGGCAAGACGAAGAGATGATCGATAATGGTGGTGGAGAAGGGGCCGGACATGGCGGCAGGGAAGAGGCCGGACATGGCGGCAGAGAAGGACCGGACATGGCGATGGAGAAAACATGGACTCCACGCTGCAGACTACGTTGGTACTAAGTTCAATCATGCGGGACCCACATGTTCAAGCATTGCTTCGCAAGGAGACGAGTACTGACAGAGCTGCTTCTAGAGAGGAGGCCAAGCTACAGCAACTGGTGGTCTCAAACACTCCATTGTATGATGGTTGCGATCCCGAGGTGACCCGCTTGAGTTTCACACTCGAACTCCTGAAGACGAAGGCTAAAACAAATGGACCGACACTAGCCTCGATGAGCTTCTCAAGTACATAAAGGATGTTCTTCCCGCAGGGAATCTATGTCCTACTAGTGTGGATGAGGCCAAGAAGATCGTGTGCCCTCTTGATCTGCCGCACGTTAGATACCATGCATGCGTCAATGATACGTCTCCAACGTATCTATAATTTTTGACTGTTCCATACTATTATATTATCTGTTTTGGATGTTTAATGGGCTTTACTATATACTTTTATATTATTTTTGGGACTAACCTATTAACCGGAGGCCCAGTCCAAATTGCTGTTTTCTTTTGCCTATTTCAGTGTTTCACAAAAAAGGAATATGAAACAGAGTCCAAACGGAATGAAACCTTTGGGAGAGTTATTTTTGGAACAAATGCAATTAAGGAGACTTGGAGTAGACGTCCGGGAATCTTCGAGGAAGCCACGAGGGTCCAGGGCGCGCCCCCCATCCTCGTGGGCCCCTCGTGGCTCCCCTGACCGACTTCTTTCACCTATATCCATATACAGCGAAAACATCGAGGAGCACCATAGACCGAGAGTTCCGCCGCCGCAAGCCTCTGTAGCCACCAAAAACCAATCGGGACCCTGCTCCGGCACCCTGCCGGAGGGGGGATGAGGGAGTCCTGGACTAGGGGGTGTCCGGACAGCTGGACTATCATCGTCCGCCGGACTCCAAGACTACGAAGATACAAGATTGAAGACTCCGTCCCGTGTCCGGATGGGACTTTCCTTGGCGTGGAAGGCAAGCTTGGCGATACGGATATGTAGATCTCCTACCATTGTAACCTACTGTAACCCTAGCCTCCTCCGTGTCTATATAAACCGGAGGGCTTTAGTCCGTAGGACACAACATACATTACAACAATCATACCATAGGCTAGCTTCTAGGGTTTAGCCTCCTTGATCTCGTGGTAGATCCACTCTTGTACTACCCATATCATCAATATTAATCAAGCAGGACGTAGGGTTTTACCTCCATCAAGAGGGCCCAAACATGGGTAAAAACATCGTGTCCCTCGTCTCCTGTTACCATCTGCCTAGACGCACAGTTCGGGACCCCCTACCCGAGATCCACCGGTTTTGACACCGACATTGGTGCTTTCATTGAGAGTTCCTCTGTGTCGTCACCGATAGGCTTGATAGCATCTTCAACCAACAACGCTGTCCAGGTGAGACTTTTCTCCCGGACAGATCTTCAGATTCGGCGGCCGCTGCGGGCTAATTCACGTGGCCATCTGGAGCAGATCGAAGCTACGCCCCTGGCCGTCAGTCGATTCGAAGCCTAAACTTCACGGCCGATGTCGCGGAGACTTGATCTTCGACGGACTCGAGCCACAATAGCGCGCCAAGACTTTGGACGACGGGCATGATCTAGCTCTGCCACCGAACAGTGCCTTGGTGGCCGCACACGGATCCGCTTCGGCCATTAGTCCGGAGCCGATCGCCCAGATCGAGGGCCGGTGGATAGACGCCACCCTGGGGGCTTCAACATCCACGACGATGGAGCCGAACACTAATCTTGTCCCCCGCGAAACTCGTGATTCCGAGGCGCCGGACTCCTTGCCGGACTCCGAACCTCCCGCGCCCCTACCAATCGATTCGGATTGGGGGCCGGTTATGGAATTCACCGCCGCGGACATCTTCCAATACTCACCTTTTGGCGATATCCTGAATTCACTAAAGCATCTCTCGTTATCAGGAGAGTCCTTGCCGGACTATGGCCAGGATGGTTGTGGTACGGACGACGAAGAAATTCACAGCCCACCCACCACCCACTTTGTAGCCACTGTCGACGATCTAACCGACATGCTAGACTACGACTCCGACGACATCGACGCTATGGACGGCGATGCGGAGACGAACAGAACCAGCGCCTACAGGCAATCGAAGACCACCTTGTCATACGACATATACATGGTGGACACCCCAAAAGACGGGATGGCGAAGAAGCGCCGGAGGCGACTCTTTAAAAGCAGCCCAAATGCGGCGTCGGGGCGCCGCTCTAAATCCTGCCACAAAGAAGAATGGAGATTCCGACACGAGGAGATAATAATACTCCAGAGAGTGCGAAGACAATCCCTCCAGCAAGACTCAGCGCAGGAGGATGCGAAGCAAGCCCTCACGAGAGGGCGGCATTTAAGAGGTTGAGGATCATAACTATATGCCTCCCTCCGAAGACGAAGTAAGCCTCAACGACGATGAATTCGTCGTACCTGAGGATCCCGTCAAACAAGAGCGCTTCAAGCGCAGGCTTATCGCCATAGCAAACAGCCTAAAGAAAAAGCAGCAACAGCTTCAAGCTGATCAGGACCTGCTGGCCGATCGATGGACCGAGGTCCTCGCGGCCGAAGAGTATAAACTCGAACGCCCCTCCAAAAGTTACCCAAGACGCAAGCTGCTCCCCCGATTAGAGGAGGAAGCATACATACCTCCATCACCAGCGCACGATATGGCTGACCGACCACCCCGTGGTCGTGACAGAGAGGCATCCAGGCCCGCAGCCAAGACCGTACCCCGGCATCGCTCCAAAAGTACGAAGCCAAGAGGGAACACGCCGGACTTGCGATATATATTGGAGGACAAAGCAAGGCAATCCAGATCCATCTATGGATCATGTGGGCGCCCCACGACCCATGAGGAATACCGTCGCGCCGGATACAATAACCCCGGCCGGGCCGAGCACAGCAGACAGCGCTCTCTCGAGCTGCGTCGCGATATTGCTCAATACAGAGGCGCCGCACACCCTCTATGCTTCACTGACGAAGTAATGGATCATCAAATCCCTGAAGGGTTTAAACCCGTAAACATTGAATCCTACGATGGCACAACAGACCCCGCGGTTTGGATAGAAGATTATCTTCTCCACATCCATATGGCCCGCGGCGACGATCTCCACGCCATCAAGTATCTCCCACTCAAGCTTAAAGGACCAGCTCGGCATTGGCTTAACAGCTTGCCCGCAGAGTCAATTGGGTGTTGGGAAGACCTGGAGGCCGCATTCCTTGATAACTTCCAAGGCACGTATGTGCGACCACCAGACGCTGATGACCTAAGCCACATCATTCAGCAGCCAGACGAATCAGCCAGACAATTCTGGACACGGTTCTTGACGAAGAAAAATCAAATCGTCGATTGTCCGGATGCAGAGGCCCTTGCAGCCTTCAAACATAACATCCGGGACGAATGGCTAGCCCGGCACCTGGGGCAGGAAAAGCCGAAATCCATGGCAGCCCTCACATCGTTAATGACCCGCTTTTGCGCGGGAGAGGACAGCTGGCTAGCTCGCAGCAACAATCTCCGTAAAAATTCTAGCAGCCGGATACTAAGGACAACAACGGCAGGTCACGTCGAAACAAAAATAAACGCCGTATTAACGGCGACGATAAGGAGGATACGGCAGTCAACGCCAGATTCCGAGGCTCTAAACCCGGTCAGCGGAAGAAGGCATTCAAAAGAACCACTCCGGGTCCGTCCAATCTGGACCGAATACTCGACCGCTTATGCCAGATACATGGCACCTCTGAAAAGCCAGCTAACCGCACTAATAGAGATTGCTGGGTGTTCAAGCAGGCCGGCAAGTTAATTGCCGAAAACAATGACAAGGGGCTAAACAGCGATGACGAGGAAGAGACCCGACCGCCGAACAATAGAGGACAGAAGGGTTTTCCCCCACAAGTGCGGACGGTGAACATGATTTACGCGACCCATATACCCAAGAGGGAGAGGAAACGCGCACTAAGGGACGTCTATGCGATGGAGCGATGCCGCTCAAGTTCAATCCATGGTCCTCTTGTCCGATCACTTTCGATCGAAGAGACCATCCAACCAGCATACGCCATGGCGGATTCAAGCATTGGTTTTAGACCCAATCGCCGATGGATTTCACCTCACAAGAGTCCCGATGGACGGCGGTAGTAGCCTGAATCGCTTTATCGGGATACGGTCGCAAAATGGGCATAGACCCTCAAGGATTAAACCTACAAAGACAACCTTTAAAGGTGTCATACCAGGAGTGGAAGCCAATTATACAGGCTCACCACACCGAAGTGGTCTTTGATCCCGGATAATTTCGGGCGAAGAGTTAATCTTGACATAGTCCCGTTTTCGCAGCGGCTATCACGCTCTGCTTTCGGACGAACCGCGTTTGCAAAATTCAACGGTGCCGCATTATGCATACCTAAAGCTCAAGATGCCAGGCCCTCGCGAGTCATCACGGTCAATGGGAATACGGAACGCCCCTCCGCATGGAGGAACATACTGCCTCTCGCGGCGAACTCTGAGCAGCCTTCTAAGGCAATTCTCGAGTCCGGCCGTTAAAAGGCGGATACAGAAAAAGCGCGCCGAGCAATGCCAACCAAGACCACCGCACGATCGAGCACGCGTAGCAATGCGGCCCCAACCCTCGCCGCGCATGATCGCAAGAATAACACTCGCGTACATCATTACGCTTTGGAGATACCATGGGCATAGGGAGGGCACGATCGCGAACGGACCCAGAGTGCGGTTCGACCACACTGGGGCTCGCAAGTGTGCCCCCCTTTTTTTATTTTTTATTTTTCCTTCTTTTATGTACACAGGACTCCGTTAACTGAAGCCTGTCCGTGGCGAACCTGCCGAACTCATGATGCAACAGTCAGGGACTAAAGAAGGCTGCGACGAACACTCAGGTGGTCTCAATTACGAGCATTAAATTCGATTATATACACCAAGTCCGCAGCTCACCCCTGGAGGGGGACATGTTTACTTAGTCCAAATCCCTTGCTTACCGCACTATTTGTATCAGTCCGCTCTCCTAGCAGACTTTCTTTCATAAATAATGCAGCGCCTTTTTTGCAATTGCATTACCTTTTATATATATATATGCTCATTATATGACATCTTGCGCCCGTACATTTTGGTACGGCCTAATACGCTAGGGGCTTATGTTCCCCACTCTATGGTGTGATAAGTCCGAACACTTTCACAAGTGCGGCACCCCGAACTTATAGCATTATATGAATCGGCTCCGAATCATGTCTTGGGTCAATAGTTGGGTTTGCCCGGCTCCCACGTTTTGGTGCCTTACGTTCCGTTCTGTCGGCTAAGGTGGCACTGGGAGAACCACTGCGATTGCGCCCCGGTTGAGCCGGGCGAGCGCCTCAGTGGAGAAAGCTAAAACTGACCGGCATGATAAGGCGAGAGACTGGTCGCTGTTCGAGAGGTTTTTTCGGGTCCTTAAAGACTCACGCCGCTTGAAATAAGTTCGGACAATGTCCGACGAAGGCGTGGATAGCGCCCGGATTCGGTCTTCGAATACCGGGGCTTCGCCGAAATTTAAAATTATAGAATTCTATGGCTAAGTGAGAGTGTTCAAGCATTATAAGTCCGGTTACCTTGTTCGTTGTGTTGAGCGCCTCCCTTGATGGACCCAACAATGGGAACAAGAGTGCTCAAGTTTATCCCGAACACCCCAAAGACGTGGCTTGGGGGTGAAATAACGACTTGCCATCTCTCAGATTTTATAAATGGCCGCACAGAAGGTAATATTTTAAATTAAAAAAGCGTTGCTCAAAGCGCACATGAACAAAGTTTCAGCGCACAGGATAATACATAGCAAATTCACTCAAAGATTACATTTCTGGGGCACTCATCCGCAATATCACGGGCTCCCTTCAGGACAGATTTATAATACATCTCGGGCGTGCGATACTCCTTGCCCGGTGGCGGTGGGTCCGTGAGAAGCTTCTCCGCATCCAACCTGCCCCATTGCACCTTTGTGCGGGCGAGGGCCCGGCGAGTGCCTTCAATACAGGCGGAGCGCTTATGACATCCACCCAGGGGCATGCATCCACCAGCCGCCGCATGAGGCCAAAGTAGCTCCTAGGTATGGCTGTCCGAGCCACAATGGACTATAAGGCCCTTCATGGCCTCTTCACTACCTTGTGGAGTTCGACCACCGCTTCACTGGTCGCTTGGTGGCACCGGGTGTCCGCCTCAAATCTACCGAGACCGAAGACTTTTTCCGTTGAGCTCCCCTCCTCGCCACGATAGAATGCGGCGGCATCAGACGCACTACGCGGCAGATCTGCCAACGCCCCTGGAGAGCTCCGAATGCGGGTAAGTGTCAGGTATTTTACATTAGCATGCTTGCTTTGCATGAAAAATGCCTTACCCGTTGCTATTTTCTTTACATCTTCAACCTCCTGAAGGGCCTTATGGGCTTCGGCCTTGGCGGACTTGGCACTTTCGAGAGCCGAGGCAAGCTCGGACTCTCGAGTCTTGAGTCACGCCCAACCTCTCATGTTTCTCCATGAGAGCACGGAGCTCTTGCCGCACTTCCGCCACCCGTGCCTCCTGCTTTTCTCTCTCGATCGTTCATGGCGATCTTGCTCGTTCGCCATGACACAGCCTCCTTCAGGGCTGCCACCTCATTAGTGGCCCCTGCAATACACATATTATCCTTATTAATTATATTGCAACCAAAATCCTTTTCTGTAAGGTAACCATTCAAAGTGGTGTTACTCACCTTCTTTGTCCTCGAGCTGCTTCTTGGCATGGCCGAGCTCTTGCTCGGACCGCTCGAGATCCTGCTTTAGCACATCGACCTCCGCCGTTAGTGCGGCAGAGGTCAGCAGCGCAGCCTGCAAACCCATATTGACATATTTTAAGAAACCCTGCAGATATCTTGTTAGATCCTCACCGCTTTTTCTTTCCGAACACCGAACTAAGCATCGGGGCTACTGTCTATGCGGTATTACATTACATAATCTTAACTTCTTACCTCAAAGCTCATTAGAAGGCTGCTGCAGCTTCAGTCAGCCCGCTTTTGAGAGCTGAACCTTTGAATCACCGCACTCATGATAGTGCGGTGTTCTTCCTCGATGGAAGCGCCTTTAAGCGCCTCCAACAAGTTATCCGGCGCCTCCGGTTGGACGGAGGCCGCCGGTGTCACGGTCTTGCCCTTCTTTTGAAGGGGCCGCTTGCCGGACTCTGGAACCACTGCGGGTTCCGGTGTAGAGTCAAGTGCAAATTCTGGGAGGCTGCCTGACGGCGCCTCCGGAGCCTCCTCCTGATGGGTCCCTCTCTGGGATCCCACCTCGGCGTCCTCGTCGGCGCGTGGGGTAGAGGCAGTCGGAAGTGAATCCACATCCGACGGGGCCAACGACCCGCTCGATGAGTCGAGGAGATCGTCATCGGCCGGACTACGGACAGAATGCGGCATTAAGGACACTACGTGACACGAAAGAAATTGCATATAAAGGATCCGGTTACTTACGATCTTGCCGGACGCCTGGCCCTTGGAGGCCATTCATCCTCGCCAACGGTGGTGTTGGCGAAACTGTCCGGGGGGATAGTTCTCCCCCTCTTGGACCCTTCAGCCTCCCCTATTGGGGAAGCCTTCCTCTTCTTCTCTCCCTCTTCTAGGAGAGAAACCTCCTCGTCTTCGGGGGAGGAGTCCGCCTCGTCGTCGGACACCTGATTGCGGAAACTCTTTCGAGTCCCCGCGGCCACCTTCTTGGCCTTCTTCTCCGGCACCACATGCGGTGCCGGAACCAGCAGCCCTGCTAAACGGGCGTCCACTAGGTCTTCTGGCATGGGAGCCGGGCTGATGAGCTGCTTGGCCTTCTCCATCCATTCCTGTCAAAGGAAAGGAAAGAATGAAACCCTCTTATAATCAATTCGATTACTACAAAGTGTCCCGTAATGGGGTTGAATCACTTACCTCGTCAGTTGGATGCTGCGAGCTAAATCCCGATCTTCCGTCATGGATGCGGGGCTTGGCGCCTTAAACAGCACCTCCAGCGCCAGATGTCGATCGAAGAGCCCGCTCAGCGCCAGTGCTGTTCCGGATTGAACTCCCACAAATTGAATGCCCGTTCTTGGCATGGGAGAATCCGGCGGATGAGCATGACTTGGACCACGTCGACGAGCCTGAGCTTACCGCTCACCAGCTTCTGGATGCAGGCTCGGAGTCCCGTCAGCTCCTTCGAATTGCCCCACAACAAGCCCTTCTCTTTCCAGGAGGTGAGCTGCGTGGGGACGCCAGATCTAAACTCGGGGGCCGCCACCCATGTGGGCTTGCGCGGCTCGGTGATGTAGAACCACCCCGATTGCCACCCCTTGACGGAGTCCACGAATGCCCCTTCGAGCCAAAGGACGTTGGGTAATTTACCCAACATGGCGCCTCCGCATTCCGCTTGCGTGCCCAGCACAACCTTCGGCTTGACGTTGAAGGTCTTGAGCCACAGGCCGAAGTGGGGCCGGATGCAGAGGAAGGCCTCGCACACGACGATGAACGTCAAGATGTTGAGGATGAAGTTCGGTGCCAGATCGTGGAAATCCAGGCCGTAATAGAACATGAGCCCCCGGACGAATGGATGGAGTGCAAAGCCCAGTCCGCGGAGGAAGTGGGGAAGGAAGACGACCCTCTCGTGAGGCCCGGGGGTAGGGACGAGCTGCCCCTCGTCGGGCAGCCGATGCGCGATATCGCCGGAAAGATATCCGGTGCTGCGCAGTCTGGTGATGTGCTCCTCCTTAATGGTGGAGGCCAACCATTTGCCTCCCGCTCCGGACATATTCGGAGAAGGTCGAGGCGAGATGCGCGAGCTTGGGCGTTGGAGCTTGAGTACGCGGAGGTGGATAAGCAAAGGAGGAAGAAGGCGTAGGTGAGAAGGTAAATCCTTATCCCTTATATGTAGGCGGACGAAAACTATGCGTCCCGCTGGCCTGATAAAACTCGCTTATCTCCCAAGCACCACCATCAATGGCGCGGTTGGGTTACCCACGTCCGTATTGATGAGAATCCCGGAATAAGGGGAACACGATCTCTGCTTCGACAAGACGTGCCAAGGAAACCGCTTCGCTAAACGTGCTGAGGTGGTATAGTAAAAAATGATTCAAACAGTGGCTTGGTAGCGGTGTGATGTCACGCCGCATAATACGTCAGCAGATTGAACTAAGTGTACATTTTATTCTCTCTACGGTGGAATGTGGAATTTATTTTGCAGAGCCGGACACTATCCTGGTGTTCATGATCTTCTCTAGATTATTCAAGGGAGGAACCCGCCTTGCAATGCCGAACATTATGCGCGCCGGACTTATCGTCATTGAAGCCTGGTTCAGGGGCTACCGAGGAGTCTGGACTAGGGGTGTACGGACAGCGGACTATCATCGTCCGCGGACTCCAAGACTACGAAGATACAAGATTGAAGACTCCGTCCGTGTCCGGATGGGACTTTCCTTGGCGTGGAAGGCAAGCTTGGCGATCGGATATGTAGATCTCCTACCATTGTAACCGACTCTGTGTAACCCTAGCCTCCTCTGGTGTCTATATAAACCGGAGGGCTTTAGTCCGTAGGACACAACATACATTACAACAATCATACCATAGGCTAGCTTCTAGGGTTTAGCCTCCTTGATCTCGTGGTAGATCCACTCTTGTACTACCCATATCATCAATATTAATCAAGCAGGACGTAGGGTTTTACCTCCATCAAGAGGGCCCGAACCTGGGTAAAAACATCGTGTCCCTCGTCTCCTGTTACCATCTGCCTAGACGCACAGTTTGGGACCCCCTACCCGAGACCCGCCGGTTTTGACACCGACAGGGGATCCATCACCGGTGGCCATCTTCATCATCCCGATGCTATCCATGACGAGGAGGGAGTAGTTCACCCTCGGTGCTAAGGGTATGTACCAGTAGCTATGTGTTTGATCTCTCTCTCTCTCTCTCTCTCTCTCTCTCGTGTTCTTGATTTGGCATGATCTTGATGTATCGCGAGCTTTGCTATTATAGTTGGATCTTATGATGTTTCTCCCCCTCTACTCTCTTGTAATGGATTGAGTTTTCCCTTTGAAGTTATCTTATAGAATTGAGCCTTTAAGGATTTGAGAACACTTGATGTATGTCTTGCATGTGCTTATCTGTGGTGACAATGGGATATTCACGTGATCTACTTGATGTATGTTTTGGTGATCAACTTGCGGGTTCAGTGACCTTGTGAACTTATGCATAGGGGTTGGCACACGTTTTCGTCTTGACTCTCCGGTAGAAACTTTGGGGCACTCTTTGAAGTACTTTGTGTTGGTTGAATAGATGAATCTAAGATTGTGTGATACATATCGTATAATCATACCCACAGATACTTGAGGTGACATTGGAGTATCTAGGCGACATTAGGGATTTGTGTCTTAAGGTGTCATTCTAGTACGAACTCTATGATAGATTGAACGGAAAGAATAGCTTCGTGTTATTTTTACTATGGACTCTTGAATAGATCGATCAGAAAGGATAATTTTGAGGTGGTTTCATACCCTACAATAATCTCTTCGTTTGTTCTCCGCTATTAGTGACTTTGGAGTGACTCTTTGTTGCATGTTGAGGGTAGTTATATGATCCAATTATGTTATTATTGTTGAGAGAACTTGCACTAGTGAAAGTATGAACCCTAGGCCTTGTTTCCTAGCATTGCAATACCGTTTGTGCTCACTTTTATCATTAGTTACCTTGCTGTTTTTATATTTTCAGATTACAAAAACCTATATCTACCATCCATATTGCACTTGTATCACCATCTCTTCGCCAAACTAGTGCACCTATAAAATTTGCCATTGTATTGGGTGTGTTGGGGACACAAGGGACTCTTTGTTATTTGGTTGCAGGGTTGTTTGAGAGAGACCATCTTCATCCTACACCTCCCACGGATTGATAAACCTTAGGTCATCCACTTGAGGGAAATTTGCTACTGTCCTACAAACCTCTGCACTTGGAGGCCCAACAACATCTACAAGAAGAAGGTTGTGTAGTAGACATCAAGCTCTTTTCTGGCTCCGTTGCCGGGGAGATGAGTGCTTGAAGGTATATCTTTAGATCTTGCAATCGAATCTTTTAGTTTATTGTTTTATGACTAGTTTAGTTTATAAAAGAAAACTACAAAAAATGGAATTAAGGGTGCCTCATATGCTTCATCTTTTTAATGTCTTTCATGAAAATGATGGGAAGGAAAATTGTGCTCAAGTACTAGAAGAAGAATTACATAGAATGCTTGGCATAAAATATGTGAATGATGAGCAAGATTGCAATGTTGTTAGTATGAATTCTTTGAATACCTATTATGCTAATGATATGCAAAGCCACAAGCTTGGGGAAGCTATGTTTGACAAAGATGATATTTTTTGTCCACCAAGTTTTGATGAGCAAATTTATTATGATGAAAGCATGCCTCCTATTTATGATGATTATTTTGATGTCACGTATGCAATAAAGATTAAAGATAACCATGAAACTTGTCGTCTTGATTTTAATTTTCAATTGGATTATGCTTCACATGATAGTTATTTTGTTGAGTTTGCTCCCACTACTATTGATAAGAATAAATTTGCTTATGTGGAGAGTAGTAAAATTTCTATGCAAGTAGATCATGAAATGAATGCTTTATGTGCTGGTTATATTGTTGAATTCATTCATGATGCTACTGAAAATTATTATGAGGGAGGAATATATGCTTGTAGGAGTTGCAATGATACCAAGTTTCCTCTCTATGTGCTTAAAGTCTTAAAGTTATGCTTGTTTTGCCTTCCTATGCAAGTTGATTCTTTTTACCATAAGTTGTTTTCTCACAAAATCCCTATGCATAGGAAGTGGGTTAGACTTAAATGTGCTAGTCATATTCTTCATGACGCTCTCTTTATGTTTCAATTCTTATCTTTTATGTGAGCATCATTGAAATCATCATGCCTAGCTAGGGGCGTTAAACGTTAGCGCTTGTTGGGAGGAAACCCAATTTTATTTTTGTTCTTTTCTTTTTTACTGTTTAGTTATAAATAATTCATCTAGCCTCTGTTTAGATGTGG
The DNA here is from genome assembly GCA_021437245.1 of Aegilops speltoides. Classification (NCBI taxonomy): domain Eukaryota; kingdom Viridiplantae; phylum Streptophyta; class Magnoliopsida; order Poales; family Poaceae; genus Aegilops; species Aegilops speltoides. Next base: position 472,163,496 of record CM038143.1, on the reverse strand, counting down.
TTTTATGTTTTAATTAGTGTTTGTGCCAAGTAGAACCTTTGGGAAGACTTGGGTGAAGTCTATGCGATCTTGCTGTAAAAAACAGAAACTTTTGCGCTCACGAGATTAGCTTCCATTTTTTACTGGGAGTGATTTTAGGTTGATTCTTTTTGCTTATGATTAATAGACAAATTCCTGATGTCCACCAATTTATTTCATAATTTTTTGAGTTACATAAGTATTCGAATGATACAGATTACTACAGACTAATCTGTTTTTGATGGATTCTGTTTTCTATGGGTTGTTTGCTTATTTTGATGAATCTATGAGTAATATCGGAGGGTATGAACCATAGAGAAGTTGGAATACAGTAGATATTACACCACTCATAATAGTACCTAAGTGGTGATTTATTTTCTTATACTAACGGAGCTTACGAGTTTTCTGTTAAGTTTTGTGTTGTGAAGTTTTCAAGTTTTGGGTAAATATTCGATGGACTATGGAATAAGGAGTGGCAAGAGCCTAAGCTTGGGGATGACCAAGGCACCCCAAGGTAATATTCAATGACAACCAAAAGCCTAAGCTTGGGGATGCCCCGGAAGGCATCCCCTCTTTCGTCTTCGTCCATCCGTAACTTTACTTCATGCTATATTTTTATTCACCACATGATATGTGTTTTGCTTGGAGCGTCATTTTCTTTTGTTAGTATTTTCTTGCTGTTATTTATAATAATATTTTGCATATTTGTTTTAAATAAAAATGTCAAGGATAGCCTTTTCATGCTTATTTTGCTAGTATACATGTTGCTGTTTCAAAACAGAAAGTTTACCGCTGTTGCAAAAATTCCCTAGAAAAGTCAGAAAATGATATAATGTTGAAATTTTTTGCATATTGAGCTGCGATAAATCTTCTACAGTGTGGTAGACTTTCGTAATGTTTGGAGTTAGGGAAGTGTGATGAATCTTGCATTCTTTACAGACTGTATTGTTTTGGCAGATTGCTGTTATGTTGGCATTGTTTGCATATGTTTGCTTGTTTAATGATTCTATTTGAGGATAGGAGTATTAAATATGCAAAGACATTTAGTATGCAATGTTGAATAATATTTTTTTGATTTGTTATAGTATAAAATGATAAGGTTTTTGCATTGGTTTATACTAACTTATCTCACGAGTCCTTGTTGAGTTTGGCGTGGATGAAGCTTTCAAGATTTGGGAAACTGAGATATAAAAGGAATTAAGGAGACACAAAGCTCAAGCTTGGGGATGCCCAAGACACCCCAAGATGACATTCCAAAAATCCTCAAGCATCTAAGCTTGGGGATGCCCTGGTAGGCATCCCACCTTTCTTCTTCAACAATTATCGGTTAGTATCGGTTGAACCTAAGTTTTTGCTTCTTCACATGATGTGTGCTATCCTTGAAATGTCATGTTGTTTTGTTTTGCTTGCTGTTTGAATAAAATACCAAGATCTGAAATTCTTAAATGTTAGAGAGTTTTCACATAGTTACATAATTATTCAACTACTCATTGATCTTCACTTATATCTTTTGGAGTAGTTTGTCATTTGCTCTAGCACTTCACTTATATCTTTTAGAGCACGACGGTGGTTTTATAGATGAACTCTCATGCTTCACTTACATTATTTTGAGAGTCTTTAGAATAGCATGGGAATTTGCTTTGGTTATGAATTCAGTCCTAATATGATAGGCATCCACGAGGGATATAATAAAAACTTTCATATAAAGTGCATTGAATACTATGAGAAGTTTGATTCCTTATGATTGTTTTGAGATATAAAGGTGGTAATGTTAGAGTCATGCTAGTTGGGTAATTATGAAATTGATAAATACTTGTGTTGAAGTTGGCAAGTCCCGTAGCATGCACGTATGGTAAAAGTTGTGTGACAAATTTGTAGCATGGGGTGCTCTTTGATTGCCTTCCTTATGTGTGGAGGTCGGGATCGCGCGATGGTTAACTCCTACCAACCCTTCCCCTAGGAGCTTGCGTAGTAGTACTTTGCTTTGAGGGATAATAAACGTTTGCAATAAGTATATGAGTTCTTTATGACTAATGTGAGTCCATGGACTATACGCACTCTTACCCTTCCATCATTGCTAGTCTCTACGGTACCGTGCATTGACCTTTCTCACCTTGAGAGTTGGTTCAAACTTCGCTGGTGCATCCAAACCCTGTGATATGATACGCTCTATCACACATAAACCTCCTTATATCTTACTCAAAACAGCCACCATACCTACCTATTATGGCATTTCCATAGCCATTCTGAGATATATTGCCATGCAACTTTCCACCGTTCCGTTTATTATGACACGCTCCATCATTGTCATATTGCTTTTGCATGATCATGTAGTTGACATCGTATTTGTGGCAAAGCCACCGTTATAATTCTTTCATACATGCCGCTCTTGATTCATTGCATATCCCGGTACACCGCCGGAGGCATTCACATAGAGTCATATGTTGTTCTAAGTATTGAGTTGTAATCCTTGAGTTGTAAATAAATAAAAGTGTGGCACCCCGGCTCAAAGAAAACCGGAATGCCACGTATTCTAGCCCAGAGATCGAGATGAAGTCTTCTGGAATACGGCACTGCTTAGCATAGAACAAACCAGCTCTTTATTACAATCTATTTGGGTACAAGGGTTACATCGGCATGGCGACACTACGCCTGCCACTGTTGCTCTATGCAAGCAGTAGAACTCTAGCAGCGGAACAACGACGACGGTGGTGAACTCCACTCCGCAGGGACTCTGGCTGGAACACTTATCCTTGTTCGCAAACAAGGACTCCATGGCAAACAAGCAATCAAATCTGGAATGACCTGCAAACTGGCGTGACACGCTAGGTCAGTACATTGAATGTACTTGCAAGCTCACAATAACCAGAAGCATTCAAGACAAACAACAGCATGGCAATTATAGGTTAAGCAGAAATTTACATGATATCATCATAGCAACATGGCATCAACATGAACATGATACAGCTAGAATAACATGAACCTGGCATGAACATATGAATCTGACGATACTAGCATGTAACAATATATCCAACATGCTGTGACTATGCTCAAGTAGTACTCGTCCATTGGACTGGCTTATCGAACGTGATCATTTCCAGATCACAAACGTGATGAACACAGAGACAAACTCGTGATCGTTACGGGATCACAACCACGACCAATAAATGGCCCGTGATCCTTACGGCGATCACAACCCGACCAATAAATGGCTCGTGATCCTCCTTATGGCGATCACAACCCGACCAATAAATGGCCCGTGATCCTTACGGAGATCACAACCCTAAATGGCCCGTGCTCCTTACAGTGATCACAACCCGACCAATAAATGGCCCGTGATCCTTACGGCGATCACAACCATGACCAATAAATGGCCCGTGATCCTTACGGCGATCACAACCACGACCACACCTGGTCTAACTCCACACGATGGCCTTTGTGCCATCACCTCAGTGCATACTAGTGTGCAAATGTATTAAGTGTTGACCCATGGTGTACCCTACTTTCGAGCGTGTTCGTAACCGTGGCCTCGGCTATCGATAGACTAATACACTCTGCAATGCTAGCGCACTGGACCCACACTACGGAACCCATGGCCTCACGCTCCCATTCGGGTGGACCAACGACATTCCGACGAAACCACTTCATTGCCATGACACTCTCCTGGCCACTCCAACTCAATCCTTATCGAGCTAGTCCTGGGTGGCCTCGTGTCTACCTCAAGACACATCGACAACCGCCGTGGCGACGATCCACTCTGGGACCCGGATCCAAAAACTTAACAACGGGCACACAAGGTTATGCCTGCTTACTGGGCCAGGGTATAGCACGCCCATAACCTTTCCTAGATGGAGGCACCGACCAGAGGCACGACAATGAACCGAATTAAGGCCGTCCCATACCGGCAAATGTGGTTGCAGTGGGAAAGACCCGTTTCAGCGGCACCATGACCCGGTCAACAACATGTTCAAGTTAAGTTATTATCAGGTTCAACTTAAAGTGAAAGTAACCGGCGTCATAATGCCATGACATGCAAGCATTTAACCAACTGGATGCATAGGAACATGCATAACAACGGTACTCGGGACAGACGACAGTCATGCACCGAAGACCATCACCAACATCAACATGTACTACTAGCAAGCATAAACATATGAAAGGAAATACTAGCAGGTAGAACATGATAACAGGGTACAAGACAACATGGCACAAAAGTGAACATGCAAATCTAAACATCACCGGGACAACGATAACCATCTTTTCAACAAGCAAACATTTAATAAAGATTCAAGTTGAAAACCGTGGCTACTGCATGACTATCATGCAAGTGGGTATTGTGGCTTGCCTGGGGATGAAGAAGGCATCGGGGAGAAGTGCGGTGAAGCCGCGGAATGATTTGTCGGAAACAGTTCTCTCTCGGAGGGGCTGTTTACGTGCACGGGCAAAATGGTCATTTTTAGAATGCCAAAACATAATGAAAGTGACCCCAACAGAAAGGGATCGACGAGACAAATAAGTATGCTTTGGAATCACCTCAGTTGGAGTTACGGTTGCGGAGTTGTGAGGTGTTGAACACCAGGGACCAATCTGTGAAAAATCTTCAGCAAACAGGCCCCTGAGTGGATAAAGCGGAGGCGTAAACTGAGAAATACGCCTTCAGAGGAAGAAAACGTACTCGCCGAATTACGTCTCCACTTAGCCACGTCAGCGGACCAGGTTAACGCGGGGCCGGCTCCTGGCTCACTGACGCGTGGGGTCAAGAGGGGAGGCGGGGCCCGCCTGGCCAGCTGTAGGGGGCAGGGCGCTCGTCCCCTTCCTCCCGCTCGCCCTGTTCTTCACGTGAAGCAGAGGCAGAGCAGGGGAGGGACGGCGAGGGGGCCGGCCTGCTCCTGCCGTCTTCGCCCCGGCCGAGGGCACCGGAGGGACCGCAGCGGCCAACCGCACCCATCTAGAGGGAGAACGGCCGGTGGGGAGATGCGGGGAGGAGGGGAGGGGCGGTGCCATGGAGAGAACAGGAAGCTTCTAGCGACGGGGTTCTTCGGTGATGCAGCTACTCCGGCAAGGGGGCAAGGGGGTGGGGCAGCTGAGTGCGGTGGACGTGGAGGAGAGGCGTGGGGAGGCCTATGGTGGCCGGACCCAAGCCGAGGCCGAGGCGGCCATGGAGGGTGGTGGTGAACAACGGCGAGATGTGGTGATTCCAGAGGGAAAATGAGGCGGGGGAGGGATCTGTGAACTACGGAGGAGGTCGGGGGTCTCTTATATAGGCGCGGGGAAGGCTCTGGAGTTTCACGGGCAACTCACAACAAACTCTAATGGTGGACAGAGGCGGGGCACGGCACGTGCATGGACTTAGCGATGCATTTAAGGCGAACGACGACGAGCCATCGATGCAGGGTGATGCAGGGCATCACAGGAGAGCTCCAGGACATGGTTGGACGTCGAGACGAGAAGGGAGCCGACGAGAACAGGGGCGGGAAGAAGTCAGAGCGCGCAATCTGCATGATGCAAGCGTGATCACCATGAGCACTGGTGCAAATAGCTCATTTTGGCCAGGACAACCATGTCCAATGGATTGACCCTAGTGACCTTAGTATAATTGAGAAAATAAATCATTCTAGGGGCAAAGAAGATATTTGCACTTAGCTCCAAAGTAAACCAGCAGCCAAGTGTTTGTGCTGTGCAGTGGGGACACCAGCTAGGTAACTCAGTACCTAGTTTGTGTGAGGATGATCATACACTACGGTGACTACGATCACAAGAAATCAGCTTAAGAGGAGGAGTTTAGGGGGTGGTTGCTGTAGAAAGTGCCATAATGGCCAGAAATGGGAATTTGGATGATGCACTCACATAGTTGCATTAATTGAGCTAAAAATGGTTATGGCCAAATGATTTGAAGATATTAAGATGTCCAAGGAGTTTTATGCCATTTGGATAAACCAAAATAGCACTTGCTTTAGAAAGATTTATTCTGACCAGAAACTTGGAAAACTTCCATAGGGCAAATGTTCAAAGGGATTGAGCCACAACTTGGTGGAGGGAGGTTATATGCATACTAGAAGGCCTAGAAAACTTTACAGCCATAATGTTGCAAGATAAAATATACTTGCTTCACACACTGAAATTTTGGACAAAAACTAAGATTTGAAGCTGTGCTCACATGGAGGCATGACATGAGCTCAAATTTGGTGGAGGGCTATTATATGATGATATGAAGGATCCTGCAAAATGGCAACTCATTTGGATGTGCCTAGCTTGTACCTCCTTCACAAAGCTTCTTTTTGGACAGAAACTTTGGAAAATCATAATTAAATAATTACTAGGAAAATGGGTTGCATTTTGGCATGTGGCAATGATATAGACATGAAAAGGTGTCCAAGGAGTTTGAGATCAATTGGGCAAAGGAAAATGACACTTGCTTCACAATGTGCCATTTGGGGCAAAATATGAAATGAATTATTGGAGGATTATTTTTGGACATGGCAATGAAAAGTTTTGCCATATTTGATCAAGATATGACCCAAACAATTTATGAAAGTTATTTGGGAATTTAGGAGTGAGGGAAATATAGGTTGCTTCACAACCTAGGGTAATTTGAGTTATTCCTTTAATAGAAAATGAATATACCCAATAAAAAGAATATTGGGATTTGGGCTAGGATGAAAATGACATGGTCTAGGGAAGGATTTGGATATGACAAGCCATTCTAGAAGCAAAGAAGAGGGCATCTTCTTCAGTTTCCAGACCACAAAGCCATGGAAAAAGAAAACTCAGGCAAAAACCTCGGAAAAACAAAAGAGAAAGAAAGGGCCAAAAATCAGGCTATCACAAAAAGTGTGATGATCTTCATTATTGTAGCATTGTCCCAAGTGGGGAAAGGATGATGGAGACTATGATTCCCCCACAAGTCGGGATGAGACTTCAGACTTTATGAAAAATAAAAGAGGCCAAAGAAGCCCAAATAAAAAAAAGAGGCCAAAGAAGCCCACCAAAATAAAAAAGAGAGAAAAAGAGAGAAGGGACAATGTTACTATCCTTTTCCACACTTGTGCTTCAAAGTAGCACCAAGATCTTCATGATAGAGAGTCTCCTATGTTGTCACTTTCATATACTAGTGGGAACTTTTCATTATAGAACTTGGCTTGTATATTCCAATGATGGGCTTCCTCAAAATGCCCTAGGTCTTCGTGAGCAAGCAAGTTGGATGCACACCCACATAGTTTCTTTTGTTGAGCTTTCATACATTTATAGCTCTAGTGCATCCGTTGCATGGCAATCCTTACTCCTCTTGACATCAATTGATGGGCATCTCCATAGGCCATTGATTTGCCTCATCAATGTGAGACTCTCCTTTTTTGTCTTCTCCACACAACCTCCACCATCATATTCTATTCCACCCATAGTGCTATATCCATGGATTACGCTCATGTATTGCGTGAGAGTTGAAAAAAGTTGAAGCGCATTAAAAAGTATGAACCAATTGCTTGGCTGAAACCGGGGTTGTGAATGATGGGAGTATTTTGTGTGACGAAAATGAAGCATGGACTAACTATATGATTTTGTAAGGATAAGCTTTCTTTGGCTATGTTATTTTGATAAGACATGATTACTTGTTAGAATGCTTGAAGTATTACTATTTATGTTAATATGAACTTTTATCTTGAATCATTTGGATCTGAACATTCATGCCACAATAAAGAAAATTACATTGAGAAATATGCTAGGTAGCATTCCACATCAAAAATTCTGTTTTTATCATTTAACTACTCGAGGATGAGCTGGAATTAAGCTTGGGGATGCTTGATACGTCTCCAACGTATCTATAATTTTTGATTGTTCCATGCTATTATATTATCCGTTTTGGATGTTTAATGGGCTTTAATATATACTTTAATATTATTTTTGGGACTAACCTATTAACCGGAGGCCCAGTCCAAATTGCTGTTTTTTGCTTATTTCAGTGTTTTGCAGAAAAGGAATATCAATCGGAGTCCAAATGTAATGAAACCTTCGGGAGCGTTATTTTTGGAACAAACGCAATCCAGGAGACTTGGAGTAGACATCAGGGAAGCTTCGAGGAATCCACGAGGGTCCAGGGCACGCCCTACCCCCTGGGCGCGCCCCCACCCTTGTGGGCCCCTCGTGGCTCCCCTGACCGAATTCTTTCACCTATATATATATATATATATATATATATATATATATATATATATATATATATATATATATATATATATATCATATACCCCAAAAACATCGAGGAGCACCATAGATCGGGAGTTCCGCCGTCGCAAGCCTCTGTAGCCACCAAAAACCAATTGGGATCCTGTTCCGGCACCCTGCCGGAGGGGGGATCCATCACCGGTGGCCATCTTCATCATCCCGTCGCTCTCCATGACAAGGAGGGAGTAGTTCACCCTCGGGGCTGAGGGTATGTACCAGTAGCTATGTGTTTGATCTCTCTTTCTCATGTTCTTGATTTGGCACGATCTTGATGTATCATGAGCTTTGCTATTATAGTTGGATCTTATGAAGTTTCTCCCCCTCTACTCTCTAGTAGTGGATTGAGTTTTCCCTGTGAAGTTATCTTATCGGATTGAGTCTTTAAGGATTTGAGAACACTTGATGTATGTCTTGCATCTGCTTATCTGTGGTGACAATGGGATATTCACGTGATCTACTTGATGTATGTTTTGGTGATCAACTTGCGGGTTCAGTGACCTTGTGAACTTATACATAGGGGTTGGCACATGTTTTTGTCTTGATTCTCCGGTAGAAACATTGGGGCACTCTTTGAAGTACTTTGTGTTGGTTGAATAGATGAATATAAGATTGTGTGATGCATATCGTATAATCATACCCACGGATACTTGAGGTGACATTGGAGTATCTAGGTGACATTAGGGTTTGGTTGATTTGTGTCTTAAGGTGTTATTCTAGTACGAACTCTATGATAGATTGAATGGAAAGAATAGCTTCGTTTTATTTTACTACGGACTCTTGAATAGATCAATCAGAAATGATAACTTTTACGTGGTTTCATACCCTACAATAATCTCTTCGTTTGTTCTCCGCTATTAGTGACTTTGGAGTGACTCTTTGTTGCATGTTGAGGGATAGTTATATGATCCAATTAAGTTATTATTGTTGAGAGAACTTGCACTAGTGAAAGTACGAACCCTAGGCCTTGTTTCCTAGCATTGCAATACCATTTGTGCTCACTTTTATCATTAGTTACCTTGCTGTTTTTATATTTTCAGATTACAAAAACCTATATCTACCATCCATATTGCACGTGTATCACCATCTCTTCGCTGAACTAGTGCACCTATACAATTTTCCATCGTATTGGGTGTGTTAGGGACACAAGAGACTCTTTGTTATTTGGTTGCAGGGTTGTTTGAGAGAGACCATCTTCATCCTACGCCTCCCACGGATTGATAAATCTTAGGTCATCCACTTGAGGGAAATTTGCTACTGTCCTACAAACCTCTGCACTTGGAGGCCCAACAACGTCTACAAGAAGAAGGTTGTGTAGTAGACATCAGTCAACAATTGCATAATTTATCAGAAGGAGGACGCAGAAAAAATCAGCTGTCCGGTGTGCAATGCTCCTTGATACAGCAAGGCCGGGAAGAAATCTCCCCAGAAAGTTGTATGGTACTTACCGACCACTCCCCGTATGCAATGCTATTTTGTCGACCCCAAGGAAGCAAAGCTCATGCGTTGGCATGCGTAGAGGACAAAGCCCGATGTTGGAGATGATCCGAAGCTGAGACACCTCATGGATGGAAGCTAGTGGAGAGCGTTCAACGGCGAATATCGGTATTTTGCATGTGATGCAAGGAACACCCTAGTCGGCACGTGTACCAATGGCATGAATCCGTTTGGCAACCAGAACACTAACCATAGCACATGGCCCATGTTTGTATGGATGTACAACCTCCCCCCTGGTTGTGCATGAAGCCGAAGTACATACACATGAGCATGCCGATTCAAGGGCTGAAACAAACCAGGAAATATTATTAATCTGTATCTAGGGCTACTTCAAGAGGAGTTAGACACGTTATGGAAAACACTGGCCAAAACATGACACACCAGTAAAGGCGAGTATTTCTATATGAGAGCCGCGCTAATCACGACGGTGCACGACTATCTCGGTTACGGTATGTCGCAGGCCAGGTGCGCCATGGATATTGCGGATGCACGCGTTGCATGGAATATACAACGTCTGAGCAGCTAACGTCAATGAAAGATGGCGGGTCTAGGAAAATCGTGTACATGGGGCATCAAAGATGGCTCAAGAAGGACGACTCATGGAGAAACGGTGGATATCTATTCAATGGTGAGGCTGAGCATCGAGGACCTCCACGTAAGCGGAGTGGCGCCAAAATTGATGAACTGTTAAAAAACAGGGAACAGTGCCCCGCACCGGGAAAGATGATGAAAAAGGTGCCGAAGTCGGTGATGAAGGTTTGGAAGACGAGGTCTATTTCTGGGACTTGGAGTACTAGCACAAACTGGACACACCTCATTGCCTTGATCAAATGCATATCTGTAAGAATGTTCGTGAGAGCTTGCTTGCAAAAGTGATGAACATGCCGGATAAGACTAATGATTGGCCGAAGGCAAGAAAAGACTTGTAAGATTTGAAAATCAGGGCAGATCTGCACATGCCGCCTCGTAGAAAGTCAGAGGAGACAGAGACGAAGATAGAGGTGCGTGAGAAGAAGGGCAAAAAAGTAAACGAAGAGGATTATCGCCCCCCTTCTTGCTTCACCTTAAGACCGGCTGAGATCGATCAATTCTTCAAGTGCCTTAGTGGAATCAAAGTTAGTTCCGGTTACTGCAGGAAGATAAGCAAATTTCTAGACACGGAGAAGAAAAGGTTCAGCGGGATGAAGTCCCATGACTGTCATGTGATGATGACGCAGATACTACCTGTTGCCCTTAGAGGGATAATGGACAAGCACGTCCGTGACATGCTTATTGGTTTCTACAACTTTTTCGACATCATCTCTCAAAAGTTGATCTGTGTGAAGCAGCTCCGAAGGCTACAGGAAGAGATTGTCGTGATACTAAATGAGCTTGAGATGTACTTCCCGCCACTACAAGAAATATGTCAACTTATGACCTTCTGTCAGTGACCCTCGAAGAATTGGTCATAAATCTATGACCATTTTAGACCAATTGGTCAAAAGCTGTTCAGGGGCTCCAAACCTCGAACCATTGCGACCATTTTGGTCGAAGGTCGTAATTTCCTTACACCTAAATGGTCACAAAGCAAATAGTGCTAGTCCGCTGCCTTATTTCTAGTTGTTAACGACCAATATAGATGGTCATAGCCTTGTAAATTGTGGTGGGTTGCTATGACTAGGCGCCACCTCATCGGTTTTGCCTATGTGTCATGTCCATGTGGCAGTTTTTGCCCTAGGTTGTGAAGCAACCTATATTTCTGTCATTCCCAAAATTCCCAAAAAAATCTCATAAATTCTTTGGGTCATATCTTCGTCAAATATGTAAAAACCTTCCTTGCCTAGTTCAAAATAATTCAAAAATATTCATTTTCCTATTTTGTTCAGAGTAACAGTTTGTGAAGGAAGTACCACTTTGGCATGTCCAAATAGTATCCATTTTCTACAAGGCTTTCCTATGCCCAAATAACCATCCTCCACCAAATGCCACTCAATCCATTCATTATTTTGAGCCGAGCTTCAACATTCAGATTTATGTCCAAAGTGGTGGTTTGCAAAGCAAGTACCACCTAGGCTCCTCCTTTTGAGCTGAAAATTTGTGAAAACGGTCTTCCTAGTAACCCATCATCCTCACCAAAACTCACGCCCATTATCCATGTACATTTCCGCACCACTAATCAAACACTTGGTCGCTAATTCATGTTTGAGCATCGATTGGTCTCCTCATGAGAATCTTATGTTGTAATTTTCTTCCTAGCACCAACCTGGGAGTGCCCAACCCACTAGACATGCCTAGGCCGCCTGAACACATGGCAACGCCACGGTCACGCCAGTGACCACGCCAAGGGCATGCGAGTTTACGCGCTCTAGAGTTAGGGCCCTCGCCACCGCCCAAACCTTGACGACGCCACCAAACCATGTATTTATGATTAAATAGGTCCTTATGTAACTAGAAATGATTTTTGGAAAAATACATAGCAAACTATGAGGCAAATGCAGTTCAATTTGACCCGCTTCAAATGAATCGCAGAAATTTGTCTTTTTCACGAGAGGTGGATCAAATTTTTTACGCCAGACCATTTTGTCAATTGTGCATTAAATATGGCCTAGTATTTTATAAAATGATTTGGTCCAATTTTGCAACAATTATTTGGTAGTTCCTTCACAAAAAACCTCCTTTCGCACTCGAAAAATGGAAAATGGTTTTTTCGTCCAACTAAAATGAAAACTTCCTTAGGCAACATTGTTTGCCATTCCAATATGCACCCTTGTGCACAATATGAGATCATTTGAACAAACTATGCCATGAATGTGGCCATAAGATTGATCATTTGGCTTGAAAGCCATGAATCTTCACACTTGATAGCTCATTTCGAGAACACTTTTTAAAATAATTACCGACATAAGTTTATTATTTTTCCTGCAAACTTGGTCACATATAATGACACAATGTGAAGGTTTTCCAATTTTTGATTTTTTGAATTTTTATGCCTGTTTCAAAATGCGGTCAAAACGGCGGGCTTGACCGCTCCTAGCTAGTGGTTGAATCTTGGAATTTTTTGGTGTTTCTATGATTAAATAGATACTTATGTACCTAGAAATGATTTTTGGAAAAATAAAGAGCAAACTATGAGGCAGCTACAGTTCAAATTTGACCTGCTTCCAAATGAATCGATTTATAATTTGTCTTTTTCATCGAGGTGGATCAAAACTTTTTCACCCAACCATTTTGTCAATTGTGCATTATATATGGCCTAGTATTTTAGAAACATGATTTGGTCCAATTTTGCAACAATTATTTGGTAGTTCCTTCACAAAAAACCTCATTTCGCACTCGAAAAATGGAAAATGGTTTTTTCGTCCAACTAAAATGAAAACTTCCTTAGGCAACATTGTTTGCCATTCCAATATGCACCCTTGTGCACAATATGAGATCATTTGAACAAACTATGCCATGAATGTGGCCATAAGATTGATCATTTGGCTTGAAAGCCATGAATCTTCACACTTGATAGCTCATTTCGAGAACACTTTTTAAAATAATTACCGATTACAAGTTTATTATTTTTCCTGCAAACTTGGTCACATATAATGACACAATGTGAAGGTTTTCCAATTTTTGATTTTTTGAATTTTTATGCCTGTTTCAAAATGCGGTCAAAACGGCGGGCTTGACTGCTCCTAGCTAGTGGTTGAATCTTGGAATTTTTTGGTGTTTCTATGATTAAATAGATACTTATGTACCTAGAAATGATTTTTGGAAAAATAAAGAGCAAACTATGAGGCAGCTACAGTTCAAATTTGACCTGCTTCCAAATTGAATCGACGATAATTTGTCTTTTTCATCGAGGTGGATCAAAACTTTTTCACCCAACCATTTTGTCAATTGTGCATTATATATGGCCTAGTATTTTAGAAAATGATTTGGTCCAATTTTGCCACAATTATTTGGTAGTTCCTTCACAAAAAACCTCATTTCGCACTCGAGAAAATGGAAAATGGTTTTTTCGTCCAACGAAAATGAAAACTTCCTTAGGCAACATTGTTTGCTATTACAATATGCAACCTTGTGCACAATATGAGATCATTTGAACAAATTCTCGCTTAAAATTTCCCGCTTCCCATCGAATGGGTGAAATTTGTTCTTTTATAAGAGGTGGATCAAAAGCTTTTGACATGTAACTATTTGGTCAATTTTACATAAAATATGGTCTAATATTTTTGAAAATGGATTTGTGCTATTTTGGAACAAATATTTGATCGCTTCTTCACGAGAAAAAACCATTTTATGCACTCGAAAAATGGAAAATCATCTTTTGTGCAAAGAAAATGAAAGTCGTTGAGCTATGGCATCGCTTACCATTCTAAGATGCACACTTATGAAAAAACGAGATCATTTTGACAAACTATGACATTGTTATGTTTACAAAAGTTCAAAGTTTGGGGTCCAAAAATTTTAAGATTCAAGTGCGAAATAGCCGGCCAATGAGACGCGAGGAACTGCTTTCACGCGGATCACCAAATTGGACGCAATCTGAGCCATCCATCACGCATCCATCCAACGGTGGAGCTACTCCCGAGAATCAAAAACCCTAATCCACTCACCCACCCTTCCCTCGATCCCCAGATCCTCACCCGCCGCCACCCCACTCACCCACTCCCTCGCTCCCAGATCCATCCTCTCCTCTCTCGCAACCCCAAACCCAGCCACGCCGCCGATCGCCACTCCCCCAAACCGATCGCCGCAGATCCCTCCCCTCGCCGCCACCCGCCCCTCCTCTCGCAGATCCATCCTTCCCTTTCCTCCTTCCTCCGCCAGATCCAATCCTCCTCCTCCTCCTCGCCCGGCTCCTGCTCCCCTCCCTTCCAGATCACCGCCACCACCTCCTCCTCCTCCCTCGCCCGGCCCTGCTCCGCCGAGGCCGCCGTCCGGGAGATCCGACTTCGCCGACGGAATGGGGCCGGATCCGCCACGCCCGAGCGCCCATCCGCCGACAGGATGACTACATCCTGCCTCGGCGCTTCCAGCAGCGGCGGCTCATCTCCTTCCTCGCACCACAACTTCAACCGCACCATGGATGTGTAAGCACGCAGTCGTCTCTCCCCTTCCCCCCTTCAAACATGCCTCTGCGAATGCATCTCTTGATCCGGCAACGACACGCTGCAAGCAGGTTGGTGACCCAGACGGACCTAGCCGAGCTGGTGGACGCGGCTCTGGGACAAGGCCCTCCGACCACTCATGGGCGCCCACGGCCGCCCTCTTCCACTACCTCCGCGTGCACAAGGCCATCGACGACGTGCTCGCCGGAGCCCCGGGGGCGCGCTCCGTCACCACCGCCCTCGACCAGTGCATCATCCGCCACCCCACCAAGAGCCACGCCGTCACCAAGCTCCGCACCATCTTCTCCTCCCTCCCCTGCTCCAAGCGATACAGGTAAAATACAACATTGCTAGCTATCACTGCAAGTTTGCAATCGATTCGATAGATAAAATGAACATTGGTCCGTCAGATGGGATCTTGATTTCGCTATGCTGTTTAGGGCTGTTATAATGTCCGTGTCGTGTAGCTGCAGAGACGTCGGGCAGAGTGTATGGATACAATGTCCATGCGTGGAAGAACTAAAATTCAGTTAATGTCCATGTTGTTAGTCATCTAGTCTGTAGGATCGGAGTGACTGCCTGCTGCCATTTGCTTGTGTTCCATCTTTGTTGAATGTACCTACCATCATACCTGTGGTGTTTTAAGCATCTTGGATATCAATATATGGTGTCGAAACTGTTGAAAGAAAATGATGGAAGAGTTGTCCTGCTTGTTTTAATTATTTCCCTGGATATGTTTCTCTGCTTAGCTTTCTCGCTGGAATGGCACTCGCTTTGTGATGCGGAGCTTCAATCTTTGTGGTGGAATCTTGTTATTTTAATTATATGTCGCTGTATCTCATATTTCTGCACTTTTTCTTCTCGAGCCAAACATTAAGATTCTACTTGGTCTTTGCATTTTGAAAATTGTGTGTCTAACTCCGAACTAGGACGGTGGACTATTCAGTTGTAGTTGGTGTGCACAGTTGCATCGGTACTTGTAATTTTGCTTAATAGTTTGCTGTAATTCTGAATGGAGTTGTATTTCTTGCTTAACCGGCCACTATAATTTTTGCTTAAACCTGTTGATATTAATCGATGATATGGAAGGTAAATGCCATTTCGTAATCACTGCTGTAATTTTCATTTTTCAAGAAGAATTGGTTGATATGCATGGCAAATGCATGATGATTAGGAATATGATCATGTCTCCTGTAGAATTGGATTTCTCCGCCGTTCAGTAAACTAAATTTGTTCAGCTTAAAAACTGCACTACCCGACAGCTTTGGGCAGCGAGCTTCTAACTGAAAACGAGTTTGTTATGCTCATAATTTCAAGTTGGCCTCTACATATGAGTTGTAAAGCATGCTCTAAGGTTTCCGTGAGAGTACTCGCTTGCTTTGCTTGGATGTATGGTTTGAGAGCAGCCGTCTATTTAGTTTGCTGTCCGAAATATAGTACAGCTTTAATGTCGGTGGTGGTCTTGTCTTAAATAGATTGTGTAGTGTATTAATCTCACCGGGTAGAGTGGCCTACTTGCACACTTTTATTGACTCGTTGGTTACCGATTACTTTTCGAGCGAGTAGCACATGTCTCAAGCAACGTAGTATTCCTTTCCCTGAATTGCTCCCTTGTTTTGTTTGTGGCCGTATGCTCCGTGGTCAATGATGCGTCTGTATACATATTAAAACCAAAAATGGAGTTGTTTTAGTTGTGCATATTAGAACTGAATTATGCTCTGCTTTTGCTGTAGTTGTATGCTCTTATTGCTAAATTCTTTAGTGGGTTGTTCAAACTAAACTCGTCCAATCAACTTGTTATGATGGATTGTATATTCTCGCATTTCGACGCCTTGTAGAATTTGCCGTGGCAATACATCTCAAGTACAAGAATATACAATACATCATAGTACAAGAATATACAATATCTTGCTATGAAAGATTGTAGAATTCTTTTAGTTGCTGCTTCTAATGTATACATCGGTTGTTGTGATTGCATCTTCATTACATTATAGACATCTGCATTTCGTGAAATTTTGTTAAATATATATTTTCTAGATTGTCTATACACTAAACCCGGAGGTTTGAATATCTACTCCAGAATGAAGATGGTACTCTAATGCCTTTGTGTTCACCCTTTTACAGAGCTCCGTGCCTAGGAAATTTCAAGTTCAAGCGGCGTAATAAACTGTAATAAATCAAATATTATAGTACTGTAATAGTAGGCATATCCGGGTTGTAATAGACTATGCATGATTGTAATAGACTATGTACAGAGCTCGTGCCCAAGAAATTCTACATTTTTTCTCGTTCTATTTGAAATATTGATTATTTGTGTGATTTGAAGACGGTGAAATGGAAACCTGATTAGTGGGCCCATTTGTGAAAATAATCTAAACAATGCTCACATTTTTGATATGTGGGACCAATATAGGAGATTATGACAAGTGGGACCCATCGACTTGTGGGACCAGATTGAAAAATATATATTGAAAAACTAAAAGGCCATGACCCAAAATATAAAAAGGCTAAATTGTTGGGCCAGGCCCATATATCTAGACAAAATTCATAGAAAAATATACAAGAAAAGGTCAATTGTTGGGCTAGGCCCATGTAGAAACCGAATTGGACCGGGCTGAATCTTGTGCCACATCACCACGCCACGCTGGATGCCTACGTGGCTGGGGAGGTTGCTAGTGACCAAAAATTTGGTCAAAGAACCAACGACCTTTTACATATCACGTAGAAGGTCGCTATAGTCGCTTAATGACCCTCAGCTTTTGACCTTCTGTTTTTGGTCACAAAAAGGTCGCAAATGAAAAACTATGACCTTTCAGCGACCAATAGTGAGGGTCACAAGTTGACATATTTCTTGTAGTGCGCCCGCGTTCTTTGACGTCATGGTGCATCTGTCTGTCCATATTGTGGACAACATAATAGACCTGGGGTTGTCATTCCTGCACAACATGATGCCGTTCGAGAGGATGAATGGGGTCATCAAAGGATTCATTTGTTACATGTCCCGTTCAGATGGAAGCACCAGGGCTATCTGACACAAGAGTGCATCCCTTTCTGCGAGAATTTTCTATATGGTGCAGACCGGCTCCCTGGTGTTGGTTTGCCCATTAACAAGCACGTTGGGAGGCTTGAAGGAGAAGGTCACTCCAACGGTCGCAGGGAACTGCATGTGGCCTACTCAGATCAACGCAATGACTTTGACAGAGCAAACTTGGTAGCGCTACAACACCTAGAACAAGTAGATCCTTTTGTGACACTGCACAAGAAAACTATCGCAAAGAAGTATCGTGACCGGGGGTATGCAGGACGGACGCCGAAGTTACTAGAGATCACAACTCCACTTTCCTGCATTGGTTCAAAGAGCATATTCTTGCTAATCCCTGGGAAGAGGGCTCCAAGGACGGATTGCTCATATACACCTTAGCACATGCCCCCCGCCCAACCTCGTCACCTATCAGGCATACAATATCATCATATACACGTTCAACACAGAGGCCAAAGATATGAATAGTGATTTTTAGAACTCAAGGATGACGATGGAATGCATGACTGGCAGCGACAACGGCGCAACTATGAGATTTTACGGAAGGCTCGAGGAGATCTGGGAGCTTGACTACTATGGACTGCACAGCGCGACGATGTTCCATGTCAGATGGGCTAAGAATGTCGAAAGAGAAAACTGGTATTTCACTACCATGACTATACCCGACGCCAAGAGCACTACCGTGAACGCAATCGCAAAAAATGAGCCATGGGTACACGCTAAGCACGTGACACAATGTTTCTTCATAACCGACCCAAGCAATCCCAGTCGTGTTGTCATGGGGAGAGGCAAAAGGAACATCATTGGAATGGATGGAGTCGCCAACGAGGAAGACTACGACCAGTACGTCAACCCAATGAGGGAAGATGATGATGACAGTGAAGTATACGTCAAAAGAAGAATCAATACTACATTACCTAAGAAAGATCATACTCCATGGAAAAGGAAAAGTGACAATGAGGGGCTCAATTATTCGTGAACGAACAAGAAGGAAAATAAGCTCACTCAAAAACAAAAACGTCGAAGCTGAGAAACCGTTATCGGTCAATTGATGTATGTATATATATATATATATATATATATATATATATATATATATATATATATATATATATATATATCAAGCAATAGTAGTTACCACCACTTGCTTTTATATGTTGTATGTAGTATCTACCAAATCGAGAATATGTACGTGTAGTATATAGTATATAACAATGATTAGGTAGTATATATACTAATTTTTAGGTAGTATGTACAATGTTTTGAGTATGCTCTTTTTACGCATAAATATATACGTATTTGATAAATATAACAAAAACTATGGGCTCATATGCAATTTTTTCATGTAACTTGCTTTCAAATATCTTAAATATAGTATATGAACATATTTAATATAATAAAATAGTATATATATAGTACCACATGGTAGTATATTAGATATGCGGGGTAACTACCACCAGGTGGTATGATGGATTTTCCCTATATATATATATGTGTGTGTGTGTGTGTGTGTGTGTGTGTGTGTGTGTGTGTGTGTGTGTGTGTGTGTGTGTGTGTGTGTGTGTGTGTGTGTGTGTTCCTATTTTGTATGCACACTTAACCATTATGGGTCAAATGATGTAAGATATATGTTCCTATTTTGTATAGCACACTTAATCTTTATGGGTCAAATGATGCAATATATATTGCCTTAGTTATATACATTGTATCAGCTTCCCTTCGTTCTGGCTTTCGGAAAAAAAGGAAAATAAAAGAAAAGGAAAAGAAGAAAATAAAAGGAAAAGAAAAGAAGAAAAGGAAGAAAAAGAAAAACGAAAGAAAAGAAGAAAAGAAAAGAAAAAGGAAATAGAAGAAACAAAAAGGAAAACAAAAGAACAAGTAAAATGAAAACAATAGCAGAAGCGCCTGTTGAAGAAATGCGTTATAGCTACTAGTTTTTGGGAGCACGATACTACTGCATTGACGTAACCCCCCGCGCGCGGGCTTCCCTCTCCTCTGCTTCCTCCCCAAATCCCAACCGGCCATCTCTCTCTGTGCCCTCGTCGCTGGAGCCCCTCCCCTCGCCCCCGCCCCCGCCCCCGCCCTCGCCGTCAGATCCCCTTCCGTCGAGCATCGCCGGAGCCCTTCTCCTCAAGCATCACGGAGCACTCGCCGAGTCGCCGCCTCGCCTCTGGTGCGCCAGCGTCGTCAACACCGCGCCACCGTCTCCCTTGACAACCACCATCGCACCAGCCTCGTCCCTTCCTCCTCCACCACCCCGCCGCCGCCTCCCCTGATAACCACCTCCCTGCTGTAAGCCCTCCTCTCCCCTCCCCTCTTCTCTCGCTCTCCTCTCTGTCATTTGAACCCTAGGCTATTTAGCCTATATTATGAATGCTAGGTGCAATTTGAACCCTAGTTACTATGAACCCTAGTTAGGATGAAGCCTAGGTTTCAAATTAGGACATAAATTTAGCTTGGTTTTGAAATTCGGACAGAAATTTATATAGGATTCAAATTATGACAGAAATTTAGGGTTAGGTGTTTTAGGTGCAGTTAAAAGAAAAAAAACAGAATTGATTATATAGGTTTCTTGCATTTTTCTTCACGTTCTACGGAATGTTGATTCACGTGAACCCTAGCGCTATTTAGTTCTAGTTAGTATGAATTAGTATGAACCCTAGGCTATTTTATAGTGCTAGTTAGTTAATTAGAATTTGTATGAACCCTAGGACAGATTAGTTTAAGCAATTGTTATGAACCCTAGTAAAAGCAAAACAATTTAGTTTCAAATTTAGGTAGGCTGAATTTAGTTTCAAATATTCTGAAGAAAAATGACTTCTTGCATTTTTCTTCAAGTTCTATATTTATCTTCCTGTTATATGCAAATTTGAAGTAGACATGTGATATGTGGACATGTGATTTGGACATGTCATATTTGGAATTTGGACATGTGATGTTTTGGACATGTGATATTTGGAAAATGATGGTTATGTGCAGGGTAAATGATCCGAGTGGCCTATGTTTCGCCGGAATGTTGATTCATTTCCGTTATGTCCACTTTTTAGCAAAGGTCATGCCGAAATTTCCCGTGAATTTTCGCATGACTTGTGCTATAAAGTAGGCATATCGAGTTCCAGGATTTGCTGCGACGGGAATGAAATGGCATTCCGGCAAACCATAGACCTTTTTTTGTTATTTCTCATTTTATTATAGTTTTAGAATTAAACGAGGAGTCTTAATCATAGGAAAATTAATCATCATCTTCTTCGATGGATTAAGACTAGATTTCTTCTTCGGTGATTTGGGTGGCTTTTATGATATTCCTCCACTAGTCAATCTCATTTGGTCAGAACTTGGTGGTGGCCAAGGCGAATCTCCTTCAGAAACAGAATATGCATCCAAGCTTTGAGCCATGACCAACTTGTGAACATATTAGATACGAGGGAAAAACATGGTAGAGTCATAAACATGCACATAAGCATTCTGTAAAACTGAAGGTTTTTCAGAAGGAGCATAGGAATCCATGATATACTTGATAGTTTGTAACCTAGTCAGCCCAGTTAAAACTATCTAATCATTCGAGTAATTATTCATGAACCCTAGATGGAGAAGAACTAGTACGAGAGAAAAGCTACAAACCGTACTAGTCATAACCTAGTGAATCCTAAAGATCTACCGCAAATAAATAAATCAATGAAAAATGTGTCGGTATGAACTGCCCTAGAATGGAGAAGGGGGTAGAGGCAGTTCCAGATCCAAGCACCCTAACTTAGCAGCAAGGATCGACTACGGCAATGTGGAGGAGAGTATTTACCCCACTAGTGCGACCAACGACGGCGATACTTCACCAGACTTGCATGGCGAGGTGCTTCGACGGTGTTGCTTCGAGCTCGGGCTCGGGAGGAGGAGGATGAAGGTATGAGGAACAAATGAGGAAGAAGACACCGGGAGGGGTATCTACAGCAGAGTGCAAAACCACCTCGTCCTAAATCTATGGCCTACAAAAGCGGGACGATCCACATTCAACAGATGCGATCACGATCGTGGAGATCGTGGGCACGTGGCAGCCGTTTCATGCGAAAATCTCGGAAACAGAACGGGAGGTTGAAATATTTGAAGAAGGGCAAGCGCCAAAACAAATTAAAGTTTGAAGTCCATTTCTTCCGCGACCATGGATGTCGGATTGAAATTTTCTTCATGTCAAATTGCATGTTTATGACAGATAACATATTGGATGAGAAAGAATAGAGAGATAAAAGGGACCGAACAAAAACACTCAGCGAAACGATAAGAAACAAAAAACCATGGAGCTATGAGTGAGTTGATCTTCGGACAAAACACAAACACATCAATATGAAAACAAAGAAAGCGAACGAGAACACAAAGAACAAGCACCAACAATAGAGATCTTAGGGCTTAAGAATAAGCGAGAAGAATCCCTTAGACAGTTCCTGCAAGAAGGGTTAGTTCTTTTTCGCAACCCACACTTGTGTGGTCAACGGGGATATCATTTTCTTAGTCTGAGCAGGAACATTCCTTCGGTGAGTGATACGTCTCCAATGTCTCTATAATTTTTTATTATTCCATGCTATTATATTATCTGTTTTGGATGTTTTATATGCATTTATATGCTATTTTATAATATTTTTGGGACTAACCTAACCTAGAGCCCAGTGCCAGTTTCTGTTTTTGTCTTGTTTTTGAGTTTTATAGAAAAGGAATATCAAACCGAGTCCAAACGGAATAAAACTTTCGCAATGATTTTTCTTGGACAGAAGACACCCATGTAACTTGGAGAGAGGGCCAGAAGATCCCCGACGAGGCCACAAGCCTCAGGGGCGTGCCTTGAGGGCTTGTGGGCCCCTCGGGAGTCCTCCAACCCTAATCTTTGCACTATAAATTCCAAAATATTCCCCCAACATCAGAAGCATCCACAAAAATACTTTTCTGCCACCACAAGCCTCTCTTCCCATGTGATCCCATCTTGGGGCCTTTCCCGGCACCCTGCCGGAGGGGGATTCAATCACAAAGGGACTCTATATCAACCTTGCTGCCCTTCCGATGAAGCCTGAGTAGTTTACCACAGACCTAAGGGTGCATATCTTGTAGCTAGATGGCTTCTTCTCTCTCTTTGATCTTCAATACAATGTTCTCCTCGATGTTCTTGGAGTTCTATCCGATGTAATATTATCTTGCGGTGTGTTTGTTGAGATTCGATGAATTATGGATTTATGATAAGATTACCTATGAATATTGTTTGAGTCTTTTCTGAATTCTTTTATGCATGATTAAATATCTTTGTATTTCTCTTCGAACTATCGGTTTGGTTTGGCCAACTAGATTTGTTTTTCTTGCAATGGGAGATGTGCTTAGTTTTGGGTTCAATTTTGTGGTGTCCTCACCTAGTGACATAGTAGGGGTAGCGAGGCACGTATTGTATTGTTGCCATCAAGGATAAAAAGATGGGGTTTATGTCATATTGCTTGAGTTTATCCCTCTACATCATGCCATCTTACTTAAAGCGTTGCTCTGTTCTTATGAACTTAATACTCTAGATGCAGGCAGGAGTCGGTCAATGTGTGGAGTAATAGTAGTAGATGCAGAATCGTTTTGGTCTACTTGTCACAGACGTGATGCCTATATTCATGATCATTGTCTTAGATATTTTCATAACTATGCGCTTTTCCATCAATTGCTCGACAGTAGTTTGTTTACCCACCGTATGTTTTCTTTCAAGAGAGAAGCCTCTAGTGAAACCTATGCCCCCCGGGTCTATTTTCCATCATATATTTTCAGATCTATAAACCCCAAAACCCAAAAATACCTCGCTGAGTTTTATTTACTTTTATTTGTTTTATACCTATCTCTATCAGATCTCACTCATGTTCATGACCGTGGAGGGATTACCAACACCTTTTTTGCGTTGTGTGCAACTGTTTGTTAGTTTGTGCAGGTGCATAGATTGGAGACTTGCTTGTGCCTCCTACTGGATTGTGACCTTGGTTCTTAACTAAGGGAAATACTTCTCTCTACTTTGCTGCATCACCCTTTCCTCTTCAAGGAAAAAAAATCAATGCAAGCTCAAGAAGTAGCAGGAAGAATTTCTAGCGCCGTTGCCGGGGAGGTTCTACATCAATCCTACCAAGTACCCATCATAAACTCTCATCTCTTGCACTTACATTATTTCCCATTTGCCTCTCGTTTTCATCTCCCCCACTTCTAAAACATTTTCAGAAAAATACAAAAATATTTGCCTTTTTATTCGCCCTTCTTTTGTTTGTCTTTTTCGTTTGCTTGTGTGCTAGATTGCTTGCTTTGTCACGATGTCTCAAGAAAATACCAAGTTATGTGACTTTTCCAACACTAATAATAATGATTTTCTTAGTACTCCGATTGCTCCCGCCACTTGTAGCGACCAGACCTCAAACACTCTGATCTCTGTGCATTAGTGTCATCCCTGGATCGGTAATGCTGACATGCACAGTACTCGAGGATTTATAACAGAGTAGCAATCACACACTTATTACATCGAATGTCTCAAAAGAGAACTTATTACCATAAATATGGCTTAAGGCCATCTAAAAACGATAACAGCGGAATGTTTGGAAGATAAAGTGAGTCCATCAACTCCAACAGCATCACTGAGTGAAAGACAACGACCAATGGCACCTTACTCGGCGTCTGAAAAGTCTGCAACATGAACGTTGCAGCCCGAAACGGGTCAGCACATGGAATATGCTGGCAATGTAACACAAGAGAGTAATGAACAAAATAAATGCTATCACTACATGCATATATGGCTGGTGGAAAGCTCTATGGTTAATAAGTTTGCATAAAGCTAAATTTTCCCTACAACAAAGGAATAAATTTTATTTAACTATCATGGTGGTTGTTAAACATTGAGAAGGTTCCTCCAACTCAATCCCAATTAAACATCATCATTAAACCCAAACAAATTATATTTAAGAGTGATGAGATCAACATGATAATCCAAGAACTAGATACTCAAGATGTCCATAACCGGGGACACGGCTAACCATGATTAGTTTATACACTCTGCAGAGGTTTGCGCACTTTTCCCCACAAGACTTGAATACATCCATGGTCGGAGATTCGAGACACAGTCTTTCTGAAGCATTAACTCTCTACTCTGGATAGACAGTACCACCTACAACCCACTACATCTGCTAGTCTACCTCTTCAAGGGCTTCACGCAACTTACTCAACTATCCCAGAGCCCATATTGGCTTGTGGCTGCACACGGAAGTTTCTAGCATGAATAATCTTATGATCCCTTTGAACCTGGGTGGCGGGCCGTAGGATGAGATCACACGGGTACTCTGGGATATCCTAGGACAACACTGGATTCTCCAGGTGCCCTGACAACTGATACGTCTCCAACGTATCTACTTTTCCAAACACTTTTGACCTTGTTTTGGACTCTAACTTGCATGATTTGAATGAAACTAACCCGGACTGACGCTGTTTTTAGCAGAACTGCCATGATGTTGTTTATTGTGCAGAAAACAAAAGTTCTCGGAATGAGCTGAAAATCCACGAAGATAAGTTTTGGAAAATATAAAAAATACTGGCAAAAGAATCAAGGCCAGGGGGCCCACACCCTGTCCACGAGGGTGGGGGCGCGCCCTCCCCCTGGGCGCGGCCCCCTGTCTCGTGGGCCCCCTGATGCTCCACCAACCTCAACTCCAACTCCATATATTCTGTTTCGCGGAGAAAAAATCAGAGAGGAAGTTTCATCGCGTTTTACGATATGGAGCTGCCGCCAAGCCCTAATCTCTCTCAGGAGGGCTGATCGGGAGTCCGTTCGGGGCTCTGGAGAGGGGGATTCGTCGTTGTCGTCATCATCAACCATCCTCCATCACTAATTTCATGATTCTCACCACCGTGCATGAGTAATTCCATCGTAGGCTTGTTGTACGGTGATGGGTTGGATGAGATTTACCATGTAATCAAGTTAGTTTTGTTAGGGTTTGATCCCTAGTATCCACTATGTTCTGAGATTGATGTTGCTGTGACTTTGCTATGCTTAATGCTTGTCACTAGGGCCTGAGTGCCAAGGTTTCATATCTGAACCTATTATGTTTTCATGAATATATGTGAGTTCTTGATCCTATCTTGCAAGTCTATAGTCACCTATTATGCGTTATTATCCGACAACCCCAAAGTGACAATAATCGGGATACTTCTTGATGATGACCATAGTTTGAGGAGTACATGTATTCACTATGTGCTAATGCTTTGTTTCGGTTCTCTATTAAAAGGAGGCCTTAATATCCCTTAGTTTACACTAGGACCCCGCTGCCACGGGAGGGTAGGACAAAAGATGTCATGCAAGTTCTTTTCCATAAGCACGTATGACTATATTCGGAATGCATGCCTACATTACATTGATGAATTGGAGCTAGTTCCGTGCACCCTATGTTATAGCTATTACATGAGGAATCGCATCCGACATAATTATCCATCACTAATCCAATGCCTACGAGCTTTTAACATATCGTGCTTCGCTTATTTACTTTTCCGTTGCTACTGTTACAATTACTACAAAACTATTATATTTACTTTTGTCACTGTTACCATTACTATCATACTACTTTGCTACTAAACACTTTGCTGCAGATATTAAGTTATCCAGGTGTGGTTGAATTGACAACTCAACTACTAATACTTAAGAATATTCCTTGGCTCCCCTTGTGTCGAATCAATAAATTTGGGTTGAATACTCTACCCTCGAAAGCTGTTGCGATCCCCTAAACTTGTGGGTTGTCAAGACTAATTTTTGGCGCCATTGCCGGGGAGCATAGATCTATTCTTTGAGTCACTTGGGATTTATATCTGCTGATCACTATGAAGAACTTGAAAGTCGCAAGAACTAAGATTTTGCCGTCAACTACGAGGGGAGGTAAGGAACTGCCATCTAGCTCTGCACTAGATTCTCCTTCCGTTATTAGTAAGCTTGCGACACCTAAACCTGCTGCTGCTATGAATTCTGATATGTCGCATGTTATTGATGATGCCACTTCTTCTATGCATGATACTAATGATGAAACTACTTCTGTGCGTGATACTACTTTGCTATTAGGTGAATTTCTTGATGAACAACTTTCTAGGGTTAGAGAGAATGAAATTATTGAAGATGCTATTATTGATGATAGTGATGATGAAAGTTCTCCCCCTGATTATGAATTACCTATTGTTCCTAAGGGTTATGTTATGAATGAGGAAGCTGCTAGAGCTATCTTTGCTTGCAAAGATAGATATGATCTTAAGAAGTTATTAGCTAAATGGAAGCATCAATCTCTTAATGCTAGAATGAAACCTGACCCTGCTTTTGCTACTTCACATATCTATGTTACTGATAAGGATTATGAATTCTCTGTTGATCCTGAAATAATTACTTTGATTGAATCTGATCCTTTTTATGGCCTTGAATCTGAAACTGTTGTGGCACATCTTACAAAGTTGAACGATATAGCCACCCTGTTTACTAATGATGAGAAGTCTTGCTATTATTATATCCTTAAGATATTTCCGTTCTCATTAAAAGGTGATGCTAAGACTTGGTTTAATTCTCTTGATCCTGGTTGTGTGCGTAGTCCCCAGGATATGATTTATTACTTCTCTGCTAAATATTTCCCTACTCATAAGAAACAAGCTGCTTTGCGGGAAATATATAATTTTGTGCAAATCAAAGAAGAGAGTCTCCCACAAGCTTGGGGGAGGCTTCTCCAATTACTTAATGCTTTGCCTGATCATCCTCTTAAGAAAAATGAAATACTTGATATCTTTTATAATGGACTAACCGATGTTTCCAAGGACTACTTGGATAGTTGTGCTGGTTGTGTTTTCAGGGAAAGAACAGTCGACCAAGCTGAATTACTATTGAATAATATGCTGACTAATGAAAATAATTGGACTCTCCCTGAGCCAATTCCTGAGGCAATTCCTGAACCAATTGAGCCAACTCCTGAGCCTATTCCTAAACCAACTCCGAAGAAGAGGGGTGTTCTATTTCTCAGTCCTAAAGATATGCAAGAGGCAAAGAAATCAATAAAAAGGCATTAAAGATGAAGATGTTAAGAATTTACCTCCTATTGAAGAAATACATGGTCTTAATAGACCTCCTATTGAAGAAACACACTGTCTTGATAACCCGACACAGGTAGTAAAGGTAAACTCTCACTATAGATATGATAAAGTTGAAATCCCGTCTACTAAATTTCATAGCCCATGCTTATATGAATTTGATGACTTTATGGCTAGACAAGAAAGTTTTTATACTTATGTTGGTACAGAATTAAAGAATAATGCTTTCGAGATAGGACGCTTGAGTGATTATATGGCTAGAGTTAAAGGCGAACTTAAACTCTTTAGCAAATATGCTTCTATGGTTACCACTCAAGCTGAGAAAGTACTTAAAGCTCAAAGTGATTTTCTTGATGAATTAAATAATAAATATGACTTTGCTGTCAGAGTGGCTACTAGAACTGGTAGAATGACTCAGGAACCTTTGTATCCTGAAGGCCATCCCCAGAGAATCGAGCAAGATTCTTAGAGAAATAATTTAGAGGCACCTAGTTCTTCCAAAAAGAAGAAAAAGAAAAACGATAGGACTTTGCATGCTTCTAGTGAACCTGTTGTAGACACACCTGAGAATCCCAATGATATTTCTATTTCTAATGCTGAAACACAATCAGGTGATGAACATGAACCTAGTGATAATGTTAATGGTAATGTTCATGTTGATGCTCAACCTAGCAATAACAATGATGTAGAGATTGAACCTGTTGTTGATCTTGATAACCCACAATCAAAGAATCAACGTTATGATAAGAGAGATTTTGTTGCTAGGAAGCACGGTAGAGAAAGAGAACCATGGGTTCAGAAACCCATGTCCTTTCCTCCTAAACCATCCAAGACAAAGGATGATGAGGATTTTGAGCGCTTTGCTGAAATGATTAGACCTATCTTCTTACGTATGCGCTTAACTGATATGCTTAAAGTAAATCCGTATGCTAACTATATGAAGGATATCATTACAAAAAAAAGAAAGATACCGGAAGCTGAAATTTCCACCATGTTTGCTAATTATACTTTTAAGGGTGGAATAGCAAAGAAACTTGGAGACCCCGAGGTACCAACTATACCATGCTCCATTAAAAGAAATTATGTTAAGACTTCTTTATGTGATCTTGGAGCCGATGTTAGTGTTATGCCTCTCTCTTTATATCGTAGACTTGAATTGAATAAGTTGACACCTACTGAAATATCTTTGCAAATGGCTGATAAATCAACTGCTATACATGTCGGTATTTGTGAGGATGTGCCTGTTGTGGTTGCAAATGTCACTATCTTAACGGACTTTGTTATTCTTGATATTCCCGAGGATGATAGTATGTCGATTATCCTTGGTTGACCCTTTTTGAATACTGCAGGGGCTGTTATTGATTGCAACAAAGGCAATGTCACTTTTCATGTTAATGGTAATGAGCATACGGTACAATTTCCGAGGAAACAACCTCAAGTTCATAGCATCAATTCTATTGGAAAAGTTCCAACTATCATCATTGGAGGTTTTGAATTTCCTCTTCCTACTGTCCAGAAAAAGTATGATAGTCTTATTGTTGGGGATGTTCATATCCCCGTTGAGGTAACCTAGTGTTATTTGAAATTTCTCAGATTCCGTGTTATTCGGAATGAGTTTGTTAACAAGACTTGATCAACCTTGTTAGTGGATTCATTTTGATGATCATTAGATGGATGAAACTAGAAGGCACAACCTTCTATACCCTCTTTTTACTTTCTGTTATTTAGAATAAATAAAGCAAAAATAGTATTATCTGTCAGTTTTCTGAATTATCCGTGCAATAAAAAATATCCTGAAAATAAAAGTGCTCCAAATGCCCTGCAAATTTAGTATGATTTTTTATGGAATATTTGAGGATTTTAGGCACTAAAAACACTGCAGGAGGGGCAAGCACCTGGCCACGTGGGTGGAGGGCGCGCCCTCCTATCTCGTGGGCCCAGGGTGGCCCCCTCCACTTATTCCTACACCCACACACTCCATCTTCTTCCCAAAAAAATCCCCATCCAGCTCAAGCACGAGTTCTAGCTCATTTTGCTGCGATTTTCGATCTCCTTGCTCAAAGCTCCATTCACAAAACTGCTCTGGGAGATTGTTGCTTGGTATGTGACTCCTCCATTGATCCAATTAGTTTTTGTTCTAGTGCTTTATTCATTGCAAATTTTTGCTGCATAGGTGACCCTGTTCTTGAGCTTGCATGTCAAATTTATGAGGACCCAAGTAACTCCAATGCATGATATAGGCTCTAGGCACTTGTAGGAGTAATTGCTACCAATCCTGTTTAGTTTTATTCACTTTTATTTTGAAGTTACTAAAAATTTCAGAAATTTTCAGAAAATGATAAGGAGATTTTTGAGGGGCTCTTCTAGCCAAGGCTCCCAGGAAAAACAAGCTAAAGAGAAGGAAAATGCCAAGTATAATCTTCCTCGCGTAGCGGAAGTGCGGCCGTGTGAATGGCCCTGTGATAATTTCTTGAGAGAGGCCGGGATTTATGAAGACTTTTATTCTTTGATTGAAAATGCAGGCCTCACCGACTACCTCCACGACCAGTTAGATCAGTATCTCTTACTCGCCAATCCTTTCGTGCAAAACTTTTATTATTATCCTAAGAAGTCACCTCCATCAGTATCATTTCGTTTATATGATGAATTCAAGGAAATGTCTTTACGTAATTTTTGCGCGGTATGTAGAATACCCTTTGAGGGTAGATTAGATGAACCACATCGTAAATATGTGGATGGCTTTGTTAACACCATCACTATAGGGGATCCAAAGAAGGGTTCCGATGCGAGAATCTCTAGCGTACACTTTCCTGTTTTACGCTACTTTACCTTATTTGCTAGTCGATGCTTAATTGGTCGTGGAAATAGTGGAAACTTCAGTGTTCCTGATATTATTATTTTGTTCCATGCCTTGTTTGGTGATAATAATTTTAGTATGGGTGCCGTTATTGCTAAACGGCTAAGCCTAAACCGTACAAAAGGGCCCATCTTTGGAGGTATCTATGCTGCACGTCTTGCTAAACATTTTGAGATACCTATTAGGCACCATGAGAAAGAGGAGACGATTCTACCTCCTTACCTTTTAGATTACAGGAGCATGGTAGCGCATGAGTTTATTGTTCATAATGATGATAAGATGCTCCTGTATAACTTGAAATTTAATAAGAAACACAATGAGACTATTATTCTGCATGCGCCTCTGATGTTTGATTTGACTGCAGTTAATTATCTTGTCACGTCGGAAGCGGTGTACACTCATCGAGGCCAAGCATCCACTCCAGAGCCTGAGCCTAAGCCGGAACCTTCACTGGACCCTTATCGTTCATCATCTTACCAGCAGGATCTGGAGGAGATGGCCAGCCAGTGGTATCCTGATTACACCCCTCAGTACACCGGGGAGAGTAGCCGTGGTCCTTGGCAGTAGACCAACTTAGGCCAAAAGCCTAAGCTTGGGGGAGTACGTATTTCTCACCAACTTTACATTCATGTTCACACACTATTCTAGCTGACGGTGCTCATACTCTTTCATTGTATTATCCATGCTAGTTTAATTTATTTTTCTAGCTTTCTTCTTGTGTGTTTGATAAACCTTAAGAAAAACCAAAAAAATAGTTAGTTTAATTTCCATGCTTGTAGTAGAAATTAAAATGAAAACCCAAAAATATTTCTCGTTCTTCTTCTTGCTTGTTGGGAGCTTTCCCGTGTAAATAGTTTTATTTTTTTCCCTTCCTTTGGGGGTCGAGAGTAGAAGACCATATTGAAAATGTTTAGTGGCTCTCATATGCATAATTGTTTATTTAACTTAGAGCCCATATTACTTTGCCTTCTCGCTTGAGTTGAATGCTTGCAGATTCCAGCTTAGTCCAATGCACGTGCACTGTTATTATTATACACATCGTTCGGTCGTGCAAGTGAAAGGCAATAATGACGATATATGATGGACTGATTGAGATGAGAAAAGATGGTATGAACTCGACCTCTTTTGTTTTTGCAAATATGATGAGTTCATCGTTCCTGATTCAGCTTATTATGAAGAAAACATATTTGCAATGACATTTGGGGATTATAGTTGCTTGTGTCATGCTTGATTAGCTCTGAGTTATAATGGTTTACCTTGCGTGCTAACATGCTATTAAAATGATTGTGATGTGGTATGATGGGAAGGTATCCTCCTTTGAATGAATTGAGTGACTCTTCTTGGCACATGTTCACACATGTACTTGAAATAAATCAACATAGCCTTCAAGATATTTATGTTCATGGTAGATTATATCCTACTCATGCTTGTACTCGGTGTGAATTAATTTTAATGCATGTTCATGATTGTTGTCGCTCTCTCAGTTGGTCGCTTCCCAGTCTTTTCCTAGCCTTCACCTATACTAAGCGGGAATACTGCTTGTGCATCCAAACTCCTTAAACCCCAAAGTTGTTCCATATGAGTCCACCATACCTTCCTATATGCGGTATCTACCTGCCATTCCAAGTAAATTTGTATGTGCCAAACTCCAAACCTTCAAATGAAATTCTGTTTTGTATGCTCGAGCAGCTCATGTTTCAACTAGGGCTGTCTGTATCTTCCATGCTAGGTGGGTTATTCTCAAGAGGAGTGGACTCCGCTCCTCATTCACGAGAAAGGGTCGGTAACTGGGATGCCCAGTCCCATGATCCAAAAAGATCAAAGCAAATTAATATAATTAAACATAACTCCCACAGGGTTGTTGTTAGTTGGAGGCACTCGTTGTTTCGAGCAAGCCATGCATTGATGCTTGTTGGTGGTGGGGGAGTATAAACTTTTACCATTCTGTTTGGGAACCGCCTATAATGCATGTAGTATGGAATATATCGCCATCTCATAGTTGTTGCGTTGACAGTGAAAGTATGCCGCTCAAAATGTTATTCATCTCTATTTTAAAATCGAGCTCTGGCACCTCTACAAGTCCCTACTTCCCTCTGCGAAGGGCCTATCTATTTACTTTTATGTTGAGTCATCATCCTCTTATTAAAAAGCACCCGCTGGAGAGCACACTGTCATTTGCATTCATTACTATTGGTTTATATTGGGTATGACTTGACTGGATCTCTTTTACCATGAATTACAATGTTTAGTCAGTCCTTGATCTTTAAAGGTGCTCTGCATTTATGTTTTGCGGTCTCAGAAAGGGCTAGCGAGATACCATCTTGTTTATATCATATTATGATTGTGTTGAGAAAGTGTCGTCATCCGAGTTTTATTATTATTGCTCGCTAGCTGATTATGCCATTGATATGAGTAATTGTGAGACCTAAGTGTTATTGTGAGTATGGTTAGTTCATGATACTTGCTGAAAACTTGAATGGTGGCTTTACATATTTACAACAACAAGAGCAAACAGAGTTTGTAAAAGTTTTTCTTTATCACTTTCGGTTTATCAACTGAATTGCTTGAGGACAAGCAAAGGTTTAAGGTTGGGGGAGTTGATACGTCTCCAACGTATCTACTTTTCCAAACACTTTTGCCCTTGTTTTGGACTCTAACTTGCATGATTTGAATGAAACTAACCCGGACTGACGTTGTTTTCAGCAGAACTGCCATGATGTTGTTTATTGTGCAGAAAAGAAAAGTTCTCGGAATGACCTGAAAATCCACGGAGATAAGTTTTGGAAAATATAAAAATATCGGCGAAGAATCAAGTCCAGGGGCCCACACCGTCCATGAGGGTGGGGCGCGCCCTGTCTCGTGGGCCCCCTGATGCTCCAGCGACCTCAACTCCAACTACATATATTCCGTTTCACGGAGAAAAAAATCAGAGAGAAAGTTTCATTGCGTTTTACGATAAGGAGTCGCCGCCAAGCCCTAATCTCTCTCGGGAGGGCTGATGTAGAGTCCTTTCGGGGCTCCGGAGAGGGGGATTCGTCGCCGTCGTCATCATCAACCATTCTCCATCACCAATTTCATGATGCTCACTGCCGTGCGTGAGTAATTCCATCGTAGGCTTGTTGGACGGTGATGGTTGGATGATTTACCATGTAATCAAGTTAGTTTTGTTAGGGTTTGATCCCTAGTATCCACTATGTTCTGAGATTGATGTTTCTAAGACTATGCTATGCTTAATGCTTGTCACTATGGCCCGAGTGCCATGATTTCAGATCTGAACCTATTATGTTTTCATGAATATATGTGAGTTCTTGATCCTATATTGCAAGTCTATAGTCACCTTTATGTGTTATGATCCGACAACCCCGAAGTGACAATAATTGGGATACTTCTCAGTGATGACCATAGTTTGAGGAATTCATGTATTCACTATGTGCTAATGCTTTGTTCCGGTTCTCTATTAAAAGGAGGCCTTAATATCCCTTAGTTTCCACTAGGACCCCGCTGCCACGGGAGGGTAGGACAAAAGATGGCATGCAAGTTCTTTTCGATAAGCACATATGACTATATTCGGAATACATGCCTACATTACATTAATGAATTGGAGCTAGTTCTGTGTCACCCTATGTTATAGCTATTACATGAGGAATCGCATCCAACATAATTATCCATGACGGATCCAATGCCTACGACCTTTTCACATATTGTGCTTCGCTTATTTACTTTTCCGTTGCTACTATTACAATTACTACAAAACTATTATCTTTACTTTTGCCACTGTTACCATAACTATCACACTCCTTTGCTACTAAACACTTTGCTGCAGATATTAAGTTATCCAGGTGTGGTTGAATTGACAACTCAACTGCTAATACTTAAGAATATTCTTTGGCTCCCCTTGTGTCGAATCAATAAATTTGGGTTGAATACTCTACCCTCGAAAGCTGTTGCGATCCTATACACTTGTGGGTTATCAACAACCATTGGGTATTCCAGGGTGCCTTCAAGCAAGCCACTCAGATGTGTATTTAAGTAGCCACCTTAACTCAACCATTAATTAACAATACTCACATCTGTCTCGAATCACTCGACAAACCACGTTTACGAGCATAGCATGGCAATAATAGCAACATAGAAGTAACTCCCAAAGGTTTGATAGTAAACAGGTAAATAGGTACTACCTCATCTACTTCCCAAAACCCACATGTTATTCAGATCCTAACCATGCAATTGTTTGAGGATTGATCTAATGCAATAAAACTGGGTAGTAAAGAGGTATGATCAAAGTGTTACTTGCCTTGCTGATTATCCGTGAAACCTAGAGACTCGTAGTAGCACGCTTCGCACTCCCGGTACTCTATCGCAAACAAACAAGCATAAAATAAGCACTCAACTAGAAGCACGGGTAAAACTCAAATAAGAGATCTAGCCAGAAAGTTCAACTTAAGAACTCTGGTTTGCAAAAAGAATCAAATCAAACGAAGCAACTAAACTCAAACAGCAAAAGAAACAAGCTCCATTTACTAATCTGGACTTAAGTCAAATTTTACAGTAGCAAAATCATGTTCAAGTTGCTTAAACAGAAAGAGGGCTTCGACATGAAACTCTAGGCGCCTGAATCGCCTGATTTCGATAAACGAGCGAAAAGATAAACTAAAACGAAAATCAGGGCCAAAATCACGATCGAAAATAATCGCGAAAAATCCCTGGAAAAAGAAAAACTGACGAACAGGCTAACGAATGAACGTTCGCTGTCTGTGGCTAACGGGTGAAAACCATTCGCTAAAACGAACGTACGAACGGGCGTTCGCTAAATAACTAAACCGAAAAAAATAAAACCGATCTAAAAAATAAAATAACCGCGGGTTCTAAAAAAATGAACGGTTTTTAGATTAAAACCGATGGCTACCTCGGTTCGTGTGGCGGCGGGTGGTGGCGACGGCGTCGGGCGGCGAGAGAGGCGGCGGCGACGGCGACGGGTCGGCGGCGAGTGGGCGGCGGCGGCGGCGGAGCTCATGGCGGTGGCGCGGATCGGGGCGAGGTAGGGCTGGCGGCTAGGGTTCGATGGGGGTCGGGCCTCCTGGCTTATAAGGCCGGCCGGGCCAAGAGTCCTAGCCGGACACGGCCCGGTAGGTCAGTAACTTTTTTTAATCATTCCACGCGTAGAAAAACAAATAAAAGAAATACTAAACATACTCCAAAAATCCTGAAATAAATTTTCCCCATCCTCAAAAAATATAGCGGACAAAGTGAACATTTATTTGGTCCTCTAATGCAATTTTGAAAAACGCATATTTTTCCTAATTCAAATTAAATAGCGATAAAACTCCAAATAAAATTCTTATTTGATTTTAATATTAAATCTCCAATATTTCTTTATTTTGGGAAAGTCATTTTATCCCCTCTTTTATTTTCCATAGAAGAAATATTCGAAGAGAAAATAATTAAAATCAAACGATCCTCTTTTGAAAATTTGAGAAAACTCAAATATGAAAATAACGAAATCCCCAACTCTCTCCGTGGGTCATTGAGTTGCGTAGAATTTCTAGGATCAACTCAAAATGCAATAAAATATGATATGCAATAATGATCTAATGTATAACGTTCCAAATTGAAAATTTGGGATGTTACAAACCTACCCCCCCCTTAAGATGAATCTAGCCCTCGAGATTCGGGTTGGCTAGAAAATAGGTGTGGGTGGTCCTTCCGTAGATCTTCCTCTCGTTCCCAGGTGGCTTCATCCTCGGTATGGTGGTTCCACTGAACTTTGCAGAACTTGATAACCTTACTGCATGTGACTTGGCTGGCAAACTCGAGAATCTTCACTGGTTTCTCTTCGTAGGTCAAATCGCTTCTAGTGGCACTGTATCTCTCAGAGGGATGTCAGCCATCTCTGCGTGGCACTTCTTCAACTGGGAAACGTGGAACACATCGTGAACTCCTGACAATCCTTCAGGCAACTCCAACTTGTAAGCAACTTCTCGCATACGTTCCAAAACTTTGTATGGTCCCACAAAACGTGGTGCTAACTTTCCCTTAACTCCAAATTGCTTAACTCCTCGAAGTGGGGACACACGAAGATACACTCTGCCTCCGACTTTGTAAACTGTCTCCTTGCATTTAGAATCCGCATAGCTCTTCTGCCTAGACTGGGCTACCTTGAGTATATCACGAATCAGCTTAACCTTCTCTTCAGACTCTTTAATCAAATCTGGTCCAAACAACTGATGGTATCCTACTTCATCCCACAACAACGGTGTCCCGCACCTCCTTCCATACAAGGCTTCGAAAGGGGCCATCTTCAAACTTGCTTGATAGTTGTTGTTGTAAGAGAACTCTGCATATGGCAAATTGTCGTCCCAACTAGATCCATAATCTAGCGCACAAGCTCTCAACATGTCCTCCAGAATCTGATTGACTCTCTTGGTGTGTCCATCTGTCTATGGATGAAAGGTTGTACTGAAATCTATCCTGGTACCCAAAGTCTCATGCAACTGATTCCAGAACTTTGAGGTAAATTGGGTTCCTCTGTATGATACAATGGTCCTCGGAACTCCATGCATACATACGATCCTGGTCATGCATATCTTTGCCAACTTAGCACTAGTGTAAGTGGTCATCACTGGGATGAAATGAGCTACGTTCGTCAAACGATCAACTACAACCCATATCGAGTCATAGCCAGAATGAGTCCTGGGAAATCTCGTGATAAGCTCCATGCCTAGCTTATCCCACTTCTATTCGGGTATCGGCAATGGCTGTAACAACCCAGCTGGCTTCTGATGCTCTGCCTTCACTCTCTGACATACATCACAAACTGCTACATACTCTGCAATATCCTTCTTCATTCCGGTCCACCAGAAATTGTCCTTCAAATCCAGATACATCTTGTTATTTCCTGGATGAATCGAATACAGCGAATCATGGGCCTCCTGCAGAATCAACTTCCTGATCTCCTGGTCATTGGGCACATAAACGCGGTCCTCAAACCATAAGGTATCGTGTTCATCCTCATGAAATCCTTTAGACTTTCCTTTGCTCATCCTTTCATTTATCTCGGCAATCTCTTTGTCAGACTTCTGAGCTTGATCTTATCCATCAAAGTAGACTGAATTTCCAATGCTGCTACATAGCCTCTCGTAACTATCTCCAAACATAGCTCACGAAGATCCTCTACTAACTCCTGGGGTAACTCTCCGGTCATGAGTGTGTTGACATGGCTCTTACGACTCAATGCATAAGCTACTACGTTAGCCTTTCCGGGATGATAATGTAATCTCATATCATAGTCCTTGATGAGTTCCAACCATCTCCTCTGCCTGAGATTCAACTCCTTCTGCGTGAAGATATACTTCAAACTCTTGTGATCCGTGTACACCTCACAATGGTTTCCGATGAGAAAGTGTCTCCAAGTCTTCAACGCATGCACTACGGCTGCTAACTCCAAATCGTGTGTCGCATAATTCAACTCATGGGGTTTAAGCTATCGTGAGGCATATGAAACAACTCTTCCCTCCTGCATAAGCACTGCTCCAAGTCCTCGACAAGAAGCATCGCAATACACTTGATAATCCTTGTGCTGATCTGGAAGAATCAACACTGGAGCTGTAACCAAGCATTTCTTCAACTCCTAAAAACTGGCCTCACATTCCTCAGTCCATTTTGACTTGGTGTCCTTCTTCAACAACTCCATCATGGGCTTTGCAATCTTCGAGAAATTCTCAATGAACCTTCGGTAGTATCCTGCGAGTCCAAGAAAACTCCGGATCTCCCCAACTGACGTGGGTGCTTCCCAATTTGTCACAGTGACAACCTTGGTGGGGTCTATTGCTATTCCTTCTCCAGATATAACATGCCCGAGGAATCCAACTTCCTTCAGCCAAAACACACACTTGCTGAATTTCGCATATAACTGATATTCTCTGAGCTTCCCGAGTACCAAACGCAAATGTTGCTTATGCTCCTCTTCATTCTTCAAGTAGACCAGAATATCATCAATGAACACCATGACGAACTTATCCAAAAACTCCATAAACACCTTGTTCTTCATGTTCATGAAATAGGCAGGTGCGTTAGTCAGTCCAAATGACATAACCGTATACTCCTATAGCCCATACCTTGTGGTAAAAGCTGTCTTGGGTATATCCTACTCTCGAATCTTCAGCTGGTGGTATCCGGATCGCAGATCGATCTTGGGAAATACTGTAGCTCCTTGCAACTGGTCAAACAGATCATTGATCATCAGCAGTGGGTATTTGTTCTTGACTGTCACTTCATTCAATCCACGATAATCAACAACCATCCTCAACGATCCATCCTTCTTCTCAACTAGAAGCACTGGTGATCCCCAAGGTGACGAACTTGGGCGAATATAGCCTTTATCCAGTAACTCCTTAATCTGCTTCTTAATTTCCTCCAAATCCTTTGTGGACATCATGTACGGTCTCTTAGATATTGGCCCTGTGCCTGGCAAAAGCTCAATCAAAAACTCAATGTCTCTATCCGGTGGCATCCCTGGCAACTCTTCAGGAAATACATCGAGGAAATCCTTCACCACTGGTACTTCCTCCTGTACAACTCCTGATAGGGAATTCACTTGAGTCCTCTTCGGCACGTGCCGGGATACATACTTAATCCTTCTTCCTTCTGGGGTGGTAAGCAAATCGACTTACTGGTGCAGTCAATGTTCCCTCCATACTTCGATAACCAATCCGTGCCTAATATACAATCCAGTCCTTGTGACTCCAATACTATTAGGTCTGAGGGGAACACGTAGTTACCAATCCTTAATGGTAACCGATCACACCATAGACTAGCCATATACTCAGCTCATGGCGAGGTTACTAACATGGGTGACCTAAGGGCTTGGGTTGGCAGTTTAAATCTATCCACAAATCCCCTTGACATGTATGAATGCGATGCACCAGTATCAAAAAGAATGACTGCAGTAAATGCCTTAACCAAAAACTTACCTATTACTGCATCGGGTTGCGCTTCAACCTCCTCCACGCTAACGTGGTTCACTTGTCCCCTATTGAAAGGGTTGGGCTTCTTCCCAGAGCTTTCATTGCCATTTCCATTCTTTGCTTCAGAACACTTTGTGGCATAATGTCCATTCTTCCCGCACTTGAAACAGGTAATGTGACTTAGATCCTTCTTGGCGGGCGTTGCTGGGTTGGAACGGTTTTGGCTATTTCTTCCTCCATTACCATTCCCATTCTTGGGGCCACTATGGTTATGCGAACTTCCTCCATTGTGATTGTGACCACCATGGTTATGTTGAAGGGTTCGTCGCGAGTTCGGGTAAAACGGGGTCTCTGTTGAGCTCCAGAATTGTATTTCCCTTGTCCATACTTCCTCTTGTGGTTGTCAATCTGCTGCTGCTTCCCTTCAATCATGAGAGCTCTATCTACCAACTCCTGGTAGTTGTTGAAGGTTGCCACCATCAATTGCATGCTCAGCTC
The DNA here is from genome assembly GCA_021437245.1 of Aegilops speltoides. Taxonomy (NCBI): domain Eukaryota; kingdom Viridiplantae; phylum Streptophyta; class Magnoliopsida; order Poales; family Poaceae; genus Aegilops; species Aegilops speltoides. The sequence goes on along the minus strand of CM038143.1, from coordinate 472,123,239 downwards.
ATCATTCAGTCCTTCCAGAAACTTCTCCTACTTAGCTACATCTGTAGCAACGTCATCAGGGGCATAACATGCTAACTTACTAAAATCATCCACACATACTGGCTGGTGCAAGTTACGAAATTCATGCTTCCTCATGGCCATAGCTCCTGCTGAAACATGGGCAGTGCGAAAAGCCTGCTGAAACTGGTCCCATGTGACAGTGTCTATGGGGTGAGTGGCTGTGAAATTCTCCCACCATGATGTTGCGGGTCCATCAAGCTGATGCGCGGCAAAACACACCCTCTCCGCATCTGTGCATCCTGCAGTGGTCAACTCCCTTCCAATCTTGCGGAGCCAATCATCTGCAACAATCGGCTCGGTGCTACTAGAGAACACCGGTGGATTAAGCCTTAGGAAACGGGCTAAGTGATCAACGGGTGGGGGTGGTGGTGGGTTGTTGTTGTTGTTGTTGTTCCCCTGGTTCTGACTCTGGACTAGTATCTGCATCAATGCATTCTGCTATTGGATCAACTGAGTGAGCTCTGGTTGGAAAACAAATCCATTGTCGCGTCTCGGAGGCATCTGAGGTTTTAGAAAAGATGAGAAAATAGAATAGAATGAGGTCTAGAGGGAAAACACTACCCATATGCACATGAGACAAACACAAACATATCACTTCAATCAATTCAAACAAGGGCATACAATCGGTCTAACTATCGTTACAAAAGTGCTCGGACTATACTATATACATGGAGGAATACTACTACTGATATGGTGGTCGACTAGAAAAATTGATCGGTGGAAGACTCCATGATATCTGCTCCAGCTTCATCAACAAAATCATCATCGCTATCGTCGGGGTCCGAGTCGGTGTCGTCGATGATGATGTAGTTCTCCGGCAAGTGGAATCATCGTCTTCTCCTCCTGGCACGGGGTCTCCCATGAATATTCCTAGCTTCTTTGTTAGATCGTCATTCTTCTCCACGAGTATCGTCATTTCCTCCCATATCCATCGCGTGTAGATTTGAGTTCTTCCTCCAGCTCCGTGATCCTGGTCATTGCTTTCTTCAGATCTATCATGCCTGCACACATCTGGTTCTCCTGGCGACGAATGTATTGGTTTAACTCCTGGATGAAAGCTGTAGTAGATCTATCCTTCCTGGTGCTGATCATCTCCCATTGCTCATCTCGGCGCCCACAAATCTGGTAGATAGTATCCTTGAGATCCTTGTGGTAAACTTCTCCAATGCGTCCCATGGTGATGTGGGCTGCCATGCTCTTTCCTAGACTCTAGGTTGGTGCATCAAAGGAAAACTCTATGGGCTCAGTGACGGGCATGAACGTCCTTCCTAGAACTTGAACTTGAATCATCCAACGCTCCTCTTCGGGTAAAGTGGCGATACCGGTAAAACTTGGTATTTCGATGTTCAGGTACCTAGTAAATTCCTTCACATGTCGTCCAAAAGGTATATCTTCATCTGGTTGCGTGAACTTGTTCCTTGCATCCGCCATCCTAAAGAGTAGAAAAGGGAGAGGAGTCAGAAATGAGAAGAGGGTAGTGATCTAGGGCTTTAGCTTAGTGGTCGTGTCCTACATTCAGCATGTGCTCTGATACCATCTTGTAGCGACTAGACCTCAAACAGTCTGATCTCTGTGCATCAGTGTCATCCCTGGATCGGTAATGCTGACATGCACAGTACTCGAGGATTTATAACAAAATAGCAATCACACACTTATTACATCGAATGTCTGAAAAGAGAACTTATTACCATAAATATGGCTTAAGGCCATCTAAAAACAATAACAGCGGAAGGCTTGGAAGATCAAGTGAGTCCATCAACTCCAACGACATTACTGGGTGAAAGACAATGACCTATGCACCTTACTCGTCGTCTGAAAAGTCTGCAACATGAACATTGCAGCCCGAAATGGGTCAGCACATGGAATATGCTGGCAATGTAACACAAGAGAGTAATGAACAGAATAAATGCGATCACTACATGCATATATGGCTGGTGGAAAGCTCTATGGTTAACAGGTTTGCATAAAGCCAATTTTTTCCCTACAACAAAGGAATAAATTTTATTTAACTATCATCGTGGTTGTTAAACATTGAGAAGGTTCCTCCAACTCAATCCCAATTAAACATCATCATTAAACCCAATCAAATTATATTTAAGAGTGATGAGATCAACATGATAATCCAAGAACTAGATACTCAAGATGTCCATAACCGGGGACACGGCTAACCATGATTAGTTTATACACTCGGCAGAGGTTTGCGCACTTTTTCCCACAAGACTCAAATACATCCATGGTCGGAGATTCGAGACACATTCTTTCTGAAGCATTAACTCTCTACTCTGGATAGACAGTACCACCTACAACCCACTACATCTGCTAGTCTACCTCTTCGAGATCTTCATGTAACTTACTCAACTATGCTAGAGCCCATATTGGCTTGTAGCTGCACACGGAAGTTTCTAGCATGAATAATCTTATGATCCCTTTGAGCCTGGGTGGTGGACCGTAGGATGATCACACGGGTACTCTGGGATATCCTAGGACAACACTGGATTCTCCAGGTGCCCTGACAACCACTGGGTACTCTAGGGTGCCTTCAAGAAATCCACCCAGATGTGTATTTAAGTAGCCACCTTAATTCAACCATTAATAAACAATACTCACATCTATCATGAATCACTCGAACCAAACCACGTCTACGAGCATAGCATGTCAATAATAGCAACATAGAAGTATCTCCCAAAGGTTTGATAGTAAACAGGTAAATAGGTACTACCTCATCTACTTCCAAAACCCACATGCTAATCAGATCAACCATGCAATTGTTTGAGAATTGATCTAATGCAACAATATTGGGTAGTAAAGAGGTATGATCAAAGTGTTACTTGCCTTGCTGATAATCCGTGAAACCTAGAGACTCGTAGTAGCACGCTTCGCACTCCGGGTACTCTATCTCAAATAAACAAGGATACAATAAGCACTCAACTAGAAGCACGGGTAAAACTCAAATCAGAGATCTAACCAGAAAGTTCAACTTAAGAACTCTAGTTTGCAAAAAGAATCAAATCGAACGAAGCAACGAAACTCAAACTGCGAAAGAAACAAGCTCCATTTACTAATCTGGACTTAAGTCAAATTTTACAGTAGCAAAATCATGTTCAAGTTGGTTAAACAAAAAGAGGGCTTCCAGACGAAACTCTAGGCGCTTGAATCGCCTGATTCCGATAAACGAGCGAAAAGATAAACTAAAACGAAAATCAGGGCAAAAATCGCGATCGAAAATAATCGCGGAAAATCCCTGGAAAAAGAAAAACTAACGAATGTGCTAACGAATCGAACGTCATTGCTCATGCTAATGTGTCAAAACCGTTCGTTAAAATGAACGTACGAATGGGCGTTTGCTAAATAACTAAACCGAAAAAATAAAACCGATCTAAAAAATAAAATAACCGCGGGTTCTAAAAAAACCGAACAGTTTTTTGATTAAAACCGATGGCTACCTCTCTTCGTGTGGCGGCGGTGGCGGCGGTCAACTCCGACGGCGGCGGCGGTCAACTCCGGCGGCGGCGATGGCGGCGAGGGCGACGTGTGGTGGCGACGGAGGCGGGTGGTGGCGACGGTGTCGGGCGGTGAGAGAGGCGGCAGCGACGAGCGGCGGTTTGGCGGCGAGTGGCGGCGGCGACGGCACCATGGCGGCGAGCACGCTGGCATGCGTGTCCGGCAAGGCGGCGGCACGGGTCGAGGCGGGGCTGGCGGCTAGGGTTCGGTGGGGGTCGGGCCTCCCGACTTATAAGTCCGGCCGGGCCAGGAGTCCTAGCCGGACACGGCCGAGTAGGTCGGTAACTTTTTTTAATAATTCCACGTGCAGAAAAACAAATAAAATAAATACTAAATAGACTCCAAAAATCCTGAAATAAATTTTCCACGTCCTCTAAAAATATACCGGACAAGGTGAACATTTATTTGGGCCTCTATTGCAATTTTGAAAAACACATATTTTTCCTAATTCAAATTAAATAGTGATAAAACTTCGAATAAAATTCTTATTTGATTTTAATATTAAATCTCCAATATTTCTTTATTTTGGGAAAGTCATTTTATCCCCTCTCTTTTATTTTTCATAGTAGAAATATTCGAAGAGAAAATAATTAAAATCAAATGATCCTCTTTTCAAAATTTGAGAAAACTCAAATATGAAAATAACGAAATCCCCAACTCTCTCCATGGGTCCTTGAGTTGCGTAGAATTTCTAGGATCAACTCAAAATGCAATAAAATATGATATGCAATAATGATCTAATGTATAACATTCCAAATTGAAAATTTGGGATGTTACACCACTAGTACAGAATCTTATGAAATTAATGCCGCTTTGTTGAATCTTATTATGAAAGAGCAATTTCCTGGTATTCCTAGTGAAGATGTCGCATCCCATCTAAATAATTTAGTTGGATTGTGTGATATGCAAAAGAAAAAGGATGTGGATAATGATATTGTTAAATTTAAGCTATTTCCATTCTCACTTCAAGATCGTGTTAAAACTTGGTTTTCATCTTTGCCGAAAAATAGTATTGATTCATGGAATAAGTGTAAAGATGCTTTATTTCCAAGTATTTTCCTCCCATTAAGATCATCTCCCTTAGGAAAGATATAATGAATTTTAAGCAACTTGATCATGAACATGTTGCATAATCTTGGGAGAGGATGAAACTGATGATAATAAATTGCCCTACTCATGGTTTCAGTTTATGAATGATCATACAAATTTTTTATGCTAGATTGAATTTTGCATCTGGAAAACTTTTAGATTCTGTCGCGGGAGGTACTAAACTTCCAGATAGTATTATGGCTAATTACTTTCAATGGCATACCGAAAGATCGTATACTAGTAAAAAAGTGTGTGCGATTGAAGAAATTAATACTTTGAGTGGAAAGATGGATGAACTTATGAAATTTATTGCTAGTAAGAGTGCTCCTTTGATCCTAATGATATGCCTTTGTCCACTTTGATTGAGAATAATAATTAATCTATGGATGTGAATTTTGTTGGTAGGAACAATTTTGGTAATAACACATATAGAGGCAATTTCAACCCTAGGCCGTTTCCTAGTAATTCCTCTAATAAGTATGGTAGTTCCTACAACAATTCTTATGGAAATTATAATAAAATACCCTCTGATATTGAGACAATATTAAATAATTCATTAGTTCTCAAAAGAATTTCAATGCTATGGTAGAAGAAAAATTGCTTAAGATTGATGATTTGGCTAGGAACATTGATAGAATTTCTCTTGAGATTGATTCTTTAAAAACTAGATCTATGCCACCCAAGATTGATATTAATGAGTCTCTAAAATCTATTAAAGTTTCTATGTAGGAATGTAAAGAAAGAACCGCTAGGATGCGTGCTAAGCGAGATTGGTTTGTAAAAGCGTGTTCTTCTATGTCTTGTGAAAATAATGGTAAAGATCTTAAAGTGATTGATGTGACTCCTATCGAATCTTTGTTTGCTAATATAAATCTTGATAAATACGGGACTGGAGATGAGTCAACTTTATCTAGAAGGCTTCCTAATAATTTCGAGTTTAAAGATCTTAATGAAAAAATTGATAAAAGTGGTATTGGAGAGGTCAAAACTTTAAGTTGCAATGAAATAACTCTTTTGGATTTCAAGGATATAAATTCTGATAATAGCTCTTTGATATATTGTATTTTCTTGTTGCAATCCATGTTGAATTCACCTCATTCTTAAATCAAAATAAAGCTTTTACTAAACATATCGTTGATGCTATGATGAAATCTTTTGAAGAAAAACTTGAGTTGGAAGTTTCTATCCCCAGAAAGCTTCATGATGAGTGGGAACCTACAATTAAGATTAAAATTAAAGATTATGAGTGCAATGCTTTATGTGATTTTGGTGTTAGTGTTTTCATGATTCCAAAAACTTTATGTGATGTGCTAGGTTTCCATAAACTCGATGATTGTTCTGTGAATTTGCACCTGCGGATTCCACTATTAAGAAACCTATGGGAAGGATTAATGATGTTCTTATTGTTGTAAATAGGAATTATTCTCCCATACATTTTATTGTGCTTGATATAGGTTGCAATCCTACATGTCCTATTATTCTTGGTAGACCTTTCCTTAGAACGATTGGTGCGATTATTGATATGAAAGAAGGAATAACTAAATTTCAATTTCATTAGGGAAGGGCATGGAACACTTTCCAAGAAAGAAAATAAGTTTCCGTATGAATCTATTATGAGGGATACTTATGGATTTAATACCGAACATGACAATACCTAGATCTATGTTTTATCCCTAGCTAAGGGCGTTAAACAAATAGCGCTTGTTGGGAGGCAACCCAATTTTATTTTTGTTTTTACTTTTTTGTTCCTATTTTCCAACAAATATATAATCTATCCTATGGATAGATGTTTTTTATTATAATTAGTGTTTGTGCCAAGAAAGACATTTGGGATGATTTGGAAGATTGTTGATTTGATTTTGCTGAAAAACAAAAACTTTTGCGCCCAGTACAGAAAATCCTAAAAGTCACCAGAGTGCGATAAGTTTCTGAATTTTTTAAACAAGATTGATATACAAATTTCTCATGTTTTACCATTTTTCAGAATTTTTGGAGTTATAGAAGTATACGAAGTTTCCTGATTACTACAGACTGTTCTATTTTTGACATATTCTGTTTTTTATGTGTTGTTGGTTTATTTTGATGAATCTATGGGTAGTATCGGGGGGTATGAACCATGGAGAAGTTGGAATACATTAGATATTACGCAAATATAAATTTAGAATGAGTTCGCAATAGTACCTAAGTGGTGATTTATTTTATTATATACTAAGAGAGCTTACGAGATTTCTGTTGAGTTTTGTGTTGTGAAGTTTTCAAGTTTTGGGTAATGATTTGATGGATTATGGAATAGGGGGTGGCAAGAGCCTAATCTTGGGGATGCCCAAGGCACACCAAGGTAATATGCCAGGAAACCCAAGTATCTAAGCTTGGGGATGCCCCGGATGGCATCCCCTCTTTTGTCTTCAATCCATCGGTAAATTTACTTGAGGCTATATTTTTATTCACCACGTGATATGTGTTTTGCTTGGAGCGTCTTGTATGATATGAGTCTTTGCTTTTTAGTTTGCCACAATCATCCTTTCTGTACACACCTAGTTAGAGGGACACGCATTAATCGTGAATTTATTAGAATACTCTATGTGCTTCACTTATATCTTTTGAGCTAGGCAGTTTGCTCTAGTGCTTCACTTATATCTTTTTAGAGCACGACGGTGGTTTTATTTTATAGAAATTGATGAACTCTCATGCTTCACTTATATGATTTTGAGAGTCTTTAATCAGCATGGTAATTTTCTTAGGTTATGAATTTAGTCCTAATATGATGGGCATCCAAGAGGGATATAATAAAAACTTTCATATAACAGCATTGAATATATGAGAAATTTGATTCCTTGCATTTGTTTTGAGATATAAAGATGGTGATATTAGAGCCATGATAGTGAGTAATTGTGGATTTGTCGAAATACTTGTGTTAAAGTTCGTGATTCATGTAGCATGCACGTATGGCGAACCGTTATGTGATGAAGTCGGAGCATGATTTATTTTTTGATTGTCATCCTTTATGTGGAGATCGGGAGCGCGCGATGGCTAACTCCTACCAACCTCTCCCCTAGGAGCATGCGTGTAGTACTTTATTTCAATGGCTAATAAATTTTTGCAATAAGTATGTGAGTTCTTTATGACTAATATATGTTGAGTCCATGGATTATACGCACTCTCACCCTTCCCACCATTGCTAGCCTCTCTAGTGCCGCGCAACTTTCGCCGGTGCACTAAACCCACCATTCACCCTTCCTCAAAACAACCACCATACCTACCTATTATGACATTTCCATAGCCATTTAGAGATATATTGCCATGCAACTTCCACCGTTTCGTCATTGTGAGTTTTTACCTTGAGTTGTAAGTAAATAAAAGTGTGATGATCATCATTATTAGAGAATTATCCCATGTGAGGAAAGGATGATGGAAGCTATGATTCCCTCACAAGTTGGGATGGGTCTCTGGACTTCATAAAAAATAAAAGAGGTCAAAGAAGCCAAAATAAAATAAAAGATGCCAAAGAAGCCTAAACAAAAAAAGGAGAGAAAAGAAGAAAAATGAGAGAAAAGAGAGATGGGGCAATGTTACTATCCTTTTTCCACACTTGTGCTTTGAAATAGCACCATGTTCTTCACGATAGAGAGGCTCCTATATTGTCACTTTCATATACTAGTGAGAATTTTTCATTATAGAACTTGGCTTGTATATTCCGATAATGGGCTTCCTCAAATTGCCCTAGGTCTTCAAGAGCAAGCAAGTTGGATGCACCCATGATGTCGCTTGAAGCTATGCCGGTATTTCCCCAAAGAGGAAGGGATGATGCAGCACAGCGGTGATAGGTATTTCCCTCAGATATGAAACCAAGGTTATCGAACCAGTAGGAGAACCAAGCAACGCAACGTAAACAGCCCCTGCACACAAAGAACAACACCTCACAACCCGACGTGTTAAAGGGGTTGTCAATCCCTTTCGGGGTACGGTGCCTCAAGATAGGCAAAGGACGTGAGGTAAATTTGTAGATGGGATAAATAGACCGCGGAACAAATAAATTGCAGCAAGGTATTTTTGTATTTTTTGGTTTAATATATCTGAACATAAACGCAAGGAGAAAGTAGATCGCAAGGCAAATATATGCGAAAGAAGACCTGGGGCCATAGGTTTCACTAGTGGCTTCTCTCGAGAAAAATAGCAAACGGTGGGTGAACAAACTACTGTTGGGCAATTGATAGAACTTCAAATAATCCTGATGATATCCAGGCAATGATCATTACATAGGCATCACGTCCAAGATTAGTAGACCAACTCCTGCCTGCATCTACTACTATTACACCACACATCGACCGCTATCCAGCATGCATCTAGTGTATTAAGTTCATGGGAAAACGGAGTAATGCAATAAGAACGATGACATGATGTAGACAAGATCCATTTAGCTATTACGGCATATGGATCCCATATTTTTATCCTTAGTAGCAACGATACATACGTGTCAGTTCCCTTTCTGTCACTGGGATCAAGCACCGTAAGATCGAACACACTACCGGGCACTGATGTCTACTACACAACCTTCTTCTTGTAGACGTTGTTGGGGCTCCAAGTGCAGAGGTTTGTAGGACAGTAGCAAGTTTCCCTCAGGTGGATGACCTAAGGTTTATCAATCCGTGGGAGGCGTAGGATGAAGATGGTCTCTCTCAAACAACCCTGCAACCAAATAACAAAGAGTCTCTTGTGTCCCCAACACACCCAATACAATGGCAAATTGTATAGGTGCACTAGTTCGGCGAAGAGATGGTGATACAAGTGCAATATGGATGGTAGATATAGGTTTCTGTAATCTGAAAAATATAAAAACAGCAAGGTAACTAATGATAAAAGTAAGCACAAACGATATTGCAATGCTAGGAAACAAGGCCCGGGGTTCATACTTTCACTAGTGCAAGTTCTCTCAACAATAATAACATAAATGGATCATATAACTATCCCTCAACATGCAACAAAGAGTCACTCCAAAGCCACTAATAGCGGAGAACAAACGAAGAGATTATGGTAAGGTACGAAACCACCTCAAAGTTATCATTTCTGTTCTATCTATTTAAGAGTCCGTAGTAAAATAACATGAAGCTATTCTTTCCGTTCAATCTATCATAGAGTTCATACTAGAATAACACCTTAAGACACAAATCAACCAAAACCCTAATGTCACCTAGATACTCCATTGTCACCTCAAGTATCCATGGGCATGATTATACGATATGCATCACAAAATCTCAGATTCATCTATTCAACCAACACAAAGTACTTCAAAGAGTGACCCAAAGTTTCTACCGGAGAGTCAAGACGAAAACATGTGCCAACCCCTATGCATAAGTTCATTGAACCCGCAAGTTGATCACCAAAACATACATCAAGTAGATCACGTGAATATCCCATTGTCACCGCAGATAAGCACGACAAGACATACATCAAGTGTTCTCAAATCCTTAAAGACTCAATCTGACAAGATAACTTCAAAGGGAAAACTCAGTCCATTACAAGAGAGTAGAGGGGGAGAAACATCATAAGATCCAACTATAATAGCAAAGCTTGCGATACATCAAGATCGTGTCAAATCAAGAACACGAGAGAGAGAGAGAGAGATCAAAAACATAGCTACTGGTACATACCCTCAGCCCCAAGGGTGAACTACTCCCTCCTTGTCATGGAGAGCGCTGGGATGATGAAGATGGCCACCGGTGTTGGATTCCCCCTCCGGCAGGGTGCCGAACGGGCTCCCAAGATGTTTTTGGTGGCTACAGAGGCTTGCGGCGGCGGAACTCCCGATCTATTCTGCTCTCTGAAGGTTTTAGGGTATATGGACTTATATAGGCGAAAGAAATCAGTCAGGGGAGCCACGAGGGGCCCACGAGGGTGGGGGCGCACCCAGAGGAGGTGGGCGTCGCCTCCCTGCCTCGTGGCCACCTCGAAGCTTCCCCTACATGCACTGCAAGTCCCCTGGATTGCTTCTATTCCAAAAATAACTTTCCCGAAGGTTTCATTCCGTTTGGACTCTGTTTGATATTCCTTTTCTTCGAAACACTGAAATAGGAAAGAAAACAGTAATTTGGGCTGGGCCTCCGGTTAGTAGGTTAGTTCCAAAAATAATATAAAAGTGCTTAGTAAAGCCCATAAACATCCAAAACAGATAATATAATAGCATGAATGCTTCATAAATTATAGATACGTTGGAGACGTATCAGCATCCCCAAGCTTAATTCCTGCTCGTCCTCGAGTAGGTAAATGATAAAAGAAAGAATTTATGAAGTGTGAATGCTAGCATGTGCACAAGTTTGATCAATTGTAATTTCAATCACCTTTTCTAGCATGATTATATGTCATAACAGTAGTTCATCTCATAAAACCTCTCAAGATCAAGTAACAAGCTATTCACATGTTAAAGCATAAACCATAAATTTTCTCAAAAACTATCAAACTTCATTCTCAGTCATCAAACAATTACAATTCATCCTATTTTCAGGAAGGGTCTATGTCAGAGATTTTATTTAGCAAACTCCACATACGCAACTATCATATGGTCTTCCATGATTGCTACCACTCAAAGCATATTCTTAGAACAAATAGCATCCATCGAACACAAAGAAAGATAGGGGCTTAGTGTTTCGCCTCCCAACTCACTTATCATATAGATAATTGTCAACAATAATAATTCATGATCAAATATATTTGCATGGCCATATATGCTTAGATCTTTCCCCAACACACGATGCTTGCCAACTAAAGAGTAGGTAGGAATGAGAAGGAATACTATTGACTCTTGCATAAAAGTAAAAGATAGGCCCTTCGCAGAGGGAAGCAGGGATTTGCAGAGGTGCCAGATCTCGATTTTGAGATAGAGATGAAAATTATTTTGAGAGGTATGCTTTCATTGTCAACATAACAACCAAGAGTTCCCAATATCTTCCATACTACATACATTATAGGCGGTTCCCAAACAGAATGGTAAAGTTTTTACTCCCCCTCCACCAACAATCATCAATCCATGGCTTGCCTGAAACAACGGGTGCCTCCAACTAACATCAATCCTAGGGGAGTTTTGTTTGCAATTATTTTTGATTTGATTTTGATCTTTTGATTATGGGACTGGGCATCCCAGTTACCGGCCATTTTTCTCGTGAATGATGAGCGGAGTCCATTCATCATGAGAATAACCCACCTAGCATGGAAGATACTGACAGCCCCTAGTCGTTACATGAGTGATTCAGGCATACAAAACAGATTATTATTTGAAGGTTTAGAGTTTGGCACATGCAAATTTACTTCAAACGACCGCATATAGGTAGGTATGGTGGACACTCATGGAAGAAACTTGGTTCAAGGAATTTGGATGCACAAGCAGTATTCTCGCTTAGTACAGATATTTTGGCTAGCAACGGATTTTAAAAAGCAAGCACCACATGTTGGAGTATCTATAACAATATAACTTCTATACAAATACACCCAAGCATAACTCATTACGTTGTCTTCCTTGTCCAACTTCAACTAATTTGCTCAGGTCTGAAAATAATTAATGGGGCTCACAATCATAGAAGATGTCTACGATAGTATATTTATATGTGAAATTTCTCTTCCTTCAATATTCTTTCATGAATTGTTCAAGTGACCAATACAATGCTTGCTAACCTTCAATAACTTTACTACCTCTACTTCTTAGATGTGGAGTTATTACTCCCAATGGGGTAAGCATATGAAACATATATAATTTCAGATTTATGACATTCAACTCATTCAACCATTTACTCATAGGATATAAGTGAAGCACACGAGTAAATGACAAACTACTCCAAAAAGATATAAGTGAAGATCAATGAGTAGTTAAATAATTATGTAACTATGTAAAGACTCTCTCTCTCATTTAAGAATTTCAGATCTTGGTATTTTATTCAAACATCAAGCAAAACAAAATAAAACAACATGACGCTCCAAGAAAAACACATATCATCTGGTGAATAAAAATATAGCTCCAAGTAAAGTTACCGATAGACGAATACGAAAGAGGGGATGCCATCCGGGGCATCCCCAAGCTTAGGCTCATGATTGTCCTTGAATATTGCCTTGGGGTGCCTTGGGCATCCCCAAGCTTAGGCTCTTTCCACTCCTTATTCCATAATCCATCGAATCTTTACCCAAAACTTGAAAACTTCACAACACAAAACTCAACAGAAAACTCGTAAGCTCCATTAGTATAAGAAAATAAAACCACCACTTAGGTACTGTAATGAACTCATTCTAAATTCGTATTGGTGTAATATCTACTGTATTCCAACTTCTCTATGGTTCATACCCTCCGATACTACTCATAGATTCATCAAAATAAGCAAACAACAAATAGAAAACAGAATCTGTCAAAAACAGAACAGTCTGTAGTAATCTGTATAAAAAGTATACTTCTGGAACTCCAAAAATCCTACAAATTAGGAAGTCCTAGGAAATTTGTGTACCAATCCAGAGCAAAAAAGAATCAGATCAAAATCACCTTTATGTGAATTATCAAAACTAATTTACTGGGTGCAAAAGTTTCTGATTTTCAGCAGGATAAACACAACTATCACCGCAAGCTATCCTAAAGGTCTTACTTGGCACTTTATTGAAACAAAAGCTATAAAACATGATTACTAAAGTAGCATAATAATGTGAACATGAAAAAACAGTAAAGGTAAATATTGTGTTGTCTCCCAACAAGCGCTTTTCTTTAATGCCTTTCTAGCTAGGCATGATGATGACAATGATGCTCACACAAAAGATAAGAATTGAAACATAAAGAGAGCATCATGAACCATATGACTAGCACATTTAATCATAACCCACTTGCTATGCATAGGTATTTTGTGAGCAAACAACTTATGGGAACAATAATCAACTAGCATAGGAAGGTAAAACAAGCATAGCTTCAATATTTTCAATACATAGGGAGGAAACTTGATACTATTGCAATTCCTACAAGCATATGTTCCTCCCTCATAATAATTTTCAGTAGCATCATGAATGAATTCAACAATATAACCAGCACCTAAAACATTCTTTTCATGATCTACAAGCATAGAAAATTTACTACTCTCCACATAAGCAAAATTCTTCTCATTCGGGATAGTAGGAGTATCATAAGAGACTCGAATGCTATAGATTGTTTCCACATTAAAAGAGTAATGTTAAGAAAAAGGGTAATCATAATCATGACAAGTTTTACAAATATAATCATCACTACTTTTTATAGCATAAGTTTCATCACAATAATCATCATAAGTAGCAACTTTGTTCTCATCATAATCGATTGAAACCTCTTCCAAGATAGTGGAATCATCACTAAATAAAGTCATGACCTCTCCAAATCCATTTTCATATTCATCACAATAAGATTCAACATCCTCCAAAATAGTGGGATCATTACTTCCTAAAGTTGACACTCTTCCAAACCCGCTTTCATCAATATAATCATCATAGGTAAGAGGCATGCTATCATCATAACAACTTTGCATATCAAAACTTGGGAGGCTAAAAATATCATCTTCATTAAATGTAGCATCCCCAAGCTTGGGACAAACATTAATTTCAGCAAATATATTCTCAAATATTTCATCCTCATCAAACATAGCTTCCCCAAGCTTGGGCCTTTTCATATCATAATCACTCTCATCATTAATAGTATGGCTAGCACCAATAGTATAGCTATTATCATCATCACAATGAGTAGTGGGAGCAACATAATTTGGGAGAGATACCTTTCTACCTTTGCTGCTCCGTCTTTTCTTTTTCTTCTTCACATTATGTGTGGGTTCAACCTTCTTCTCTGAGCTCCTTATTGATGAGATTGGTTGAATAGAAAGCTCCTCCTCGTTACCTGATTCGTCATAAGAAATAATAGGAGGATATTGGGAAGTAACTTCCCTTTCTATTAGTATTCTCTTCATCTTCTATTTGCTTTCTTTTCTTTAGGTAATTGGCAATATGAGGATTTTCAATGCAATTCACCGCACAATACAAATAAATCTTCTCTAGATCAATATCAAGGAATTTCTTATGGGCGAATTCTGGAAGGTCCTTAATTAAACGTTTCAATTCTTCATAACCCAAAAGCAAACTAAGTTCATTATGATGTCCAAGGAAAATCATATCATCACAATTTTTGGACACGATTCGATCATGAAACAATTTGCATCGGGGATGTAAATGACCACGTTCATTGCAAAGTTCACAAGTACGGCAAAGGAAATTTAAATTTTCAGTACTCACATTTAGCCTTTCTTGCAACCATTTAGATTCTAAATGCTTATGCCTCTTGCAATATCTATCTTCCCTATTTGGTGTGTACTTGCAAACCCAATGCACTCCACAAAAATTAACATGCTTATAGGAGACATTTTCATCACTACTAGTGCAATCATCATTAGTACTATGGATATTCAAAGAGTTCATACTAACAACTTTGCAATCATGCTCATCATTCAAAGATTTAGTGCCAAACATTTTATAGACTTCTTCTTCTAGAACTTTAGCACATTTTTCCTTTCCATCATTCTCATGAAAGATATTAAAAAGATGAAGTGTATGAGACAAACTCAATTCCATTTTTATTGTAGTTTTTCTTTTATAGACTAAACTAGTGATAAAACAAGAAACAAAAAGATCCGATTGCAAGATCAAAAGATATACCTTCAAGCACTCACCTCCCTGGCAACGGCGCCAGAAAAGAGCTTGATGTCTACTACACAATCTTCTTCTTGTAGACGTTGTTGGGCCTCCAAGTGCAGAGGTTTGTAGGATAGTAGCAAATTTCCCTCAAGTGGATGACCTAAGATTTATCAATCCGTGGGAGGCGTAGGATGAAGATGGTCTCTCTCAAACAACCCTGCAACCAAATAACAAAGAGTCTCTTGTGTCCCCAACACATCCAATACAATGGCAAATTGTATAGGTGCACTAGTTCGGCGAAGAGATGGTGATACAAGTGCAATATGGATGGTAGATATAGGTTTTTGTAATCTGAAAATATAAAAACAGCAAGGTAACTAATGATAAAAGAGAGCACAAACGGTATTGCAATGCTAGGAAACAAGGCCTAGGTTTCATACTTTCACTAGTGCAAGTTCTCCCAACAATAATAACATAACTGCATCATATAACTATCCCTCAACATGCAACAAAGAGTCACTCCAAAGCCACTAATAGCAGAGAACAAATGAAGAGATTATGGTAGGGTATGAAACCACCTCAAAGTTATCCTTTCTGTTCTATCTATTCAAGAGTCCGTAGTAAAATAACATGAAGCTATTCTTTTCGTTCAACCTATCATAGAGTTCATACTAGAATAACACCTTAAGACACAAATCAACCAAAACCCTAATGTCACCTAGATACTCCATTGTCACCTCAAGTATCCGTGGGCATGATTATACGATATGCATCACACAATCTCAGATTCATCTATTCAACCAACACAAGGTACTTCAAAGAGTGCCCCAAAGTTTCAACGGGAGAGTCAGGATGAAAACGTGTGCCAACCCCTATGCATAAGTTCATTGAACCCGCAAGTTGATCACCAAAACATACATTAAGTAGATGACATGAATATCCCATTGTCACAACAGATAAGCACGGCAAGACATACACCAAGTGTTCTCAAATCCTTAAAGACTCAACTCAATAAGATACCTTCAAATGGAAAACTCAATCCATTACAAGAGAATAGAGGGGGAGAAACATCATAAGATCCAACTATAATAGCAAAGCTCGCGATACATCAAGATCGTGCCGAATCAATAACACGAGAGAGAGAGAGAGAGATCAAACACATAGCTACTGGTACATACCCTCAGCCCCGAGGGTGAACTACTCCCTCTTCGTCATGGAGAGCGCCGGGATGATGCAGATGGCCACCGGTGATGGATTCCCCCTCCGGCAGGGTGCCGGAAAGGGCTCCTGAGAGGTTTTTGCTGGCTACAGAGGCTTGCAGCGGTGGAACTCCTGATCTATTCTACTCTCCGAAGGTTTTAGGGTATATAGACTTATATAGGCGAAAGAAGTCGGTCAGGGGAGCCACGAGGGTGGGGGGGCAAGCCCAGAGGAGGTGGGCGCGCCTCCCTGCCTCGTGGCCACCTCGAAGCTTCCCTTACGTGCACTCCAAGTCCCCTGGATTGCTTCCGTTCCAAAAATAACTTTCCCGAAGGTTTCATTCCGTTTGGACTCCGTTCGATATTCCTTTTCTTCGAAACACTGAAATAGGCTAGAAAACAACAATTTGGGCTGGGCCTCCGGTTAGTAGGTTAGTCCCAAAAATAATATAAAAGTGCTTAGTAAAGCCCATAAACATCCAAAACTGATAATATAATAGCATGAATGCTTCATAAATTATAGATACATTGGAGACGTATCAGGGACCTCTTCCCATTGGAAGATAAATAGATCAAGTTGGGCAAACAAAACCCAAATATCGGAGAAGAAATATGAGGCTATAAGAGATCACGCATATAAGAGATCAAAGAACTCAAATAACTTTCATGGATATAAAAAGACATAACTGATCATAAACTCGAAGTTCATCATATCCCAACAAACACACCGCAAAAAGGACTTACATCATATGGATCTCCAAGAGATCATTTTATTGATAATCGAGAGGGAGAGGAAGCCATCTAGCTACTAACTACGGACCCGAAGGTCTACAAAGAACTACTCACGCATCATGAGAGACGCACCCATGGAAGTGGTGAACCCCTCCGTCATGGTGTCTGATTGGATCTCGTGGTTCTGGACTCTACGGCAGCTGCATGAAAATTGCGTCAACTCCTCTAGGGTTTCTGGAATATTGGGGTATTTATAGAGCAAATAGTCGGTCCAGGGGGCACCCGAGGTGGGCACAGCCCACCAGGGCTTACCTGGGCCTCCTGGCACGCCCTGGTGGGTTCTCCCCTCCTCGGGACTCCCCCCAGGTGCAACAAGGGCCAGTTGTGTTCCTTTTGGCCCATAAAAATCATCGTAAATTGGTGTGGTATTGATAACCCACAAGTGTAGGGGATCGCAATAGCTTTCGAGGGTAGAGTATTCAACCCAAATTTATTGATTCGACACAAGGGGAGCCAAAGAATATTCTTAAGTATTAACAGTTGAGTTGTCAATTCAACCACACCTGGATAACTTAGTATCTGCAGCAAAGTATTTAGTAGCAAAGTAGTATGATAGTAATGGTAACAGTGGCAAAAGTAAAGATAGCAGTTTTGTAGTAATTGTAACAGTAGCAACGGAAAGGTAAATAAGCGAAGCACAATATGTGAAAAGATCGTAGGCATTGGATCAGTGATGGATAATTATGTCAAATGTGATTCCTCATGTAATAGCTATAACATAGGGTGACACAGAACTAGCTCCAGTTCATCAATGTAATGTAGGCATGTATTCTGAATATAGTCATATGTGCTTATGGAAAAGAACTTGCATGACATCTTTTATCCTGCCCTCCCATGGCAGCGGGGTCCTAGTGGAAACTAAGGGATATTAAGGCCTCCTTTTAATAGAGAACCGGAAAAAAGCATTAGCACATAGTGAATACATGAACTCCTCAAACTATGGTCATCACCGAGAAGTATCCCGATTATTGTCACTTCGGGGTTGTCGGATCATAACACATAATAGGTGACTATAGACTTGGAAGATAGGATCAAGAACTCACATATATTCATGAAAACATAATAGGTTCAGATCTGAAATCATGGCACTCGGGCCCTCGTGACAAGCATTAAGCATAGCAAAGTCATAGCAACGTCAATCTCACAGCATAGTGGATACTAGGGATCAAACCCTAACAAAACTAACTTGATTACATGGTAAATATCATCCAACCCATCACCGCCCAGCAAGCCTACAATGGAGTTACTCATGCACGGCGGTGAGCATCATGAAATTGGTGATGGAGGATTGTTGATGATGACGATGGCGATGAATCCCCCTCTCCGGAGCCCCGAACGGACTCCAGATCAGCCCTCCCGAGAGATATTAGGGCTTGGCGGTGGCTCTGTATCGTAGAACGTGATGAAATTTTCTCTCTGATTTTTTCCTCCGCGAAACGGAATATATGGAGTGGGAGTTAAGGTCAGTGGAGCACCAGGGGGCCCACGAGATAGGGGGCGCGCCCCCACCCTCGTGGACAGGGTGTGGGCCCCCTAGCCTTGATTCTTTCACCAGTATTTTTTATATTTTCCAAAAGTTATCTCCGTGGATTTTCAGGTGATTCCGAGAACTTTTGTTTTCTGCACAATAAACAACACCATGGCAGTTCTGCTGAAAACAGCGTCAGTCTGGGTTAGTTTCATCCAAATTAGGCAAGTTAGAGTCCAAAACAAGGGCAAAAGTGTTTGGAAAAGTAGATATGTTGGAGACGTATCAACTCCCCCAAGCTTAAACCTTTGCTTGTCCTCAAGCAATTCAGTTGATAAACTGAAAGTGATAAAGAAAAACTTTTACAAACTCTATTTGCTCTTGTTGTTGTAAATATGTAAAGCCAGCATTCAAGTTTTCAGCAAAGATTATGAACTAACCATACTCACAATAACACTTAGGTCTCATATTTACTCATATCAATGGCATAATCTGCTAGCGAGCAATAATAATAAAACTCGGATGACAACACTTTCTCAAAACAATCATAATATGATATAAAAAGATGGTATCTCGCTAGCCCTTTCTAAGACCGCAAAACATAAATGCAGAACACCTTTAAAGATCAAGGACTGACTAAACATTGTAATTCATGGTAAAAGAGATCCAGTCAAGTCATACCCAATATAAATTAATAGTAATGAATGCAAATGACAGTATGCTCTCCAGCGGGTGCTTTTTAATAAGAGGGATGATGACTCAACATAAAAGTAAATAGATAGGCCCTTCGCAGAGGGAAGCAGGGATTTGTAGAGAGCTCAATTTTAAAATAGAGATGAATAACATTTTGAGCGACATACTTTCACTATCAATGCAACAACTATGAGATGATGATATCTTCCATACTACATACATTATAGGCGGTTCCCAAACATAATGGTAAAAGTTTATACTCCCCCACCACCAACAATCATCAATCCATGGCTTGCTCGAAACAACGAGTGCCTCCAACTAACAACAGCCCTAGGGGAGTTTTGTTTAATTATATTGATTTGCTTTGATCTTTTTGATCAAGGGACTGGGCATCCCGGTTACCGCCATTTTCTCGTGAATGAGGAGCGGAGTCCACTCCTCTTTAGCATAACCCACCTAGCATGGAAGATACAGACAGCCCTAGTTGAAACATGAGCTGCTCGAGTATACAAAACATAATTTCGTTTGAAGGTTTGGAGTTTGGCACATACAAATTTACTTGGAACGGCAGGTAGATACCGCATATAGGAAGGTATGGTGGACTCATATGGAATAACTTTGGGGTTTATGGAGTTTGGATGCACAAGCAGTATTCCTGCTTAGTACAAGTGAAGGCTAGCAATAGACTGGGAAGCGACCAATTGAGAGAGCGATAACAGTCATGAACATGCATCAAAATTAATTTACACCGAGTACAAGCATGAGTAGGATATAATCCACCATGAACATAAATATCGTGAAGGCTATGTTGATTTTGTTTCAACTACATGCATGAACATGTGTCAAGTCAAGTCACTCAATTTATTCAAAGGAGGATACCATTCGATCATACCACATCATAATCATTTTAATACCATGTTGGCATGCAAGGTAAACCATTATAACACATAGCTAATTAAGCATGGCACAAGCAACTATAGTCTCTGAATGTCATTGCAAATATGTGAATCAGGAACGATGAACTCATCATATTTACAAAAACAAGAGAGGTCGAGTTCATACCAGCTTTTCTCATCTCAATCAGTCCATCGTATATCGTCATTATTGCCTTTCACTTGCATGACCGAACGGTGTGTATAATAATAATAGTGCAGGTGCATTGGACTAAGCTGGAATCTGCAAGCAATCAACTCAAGAGAGAAGACAAAGTAATATGGGCTCTAAGTTAAATAAACAATCATTCATGTGAGCGCCACTAAACATTTTCAATATGGCCTTCTATTCTCGACCCCCAAAGGAAAGAAAAGAAATAAAACTATTTACACGGGAAAGCTCCCAACAAGCAAGAAGAAGAACGGGAAATCTTTTTGGGTTTTCATTTTAATTTCTACTACAAGCATGGAAATTAAACTAACTAATTTTTTTGGTTTTTCTTAAGGTTTATCAAACACACAAGAAGAAAGCTAGAAAAAGAAAATTAAACTAGCATGGATAACACAATGAAAGAGTATGAGCACCGACAACTAGAATAGTGTGTGAACATGAATAGTGTGAGAAATACGTACTAGAATAGTGTGAGAAATACGTACTCCCCCAAGCTTAGGCTTTTGTCCTAAGTTGGTGTATTGCCAAGGACCACAGCTACTCTCCCCAGTGTACTGAGGGGTGAAATCAGGATACCACTGGTTGGCCATCTCCTCCGGATCCCACTGGTAAGATGATGAACGATAAGGGTCCAGTGGAGGCTCCGGCTCAGGCTCTGGAGTGGATGCTTGTCCTCGATGAGCGTACACCGCTTCCGGCGAGACAAGATAATTAACTGCAGTCAATTCAAACAATAGAGGCGCAGGCAGGATAATAGTCTCATTGTGTTTCTTATTAAATCTCAAGTTATACAGGAGCATCTTATCATCATTGTGAACAATAAACTCATGTGCTACCATGCTCTTGTAATCTAAACGGTAAGGAGGCAATATTGTCTCCTCTTTCTCCTCGTGCCTAATAGGTATCTCAAAATGTTTAGCAAGACGTGCAGCATAGATACCTCCAAAGATGGGCCCTTTGTACGGTTTAGGCTTAGCCGTTTAGCAATAACGGCACCCATACTAAAACTATTATCACCAAACAAGGCATGGAACAGAATAATAATATCAGGAACACTGAAGTTTCCACTATTTCCACGACCAATTAAGCATCGACTAGCAAATAAGGCAAAGTAGCGTAAAACAGGAAAGTGTATGCTAGAGATTCTCGCATCGGAACCCTTCTTTGGATCCCCTACAGTGATAGTGTTAACAAAGTCATCCACATCTTTACGATGTGGTTCATCTAATCTGCCCTCAAAGGGTATTCTACATACCGCGCAAAAATTACATAAAGACATTTCCTTGAATTCATCATATAAATGAAATGATACTGATGGAGGTGACTTCTTAGGATAATAATAAAAGTTTTGCATGAAATTATTGGTGAGTAAGAGATACTGATCTATCTGGTCGTGGAGGTAGTTGGTGAGGTCTGCATTTTCAATCAAAGAATAAAAGTCTTCATAAATCCCGGCCTCTCTCAAGAAATTATCACAGGGCCATTCACACGGCCGCACTTCCGCTACGCGAGGAAGATTATACTTGGCATTTTCCTTCTCTTTAGCTTGTTTTTCCTGGGAGCCTTAGCTAGAAGAGCCCCTCAAAAATCTCCTTATCATTTTCTGAAAATTTCTGAAATTTTTAGTAACTTCGAAATAAAAGTGAATAAAACTAAACAAGATTGGTAGCAATTACTCCTACAAGTGCCTAGAGCCTATATCATGCATTGGAGTTACTTGGGACCTCATAAATTTGACATGCAAGCTCAAGAACAGGGTCACCTATGCAGCAAAAATTTGCAATGAATAAAGCACTAGAACAAAAACTAATTGGTTCAATGGAGGAGTCACATACCAAGTAACAATCTCCCAGAGCAGTTTTGTGAGTGGAGCTTTGAGCAAGGACATCGAAAATCGCAGCAAAATGAGCTAGAACTCGTGCCTGAGATAGATGGGGATTTTTTTGGGAAGAAGATGGAGTGTGTGGGTGCAGGAATAAGTGGAGGGGGCCACCGTGGGCCCACAGGATAGGGGGCGCGCCCGGGGGGTGTGGGCGCGCCCTCCACCCTCGTGGCCAGGTGCTTGCCCACCTACAGTGTTTTCAGTGCCTAAAATCCACAAATATTCCATAAAAAATCATACTAAATTTGCAGGGCATTTGGAGCACTTTTATTTTAGGGATATTTTTTATTGCACGGATAAATCAGAAAACAGACAGATAATACTATTTTTGCTTTATTTATTCTAAATAACAGAAAGTAAAAAGAGGGTACAGAATGTTATGCCTTCTAATTTCATCCATCTCATGATCATCAAATGAATCCACTAACAAGGTCGATCAAGTCTTGTTAACAAACTCATTCCGAATAACACGGAACCGGAGAAATTTCGAATAACACTAAGTTACCTCAACGGGGATATGAACATCCCCAACAATAAGAATATCATACTTTTTCTTGATAATAGGAAGAGGAAATTCAAAACATCCAATAATGATAGTTGGAACTTTTCCAATAGAATTGATGCTATGAACTTGAGATTGTTTCCTCGGAAAGTGTACCATATGCTCATTACCATTAACATGAAAAGTGACATTGCCTTTGTTGCAATCAATAACAGCCCCTGCAGTATTCAAAAAGGGTCTACCAAGGATAATCGACATACTACCGTCCTCGGGAATATCAAGAATAAGAAAGTCCGTTAAGATAGCGACATTTGCAACCACAACAGGCACATCCTCACAAATACCGACAGGTATAGCAGTTGATTTATCAGCCATTTGCAAATATATTTCAGTAGGTGTCAACCTATTCAATTCAAGTCTACGATATAAAGAGAGAGGCATAACACTAACACCAGCTCCAAGATCACATAAAGCAGTTTTAACATAGTTTTTTAATGGAGCATGGTATGGTTGGTACCCCTGGATCTCCAAGTTTCTTTTGTATTCCACCCTTAAAAGTGTAATTAGCAAGCATGGTGGAAATTTCAGCTTCCGATATCTTTCTTTTATTTGTAATGATATCCTTCATATATTTAGCATAAGGATTTAATTTAAGCATATCAGTTAAGCGCATACGTAAGAAGATATGTCTAATCATTTCAGCAAAGTGCTCAAAATCCTCATCATCCTTTGTCTTGGATGGTTTAGGAGGAAAGGGCATGGATTTCTGAACCCATGGTTCTCTTTCTTTACCGTGCTTCCTAGCAATAAAATCTCTCTTATCATAATGTTGATTCTTTGATTGTGGGTTATCAAGATCAACAGCAGGTTCAATATCTACATCATTGTTTTTGCTAGGTTGAGCATCAACATGAACATTATCATTAACATTATCACCAGGTTCATGTTCATCACCTTATTGTGTTTCAGCATCAGAGATAGAAATTTCATTGGGATTCTCAGGTGTGTCTATAACAGGTTCACTAGAAGCATGCAAAGTCCTATCGTTTTTCTTTTTCTTCTTTTTGGAAGAACTAGGTGCCTCTAAATTATTTCTCTGAGAATCCTACTCGATTCACTTAGGGTGGCCTTTAGGATACAAAGGTTCCTGAGTCATTCTACCAGTTCTAGTAGCCACTCTATGTCGTGGGAATGGGGCAGGGCCCCTTTCGGTCCGGCAGGGAGCGGAGGGCGCACGAAGAGCGGATCGAGGCGGAGCACGCGAGCGATTTTTACCCAGCTTCGGAGCTCTCCGGAGAGATAATACTCCTACTACTGCTTTGTGGTTGTATTATGTTCTTGCCCGAGAGCGTGGGAATGTACTGGTTTCGAATGAGTCGAACCCCTTCTACGTTGCCCATGGGCCTCCTTTTATAGGCTCAAGGAGTCACCGACAGGTGGCAACGCATGCAGGGGTAAAAGTGTAAAAGGTGTGGTTGGTACAACTGCTTCTATAGTGGATCCTACCTAACTCTGACGGCAGGGGACAAAGGCATTAAATGCCCATCCGCGTCGCCCAAACAGTGCAGAAAAGCGACCGTTAGGGGCGCCACCGCTCGCCACGATGGCCATCTCGTCATCTCTACTCGCCACCTCGCACCGCATGGCTGCACAGCTTCTCGCCACGTGCGCCTGGAATGGTCCTGTGGCGACACGTCGATGGATGCGCTGGAGCGTGGGCGCAGAGTGGTGGCTTCGCTGCGGCAATCGCCTTGCCGCGCTCGTTGTCTTGTCGCGCCCGGAAGCTTGTTGCTGGCCGGGTCTTGCCGGGACGCGCGGCGCGTCACGGCAAGTTCCTTGAAATGCCTTGGTTGGCCTTCCCGGCAAGCTCCTCTTGCCGGGGCCTTGTCCTTCCTGGCAAGCTCCTCTTGCCAGGGCCTTGTCTTCTCAGTTAAAACACTTTGTTCTTGAATGTCTCCAATAGGAACTACGGAGGATCTTGGCGGGCACCCGGCAAGCCTTGCCGCGGGGCGCTGCAACTGCCCGTGCACAAGTTCGGGATACTAAGGTACCCCTACTTTAGTACACCGACACTCTAACAGCAAAATCTTGTTTATTATTTAATTCATCAAGCAAATCACTTGAGATTTAAGTACTTGCTCAGCCATATAACCATAGAAGCATATTTGCTAATGAGTTTAAGTTCACCTTTAACTCTAGCCATATAATCACTCAAGCGTCCTATCTCGAAAGCATTATTCTTTAATTCTCTACCAAGATAAGCATTAAAACTTTCTTGCCAAGCCATAAAGACATCAAATTCATCCAAGCATGGGCTATGAAATTTAGTAGAGGGAATTTCAGCTTTATCATATCTATAGAGAGAATTTACCTTTACTGCATGTGTCGGGTTATCAAGACAATGTGTTTCTTCAACGGGCGGTATATTAAGACCATGTATTTCTTCAATAGGAGGTAAATTCTTAACATCTTTAGCTTTAATACCTTTTTCTTTCATTGATTTCTTTGCCTCTTGCATATCCTCAGGACTGAGAAACAGAACGCCCCTCTTCTTCGGAGTTGGTTTAGGAATAGGCTCAGGAGTTGGCTCAGCTTGCTCAGGAATTTCCTCAGGAATTGGCTAAGGAAGAGTCCAATTATTTTCATTAGTCAACATATTACTCAATAGTAATTCAGCTTGGTCGACCGTTCTTTCCCTGAAAACACAACTAGCACAACTATCCAAGTAGTCCTTGGAAGCATCGGTTAGTCCATTATAAAAGATATCAAGTATTTCATTTTTCTTAAGAGGATGATCAGGCAAAGCATTAAGTAATTGGAGAAGCCTCCCCCAAGCTTTTGGGAGACTCTCTTCCTTGATTTGCACAAAATTATATATTTCCCGCAAGGCAGCTTGTTTCTTCTGAGCAGGGAAATATTTAGCAGAGAAGTAATAAATCATATCCTGGGTACTACGCACACAGCCAGGATCAAGAGAATTAAACCAAGTTTTAGCATCACCCTTTAATGAGAACGGAAATATCTTAAGGATATAATAATCGTGAGACTTCTCATCATTAGTAAACAGGGTGGCTATATCATTTAACTTGGTAAGATGTGCCACAACAGTTTCAGATTCATAGCCATAAAAAGGATCAGATTCAGCCAAAGTAATTATTTCAGGATCAACAGACAATTCATAATCCTTATCAGTAACACAGATAGGTGAAGTAGCAAAAGCAGGGTCAGGTTTCATTCTACCATTAAGGTATTGTTGCTTCCATATAGCTAATAATTTCTTAAGATCATATCTATCTTTACAAGCAAAGATAGCTCTAGCAGCTTCCTCATCCATAACATAACCCTCAGGAACAACAGGCAATTCATAATCAGGGGGAGAACTTTCAACATCACTATCATCAATAATAGCATCTTTAATAATTTAATTCTCTCTAACCCTAGCAAGTTGTTCATCAAGAAATTCACACACAGAAGTAGTTTCATCATAAGTATCATGCATAGCAGAAGTGGCATCATCAATAACATGCAACATATCAAAATTCATAGCAGTAGCAGGTTTAGGTGTCGCAAGCTTACTCAAAACAGAAGGAGAATCTAGTGCAGAGCTAGATGCCAGTTCCTTACCTCCCCACGTAGTTGAGGAAAAAAATCTTTGTTATTTCGTATTTCAAGTTCCTCATAGTGATCAACAGATATAAATCCCAAGTGACTCAAAGAATAGAGCTATGCTCCCCGGCAACGGCGCCAGAAATTAGTCTTGATAACCCACAAGTGTAGGGGATTGCAACAGCTTTTGAGGGTAGAGTATTCAACCCAAATTTATTAATTCGACACAAGGGGAGCCAAAGAATATTCTTAACTATTACCAGTTGAGTTGTCAATTCAACCACACCTGGATAACTTAGTATCTACAGCAAAGTATTTAGTAGCAAAGTAGTATGATAGTAATGGTAACGGTGGCAGAAGTAAAGATAGCAGTTTTGTAGTAATTGTAACAGTAGCAACGGAAAAGTAAATAAGCGAAGTGCAATATGTGACGTAGGCATTGGATCAGTGATGGATAATTATGTCGGATGCGATTCCTCATGTAATAGCTATAACATAGGGTGACACAGAACTAGCTCCAGTTCACCAATGTAATGTAGGCATGTATTCCGAATATTATCATACGTGCTTATGGAAAAGAACTTGCATGACATCTTTTGTCCTACCCTCCCGTGGCAGCGGGGTCCTAGTGGAAACTAAGGGATATTAAGGCCTCATTTTAATAGAGAACGGGAACAAAGCATTAGCACATAGTGAATACATGAACTCCTCAAACTATGGTCATCACCGAGAAGTATCCCGATTATTGTCACTTCGGGGTTGTCGGATCATAACACATAATAGGTGACTATAGACTTGCAAGATAGGATCAAGAACTCACATATATTCATGAAAACATAATAGGTTCAGATCTGAAATCCTCGCACTCGAGCCCTAGTGACAAGCATTAAGCATAGCAAAGTCATAGCAACATCAATCTCAGAACATAGTGGATACTAGGGATCAAACCCTAACAAAACTAACTTGATTACATGGTAAATCTCATCCAACCCATCACCGTCATCCAAACCATCACCGTCCAGCAAGCCTGCGATGGAATTACTCACGCACGGCGGTGAGCATCATGAAATTGGTGATGGAGGATGGTTGATGATGATGATGGCGACGAATCCCCCTCTCCGGAGCCCCGAACGGACTCGAGATCAGCCCTCCCGAGAGAGATTAGGGCTTGGCGGCGGCTCCGTATCGTAAAACGCGATGAAACTTTCTCACTGATTTTTTTCTCCACGAAACGGAATATATGGAGTTGGAGTTAAGGTCGCTGGAGCATCAGGGGGCCCACGAGACAGGGGGCACGCCCAGGGGGGAGGGCGCTCCCCCCACCCTCGTGGACAGGGTGTGGGCCCCCTGGCCTTGATTCTTTCGCCAGTATTTTTTATATTTTCCAAAAGTTATCTCCGTGGATTTTCAGGTCATTCTGAGAACTTTTGTTTTCTGCAAAATAAACAACACCATGGCAGTTCTGCTGAAAACAGCGTCAGTCCGGGTTAGTTTCATTCAAATCATGCAAGTTAGAGTCCAAAACAAGGGCAAAAGTGTTTGGAAAAGTAGATACGTTGGAGACGTATCAACTCCCCCATGATTAAACCTTTGCTTGTCCTCAAGCAATTTAGTTGATAAACTGAAAGTGATAAAGAAAAACTTTTACAAACTTTATTTGCTCTTGTTGTTGTAAATATGTAAAGCCAGCATTCAAGTTTCCAGCAAAGATTATGAACTAACCATACTCACAATAACACCAGGTCTCATATTTACTCATATCAATGGCATAATCAGCTAGCGAGCAATAATAATAAAACTCGGATGACAACACTTTCTCAAAACAATCATAATATGATATAACAAGATGGTATCTCGCTAGCCCTTTTTGAGACCGCAAAACATAAATTCAGAGCACCTTTAAAGATCAAGAACTGACTAAACATTGTAATTCATGGTAAAAGAGATCCAGTCAAGTCATACCCAATATAAACTAATAGTAATGAATGCAAATGACAGTGTGCTCTCCAGCGGGTGCTTTTTAATAAGAGGGATGATGACTCAACATAAAAGTAAATAGATAGGCCCTTCGCAGAGGGAAGCAGGGATTTGTAGAGGTGCTAGAGCTCGATTTTAAAATAGAGATGAATAACATTTTGAGCGGCATACTTTCACTGTCAACGCAACAACTATGAGATGACGATATCTTCCATACTACATACATTATAGGCAGTTCCCAAACAGAATGGTAAAAGTTTATACTCCCCCACCACCAACAAGCATCAATCCATGGCTTGCTCGAAACAACGAGTGCCTCCGACTAACAACAGCCCTGGGGGAGTTTTATTTAATTATATTGATTTGCTTTGATTTTTTTATCATAGGACTGGGCATCCCGGTTACCGCCATTTTCTCGTGAATGAGGAGCGGAGTCCACTCCTCTTGAGAATAACCCACCTATCATGGAAGATACAGAGAACCCTAGTAGAAACATGAGCTGCTCGAGCATACAAAATAGAATTTCATTTGAAGATTTGGAGTTTGGCACATACAAATTTACTTGGAACGGCAGGTATAGATACCGCATATAGGAAGGTATGGTGGACTCATATGGAATAACTTTGGGGTTTATGGAGTATGGATGCACAAGCAGTATTCTCGCTTAGTACAAGTGAAGGCTAGCAAAAGAATGGGAAGAGACCAACTGAGAGAGCGACAACAGTCATGAACATGCATCAAAATTAATTTACACCGAGTACAAGTATGAGTAGGATATAATCCACCATGAACATAAATATCGTGAAGCTATGTTGATTTTGTTTCAACTACATGCGTGAACATGTGCCAAGTCAAGTCACTCAATTTATTCAAAGGAGGATACCATCCCATCATACCACATCATAATCATTTTAATAGCATGTTGGCATGCAAGGTAAACCATTATAACTCATAGCTAATTAAGCATGGCACAAGAAACTATAATCTCTACATGTCATTGCATATATGTTTACTTCATAATAAGCTGAATCAGGAACGATGAACTCATCATATTTACAAAAACAAGAGAGGTCGAGTTCATACCAGCTTTTCTCATCTCAATCAGTCCATCATATATCGTCATTATTGCCTTTCACTTACACGACCGAACAGTGTGTATAATAATAATAGTGCACGTACATTGGACTAAGTCGGAATCTGCAAGCATTCAACTCAAGAGAGAAGACAAAGTAATATGGGCTCTAAGTTAAATAAACAATCATGCATGTGAGCGCCACTAAACATTTTCAATATGGTCTTCTATTCTCGACCCCCAAAGGAAAGAAAAGAAATAAAACTATTTACACAGGAAAGCTCCCAACAAGCAAGAAGAAGAACGAGAAATCTTTTTGGGTTTTCATTTTAATTTCTACTACCAGCATGGAAATTAAACTAACTAATTTTTTTTGTTTTTCTTAAGGTTTATCAAACACACAAGAATAAAGCTAGAAAAAGAAAATTAAACTAGCACGGATAATACAATGAAAGACTATGAGCACCGACAACTAGAATAGTGTGTGAACATGAATGTAAAGTTGGTGAGAAATACGTACTCCCCCAAGCTTAGGCTTTTTGCCTAAGTTGGTCTATTGCCAAGGATCGCGGCTACTCTCCCCGGTGTACTGAGGGGTGAAATCAAGATGCCACTGGCTGGCTATCTCCTCCGGATCCCACTTGTAAGATGATGAACGATAAGGGTCCAGTGGAGGCTCCAACTCAGGCTCTGGAGCAGATGCTTGTCCTCGATGAGCGTACACCGCTTCCGGCGAGACAAGATAATTAACTGCATTCAACTCAAACAACAGAGGCGCAGGCAGGATAATAGTCTCATTGTGTTTCTTGTTAAATCTCAAGTTATACAGGAGCATCTTATCATCATTGTGAACAATAAACTCATGTGCTACCATGCTCCTGTAATCTAAAAGGTAAGGAGGCAATATTGTCTCCTCTTTCTCCTCGTGCCTAATAGGTATCTCAAAATGTTTAGCAAGACGTGCAGCATAGATACCTCCAAAGATGGGCCCTTTTCTACGATTTAGGCTTAGCCGTTTAGCAATATCGGCACCCATACTAAAACTATAATCACCAAACAAGGCATGGAACAGAATAATAATATCAGGAACACTGAAGTTTCCACTATTTCCACGACCAATAAAGCATCGACTAGCAAATAAGGCAAAGTAGCGTAAAATAGGAAAGTGTATGCTAGAGATTCTCGCAGCGGAACCCTTCTTTGGATCCCCTACAGTAATGGTGTTAACAAAGCTATCCACGTCTTTACGATGTGGTTCATCTAATCTGCCCTCAAAGGGTATTCTACATACCGCGCAAAAATTACGTAAAGACATTTCCTTGAATTCATCATATAAATGAAATGATACTGATGGAGGTGACTTCTTAGGATAATAATAAAAGTTTTGCACGAAAGTATTGGTGAGTAAGAGATACTGATCGATCCAGTCGTGGAGGAAGTAGGTGAGGCCTGTATTTTCAATCAAAGAATAAAAGTCTTCATAAATCCCGGCCTCTCTCAAGAAATTATCACAGGGCCATTCACACGGCCGCACTTCCGCTACGCGAGGAAGATTATACTTGGCCTTTTCCTTCTATTTAGCTTGTTTTTCCTGGGAGCCTTGGCTAGAAGAGCCCCTCAAAAATCTCCTTATCATTTTCTGATAATTTCTGAAAGTTTTAGTAACTTCAAAATAAAAGTGAATAAAACTAAACAAGATTGGTAGCAATTACTCCTACAAGTGCCTAGAGCCTATATCATGCATTGGAGTTACTTGGGACCTCATAAATTTGACATGCAAGCTCAAGAACAGGGTCACCTATGCAGCAAAAATTTGCAATGAATAAAGCACTAGAACAAAAACTAATTGGATAAATGGAGGAGTCACATACCAAGCAACAATCTCCCAGAGCAGTTTTGTGAATGGAGGTTTGAGCAAGGAGATCGAAAATCGCAGCAAAATGAGCTAAAACTCATGCTTGAGCTGAATGGGGATTTTTTTGGGAAGAAGATGGACTGTGTGGGTGGAGGAATAAGTGGAGGGGGGCCACCGTGGGTGCATGAGACAGGGGGCGCGCCCAGGGGGTGTGGGCGCGCCCTCAACCCTCGTGGCCAGGTGGTTGCCCCCCTGCAGTGTTTTCAGTGCCTAAAATCCTCAAATAGTCCATAAAAATCATACTAAATTTGTAGGGCATTTGGAGCACTTTTATTTTCGGGATATTTTTTATTGCACGGATAAATCAGAAAACAGACAGATAATACTATTTTTGCTTTATTTATTCTAAATAACAGAAAGTAAAACGAGGGTACAGAAGTTTGTTCCTTCTAATTTTATCGGTCCCATGATCATCAAAATGAATCCACTAACAAGGGCGATCAAGTCTTGTTAACAAACTCATTCCGAATAACATGGAACCGGAGAAATTTCGAATAACACTAAGTTACCTCAATGGGGATATGAACATCCCCAACAGTAATAATATCATACTTTTTCTTGACAGTAGGAAGAGGAAATTCAAAACATCCAATAATGATAGTTGGAACTTTTCCAATAGAATTGATGCTTTGAACTTGAGATTGTTTCCTCGAAAAGTGTACCGTATGCTCATTACCATTAACATGAAAAGTGGCATTGCCTTTGTTGCAATCAATAACAGCCCCTGCAGTATTCAAAAAGGGTCTACCAAGGATAATCGACATACTATCGTCCTCGGGAATATCAAGAATAACAAAGTCCGTTAAGATAGTGACATTTGCAACCACAACAGGCACATCCTCACAAATACCGACAGGTATAGCAGTTGATTTATCAGCCATTTGCAAAGATATTTCAGTAGGTGTCAACTTATTCAATTCAAGTCTACGATATAAAGAGAGAGTCATAACACTAACACCGGCTCCAAGATCACATAAAGCAGTTTAAACATAGTTTCTTTTAATGGAGCATGGTATGGTTGGTACCCCTGGATCTCCAAGTTTCTTTGGTATTCCACCCTTTAAAGTGTAATTAGCAAGCATGGTGGAAATTTCAGCTTCCGGTATCTTTCTTTTATTTGTAATGATATCCTTCATATATTTAGCATAAGGTTTTAATTTAAGTATATCAGTTAAGCGCATATGTAAGAAGATAGGTCTAATCATTTCAGCAAAGCGCTCAAAATCCTCATCATCCTTTGTCTTGGATGGTTTAGGCGGAAAGGGCATGGGTTTCTGAACCCATGGTTCTCTTTCTTTACCGTGCTTCCTAGCAATAAAATCTCTCTAATCATAATGTTGATTCTTTGATTGTGGGTTATCAAGATCAACAACAGGTTCAATCTCTACCTCATTGTTTTTGCTAGGTTGAGCATCAACATGAACATTATCATTAACATTATCACCAGGTTCATGTTCATCACCTGATTGTATTTCAGCATCAAAGAAAGAAATTTCAATGGGATTCTCAGGTGTGTCTATAACAGGTTCACTAGAAGCATGCAAAGTCCTATCGTTTTTCTTTTCTTCTTTTTGGAAGAACTAGGTGCCTCTAAATTATTTCTCTGAGAATCCTGCTCGATTCTCTTAGGGTGGCCTTCAGGATACAAAGGTTCCTGAGTCATTCTACGAGTTCTAGTAGCCACTCTAACAGCAAAATCTTGTTTATTATTTAATTCATCAAGCAAATCACTTTGAGCTTTGAGTACTTGCTCAGCTTGAGTGGTAACCATAGAAGCATATTTGCTAATGAGTTTAAGTTCACCTTTAACTCTAGCCATAGAATCACTCAAGTGTCCTATCTTGAAAGCATTATTCTTTAATTCTCTACCAACATAAGCATTAAAACTTTCTTGCCTAGCCATAAAGTCATCAAGTTCATCCAAGCATGTGCTATGAAATTTAGTAGAGGGAATTTCAACTTTATCATATCTTTATAGAGAATACCTTTACTACCTGTGTCGGGTTATAAAGACAATGTGTTTCTTCGACGGGCGGTATATTAAGACCATGTATTTCTTCAATAGGAGGTAAATTCTTAACATCTTCAGCTTTAATACATTTTCCTTTCATTGATTTCTTTGCCTCTTGCATATCCTCAGGACTGATAAATAGAACGCCCCTCTTCTTAGGAGTTGGTTTAGGAATAGGCTCAGGAGTTGGCTCAGTTGGCTCAGGAATTTCCTCGGGAATTGGCTCAGGAAGAGTCCAATTATTTTCATTAGCCAACATATTATTCAATAGTAATTCAGCTTGATCTACCATTCTTTCCCTGAAAACACAACTAGCACAACTATCCAAGTAGTCCTTGGAAGCATCGGTTGTTCCATTATAAAAGATATCAAGTATTTCATTTTTCTTAAGAGGATGATCAGGCAAAGCATTAAGTAATCGGAGAAGCCTCCCCCAAGCTTGTGGGAGACTCTCTTCCTTGATTTGCACAAAATTATATATTTCCCGCAAAGCAGCTTGTTTCTTATGAGCAGGGAAATATTTAGCAGATAAGTAATAAGTCATATCCTGGGGACTACGAACACAGCCAGTATCAAGAGAAATAAACCAAGTTTTAGCATCACCCTTTAATGAGAACAGAATTATCTTAAGGATATAATAATAGCGAGACTTCTCATCATTAGTAAACAGGGTGGCTATATCATTTAACTTGGTAAGATGTGCCACAACAGTTTCAGACTCATAGCCATAAAAAGGATCAGATTCAACCAAAGTAATTATTTCAGGATCAACAGAGAATTCATAATCCTTATTAGTAACACAGATGGGTGAAGTAGGAAAAGCAGGGTCAGGTTTCATTCTAGCATTAAGGGTTTGCTGCTTCCATTTAGCTAATAATTTCTTAAGATCATATCTATCTTTGCAAGCAAAGATAGCTCTAGCAGCTTCCTTATCCATAACATAACCCTCAGGAACAACAGGCAATTCATAATCAGGGGGAGAACTTTCATCATCACTATCATCAATAATAGCATCTTCAATAATTTCATTCTCTCTAACCCTAGCAAGTTGTTCATCAAGAAATTCACCTAATGGCAAAGTAGTATCACACACAGAAGTAGTTTCATCATAAGTATCATGCATAGCAGAAGTGGCATCATTAATAACATGCGACATACCAAAATTCATAGCAGTAGCAGGTTTAGGTGTCGCAAGCTTACTCAAAACAGAAGGAGAATCTAGTGCAGAGCTAGATTGCAGTTCCTTACCTCCCCTCGTAGTTATGGGAAAAATCTTTGTTCTTTCGTCTTTCAAGTTCCTCATAGTGATCAACAGATATAAATCCCAAGTGACTCAAAGAATAGAGCTATGCTCCCCGGCAACGGCGCCAGAAACTGGTCTTGATAACCCACAAGTGTAGGGGATCGCAACAGCTTTCGAGGGTAGAGTATTCAACCCAAATTTATTGATTCAACACAAGTGGAGCCAAAGAATATTCTTAAGTATTAGCAGTTGAGTTGTCAATTCAACCACACCTGGCTAACTTAGTATCTGCAGCAAAGTATTTAGTAGCAAAGTAGTATGATAGTAATGGTAACAGTGGCAAAAGTAAAGATAGCAGTTTTGTAGTAATTGTAATAGTAGCAACGGAAAAGTAAATAAGCGAAGCACAATATGTGAAAAGCTCGTAGGCATTGGATCAGTGATGGATAATTATGTCGGATGTGATTCCTCATGTAATAGGTATAACATAGGGTGACACAGAACTAGCTCCGGTTCATCAATGTAATGTAGGCATGTATTCCGAATATAGTCATACGTGCTTATGGAAAAGAACTTGCATGACATCTTTTGTCCTAGCCTCCCGTGGCAGTGGGGTCCTAGTGGAAACTAAGGGATATTAAGGCCTCCTTTCAATAGAGAACCGGAACAAAGCATTAGCACATAATGGATACATGAACTCCTCAAACTATGGTCATCATCGAGAAGTATGCCGATTATTGTCACTTCAGGGTTGT
Organism: Aegilops speltoides; assembly: GCA_021437245.1. Taxonomy (NCBI): domain Eukaryota; kingdom Viridiplantae; phylum Streptophyta; class Magnoliopsida; order Poales; family Poaceae; genus Aegilops; species Aegilops speltoides. The sequence continues at coordinate 472,087,702 of CM038143.1, read as the reverse complement.
CGGATCATAACACATAATAGGTGACTATAGAGTTGCAAGATAGGATCAAGAACTCACATATATTCATGAAAACATAATAGGTTCAGATCTAAAATCATGGCACTCGGGCCCTAGTGACAAGCATTAAGCATAGCAAAGTCATAGCAACATCAATCTCAGAACAATGTGGATACTAGGGATCAAACCCTAACAAAACTAACTTGATTACATGGTAAATCTCATCCAACCCATCACCGTCCAGCAAGCCTACGATGAAATTACTCACGCACAGCGGTGAGCATCATGAAATTGGTGATGGAGGATGGTTGATGATGACGATGGCGACGAATCCCCTCCGGAGCCCCGAACGGACTCTAGATCAGCCCTCCCGAGAGAGATTAGGGCTTGGCGGCGGCTCCGTATCGTAAAACGCAATGAAACTTTCTCTCTGATTTTTTTCTCCGTGAAACGGAATATATGGAGTTGGAGTTAAGGTCGCTGGAGCATCAGGGGGCCCACGAGATAGGGGGCGCGTCCAGGGGGAGGGCGTGCCCCCCACCCTCATGGACATGGTGTGGGCCCCCTGGCCTTGATTCTTTCGCCAGTATTTTTTATATTTTCCAAAAGTTATCTCCGTGGATTTCCAGGTCATTCTGAGAACTTTTGTTTTCTGCAAAATAAACAACACCATGGCAGTTCTGCTGAAAACAGCGTCAGTTCGGGTTAGTTTCATTCAAATCATGCAAGTTAGAGTCCAAAACAAGGGAAAAAGTGTTTGGAAAAGTAGATACATTGGGGATGTATCAGGTATTTGGACCCCTTCTGATATTGATTTCCTGTGATGTAAAAAACATGCAGAAAACAACAACTGGAACTTGGCACTATGCCAATAGGTTAGTACCAAAAATGATATAAAATGACTATATATTGATTATAAAACATCCAAGACTGATAATAAAACAACACGGAATAGTCAAAAATTATAGATACGTTGGAGACGTATCAACCCACTTAGTTTCTTTTTTACCTTTCATACACTTATAGCTCTAGTGCATCTGTTGCATGGCAATCGCTACTCACTTGCATCTATATCAATTGATGGGCATCTCCATAGTCCATTAATTCGCCCAGTTGATGTGATACTTTCTCCTTCCTTTTGTCTACTCCACAACGACCATATTCTATTCCACCTTTAGTGCTATATCCATGGCTCATGCTCATGTATTGCGTGAAAGTTGAAAAAGTTTGAGAACACTAAAGTATGAAACAATTTCTTGATAATACCGGGGTTGTGCATGATAAAATACTTTGTGTCATGAAGATGGAGCATGGCCAGACTATATGATTTTGTAAGGATAACTTTCTTTTGCCATGTTATTTTGAGAAGACATGATTGCTTTATTAGTATGCTTGAAGTATTATTGTTTTTATGTCAATATTAAACTATTGTTTTGAATCCTATAGATCTGAATATTCATGCCACAATAAAGAAGATTACTTGAATAAATATGTTAGGTAGCATTCCACATCAAAAATTCCGTTTTTATCATTTACCTACTCGAGGACGACCACGAATTAAGCTTGGGGATGCTTGATATGTCTCCAACGTATCTATAATTTTTGATTGTTCCATGCTATTATATTATCTATTTTGGATGTTTAATATGCATTTATATGCTATTTTATAATATTTTTGGGACTAACCTATTAACCTAGAGCCAGTGCGAGTTTTGATTTTTTTTTCCTTGTTTTTGAGTTTTACAGAAAAGGAATATCAAACGGTGTCCAAACGGAATAAAACTTTCGCGATGATTTTTCTTGGACCAGAAGACACCCACTCAACTTAGAGGGAGGGCCAGAAGATCCACGAGGAGGCCACAAGCCTCAGGGCCGCGCCCTAGGAGGGCGCCTTGAGGGCTTGTGGAACCCTCGAGAGTCCTCCAATCCCTAATCTTTGCACTATAAATTCCAAAATATTCCCCCAACATCAGAAGCATCCACGAAAATACTTTTCCACTGGCGCAAGCCTCTTGTTCCCGTGAGATCCCATCTTGGGGGCTTTTCCGGCACTCTACCGTAGGGTCATTCAATCACGAAGGGCCGCTACATCAACCTTGCTGCCCTTCTGATGAAGCGTGAGTAGTTTACCACAGACCTAAGGGTCCATAGGTAGTAGCTAGATGGCTTCTTCTCTCTCTTTGACCTTCAATACAACATTCTCCTCGTTGTTCTTGGAGTTCTATCTGATGTAATATTCTTTTGTGGTGTGTTCGTCGATATCCTATTAATTGTGGATTTATGATCAGATTATCTATGAATATTATTTGAGTCTTCCTGAACTCTTTTATGCATGATTAAATATCTTTGTATTTCTCTTCGAACTATAGGTTTGGTTTGGCCAACTAGATTGGTTTTTCTTGTAACGGGATAGGTGCTTAGTTTTGGGTTCGATCTTGCGGCGTCCTCACCCAGTGACATAGTAGGGGTAGCGAGGCACGTATTGTATTGTTGCCATTGATATGTCTCCAATGTATCTATAATTTTTGATTGTTCCATGTTGTTATATGATCATTCTTGGATGTTTTCCAATCATTTTATAGCAACTTTATATCATTTTTTGGGACTAACCTATTGACATAGTGCCCAATGCCACTTGATGTTTTTTTGCTTGTTTTTTACTATGCAAAAAATCAATACCAATGGAGTCCAAACGTAGTGAAACTTTTTGGAGAATTTTTCTAGACCATAAGACACAATATGGGCCAAAGAAGTACCCGAGGGGTGCTTCGAGGGGTGCCCAGGTGGGTTGTGCCCACCTTGGAGCCCCCCTCTGGCACTTCTTTGGCCCAACATGTGCCTTCTGGTCCAGAAAAATTCTCCAAAAAGTTTTGTTGCATTTGGACTCCGTTTGGTATTGATTTTCTCCGAAGTAAAAAACAAGCAAAAAACAGCAACTGGCACTGGACACTATGTCAATAGGTTAGTCCCAAAAAATGATATAAAGTTGCTATAAAATGATTGTAAAACATCCAAGAATGATGATATAACAGCATGGAACAAGCAAAAATTATAGATACATTGGAGATGTATCAGCATACCCTAGCTTAATTCCTACTCATCCTCATGTATGTAAATGATAAAAAGAAATTTTTTGATGTGGAATGCTGCCTAACATGTTCATCACATATTATTTTCTTTGTAGCATAGACATATGGACTATTAAATGATTGAAAGCAATAGTCTAGTTTTCACATGAAGATTTCAATACTCAAGCATATCAACAAGCAACCATGTCTTTCAAAATATCAACACTAAAGCAAGTTATCCCTAGCCCATTATGCTCAATCATTGATCCATTCTTAGCTACACCTAATGCTCAAGTATGATCATAGTGCCCCTTAGTTGGTGCTTTATAAGAGAAGATGGAGACTCAAATAAAAATAAAAATTGCATAAAGTAAATATAAGACCCTTCGTAGAGGAAGTAGGGATTTGTAGAGGTGCTAGAGCTCAAAGCAAAAAATATAGAGATAAAACATTTTGGGTGGCATGCTTTTCTTGTCAACAAAAATGATCGAGTAGTTCCCAATACTTTCCATGCTAGATATATCATAGGCGGTTCCCAAATAGAAATTAAAAGTTTATTCCTTTTCCCACCATACTTTCACATTCCATGGCTAACCGTATCCACGGGTGCCGTCCATAGCAACACTTTCCAAGGAATTTATTATTTGTCAACATAAATTAAATTCATTTTTCATTTTGGAACTGGGCATCCCTATTACCTTTGTCGTACTCCCGTGCAATGACAAGTGTATAAACACTCATCTTGAGAATAGCACATCTAGCATGGAAAGATATGAACCCCCCCCCCTACCGTTTCATGAGTGGTACGAGCACACAAAAGGGAAATTATTTTGAAAATTGTAGATGGCACATAAAAATTTGCTTAGAATGTCAAGAGAATACCGCATATAGATAGGTATAGTGGACTCATATGGCAAAACTGGGTTTAAGGATTTTGGATGCACAAGTAGTATTCCCACTTAGTGCAAGGGAAGGCTAGCAAATAGATTGAGAAGCATCCAACCAAGAAACGAAAAATCACATAAGCGCCATTAAGCATAACTAACACCGAATAATGCACCACAAGTAGCATGTAATTTCATTGCATAACTATTGACTTTCGTGCTTGCATAGGGAATCACAAACCTTAACACCAATATTCTTACTAAAGCATAATTACTCACCAACATGACTCACATATCACTATCATCATATCGTAAAACTATTACAAAGAAGCAAGTTTATTTTGTCCAATGATCTTCATGAAAGTTTTTATTACTCCCTCCATTTGTTTTTAGTCCGCATATAATATTTGGTCAAAGTCAAACTTCATAAACTTTGGCTAACTTTATAGAACAAAATATCAACATTCATAATATGAAATCAATTTTACTATATGCATCATGATATTAATTTTCATAGCATATAGGTTTAGTATTGTAGATGTTGATATCTGTTGATAGATATTTGGTCAAACTTTGCATCGTTTGACTTTGACCAAATCTTATATGCAGACTAAAAAGAAATGGAGGGAGTATATCCCTCTTGAATATCTATCACTTTGGGACTAGTTTCATATGTTGCTTTTGATAGCTCAAACAAATTTAAGTGAAGAACATGAGCATACAAATTTCTTCTCTCAAAATAATTTAAGTGAAGCATGAGAGCATTTCTTCAAAATTTTACTAACTCTCGAATAAATCTAAGTGAAGCATGAGAGCATTTCTTCATAAATATTAAAGCAAACCATGCTCAAATGATATAAGTGAAGCACTAGAGCAATTCCAAAAAAACATAGCATAATTTTGACTCTCTCAAATAGGTGTGTCCAGCAAGGATAGATCACACAAACTAAAAAGCAAAAAAGCATAGACTCATATAATACAAGACTCTCCAAGCAAAACTCATGATATGTGACGAAAAAATATAGCTCCAAGTAAAATACCGATGGTTGTTAGAAGAAAGAGGGGTTGCCACTCGGGGGCATCTCCAAGCTTAGTTGCTTGTTTCTCTTTAGATAATAACTTGGGATGCCATGGGGCATCCCCAAGCTTAGGCTCTTCTTACTCCGTATTACTTCATCCATCGTGATCTCCCCTAAAACTTGGAAACTTCATTCACACAAAACTCAACAAACCTTCGTGAGATCCATTAGTGTAACAAAGCAAATCACCACTCTAAGTATTGTTGCAAACCCATTAATATTTTATTTTTGCATTATATCTATTGTATTCCAACTTTAGTATGGCTCATACCCCCGCGATAAAGTCCATAGATTCATCAAAATAAGTACGCAACGCAAAGAAAATAGAATCTGTCAAAAAACAGAACAATCTGTAGCAATCTGAAAACTTCGAATACTTATGTAACTCCAAAAATTCTGAAAAATTAAGACAACATGGGCGATTTGTATATCAATCTTGTGTAAAAACTTCAGCAATTTATCACGGTCTGGTGATTTTTAGGATTTTCTGTACTGGGCGCAAAAGTTTCTGTTTTCCAACAAAATCAAATCAACTATAACCCAAATTATCCCAAAGGCTTTGCTTGGCACAAACACTAAATTAAAACACAAAAACACATCTAACATACGCATAATTTTGCAAACACTCAAGAACAGAAAGAAAAAAAGAAAAAATAAATTTTATTCATTGGGTTGCCTCCCAACAAGCGATATCGTTTTGTGCCCTTAGTTAGGCATGATGCATAGATCTAAGTACTGTCATCTTTCTCCTTATTTTCCTTAGATGTGTTTTTGTCAGGAGGTTTTGCAAAAATAACTTGAAACACACCATCCATAGAAACTTTAGCATTATCAAGTTTCCTATCAACATACCCTGAGGGAGTCTTGGACTAGGGGGTGTCCGGATAGCCGGACTATCACCATCGGCTGGACTCCAAGACTATGAAGATACAAGATTGAAGACTTTGTCCCGTGTCCGGATGGGACTTTCCTTGGCGTGGAAGGCAAGCTTGGCGATACGGATATGTAGATCTCCTACCCTTGTAACCGACTCTGTGTAACCCTAGCCCTCTCCGGTGTCTATATAAACCAGAGGGTTTTAGTCCATAGGACGAACGACCATTACAACAATCATACCATAGGCTAGCTTCTATGTTTTAGCCTCCTTGATCTCGTGGTAGATCCACTCTTGTACTACCCATATCATTAATATTAATCAAGCAAGAGTAGGGTTTTACCTCCATCGAGAGGGCCCAAACCTGGGTAAAAACATCGTGTCCCTTGTCTCCTGTTACCATCTGCCTAGACGCACAGTTAGGGACCCCCTACCCGAGATCCGCCAGTTTTGACACCGACATTGGTGCTTTCATTGAGAGTTCCTCTGTGTCGTCACCAATAGGCTTGATGGCTTCTTCAATCAACAACAACACAGTCCAGGGTGAGAATTTTCTCCTCAGACAGATCTTCGTGTTCTGCGGCTTTGCACTGCGGGCCAATTCACTTGGCCATCTGGAGCAGATCGAAAGCTACGCCCCTGGCCATCAGGTTAGATTTGGAAGCCTAAACTTCACAGCTGACATCCGCGGAGATTTGATCTTCGATGGATTCGAGCCACAGCCGAGCGTGCCACACTGTCACGATGGGCATGATTTAGCTCTGCTGCCGGACAGAACCTTGGAGGCCACACACGAATCCGCTCCGACCCATAGTTCGGAGCCGACCGCGCAGATCGAGGACAGGTGGCTGGACACCGCCTCGGGAGCTGCAACTTCTATGGCGATGGAGCCGAATACTGACCTTGTCCCTTATAAAGCTCGTGACTCCGAGGTGCCGGACTCCTCGTCGGACTCTGAACCTCTTGCGCCCCTACCAATCGAATCCGATTGGGCGCCGATCATGGAGTTCACCGCCGCGGACATCTTTCAGCACTCACCCTTTGGTGACATCCTGAATTCGCTAAAGCATCTCCCGTTATCAGGAGAGCCCTGGCCGGACAGCGGTCAGGATGGTTCGGATGCAGACGACGAAGAAATTCAAACCCCACCCACCACCCACTTTGTAGCCACTGTCGACGATCTAAACGACATGCTAGACTACGACTCCGAAGACATAGACGGTATGGATGACGATGCCGGAGACTACCAAGAACCAGCGCCTACCGAGCACTGGAAGGCCACCTCAACTCATGATGTATATATGGTGGACACCCCAAAAGGGAGTGATAACGAGGAGCAACGGGACACGGCGAACGACAATTCCCCCGAAAAACAACCATAACGGCGACGCAAGCGCCGCCCCAAGTCCCGCCTCGATAACAACAGCACCCATAACGACCCAACCATAGAGCAGAGCAAACCAGTGGGCGGCGAACATGCAACCAAGCAACCATCCGAGCAGGAGGAATCGGATAATCAATCCACCCCCGGCGAAAACAGAAGACCAGGCGATCTCACGCCGGACACACCACCGGAGCACAAGAATCTTCGAAAAAGGCTTGTCGCCACTGCAAGGAGTTTGAAAAAGGAGAAACGGAAGCTCAAAACAGCGGAAGACATACTCAAAATGAGGTGGAGCAAAGTACTCAAGATCGCGGACAAATATGGCAATAGCCACCAAACAAAGAGCTACCCGAAGCGAAAGCTGCTGCCAGAATTCGACGAGGAGGCCGTAGAGCCCCCACAATCAAAAAGCAGAGAGGCCGCCTGGCCGGATAGGCGCCCAGATGACAGGCCAAGAGCGGCAAGCAGCGCCGCACATAAGCCGGCACATGACACGCATAAAGACCCTCGCAAAACGGACGGCCCGGCCAGATCCATTTTTGGGCCAAAAAAGAGGGCCCCAGGAAGCAACACAACACGCCGAGTGTTCGAAGACAACGGCACACCTAAATACAGGGGCGCCGCACACCCACTATGTTTCACCGATGAGGTGCTGGGTCATGAATTCCCAGCGGGGTTCAAGCCCGTAAACATAGAGGCATACGGCGGAACAACAGACCCTGGAGTCTGGATTGAGGATTACATCCTGCACATACACATGTCTAGAGGAGATGATCTCCACGCCATAAAATATCTACCCCTGTCGTGGGAAACGAGCACCTATGGGGCAGGGCCCCTTTTCGGTCCGACAGGGAGTAAAGGGCGCACGAAGAGCAGATCGAGGCGGAGCACGCGAGCGATTTTTACCCAGCTTCGGAGCTCTCCGGAGAGATAACACTCCTACTGCTGCTTTGTGATTGTATTATGTTCTTGCTCGAGAGCGTGAGAGTGTTCTGGTTTCGAGTGAGTCCAACCCCCTCTACGTTGTGCATGGGCCTCCTTTTATAGGCTCAAGGGGTCATCGACATGTGGCAACGCATGCAGGGGTAAAAGCGTAAAAGGTGTGGTTGGTACAACTGCCATCTACAGTGCACCCTACCTAACTCTGACGGCAGGGGACAAGAGCATTTAATGCCCGTCCGCGTCGACTAAACAGTGCAGAAAAGCGACCGTTAGGGGCGCCACCGTCCGCCATGATGGCCTTCTCGTCATCTCTGCTCGCCACCTCGCACCGCTTGGCTGCACAGCTTCCCGCCACGTGCGTCTGGAACGGTCTCAGGGTGACATGTCGACGGATGCGCTGGAGCGTGGGCACAGAGTGGTGGCTTCGCTTCGGCAAGCGCCTTGCCGCGGTCGTTGTCTTGTCGCGCCCGGAAGCTTGTCGCTTGCCGGGTCTTGCCGGGACGCGCGGCGCGTCGCGGCAAGCTCCTTGAACTGCCTTGGTTGGCCTTCCCAGCAAGCTCCTCTTGCCGGGGCCTTGACCTTCCTGGCAAGCTCCTCTTGCCGGGGCTTTGTCTTCCCAGTTAAAACACTTTGTTCTTGAATGGCATCAATAGGAACTACGGAGGATCTTGGCGGGCACCCGGCAAGCCTTGCCACGGGACGCTGCGACTGCCCGTGCACAAGTTCGAGATACTAAGGTACCTCTACTTTAGTACACCGACAGGAGCCCCCTGGCCTAGGCCACACATAGTGCCGAGCGCTGTTGGGCCAGGCCCAAAACAGGGCACGGGCACACGCGGCCTGGGTCCACACCGTATCTAACTCCGTATCCACCGCGCCCTCCCGTAACGGCACGCGTCGAACGCGGCATCGTGGGAGAGATCGTGGGTGATTCTTTTTTCAGAAAAAGCTTAACGTTCGCCTCCTCCTCTTTATAAGCAGGCGAAACAGGGGCAGTTCCCCCACCTTCGCCACTTGCAGTTCCTTCTTCAGAAATCTTCGCCGCCCCCCTCCGCTTCCCAAAGCCGACAGAGAGCAGCGCTCCGCCCCCCGTCGCCGCTGTCGCCGCCAATGCCCTCGCTCTTCCCCACCGCCTCCGCCATGGCTCCGAAGACCGGGAAGGGTGCGAAGTCGGCCGAGGCGCTGCGGCTTGAGGCGCTGCGGAAGGAGCAGGCACTCTTCCCCCGCCCCCCCGAGCTCTCCGCGAAGGAGCTGCGGGAGTGGTTCTATCTCTTCTGGTCGACGGAGACGCGAGCGCATCCACGCACGCAGGTACTTTCCGTCGCCGCTTCCACTTCGAAACGGTGTCCAAAAGGATACCCCTTCTTCGCATTGTTCTTCTATTGCGGGCTCTGCCCGCCCTTCTCCGATTTCTTCTGTGATATCATGAACACCTACGGGTTTCATCTCCTTGATTTCACCCCCAACGCCGTTCTAACCATGGCGGTTTTCGCACATCTCTGCGAGAACTTCGTCGGAATCCACCCAAACGTAGCCCTTTTCCGCCACTACTTCATGCCCCGGGCCGAGAAAGGAGAGCCCTTAGCTGGCGGGATCGCCTAGATCTCGAGAGTCGGCATGAAGGAGGTCTATCTGGAGGGGGAGCTCCGTAGCAAATGGGAGGAGTGGAGAGCGGATTGGTGTTGGATTGTTGATGAGAACCCGCAGCCATTCACCAACTTGCGCCAAGCCCGTAGTCTTGGCAGCGCGGTTGAGCGCCTCGGGCGGCAGATGATGCTAGATCAAGATCGCCACCACCCGGATCTTGTGGCTCGAGCTTGCTGTGCTCACTCAGTAGGGCTGTTGGCGCGGACTTTCTCCGCCGCTGCATCGCCCCTCTGCAGGAGAGGGGGAGACCCGCCTGGCTGTTCGGGGGTCCGGCGGATATCATGAGACTGCGCCCGGGCCTCAACTTCAATTTCACTGTTTTGGAGTTGGATGGGACGCTCAAGGAACTGTTCAAGCACGACCCCAACCATCCCGAGTGGTTCAGGCTGCCGCAGGGCGGCGTCCCATTATGCAACAACTCCCAGCTCGATCACATCTGCACAATGATGCCGGAGTGCGACTTGCATGGGATTATCCCAACCTGGCAGGAGCCCGCCGACGACGTCGTGCAGCAATTCTTCGACGACCTGGTGGAGGTGGCGATCCGCGCCGACGAGCAGAGGCTCACCTGCGACACCACCGACGACGAGATGCGGCGCATTGCCACCAGGGCGGAAGAGGCGGCGGCGATCACCGCCGCAGGCGAGTTCGGGTTTACTGTGGAGGAGGCAGAGGCAGCCGAGGCGGCAAGCCTTGCCGAGCGGGAGGAGCTTGTCGGGGAGGTCGCCGGCGAGGGAGAGCCCGAAGCCGAATCGAGCGAGCCCGCCGACGGCGCAAGCGGCCAGCCATCTTCAAGCAACTTGCCGCAAGCGGAGCTCCCAGTGCAGCCCCCAGCTCAACCAAGAAGGCGCCTCCGTAGGGTCGGAGACATAGCAGGGCGGCAGACGGGCCAACAGCTGCCGCGCTGCGGGACACGCTCCACCGTGACAAGCACCGTTGCCGCGGGAGCATCTCACGCCGCACCAGCAACTGGAGCAGGGTCTTCTCGGGTCGCCGCTTCAGATCCTGCCGCAGCTCCCGCCAAGCGTCCAAGGGAGCCTACTCCTCCGCCTCGTCGTGCTGAAAGGGTACCGGACTTCGATCTCTCCGCGCTCAGCTCCGATGAGGAGGAAGAAGAGGAGGAGGAGTAAGACTTTCTTTTGTTGTACTTATGTTTCTTCAATTCTTGCTGTTTCTTGTCTTGTATCTGATCTTCTTTCTTCTGAACCTTGTTCCTTTCCAGGACTCTGGCCCAGAGGGCGGCGAAGAGGGCCAAGGTCCCCGTGGTTGTCATCAAGGACGATCCTGCTGTGACAACAGAGGGCGCGTCCGAGACCACCTTGTCGGACCCGGCAACCTCTCCCCAAAGCAGCCCCTAGCGCAGCCCCCAGCGTAAGTTCATAATTTGACTTTCCGCTGTTAGGCGCGCATGGGTGTTCTTTCCTTGCTGATATCTTGATTGTTGGTTTGCTTGTGTAGGAGCAGAACAGGCCCACCAGGAACAGCCAGAAGCCGCCCCTGAAGTGCTATCTGCTTCCACTACGCCGCCAAGGGATGACTCCCCGGCAAGGGAGCGCTCTCCGGCAAGGGACGGGACCAGTGATCCCTCGGTCGTGGAGCCCATGATTACAGAGCCCAGCACAGGTAATCCTTCTTGTCAGAAAACTTCCCTTGGTTCTTCTTCTTCTGATCTTCTTTTTTTGGATATTTGCTTGACTTTTTCTCCCTCTCCCTGTCTTCAAATCCTCCCTCCACGGAGCCGATGGAGACCGATGCCACCGGCGAGGAGAACGTGCGCGGCAATACTGACGAAGCCGCTGCCACCAAAGAAGAGGTCGGCGCTGATGATCCCGCCGACGAAGAGGCCGCCAAGGCTCTTTGGCGCAGAGCTGGCGGGGTCCGCGATCGACGACCGACGACCGGGGGCGCAGGCGCAAGGCGCTACGCCGACCGTCGATTCCTCCGCCGCTGATGCAGCGCCAGGCTCCAAAGAGCCCCAGCCCGGCGCCTACTTGAAGGCCGGCAACGGTGCCTTCATCAAGCTCCCCTGGGCGTCAAGCTCCAGGGCGCCGGTTGAGGGGGAAGCTTTTTATGGGGAAGTGCTCGCCTCCGCTGGGCTGACAGTGGTTGATGCGCCAAGCATCAGCAGCGGCGAGTCTGAGGAGGAGCAGATACTCCGAAGCTGGTGTCACTCTACCGCGCCCGACAAGCAAAACTGGAGTCCCGGGAAGCGCTTGTTGCGCAGGCGGGAGTGGACATAGAGAAGCATGCGGAGGAGCTCCAGAGCCGCAACCAAGAGGCCCTCCGGTCCATTGCAGAGGAGAGGGTGCAGCTTGCCGAGGCACGGAAGGCTTTCCTCCTCGAGAAGGCAGAAGCCAAAGAGCAGCAGCGGCTTGCCGCCGAGGAGATGTCTGTGCGAGAAGGCGAGCTGACGCAGCGGAAGGTCAACTTGGAAAGCTATGAGGAGGAGCTTGCCGCGCGCGAGGAGACACTTGGTGGGGCCCTCAAGGAAGCGAAGGATGCTGCTGCAGCTGCCGAGGCCGCCAAGAAGGAGCTAGAGGTGAAGGTGACGGAGCTAGAAGCTAATATCAAGGCGAAAAATGAAGAGCTTGCCGCGCTCCGGCGCGAGCGCGAGAAGGACGCCCTTGCCCATGGTGAGCTACAGGGTCGTCTCTCTGAGAAGGGCAGGGAGCTGAACGTCACCAAGGATGCCAATGCCGATCTCGAGCTGAACCTGGCTACGCTAACTGAGACGCTGGACGGCGCCAAGAAGCGGGAGGAGGACTTGAAGCAGGAGCTCAAAGCCAACGAGGCGCTGCTGACGAGAGCCGCCGAGACCCAGAACACCTTCAGGAATACCGTGGAGCTCTGGACGGAGGGCCTCGTCAACATTGCCGCAGTTATTGACGAGGAGCTGACGCAGCTGGAACTAGAGGGCTTCGGGTACTCCTCCGACGAGAACCTCCAGCCCAGCGCCAAGCTCACTCTGTTCTTCAAGGGCGTGGCGACGGCTCTCCAGCAACTCCGGGAAAGGATCCCTAAGCAGCTGGCTGACGAGTCGCGCGCAATCTGCGCCAGAGTTCTGGAGAAGGTGTTGGTGAAGATGCTCTTCCGCAATCCGGGCCTCAACCTCACCAACGTCCTCATGAAGCTGCCGGCGGGTGCTGATCTTGAAGAGCTCAAGGCCCTTGTCGCACCCATTGTGGAAAAGGTGAATGAAGTCAGGAGGGTTGATGGCGGCCGCGTAGATTAGGCCGCCCGTTTTCTCCTTTTTCTTGCCGTTGCCAGACATGTCACGGGAACAATCTATTAGAGCGCGACAAGCCATTTTTGTAATATAACTTTATCTTGGGCAGTATTTGCTATGTTATTTCCTTTACTTGATTCCTTTCTTTGTATGTTTTTACCCTACGCTTTTAGGGAACTTGCCGGCACAGGCACCCTTGCCGCGAGCGCTAAGTGCGGAACATCAGCAGCCTGCTGGCGGCGCTGCTTCCGGCAAGAAACCTTGTCGCAACTAGTCGCAGCACACTTAAGTTGTTGAGCGGACTCGAAACAAAGTAAGGGCGCAACTAGCTACGAGTCGGTTCCTCCGCGCACAGGTTTTCCATACAAAGCACGGTCGTTCAAGGAAGATAACTCAAGAAATTTTAAAACTGATTGTGCTCAAACTTTGGCAACTTAGCTTTTCTGTCGTCTTCATCCCGGCAAGGCGATACTTTCTTGAACGACGCCTGGTCCACACCATTATATTCTCCTTCGCCAAAGATATCGTGGGAAATGAACACCTATGGGGCAGGGCCCCTTTTCGGTCCGGCAGGGAGCGGAGGGCGCACGAAGAGCGGATCGAGGCGGAGCACGCGAGCGATTTTTACCCAGCTTCGGAGCTCTCCGGAGAGATAACACTCCTACTGCTGCTTTGTGATTGTATTATGTTCTTGCTCGAGAGCATGAGAGTGTTCTGGTTTCGAGTGAGTCGAACCCCCTCTACGTTGCGCATGGGCCTCCTTTTATAGGCTCAAGGGGTCACCGACAGGTGGCAATGCATGCAGGGTGCACCCTACCTAACTCTGACGGCAGGGGACAAGAGCATTTAATGCCCGTCCGCGTCGACTAAACAGTGCAGAAAAGCGACCGTTAGGGGCGCCACCGTCCGCCACGATGGCCTTCTCGTCATCTCTGCTCGCCACCTCGCACCGCTTGGCTGCACAGCTTCCCGCCACGTGCGTCTGGAACGGTCTCAGGGTGACACGTCGACGGATGCGCTGGAGCGTGGGCACAGAGTGGTGGCTTCGCCGCGGCAAGCGCCTTGCCGCGGTCGTTGTCTTGTCGCGCCCGGAAGCTTGTCGCTTGCCGGGTCTTGCCGGGACGCGCGGCGCGTCGCGGCAAGCTCCTTGAACTGCCTTGGTTGGCCTTCCCGGCAAGCTCCTCTTGCCGGGGCCTTGTCCTTCCCGGCAAGCTCCTCTTGCTGGGGCTTTGTCTTCCCAGTTAAAACACTTTGTTCTTGAATGGCATCAATAGGAACTATGGAGGATCTTGGCGGGCACCCGGCAAGCCTTTCCGCGGGACGGTGCGACTGCCCGTGCACAAGTTTGGGATACTAAGGTACCTCTACTTTAGTACACCGACAGGAGCCCCCGGGCCTGGGCCACACACGGTGCCGAAGCGCTGTTGGGCGGGCCCAAAACAGGCACACGGCACACGCGCCTGGGTCCACACCGTATCTAACTCCGTATCCACCGCGCCCTCCGTAACAGCACGCGTCGAGCGGCGTCGTGGGAGAGATCGTGGGTGATTCTTTATTCGGAAAAAGCGTAACGTTCGCCTCCTCCTCTTTATAAGCAGGGGAAACAGGGGCAGTTCCCCCACCTTCGCCACTTGCAGTTCCTTCCTCAGAAATCTTCGCCGCTCCCCTCCGCTTCCCAAAGCCGACAGAGAGCAGCACTCCGCCCCCCGTCGCCGCCGTCGCCGCCAACGCCCTCGCTCTTCCCCACCGCCTCCGCCATGGCTCCAAAGACCGGGAAGGGTGCGAAGTCGGCCGAGGCGCTGCGGCTTGAGGCGATGCGGAAGGAGCGGGCACTCTTCCCCCCCGAGCTCTCCACGAAGGAGCTGCGGGAGTGGTTCTATCTCTTCTGGTCGACGGAGACGCGAGCGCATCCGCTCACACAGGTACTTTCCGCCGCCGCTTCCACTTTGAAACGATGTCCAAAAGGATACCCCTTCTTCGCATTGTTCTTCTATTGCGTGCTCTGCCCGCGCTTCTCCGATTTCTTCTGTGATATCATGAACACCTACGGGTTTCATCTCCTTGATTTCACCCCCAACGCCGTTCTAACCATGGCGGTTTTCGCACATCTCTGCGAGAACTTCGTCGGAATCCACCCAAACGTAGCCCTTTTCCGCCACTACTTCATGCCCCGGGCCGAGAAAGGAGAGCCCTTAGCTGGCGGGATCGCCTGGATCTCGAGAGTCGGCATGAAGGAGGTCTATCTGGAAGGGGAGCTCCATAGCAAATGGGAGGAGTGGAAAGGGGATTGGTGTTGGATTGTTGATGAGAACCCGCAGCCATTCACCAACTTGCGCCAAGCCCGAGTAGTGCGCGGCAGCGATTGGAGGGCCCTGGCGGCAGACGATGCTAGACTGAAGATTGCCACCACCCGGATCTTGCAGCTCAGGCTTGCCGGGCTCACTGTAGGGGCTGTTGGCGCGGACTTTCTCCGCCGCCGCATCGCCCCTCTGCAGGAGAGGGGGAGACCCGCTTGGCTGTTCGGGGGTCCAGCGGATATCATGAGGCTGCGCCCGGGCCTCAACTGCAATTTCACTGTTTTGGAGTTGGATGGGACGCTCAAGGAACTGTTCAAGCACGACCCCAACCATCCCGAGTGGTTCAGGCTGCCGCAGGGCGTCGTCCCATTGTGCAACAACTCCCAGCTCGATCGCATCTGCGCAATGATGCCGGAGTGCGACTCGCATGGGATTATCCCAACCTGGCAGGAGCCCGCCGACGACGTCGTGCAGCAATTCTTCGACGACCTGGTGGAGGTGGCGATCCGCGCCGACGAGCAGAGGAGCCTCACCCGCGACACCACCGACGACGAGATGCGGCGCATTGCCACCAGGGCGGAAGAGGCGGCGGCCGCCGCCGCTGCGGGCGAGTTCGGGTTTACTGTGGAGGAGGCAGAGGCAGCCGAGGCGGCAAGCCTTGCCGGAGAGCGCTCCCTTGCCGAGGACTCATCCCTTGGCGGCGTAGTGGAAGCAGATAGCACTTCAGGGGCGGCTTCTGGCTGTTCCAGGTGGGCCTGTTCTGCTCCTACACAAGCAAACCAACAATCAAGATATCAGCAAGGAAAGAACACCCATGCGCGCCTAACAGCGGAAAGTAAAATTATGAACTTACGTTGGGGGCTGCGCTGGGGGCTGCTTCGGGGAGAGGTTGCCGGGTCCAACAAGGTGGTCTCGGACGCGCCCTCTGTTGTCACAGCAGGATCGTCCTTGATGACAAGCCCTCTTCGCCGCCCTCTGGGCCAGAGTCCTGGAAAGGAACAAGGTTCAGAAGAAAGCAGATCAGATACAAGACAAGAAACAGCAAGAATTAAAGAAACATAAGTACAACAAAAGAAAGTCTTACTCCTCCTCCTCTTCTTCCTCCTCGTCGGAGCTGAGCGTGGAGAGATCGAAGTTCGGTACCCTTTCAGCGCGATGAGGCGGAGGAGTAGGCTCCCTTGGACGCTTGGCGGGAGCTGCGGCAGGATCTGAAGCGGCGGCCCGAGAAGACAGCGCTCCAGTTGCCGGTGCGGCGTGAGATGCTCCCGCGGCAACGGTGCTTGTCGCGGTGGAGCGTGTCCCGCGGCGCGGCGGCTGTTGGCCCGTCTGTCGCCCTGCTATGTCTCCGACCCTGCGGAGGCCCACTCCGGCAAGGGCACCTCTTCGGAGTGCTGCGCTACCGTTGAGGACGCACCATCGAGCTCCACTGGCAAGTGTAAGAAAGCAAAGGCAGCTCTGCCAGAAACCAAGAAAGTGGCCGCCAAGGAGGACGGCACTGGTGGTACCTTCACCATTAGTGCCACGCTTGATCCTAAATAAGAAAGGCCGTTGCTTTCTCTGCGGGCGAATGTCGATGTGTTTGCATGGCAACCATCTGACATCCCCGGTGTTCCCAGGAAAGTAATTGAGCACCACCTTGCCGTTTGTCCTCACGCGCGGCCCGTCAAGCAAAAAGACAGAAAGCAAGCAGTGGAGCGCCAAGAATTCATTGCGGAAGAGATCAAGAAGTTGGAAGCGGCAGGCCTTGTCAGAGGAGTGCTCCATCCTACATGGTTGGCCAATCCTGTAGTCGTGCGCAAGGCGAACGGAAAATGGAGGCTTTGTATTGACTTCACTGATGTTAATAAAGCTTGTCCCAAAGATCCATTTCCCTTGCCGCGCATTGACCAGATTGTCGACTCCACGGCAGGATGTGATTTGCTTTCATTTCTTGATGCATATTCAGGATATCACCATATCTTCATGGCAGAAGAGGATGAGGAGAAAACCGCATTCATTACTCCATGTGGCACGTACTGCTTTGTACGAATGCCTTTCGGACTAAAGAATGTTGGTTCAACATTTGCAAGGGTAGTTCACGAAGCTTTTGAGCCACAGTTGCACAGAAATGTAGAGGCTTACATGGATGACATAATGGTCAAGAGCAAAGACAGAGCAACTCTGATTCAAGATTTGGATGAGACCTTTGCAAACCTGCGCAAGATCAACCTCAAGCTCAATCCCGAGAAGTGCGTGTTTGGAGTCCCCTACTGCAAGCTTCTCGGGTTCTTTGTATCTCAGTGGGGGATTGAAGCTAATCCCGACAAGATCAAGGCCATTGAGTAGATTGAAGCACCGAAGCGCGTCAAGGATGTACGAAGGCTTGCCGGCTGCGTAGCTGCTCTCAACAGGTTCATCTCTAAGTCTACTGAGCGCGCCCTGCCATTTTTCAAAATATTGAAAAAGGCAGGTCCAATGAAATGGACTCCAGAAGCGGAGGCTGCGCTGCAGGACTTGAAGAGATACATGTCCTCCACTCCAATACTTGTCGCACCTAAGCCACAAGAGAAGTTGCTGCTATATCTAGCAGCAACCAATCAAGTGGTTAGTGTTGCGTTAGTAGCGTAAAGGGAGGCGGATGATGAGCCAGCGGCCACGGCAAGCGCGTCCAGCGACAAGCAGGGGGCTTCCCCGACAAGCTCTGGTCACGACAAGGATGGATCTGCGCAACCACAAGAAGAGAAGCAGAAGAAAATGGTGCAGCACCCAGTTTACTTTGTCAGTTCCCTTCTGCAGGGGGCTAGATCAAGGTACTCTGGCGTGCAGAAATTGCTTTTCGGCCTTCTCATGGCCTCGAGAAAGCTGCGCCATTACTTTCAAGCACATGAGATCATAGTTGTCACTCGCTTTTCGTTGAAGAGGATATTGCAGAATCCAGAAGCAACAGGTAGGATTGTCGAGTGGGCACTGGAATTGTCAAGCTTTGGCCTCAAGTTTGAAAGTACTTCAACTATCCAGAGCCGAGCATTGGCAGAATTCATAGCGAATGGGCGCCAACACCGATGAAGAAACTCCGAGACGAGCATCCCGTCAAGGAAGCAAGCAAAGAATGGATCATGTACTTTGATGGTGCCTTCTCGCTGCAAGGCGCCGGTGCCGGCGTGTTACTTGTCGCACCCACCGGAGAGCACCTCAGGTACGTGGTCCAGATGCACTTTCCCAAGGAGCAAGCAACAAACAATACTGCAGAGTATGAAGGTTTGCTTGCCGGACTCAGGATCGCGGCAGACCTTGGGATCAAGAAGCTTATTGTTAGGGGTGACTCGCAGCTTGTCGTCCGCCAAGTAAACAAAGATTATCAGAGTCCGTTGATGGAAGCTTAGATTGATGAAGTGAGAAAGTTGGAAGAGCATATTGACGGCCTGCAGATGGAACATGTTCCAAGAGCCCAGAACGATGTCGCTGATGGCCTGTCAAAATGTGCTACATTAAAGTTACCTGTGGAACCAGGGATCTTTGTGCTCAAGCTGACTCAACCAGCTGCAACACCATCAACTGGACAGAGCAAGAAGAGGAAGTTGATTTCCGGTGACTACTTTCCAGCAGAGCTCCCCGAAGCTGCCGCTAAGAAAGTCCCCAAGATCAACACAAAGAGTGCTGAGGAGCAGTCTGCTCCGACAAACCCTAGGGTTTGCTCCGTTGAAGCAGACGCTCCCGACAAGTTTTGCTCCGGCAAGCTTGCCGGGGAACATCAAGCTCCGACTGAGCCGCAGGTTCTTGCCATAGAAGCAGATGTTCCCGCAGCAGCATTTGTGCCTTTAGTCCTTGTTGTTGAGCCGCAAGCTCCGACATGGGCGCTGCAGATTGTCCGTTTCATTCAGACAGGAGAACTTCCCGAAGAGCAAGAAGAAGCGGAGAGAGTAGCCCGGCAATCAAGTATGTACCAGTTCGTCGACGATGTACTGTATAGAAGAAGATTCAACGGAGTGAAATTGAAGTGTATTCCCCGGGAAGATGGATAGAAGCTGTTGGCGGAGATACATGGAGGCATATGTGGTCATCACATTGGCGCAAGAGCACTTGCCGGCAAGGCTTTCCGACAAGGTTTCTTTTGGCCAACAGCCCTCCAGGATGCAACTGCACAAGTAACCAAGTGTGAAGCGTGCAGTTCCACTCCAGCAGATACACCAGCCAGCTCAAGCTCTCCAGACGATCCCTTTATCCTCGCCATTTTCGGTCCAGGGCTCGACATCCTCGGCCCCTTTCCCGAAGTTGTCGGGGCTTTGAGTACTTGTACGTTGCAATCGACAAGTTCACAAAGTGGCGGAAGTGGAAGCGATGAGGAAGGTGACAACACGGTCGGCATCAAGTTCTTGGTCAATTGTTTGCCGCTTCGAGTCCCTAACAGGATCATCACCGACAATGGCACACAATTCACGAAACCGCACCTTCATGCAATGACGTCCAAGATCTTGGCGCCAAGGTCTGCTTTGCTTCAGTTGCTCACCCGAGAAGCAACGGTCAAGCGGAGAGGGCAAACGCTGAAGTGCTGCGCGGGCTCAAGACCAGAACTTTCGACAGGCTACACAAGTGCGGAAAGAATTGGATTGAGGAGCTGCCGGTGGTTCTTTGGTCGATCAGGACGATGCCAAATCGAGCCACTGGCCAGACACCTTTTGCTTTAGTCTATGGAGCAGAGGCAGTTCTCCCCACGGAACTCGTATACGGATCGCCTCGAGTGCTCGCTTATGATAAGCTTGAGCAAGAGCAGCTGCGACAAGATGACGCGCTGCTCCTTGAGGAAGATCGTGGCTGCTGTACAAGCTGCTCGATACCAGCAAGCTTTGCGCCGCTACCATAGCCGCAAAGTCAATGCCAGAAGTCTCGAGGAAGGCGACCTTGTTCTTCGGTGTGTTCAATCCGCCAAGAATTCCAACAAGTTGATGCCGAAGTGGGAAGGCCCTTATCGGGTGAAACGAGTCACTAGGCCTGGCGCTGTCCGCCTTGAGACCGAAGATGGCTTTCCGGTGAGCAACTCCTGGAACATTGAGCATCTTCGTAAGTTTTACCCATAAGGCGCGGTTGCGGAACCTGTTCCGCAACCACCTTTTGTACAAGCCTTGCCATCATTGCATGTAACCCTTTGTACAAAGCCGGGCGCAGATCCCGTGCATAAATAAAGATCATATGCTCCGCACATCTTGTCAAATTTCATGCTTTTTTTCTTTTTTGCATGTATTATCTGACACTTTGTGCAGCACTTACCCCCGGTAAGCAATATCGAGCCTTAAGGCTCCATATCTTTATTTTCTCTTCTTTCTTTTTCTCAAAAGGAAGGTTCCTTCGCCCACAAGTTCACCGGGGGGAAGGAGAAGATAATGGTGTGGACCAGGCGTCGTTCAAGAAAGTATCGCCTTGCCGGGACAAAAACGACAGAAAAGCTAAGTTGCCAAAGTTTGAGCACAATCAGTTTTAAAATTTCTTGAGTTATCTTCCTTGAACGACCGTGCTTTGTATGGAAAACCTGTGCGCAGAGGAACCGACTCGTAGCTAGTTGCGCCCTTACTTTGTTTCGAGTCCGCTCAACAACTTAAGTGTGCTGCGACTAGTTGCGACAAGGTTTCTTGCCGGAAGCAGCGCCACCAGCAGGCTGCTGATGTTCCGCACTCAGCGCAGAGCAAGGGTGCTCATACCGCAAGTTCCCTAAAAGCGTAGGGTAAAAACATACAAAGAAAGGAATCAAGTAAAGGAAATAACATAGCAAATACTGCCCAAGATAAAGTTATATTATAAAAATGGCAGGGCGCGCTCAGCAGACTTAGAGATGAACCTGCTGAGAGCAGCTACGCAGCCGGCAAGCCTTCAGACATCCTTGACGCTTGTGCTTCAATCTGCTCAATGGCCTTGATCTTGTCGGGATTAGCTTCAATCCCATCGAGATACAAAGAACCCAAGAAGCTTGCCGGAGGGGACTCCAAACACGCACTTCTCGGGATTGAGCTTGAGGTTGATCTTGCGTAGGTTTGCAAAGGTCTCATCCAAATCTTGAATCAGAGTTGCTCTGTCTTTGCTCTTGACCACTATGTCATCCATGTAAGCCTCTACATTTCTGTGCAACTGTGGCTCAAAAGCTTCGTGAACAACCCTTGCAAATGTTGAACCAGCATTCTTTAGTCCGAAAGGCATTCGTACAAAGCAGTACGTGCCACATGGAGTAATGAATGTGGTTTTCTCCTCATCCTCTTCTGCCATGAAGATCTGGTGATATCCTGAATATGCATCAAGAAATGAAAGCAAATCACATCCTGCCGTGGAGTCGACAATCTGGTAAATGTGCGGCAAGGGAAATGGATTTTTGGGACAAGCTTTATTAACATCAGTGAAGTTAATACAAAGCCTCCATTTTCCGTTCGCCTTGCGCACGACTACAGGATTGGCCAACCACGTAGGATGGAGCACTCCTCTGACAAGGCCTGCTGCTTCCAACTTCTTGATCTCTTCCGCAATGAATTCTTGGTGCTCCACTGCTTCCTTTCTGACTTTTTGCTTGACGGGCCGCGCGTGAGGACAAACGGCAAGGTGGTGCTCAATTACTTTCCTGGGAACACCGGGGATGTCAGATGGTTGCCATGCAAACACATCGACATTCGCCCGCAGGAAAGCAACGAGCGCGCTTTCCTATTTAGGATCAAGCGTGGCACTAATGGTGAAGGTACCACCAGTGCCGTCCTCCTTGGCGGCCACTTTCTTGGTTTCTGGCGGAGCTGCCTTTGCTTTCTTACACTTGCCGGTGGAGCTCGATGGTCCGTCCTTGACAGTAGTGCAGCACTCCGAAGAGGTGCGCTTGCTGGAGTGGGCATCAGAGTTCTTGCCGGACTTAGTCTTCTTCTTCCCCCCGGGAGCGTCTGCGGCAAGTGGTTTGCGATCTGCTGCGGCTGCTGCTTCCCGGTAGATCTTGTCGGTGCATATAAGAGCATCTTTCTTGTCGCCAGGGACGGAGATGACACTTATCGGACCTAGCATCTTGAGCACGTTGTATGCATAATGAGAGGCTGCCATGAACTTGGCGAGCGCTGGACGGCCGAGTATCCCATTGTAGGGCAACGGGAAATAAGCAACGTCAAAAGTTACTTTCTCTGTCCTGAAGTTCAGCTCGCTGCCAAATGTCACTGGCAATGTGATCTTCCCCTTCGGCTTGCTCCTTCCCGGATTGATTCCTTGGAATGTACCAGTCTCTTCGAGCTCGCTGTCGGGGATCTGAAGTTTCTTGAGTACCGCTGAGGAGATCAGATTCAAGCCGGCCCCGCCGTCAACTAGCATCTTTGTGACCTTGAGGTTGCGGATAGTTGGTGAAACCAACATCGGCAAGCACCCGACCGCAGTGATGCGATCGGTGGTCCTCAATGTCAAAGATGATAGGCGTCTTGGACCACTTCAGGGCTTGTGTGACTCAACCGATGGTTCTCTTGCATTAACTTCCCGCACCTTGTTTGAGCCGGCGTCGAAGTATCTGAGAGAAGCACCACCGTCAACACACGAACCTCTGCTTTTCTGAAACTCCCTTTCGTCGGTCTCGTCATCATCCATGTCCTCATCTTCGTCTTCATCTTCATCCTTGTCGCGGCCGCGGGGAGGCCTGTCTCCTTGCCGCCGCTTGGCCTTGCCGCGGCGCCCTCCCCTGCCGGGACGCTTCTTGCCGGACCCGCCAGTACCTTCCTGGGCCTTCTCCTTGTCGCGTCGCTCATACTCAGCTTTCTGCAGCTCAACGAGCTGCTCGACCTTCTTGCAACTTTGGAGATCATGGCCCTTGGTACGGTGGATCTTGCAGTATTGCTTGTCGGAGCCGCCCTGCTTGTCGGCGGCCGCCACAGGTTCTGCTTCCTTGGCGCCACCTCCGTTGCCGGACTACTCGACAGCTACTACTTCTTTGCCTTTCCTCCTTCTGTTGTTCCGCCGCCAGTTTTTCTTTGCCGGGGCAGCATCCTCCTTGTCGAACACCCCGCTCTCTGTGTTCTCTCCGGGGAGTTTCCTCCCTTCTTCAGCACGTGCACACTTGTCGGCCAGGGCGTAGAGCTCACTGACGTCTCTTATCTTGCACATCGCCATCTCCTCCCGCATCCTACGGTTACGCACGTTCTGATGGAACGTGCTGATGACCGCAGCGGGATGGACGTCTGGGATGTTGCGCTGCACTTGGCTGAATCTCTGAATGTACTTGCACAGGGGTTCTCCTTCCTTCTGGGCGAGCAGATGAAGATCGCTCTCCTGGCCATGGGGCTTGTGGCCGCCTGTGAAGGCGCCGACAAACTGATGGCACAGATCCGCCCATGAGGAGATGGAGTTGTCCGGCAAGTGCATGAGCCAGGATCTGACATTGGGCTTGAGCACCAGTGGGAAGTAGTTGGCAAGGATCTTCTCGTCGCGCCCCCCGGAAGCTTGCACCGCGATGGTGTAGACGCTGAGGAAGTCCGACGGATGCAACCTGCCATCGTACTTCTCCGGCACATCTGGCTTGAAGTTCTTTGTGCTGGGCCACTGGACTTGCCGCAGCTCACGAGTGAACGCAGGGCAACCTACCGCGTACGGCAAGTCGCCTGGTTCCCCTGGCGCATGCATGTCAACAGCAGGCCCAGCGCGCTGGTCTGACTGACGCCGCGCTTCTCTTCGACGCTCGATGCGGGTGCGAGCGTCTTCATATTGTCGTTCTTGAAGAACTTGGCATTGATCGCGACGAGCTCGTGGGTCTGACGACGCCGTGGAGTCGGTGTCAAGGTTGACTCGGCGAGTCGGCGATCTTGGCCTTTGGGGCGGGGAGTGCACGGTGGTTGCACCTCCATCGGTCTTGTCGCCATCGGCTCGCGTCCGGCAATCTCGCCGCGGCTGCGATGTAGCTGGCTGCCGTGGAGTGTCGCCGTTGGCGAAGCCGATGAGGCTCTGTATGGTGGCCCTCCAATCGTCGATCTTGTCCGCCGTTGGAGGGTAATCCAGGAGCAGTTGAGCTCGGGCCAATGCTTCTTCTGGAGTCTTCGGTGGCGGTGGCGAACGGTGCGAGGAGCGGGATATGCTCGGACTTCCAACTGGGTTGGAAGGAGCAGTACCCCGTCTAGGCGACCGTACCTCACTCGTGCCGGCATGCTGGCGTGCATGCTGGTCTTGAACGCCTCGAGATCCACCAGCTTGGCCTTGTTCTAACGCGAGTATGGTGCTGCGAGCGCCATGACGCTGTCGATCCCGCGCCTCATGAGACAGGCGCGGTGCATGTACGGACGCCGAAGTTTGCGGGGCCTTGTCCTTGGATCTGGTAACGACGTGAGCTCCCTCATCGGCACCCATTCCTCTGCCGGCATCTACCCCACCGCCCGTTTGCTCCGGTGGCGGTGGGATCGACACGGACAGAGCAGCCAGCTCCGAAGCCTTCTTCTTCGGTGGCTTGTCGATGAAGATGATGAAACAGACGAAGATCTGGCTTGCGTGAACGCCGGATCGGGTTCACACAACCTCGATGCCCCCTACCTGGCGCGCCAAAGATGTCGTGGGAAACGAGCACCTATGGGGCAGGGCCCTTTTGATCCGACAGGAGCGGAGGGCGCCTGAAGAGCGGATCGGCGCGGAGCATAGCGATTTTACCCAGCCGAGAGCTCCGGAGAGATAACACTCCTACTGCTGCTTTGTGATTGTATTATGTTCTTGCTCGAGAGCGTGAGAGTGTTCTGGTTTCGAGTGAGTCCAACCCCCTCTACGTTGCGCATGGGCCTCCTTTTATAGGCTCAAGGGGTCACCGACAGGTGGCAACGCATGCAGGGGTAAAAGCGTAAAAGGTGTGGTTGGTACAACTGCCATCTATAGTGCACCCTACCTAACTCTGACGGCAGGGGACAAGAGCATTTAATGCCCGTCCGCGTCGACTAAACAAAGATCGTGAAGCGATCGTTAGAAGCGCCACCGCCTGCCACGATGGCCTTCTCGTCATCTCGCCGCCACCTCGCACCGCTTGGCTGCACAACTTCCGCCACGCAGCGCCTGAACGGTCTCGGGCGACACGTCGGCGGATCTTGTTGGAGCGTGGGCACAGAGTGGTGGCTTCACTGCGGCAAGCGCCTTGCCGCGGTCGTTGTCTTGTCGCGCCCGGAAGCTTGTCGCTTGCCGGGTGTTGCCGGGACGTGCGGCGCGTCGCGGCGCGTCGCGGCAAGCTCCTTGAACTGCCTTGGTTGGCCTTCCCGGCAAGCTCCTCTTGCCGGGGCCTTGTCCTTCCCGGCAAGCTCCTCTTGCCGGGGCTTTGTCTTCCCAGTTAAAACACTTTGTTCTTGAATGGCATCTATAGGAACTACGGAGGATCTTGGCGGGCACCCGGCAAGCCTTGCCGCGGGATGCTGCGACTGCCCGTGCACAAGTTCGGGATACTAAGGTACCTCTACTTTAGTACACCGACAACCCCTCAAGCTCAAAGGGCCAGCTCGGCATTGGCTCAAAAGCCTCCCAGAAAACACCATTTGAAGTTGGGAAGAGCTCGAGGACGCGTTGAGAGCAAATTTTCAGGGGACTTATGTCTGCCCTCCGGATGCAGACGATTTAAGTCACATAACCCAACAGCCCGGAGAGTCAGTGCGCAAATTCTGGAACAGGTTCCTTACCAAAACGAACCAGATAGTCGACTGTCCGAACACCGAAGCCCTAGCAGCTTTTAAACATAATGTCCGAGACGAATGGCTCGCCAGACAGCGCGGCCAAGAGAAGCTGAGAACAATGGCTGCACTAACAAGCCTCATGACCCGCTTTTGCGCGGGGGAAGACAGCTGGCTAGCAAGATGCAGCACCAGCGACCCGAGTACAACTGAGATAAGAGATGGAAACGGAAAATCACGATGCAGAAAGGACCAGCGCCGAAATAAAGAAAAAAGCCCAAAGAACACGGCGGTCAACGCCGGATTCAAAAGCTCGCGACCGAACAATAAAACATTGCCTCTTAAGGACAGCAGCGACGAGCTATCCAACCTCAACAAAATTTTGGATCGGATATGTCAAATCCACAGTACTTCCGGGAAGCCTGCAAACCACACCCATCGAGATTGTTGGGTTTTCAAACAGTCCGGCCGACTCAACGCCGAACACAAGGGGCTCGACGCGCCAAGCGAGGATGATGATGAACCCCACCAGCGAGGCGGCGGAAAACAAAAGACTTTCCCACAAGAAGTCAAAACAGTAAACTCACTTCATGTGATAATCTGGAACAACGAGGCGGCACCTGCCAAAGTAGGTGTCGCACGGTCCACCCCAGCGGAACCTCGAGATTGGATGTCAAAACCAATTACTTTCGACCACCTGGACTATTCCAGAAGTATTCGAAACGCAGGATGGATTGCCCTAATATTGGATCCTATAATCGACGGACTACAATTTACACAAGTCCTAATGGATGCGGTAGTGATTTAAACCTGTTATATCCAGACACAATCCGCAAGTTGGGGATAGACCGTACTAAAATTTTCCATAGCCACACTTCCTTCAAAGGAGTGGCGCCAGGCCCTTACGCCAAGTGCACGGGCTCCTTACTACTAGAAGTTGTGTTCGGGTCACCCGGCAACTTCCGAGGCGAAAAGCTAATCTTTCACGTCGCCCCATTCAAAAGTAGCCATCAAGCACTATTGGGACGTGAAGCTTTTGTCCGCTTTAACGCAATACCACACTACGCGTCTCTTACACTCAAAATGCCCGGTCCACGCGGCATCATATCATTAAAAGGACATTTAAGACCCCGGACACGGCTAGACGAGTCCGGCATAAATAAGCTAGGGGCCCTAGCCACACACCCCTTTACAAGGGGCTGCGCGTATGAGCAATAATGAGCTAATATAAGCTCAGCTTTATTCATTCATTCATATTTTGATTTTTAATACATTTTTTGCACGATTTCCTTTCAAGCTAAGTTCCTCTCTTTTTACAGATGAACAACATGCACACCGCCTAGGATCTGGCTGCAACGGAGACACAGCGCAGACGCGTCAGTGATGACCCGTCGCAAGGATTCTTTTCAGATTAAGTCCCTGCATAAACCTTTCTTACTGTCTCTTGTTGCTATACATCCCCTGGTTTCTCATCATAACCAGAGAGAAGGCTGACGTTTTGGCATCGGCCGTGTCAGAGGACCTTGCGTGTACCTGGACACTAGGGGCTTAGGGCATTGATCTGCCCGTCATCATAAAGACCGAACACCTCAGGGAGTGTTCGGCGTCTCGAGTTAGGCCTTATATGCATCAGCTCCGAATCATGTCTTTGGTCAAATGTTGGGTTTGCCCGGCTCTTGTATTTTGCTGCCTTACGTTTCGTATCATCGGCTAACGCGGCACCGGAGAACTCTCGCGATTGTGCCCGGTTCGGCGGGTGAGCACCTCGATGAAAGCCAAAACCCGACTATCATGATGTAGCGAGAGACTGGTCAACCACTCGATCGACCTCGAATGTTTAGAATTCCTCCGCTTTGACGAAGGACCGCTTCGGTCGAGCACACGCGCCCCAAATACGGAGAGCGCGGTGCCCCTAGGGGCTATATCGTAGCCCCACCTTTGAACTCCTATGGCTAAGTGAAAGTGATAAAGCATTATAGTCCGGTTGCCTCGTTTGCTACGCTACCACCTCCTTTACAGGACCAAGACGTTGGATTAAGTGTGAAAATGCGCTAGTTTGCAAGCACCCCCGCACTATGTGCGTGGGGGCTGAAGCCGAAGACTGCCATCTTTCAGGTTATACACAAGTATACATTAAATGGCCACACAGGAGATATTTCAATACTTGAACGCACAAGTACAAAAAGCGCTTATATTATAAACATCATTTTACAAACCATAAAGTTCATTTGAACATGACATTTTTTGAGCACTGCGACTCTATCACACGAGCACCACGCAAAACTTCCCCAAAATAGTGCTCGGCGGGTAACCGGCTCTCGTCCGAACCCTGGGTCGCAACAGCGGTGGCATCCATCTCCGTCCAGTGTGTCTTCACACGGGCGAGGGCCATCCTTGCACCCTCTATGCAGGCTGACCGCTTCATCGCCTTGATATGCGGCACCGCCCCAAGGAATTGCTGCAATAAGCCAAAATAACTCTTCGGCTTGGGCCTATCCGGCCAGACATGAGCCACGATATCCGTCATGGCAAGTCCGGACAGTCTATTCAGCTCAGCCCACTCGGCTAACCGATTGGTCAGCGGAAGCGAACGATCGGGACTATGGAATTGAGACCAAAAAAGCTCTTCCGTCTTGTGATCCTTCTGACTTCGGAAGTGCACAACAGCATCTGCCGCACTCGCTGCTAAGTCCATATACGGATCCTCCGGACCCCACAGCTGGCCAACCTGAGCGTACTTCGGATCTGTAAACCGCCTGCGCAGCAAAAAGGGCTTGCCAGCCACAATATATCCAGCCTGGCGCAGCTCCTCCTTTATAGCCCTCATTGCAGAACGGGCATCCTTGGCTTCGGCGGTGGCCTTCCTCAGGCCTTCTTGCTCCGCTTGGCGTTCTTTTTCAAGAACCTCATTGCGGTCGGTAACATCTTTCAACTTCACGGCCATTTCGGCCATCTCCTCCCTGCTTCGGCAGTGTGCAGCCCTTTCGGCTTCTAGCTCTTCGGCCGCCCTCGAGGCAGCCGCATCACTCCTTTTGGCCTGCTCCTTGGCTTGAGCAAGTTCTACCCGAAGGCTCTCCACAGCAGCGGCACCATCTGCATTGAGCACACATGTTGTAAGGAGTGGGCTTCGGTCCCCTTACTAGGTGCCACGGAGAAAACACCCACCTTGTGACTCGTCAAGTCGCTTATTGACCAGCGCGATGTCCGCATCTGCAACGTCGAGTTGCCGCTTTAGTTCGGCAACTCCATCAGTCCGGCTAGCCACCGAACTATCCGCCACCTGCATAGGAAAGGCGAAAATCAATACCTGGGATTTTGATCCACGGCACGCTGTCGTTCTCGACACCCTACCGAGTCTCAGGGGCTACTATCTATACAGGGCGCACTTTATGTGTAAAACTGTTAAAAGGTATGTCATTTTTACGTACCTCAAACCCCGCCAGCAAACTCCTGACGGCATCATGCAACCCGCCTTCGGCGGATGAAATTCTTATAATCACCGTACTCATCAGTGTACGGTGACCTTGAGATAGACGCCTCTCAAGCAGATCCTTGACTCCCGGCCGCACACCGTTGGTGCCGAACTATTCGCCCCGCGGACTCGAGGATACCTCCGTGATGACACTTCAGCTCGTCCGCCCTATCCGATGGTGCGGCGAGATGGGCGTCTCGCTCTCCATCATCTCTCGGGCGGTTCCCCGAAGACGAGCTCATCTGAGAAGGACGGAGATCCGAACTACAAGGTAAAAACTTAAGTTATCCTCAAAAGCACAAATAGGGATGTCCCTTATTACAAAACTCCCTTTTTTCTACTTACGGCTCGCTGGAGGGCTGGTTCTTTAGGGGAGACTGTGCGGCCGGAGCCTCTCCGGTCGCAGGACCCTTTGGTGAAGATCTCTTCCCCCGCTTCGGGGCTTTGGCCTCCGGGTTTTCGGAAGCGGTCCTCTTCTCCCCTTGGAAGGAGGGATTCTCGATCCCCCCTTCCTCAAAAGCCTCCTTGGTTGAGGCGGTAGTTCCTCTGTTCTCCCCTTCGCCTTCCTCTGAAGGCGCAACCTCCAGCATCCTGACCAGCACGGGATCCGGCGCGGTCTCTGGGAGGGGGGCCGGACACCGTATCAGTTTTGCTTGCGCTATCCACTCCTGTTTAGAGGACAATTGGTCAAAAGGCGAATCATAGAAAGTCAAACAAACGGTATGTCCGGACACGGAGCTACTTACATGTGTATCCGGGCGATTGTAGCTTAGGCCGGCGTCCTCGGTGAATTCCGGACACGCCTCTCGTGATCCGAAGAACAATTTGTACATCTCCGCGGGTGTCGTACCCATGAAGTGTTGGAGAATTTGTGGTCTCTCCGGGTTAAATTCCCACAGCCGGAGAGGACGGCGTTTGCGAGCGAGGAGACGCCTAATCGGCATGACTGCATCACCACGACGGATCGATCTCCCTCGCTTGAGGTCTCGAATCCGCCCTGCAATAGGGGCACGTCCTTTGACGGCCCCGGTTGAGCCTTGGTTGACCCACGACATCGATCGTCGTGGAGGTCCCGAGCGAAAGATGGGCAGCGGCTTCGCTGCTGCCCACGGAGCGTAATATAAAACCACTCCCGTTGCCTGCCGAACTCCTCTTGAAAGAGCCCTCGGGCCATGGAGCATCGGCCCTTCGCTTCTAACCGCCCGCCGCTTTCGCTTGATGCCCCTCGATCATCTTCGGCTCCACGTCGAAGGTCTTAAGCCACAAGCCGAAGTGAGGGGTAATGCGGAGGAAGGCTTCACAGACGACAATGAATGAAGAGATATGGAGGATGGACTCCGGAGCCAAGTCGTGGAATTCCAACCCATAGTAAAACATGAGCCCTCTCACAAAAGGATCCATCGGGAAGCCTAAACCCCGACGGAGGTGGGACATAAACACGACATACTCGCCGGGCTCGGGGGTGGGAATGACTTGCCCTTTGGCGGGCAGCCTATGCGAAATCTCGTAAGTCAGGTACTTGGCTTCTCGTAGCTTTAGCATGTCCTCTTCCGTGGCGGAGGAGGGCATCCACCGGCCCTGGGGGTCGGAGCCAGACATTGTTGAAGGTCCGAAGCGCTCGAATCTGGGGCTCTGGGTGTTGGAACTCGGGGAGAGGAGAAGATTCGATTGAGGATTGAAGAAAAGAAACGAGCCTTGGTCCCATTATAAAGAGGGAAAATACCAAGAGCCTTCCCCGTGACCGTTCGGGACTCGCCTCCGATAGAGGGGGCGTGGCAGCGGGCACGGTTGGGTTACCCATGTCCGTATTGATGGGATTCCGGAATAAGGGGAACACGATCTCGCTTCGACAAGACGTGCCAAGGAAACCGCCGCTAAACGCTGAGGTGGTATAATAAAATGATTCAAGTAAAGACTTGGTAGTAGCATGACGTCATGCCACAAAATCGTCGAGATTGAACTTGTGTACATATTATTCTCTCTCGGTGGAATGTGGAATTTATTTTGCTGAGCGGACACTATCCCGGTGTTCACAATCTTCTATGAATTATTGGAGGAGGAACCCGCCTTGCAATGCCGAACAATATCTTGCGCGGACTCATCGTCATTGAAGCCTGGTTCAGGGCTCTTGAGGAGTCTGGACTAGGGGTGTCCGGATAGCGGACTATCATCATCGGTCGGACTCCAAGACTATGAAGATACAAGATTGAAGACTTTGTCCGTGTCCGGATGGGACCTTCCTTGGCGTGGAAGGCAAGCTTGGCGATCGGATATGTAGATCTCCTACCCTTGTAACCGACTACTGTGTAACCCTAGCCCTCTCCGGTGTCTATATAAACCAGAGGGTTTTAGTCCGTGAGGACTAACGACCATTACAACAATCATACCATAGGCTAGCTTCTAGGGTTTAGCCTCCTTGATCTCGTGGTAGATCCACTCTTGTACTACCCATATCATCAATATTAATCAAGCAGAGTAGGGTTTTACCTCCATCGAGAGGGCCCAACACAGGTAAAACATCGTGTCCCTTGTCTCCTGTTACCATCCGCCTAGACGCACAGTTCGGGACCCCCTACCCGAGATCCGCCGGTTTTGACACCGACATACCCCCTTTGATTTTCGGTAACAATCCAAGAATAGTGTTGATTAACATCATTGAAAACTTGTTGGATTATATATAAAATTGTGATTTCCTTCTTAATATTATCATAAAAGATTTGATTATCTCCAAGCAAATGTCTCAACATATAATCACTATTATAAAGGATCTCATCTATCACCAGTTTTCATGATTCATACCATAAAAATCAAAAATTTCCCTAGCTTCCCGTATTATGTAATCAAATTCATTCATAAGAACCAGAGTAGCCAACTTTTTAGCCTTGAGATTATATATAACAGGTAGATCATAAACCAATCTTTGCAAGGTAGGATGGGTAAGGATAAATCTATTTTCAAGTTTCAGAACTAGTGCTTAAATGGCTTCCGCATAAGATTTAGTTCTTTTAAGTATGGGAGTATCATCAAGAGTCAAATTTCCAACACAATTGAAAAATTATTGGATATGTTCTTTTCCCATGACATTCCCTTGCCCAAAACCAAAGGTTTTAGCATCCAGATTGCCAGAACGTCCAATTTTAGGAGTTAGGCCATCATCTATTTCTGCCATACCAAAATCACTCATGGTGACAAGTTCAAGCAAAAGATAGATCTGACGAGAAAACGGAGAACAAAAAATAAGGCGAATAAAACGGCAAATTTTTGTGAAGTGGGGGAGATGAAAACGAGAGGCAAATGGGAAATAATGTAAATTGCAAGGAGATGATATTTGTGATTAGGAACCTGATAGATGTTGATGATGTCTCCCCGGCAATGGCGCCAGAAATCCTTTCTTGATGGCTCGTGTCTGCGTCAGTATTTTCCCCGAAGAGGAAGGGATCATGCAGCACAGCTATGGTAGGTATTTCCCTCAGTGATGAGACCAAGGTTATCGAACCAGTAGGAGAACTACGCAACACTATGTAAATGGTACCTGCACACAAAAACAAATACTTGCAACCCAACGTGTAAGAGGGGTTGTCAATCCCTCCCGAGTAAAAGATAGATAGGTTTGTAGTAGATTGGATAAATAGATCTCGCGGGAACACGAGAAAATAAATAAAAAAAATTGTAGGAAGGTATTTTTGGGTTTTTGGAATAATATATCTGAAAATAAAAGAGGCAAATAATATATTAGAAAGCAAATATGATAAAGAATAGATCCGGGGGCCGTAGATTTTGCTAGTGGCTTCTCTTGAGAAAAAATAGCATACGATGGGTAAACATATTACTGTTGGGCAATTGATAGAACTTCAAATAATTATGGCGATATCCAGGCAATGATCATTATATAGGCATCACATCCAAGATTAGTAGTCGGACTCCTGCCTGCATCTACTACTATTACTACACACATCGACCGCTATCCAACATGCATCCAGTGTATTAAGTTCATGAAAAAACGGAGTGATGCAATAAGAACGATGACATGATGTAGACAAGATCTATTCATGTAGGAATAGACCCATCTTGTTATCCTTAATAGCAATGATACATATGTGTCATGTCCCCTTCTATCACTTGGATTGAGCACCATAAGATTGAACCCATCACAAAGCACCTCTTCCCATGGCAAGAAAAATCGATCTAGTTGGCCTTACTAAACCAAAGATTCAAATAAGAAACACAAGGCTATAAGCAATCATGCATATAAGAGATCAAAACTCAAATAACTTTCATGGATAAAATAGATCTGATCATAAACTCAAAGTTCATCGGATCCCAACAAACACACTGCAAAAAGAGTTCAATCAAATAGATCTCCAAGAAACCATTGTATTGAGAGTCAAACGAGAGAGAGAAATCCATCTAGCTACTGCCTAGGGACCCATAGGTCTATAATGAACTACTCACGCATCATCGGAGAGGCACCGATGAGGATGATGAACCCCTCTGTGATGGTATCTAGATTGGATCTCGTGGTTCTAGAACTTGCGGCGGCTGGAATTGTTTTTCGTCAACTCTCCTAGGGTTTTTGGATTTTTAGGGTATTTATAGAGCAAAGAGGCGGTGCGGGAGGCGGCCGAGGTGGCCACAACCCACCATGGTGCGCCTGGGCCCCCAGGCACGCCCAGGTGGGTTGTGCTCCCTTCGGAACCCCCCTCTAGTACTTCTTTGGCCCAACAGGTGTCTTCTGGTCCAGAAAAATTCTCCAAAAAGTTTTGCTGCGTTTGGACTCCGTTTGGTATTGATTGTCTGCGAAGTAAAAAACAAGCAAAAAAATAGCAACGGGCACTTGGCGTATATCAGTAGGTTAGTCCCAAAAAATGATATAAAGTTGCTATAAAATGACTGTAAAACATCCAAGGATGATAATATAACAGCATGGAACAAGCAAAAATTATAGATACGTTGGAGACGTATCAAAAATACTTATGTCTACTTTGCTACTTCACCCTTTCCTCTTCAAGTGAAAAATCAACGAAAGCTCAAGAAGTAGCAACGAGGTCTGTAGATTACCTGTGCATTTCGAGAGCAATCATAATAATATGCATTGAAGTTATTTCCAGTGACATGAACATAATGAGTTTTGGAGCTACGCATGTACTCCTTCTGTCAAGCATTTGACCGATATTTATTTAAGGAAGTTTCAGCTCCAGTCTGCGAATGATAATGGTTTCCTCGAAGAGAAACACTCTACATGTTCAAGTTAGCAGTGACAGATAACTTTTCAATGATGCACTTCTTCACCCAAATTTGCTTCTTGGGTGAACCAGACCTGCAGTTAGTTCCAACATACCGAGAAAATACCCTACCATTTTGTTGTTTGAAGCATTTTTAGTTTGAGTCATCAGATTCATCTGAAACAACAGAGACGGGATTGTTATATCCAGACAGAGTTTCAGGTTCAAGAGTTTTACTTTTGGCAAGAACCCAACTTGTTCGACGATATTGCTCGGGAGTCCAGTAGGTTCCGTTGGCGTTGAGTTTTCTTTCAAAAACCAATCCTTCCTATCGAGGATTTTTATGCAGTATGGACCTCTTGAGCACATCACAGAGGGTTTGATGTCCTTTGAGACTCTTCAACATTACTGTCTCATGCAAGCTCTTTAATCTTCAATTGTCATCAGAGATAGCAACAAATTCCTTGGAAGAGGGGTTAGAATTATCATTCATAGTTGCTGCAATTTTCTCGATGGAAGGATTGGATATTTCATAAGAAGAATCAGCATTGCGATGATTTAGGCATTGTAAGTAAGGAGGCACAAAATTCTCAGGAACACGTGCAGTGCTCGGCGAAGAGAGAAGCTTTTTCTTCGCAAGCTCGTTATGAAACTCTTTCAGTGACATGAGTTCTTGATTCCTATGAAGAAGTTCATCTGATAAACTCTCATAATAACCTGTAAGTGAATCATCTCTGTAGGAAAGATCATCAAAGGTTGAAGAAAAAGCATCATGCTTCTCGATCAACTTTTGATTCTTCTCCATCTCTTCGACCAGTAATCTTTCGGTTTTTCTAAGATTGTTCTTAAGTCTTTCAAGCTCATCTTGTTGAGATTTAGCAATATTAACCAGTTTAGCATAGGCAAAGTGTTCAGCAGAATACTCATTCATAGCTTTTCGGTGTTTTGCTGATACTTGATCCTTAGAAGTTTTTGCCATGAGGCAGAATGCGACTGATTCATCATCACTTGAAGCATCATCATCAGCGTCAGATTTGAGAGATTCCTTAGATGACTCATAAGCAATGAAAGCAATGCTTCTTCCTATCAGTTTGTGTAGCTCTTCATCTTCTGATTCTGAATCTGTTGCCTCATCTTCAGTTTCAAAGTTCAAGTCAGCACACGCTCTATTTAGTTGCGGTATTTTCTTCATGTTTGATTCGATCATTGCTCTGGCGTTCATGTCAGTGACTGGTCTCATTGAAGAAGACGAGGATGACTCATTTTCCTTCGGGAGCTTAGTATGACGATTTATTCGAGTGAATCTGCTACAGTGAATATATTTCCATATGTTGCTAGGTTTTCCTTCCCAACAAGGACAGTCAGCTATGAGGTGACCGAATTTTTGCACTTGAAGCATTTCATTTCTTTTGGAGGTAACTTACTTTATGCTTCAGGTAGGAAAGATTCATCATCGTTTGTGAGACACATATTCTATCGTCTGAGATCACTTAGCCTTTCAGTAAGCATTTCTAGTTCCCTTGTGAGTGTGTTGATTCTCGGTATCTTCCTCTTCTTGTGAACCGCCATAGTGTGAGAGAATTTCTCCTTCATTTTCCGAAGAAGATTCTTGATCAACATTCTCTAGTTCCATCTTTTCTTCGTGGATAGATAACAACGTCATGACCTCTACATAATGAAGTTCTTGATAGTCTGATCTTTGCTTGATTTCAGCTACAATGGAATCGAAGGAGGCATCAAGTGCACTTAGTAGTTTGCTGACCACTTATCTGTCGGTGATATCAGCTACTCCTTGTTGATGAAGTCTTTGAACTATATTTGTCAACCGATCAATGAGTTCCATAGCGCTTTCCTTACGCAGACTTATGAAACCAGCAAACATGGCACGAAGCATATTTCAGTGTGAGGATCTGTTCTAGCAATATTCTTCATTCGCATTCTTGATGGAATCCCACATTTGATTTGCAGTGTCAAGCTCTCGGAAGCAAATGAAGATGTCTTTTGAGATACCGCCACAGATGATATCTTTCACTTGAGCATTCAACCTCATATAGACTTTGTCATCAGCATTGGGAGCATCAGGGTGCTAAATAGTGTATCCGTTTTCCATAGTCTGCCAAAGATCTATGTCAATGGCTTGAAGTCTGATTCTCATTCTTTCTTTCCAGTAGAGATAGTCATTTCCATCAAAGATAGGAAACCTTTCAGAGTGCAAGGATCTACCTGCATACGACATACTCAAAACTCCAAGGCTGTCAGACCTTTAATAAGCAGAGACAGGGAGAACCTTCTCTAATACCAATTGTTAGGACCGAGAGCATATCGACTAGAGGGGGGTGAATGGGAGATTGAAAAATTCTTTTGAATGTTTTGAACTGATCCCAATTACAGTAGCAGAAATATAGTTCGGTGGAAAGTAGCTCAATCAAGCACTTTAAGAAGGCACATAAGTATCAATGTAAGATTCAATGATGGCATGAGTATAATATATCACAGACTTGACAATGACTATGACAATGCAGCAGGCTAACAGGAACAGAAACATTGAGAGAAAACAAGGGATGAGGATAAGCACGAGGAAGAACTATGACTAAGTAACGAAGATCAACACACTGACATGTATGATAGTCTAAATAAGATCAGAGCGAAAATAATATGAAAGACTAGTACATCAAACTGTGTGAAACTATTGATACAGAGTGAGTAACGAACAACAACAGTTGGGACGACAAAGAAGAAGTGGGCCCCACGGGCACCTTCTCGACTCTGTTTTCTTGTAGTACACGTATTTCTTTAGATAAAAATTCTCTATATATACCCCCGTACAATTTAACCACTACATCACAGAAATATCCTCTATTCTTGTTTTGTGTTGTTTTCTAGTCAGATCTACCAAGCCAAACATCATGTCTTCCTCTTCCTCCAACAATATGGGAGAAGATTCTTGGTTTATGAAGATAGAACTCAAGAGAGAGGGAATCAAGAAGGATAATGCCAAGGAGGGGAAGGCAGACAAGGTGGTAGGAGGACAAACCATCTCACCGGAGAAAGCTACAGCTGAGGGAGATATCCTTAAACCCTACCTTGATCATCTCTCCCCCTCTGAAATTGAAGATTTATGGACCTTTGAAACAGTCTGTGTTCGGAATACTTACCTCACTCGTGAAGTTATTCTTTTGGAGGAGCAAAACGCCACACTTTGGAGTATTAGTCATAAATTGATGCATCTACTCAAGTTGAAGGATGATCTGAACAAGGCACCATCACCAAAGAAGGAGACTTGAGTACACGAGTATGGGCACTCCCCTTGGCTTTTGCCAAGCCTGGGGGAGGTGCCCGGTTATCGTATCACCATCACTTCCATTACCTTCATAAGTTTTTAGTTTGATCCTTAGTATTTTTGTGATCTAGTTAAATAAAAGTTTAGTTTGATATATCTTTCGTGTGTTAGTTCGTGAT
The DNA here is from genome assembly GCA_021437245.1 of Aegilops speltoides. Classification (NCBI taxonomy): domain Eukaryota; kingdom Viridiplantae; phylum Streptophyta; class Magnoliopsida; order Poales; family Poaceae; genus Aegilops; species Aegilops speltoides. Next base: position 472,049,550 of record CM038143.1, on the reverse strand, counting down.
CTATCTATCTATGTAATCGAGTTGAGAGTTATATAATAAAGATTAGTTTGAGTTTTTGCTTCTTTACTTTTTATGTCTCAATCAAAAGAAAGGAAATAATTAAAACGATCATATGCTAATCTTATGGAAAGTAATGACATTACATAACAAAGAGTATAAATGGTAAAATTTATTGAAGATTGACAAACATAGCATTGGTCAATGGTGCAATTCATGAAAGAATTAATACGGGAAGAGAAGATTCGCATGCATATATACTATCTTGGACACCTTTTTATGATTCTAAGCCGCCATTAAATATTTTATGCCAAATTGTTGACGTTGGACAAGGAAGACAACGTAATTATTAATGTTTGTTCATATTCACATAGAAGTTATATTGTCATAGATCCTCTAACATGTGGTGCTTGCTCAAATATCTTTGTTGGCCAAGAATCCACACTAAGTAGAGATACTACTTGTGCATCCAAAACCCTTAAATCCAATTTCATGTCATGAGAGTCCACCATACCTACCTATGCATGGATTGAATAAGATCCTACAAGTAAACCCACATTGTGCTCTAAGCCGTCGCTTCACATGACTTGTGGATTTGGCATTGCTTCTTTGGATTGCTGGGCCTCTTAATGATATCAATGTATTGCATAGATCATATCTTTTTGCCAACTAGCTAGTGGAAAAGCTCTAGCTTGTAACTACACCGTCAATGGACATGATTATACCATGTGGTATTACCTTGCCAACATTATTTATCCTTCATGGGCAACATTTGTTAAGACAATTAGTAAGTCGCTAGGCAGAAAACAAACTATTTTTGCCCAAGCACAAGAAGCATGCCGAATAGGCATTGAGAGGGCATTTGGTGTGTTGCAAGTTCGGTTTGCCATTGTTCAAGCTCCTGCTTGCTTTTGGGATAATAAATTCCTCTCAAATATCATGACTGCATGTATAATTCAACACAACATGATCATCGAGGTTGAGAGGGATTTAAACTTAGAGTTTTTCTATGACAATATTAGTAGCCATGTCAAGCCTACCAGAAACCCGGAGAGACCACTGCATTTCTTGAGACCTACTAGAAGATTGAAGACCATGACACACTAGTAGCTCCGCAATGATCTCATTGACCAATGGCAACTGTATCAGAAATATACTCCCATTTTATTAATTTAATTTACTTGTATTCACGTGTGATTTGAACATGAAAGATTGGATGAAGCGTATGCATCTGGCAGGGACACATTATGTGTTATATAGCCAAAGAAGTTTACAGGGATACATGAGTTAGGTTAGATCGCATGGATTGACCCTCATGCAAGCTATACAGCAATAAGGATAACCCTAACGACCTAACAGCCCGATTACATCAACACACGCAACGCAAAGATCCTACCAGAAGTATATACGGTTTATACACTACCGTATATACGTACAATTATATCTAACACGCCCCCTCAATCACAACTTCACCAAGTTGAGATTTCTCTTGAAGTCTTCCAACTTGCGCCATGATAATGCCTTGGTAAAACCATCCGCAACTTGATCACCTGTGGGAATGAAATGAATGTCCAGTAATTTCTGTGCTACTCTTTCTCTAACAAAATGATAGTCCACCTCTATGTGTTTGATCCTTGCATGAACACTAGATTTGCTGACAAATATGTGGCACACCAATGTTATCACACCAAAGACGAGCAACTGGTGAATGAGCAACTCCAAGTTCTCGTAGAAGAGTTTGAACCCAAATAATCTCTGAAGTGGCATTAGCTAGAGATTTATACTCAGCCTCTGTACTTGTTCTAGAAACAATGGTCTGCTTACGTGCACTCCAAGAAATTAAGTTGGGACCAAAGAACACACAGAAACCTCCTGTTGATCTTCTATCATCAGGACATCCTGCCCAGTCAGCATCTGAAAAGGCACTAACCATATTGCAAGGTGACTTGGTAAACTTGAGACCTGTAGTCATAGTACCTCTAAGGTATCTCAAGATTCTTTTGACTGCGGTCATGTGTTGAGAAGTAGGAGAATGAAAATATTGACATACTTTGTTAACAGGAAAATAGATGTCAGGACTTGTCAGTGTTAAGTACTGCAAGGCACCTACCATACTCCTGTACTTTGTTGCCTCTTCGGCCACCAAAACTTCTCCTTCTTCTCTTGACAACTTTTCGGATGTAGAGAGAGGCATGTTTGAGACTTTGCAATTTGTCATACCTACACGTTTCAAAATATCCAAAGCATACTTCTCTTGGGTTAGAAGAATGCCATCCTTCACTTTAACTTCAATTCCCAAGAAATAGTGTAGATCACCGAGATCCTTTAAGGCAAAATCTTTTCTTAGATCCTCCACTAATGGCACAGTTGCATCTTGTGATGAGCTGGCAACAATAATATCATCAACATAGACCAACATGAAAATAGTGATCTTGCCCCTTTTGAAAAAGAGCAAGGAAGTATCTCCCTTGGAAGGCTTAAAACCAAGTGCTTGAAGTTTTTCACATAACCTAGAGTACCATGCTCTAGGTGCCTGCTTTAAGCCATATAAGGCTTTGTCAAGTTTGTAGACATGGTTTTCCTTGCCTTTTACCTCATAGCCAGGTGGTTGTCTCATATAGACTTCTTCCTCTAGAACGCCATGGAGGAATGCATTCTGTACATCCAATTGCCTGAGGCTCCAATTGCTTGAAACTGCAACAGAAATAACAAGTCTGATAGTAGCTGCTTTAAAGACATGACTAAAAGTATCCTCACAGTCTATACCATATCTCTTCTTAAAACCCTTTGCTACTAGCCTTGCCTTATATCTGTCAATCTGACCACTTGCCTTTCTCTTAATTCTATAAACCCACCTACAATCAATAAAAATTTTATTTTTTGTTGGTGGAACTAAGTATCAAGTCTTGTTTTTAAGAAGGCATCATACTCATCATTCATATCCTTTTCCAATTTGTATCACTCAAGGCTTCTTGCAAACTGTTGGGTTCATCGGTAGTTATCAAACCACCAAAACAAACTTTGAGCTTATCATACCTAACCGTACCGTCTGTACGAACTTGAGGCTTTAAAATACCGTGTTGTGACATTGTTCGCCGAGTTGGCACATCAGGAGCTGTAGGCGCATGTGGAACAGAAGATCCGCTAGAGAGGGGAACAGCCACATGGGATCCCGTGTCAAGTCTGTTGTCAGCTGCAGAGGATCCTCCATCCTGTCAGGCCGGATCCGTGCTAGGGTCTGCACACACGGCTCCCTTGCTTGATTGGTCCATCTGGCGACCAGTGAGAGGAGGGCCGAGTCGCCCTGGTTGGTGCTGCTGCCCTTGTGCCACGTGCCTGCCTAGAGACGACTCGTGCGGGGATGCGCTGTCTGGTGAGGCGACCCACGCCACGTGTCGCTCCCTGGGTGGAGTCTGCATCCTCGAGGGCGATTCGCCCCTGGGCCACCTGTGTCACCTGCACCCGCTGGCGCTGCAGTCTCGGGGTCGTCGCCCGCATCACCTGAATCAACCTCGTGTTCTGCATCCTTTTTTAACCTCGTGTTCTGCATCCTTTTTTCTTGTTCTGGCTGCATAAAATCATACACAAAGGCTGGATTTTCTCCACGGTTAGCAACAGGATTAGTGCAAAAATTACCCTGTTGATCAACTACAGGTTTGCCCCCATGATCAATAGGTTCAGATTCGGGAAGTAACAAGACTTCTGACTGAAGAGGGGTGCCTGCATTGGGATTTAAACAGGCAAAAGGAAAATCTGTTTCATCAAAAATAACATCACGGGATATATAGACGCGACCAACAGCAACATCTAGGCACTTGAATCCTTTGTGGAGATTGTTGTAGCCAAGGAATACACACTGTTTGGAACAAAATTCTAATTTTTTGAATTATAAGGACGAAGATTTGGCCAGCATGCACATCCAAAGACTCGGAGAGAATGATAGTTTGGTTGTTCTTGAGACAAACGAGTCAGAGGAGTTTCAAAATTGATCACTTTGCTAGGGGTGCGGTTTATCAAGTATGTAGCAAAGAGGAAAGCCTCATCCCAAAACTTCAAGGGCATAGAGGCATGTGCTAAAAGAGAAGTCCCCACATTGACAATATGTCGATGTTTTCTTTCTGCCGACCCATTTTGCTGATAAGCATGGGGACAAGAGACATTGTGGGTGATTCCTAATTGGCAAAAAAAGGAATTTAAGCGTTCATATTCGCCACCCCAATATGTTTGCATAGTGATAATTTTCTTATTGAACAATTTTCAACAAGAGTTTGAAATTTATGAAAGACTTTAAACACTTCAGATATGTGTTTGAGAATATATATCCATGTGAATTTAATGTAATCATCAATGAAAGACACATAATAGTTTTTCCTATTGATAGAATCATGGGCAGACCCCCATAAATCGGAGAAAATTTGCTCTAAAGGAGCTTTAGATACACTGTTGAACTAGGGTAAGGAAGTTGGTGATTTTTGCCCATTTGGCATGCATCACAAACACCTTCTTTATTCAACTCACTACTAGAAAAAGGAATATCATTCTGGCTAAGAACATGACGCACTATGGTAGATGACAGATGCCCCAGCCGACTATGCCACCTTTCAACAGGTAGTTTATTTGCACCAAACGCTTGCTTGCTTGAACTAAAAGGAGCTGACAATACGGGTTAGAGGCCTCGTCTACACCTGCCGCGAAGAAGGGTTTTCCTCGTTCCCTGGTCCTTGACAAGAAAGAAATTTGGGTGAACTTCAAGGAAAGTATGATTATCAGTGGACAAGCGATGAGCAAAGATAAGATTTTTGGTGGCATCAGGTACATGCAAGATATTCTTTAGATGAAGATTACGAGTAGGGGTACGAACAGTAGTATGACCAATATGAATAATTTCCATACCTTCTCCGTTAGCAGTGTGGACTTGCTCGTTGCCGTTGTACTTGTTGTGGACGGTCAGCTTGTCGAGCTCGCTGGTGATGTGGTCGGTGGCGCCTGTATCTAGATACCAGTTGGTATCCACTCCATAGGACGAGGTAGTGGCTGATCCAGCGCTCTTCTCGTTCTTGGTGTAGGAGATGCCGAAGCGACGATAGCATTCGAGGGCAGTGTGGTTCGGCCTCTCGCAAATTTGATAGACGACCTTAGGAAGATCATCACCTCCTCAACTGTCGTTCCCGTGACCTCCATTGCCACAGCCATCGCCTCCATTGCCACGCCTTCTGTTGCCGCGGCCACCTCCTCCATTGCCGCAACCACCATTGCCACGGCCGCCTCCACCACGGCCAAAACCACCACGGCCGGCCACGGGAGACAGCATTGGCCGAGGACTAAGAGGAGTGGTTACCACCCGCAAACCTAGCAAGACATTTTTCAAAACCGATCAACTGGGAGTAAAGTTTAGCTACCTTTATTGGTTCAGTCCTCCCAGCGCAGATGGAAGAGACAAACGAGATGTAGTCGTAGTCTAGTCCGGCGAGGATGTAGGAGACCATGTCATCATCGTCGAGCGGCTTGCTTGCTGAAGCCATCTTGTCGCCCAGCGCTTTCATGCGCCCGATGTAGTCGACGATGGTCGTGGTGCCCTTTTTGGTGGTGAAGGTGATCCACCTGTTGACGATGTTGGCCTGCTTCTGGGAGAGAAACATCTCCCTGATGGCGGTCCATGCCGCTGCGGCCTTGGTGCAGTGGGCGACTTGGATCATCACAGGTTGCGAGATCGAGTTGAAGATGAAACTCAGCACCTGAGAGTCTTGCGCCAGGGTGATGAGATGCGCCGGGTTCGGCACATCAGTAGGCTTAGCATCCTTGTCGGTAAGCTTGGACTCCGGGAACGGGTGATCGGGGTTGAGGTGGTCGATTAGCTCCGCTCCGTGGATGGTGGCTAGGGCTTGCGCGCGCCAAACCAGGTAGTTACCCCGGTGAAGCTTGTCAGCAATGGGAACGAGGGCAAAAGCGGCGGCGGCGGAGCTGGAGCTAGCGATAACTAGGGTTGGATGTTGGAGAGGAAGTAGGCTCTGAATACCATGAATTGGATGAAGCGTATGCATCTGGCAGGGACGCGTTACGTGTTATATAGCCAAAGAAGTTTACAGGGATACGGTAGTTAGGTTACATCGCATGGATTGATCCTCACGCAAGCTATACAGCGATAAGAATAACCCTAACGACCTAACAACCCGATTACATCAACACACGCAACGCAAAGATCCTACCAGAAGTATATACGGTTTATACACTACCGTATATACGTACAATTATATCTAACAGAACAATCGTTTTAATTCCGGACCATTTGTTGTTTGGATTTGAACATTTGTTGTATTTGAGAGAATTATTGTATTGTACGATGTTAAAAAAATTCATAAGTTTGCTATGTATTACTATTTTTATTTAAATTATATTGTTTAAAATCATGATTTGCGGTATGGATTTGCATCATCGCGCGAAATCGGATGGGACAGATGCCACAACCCCGTACCTCTGTTTCATTCGACGCCGCGCGATACTGCAAATCTATTTTACGGGAAACTATAAACGGTTTTTGCGGGAGAAGATATTTTTTGTGACATCATTTTGCGGGAGAAGATTATACGGCATCTGTTGCTCTAATATAGTCTGACGAAGAACATTGTTATACGGACGATAAAATTCAGATGACTCCTGAACGACAGTGATAATCCGGCCGCACACATGCGTGTCCACAACAGAGCAAGGGCCGCTGGATTTGTAGTCGTCCACACATCGTCCCAATTTTGTCGTCTGTAGAGCAGTTTCGTCCGACGAAAGGTTGACCTGGTCTTACAAAATTCCCCACCTCCACTCGCACACAACTGCTTGCCGCCGGCCCACCTCAAAGCCGTTGCGGCCGCGTGTCAGACCGACGAGCACTCCGGCGGCGACTCCAACTAACCTCGTATCCTCCCGCAGCGGCACCGTCCCGGAAGATGCCCCCGGTGCCTGCCGCGGCGTCGTCGAGCGTCCCCAACGTGCCCCCGGGGAGCAGCCCTACGGGGGGCATGTCGTCGCCGGGCAACTCCATGGCGCCCCTGGAGAGCACCCCTACGGCTACGGGGGCCGCGGCGTCGCCGGGCAACTCTGTGGTGCCCCCGGGGAGCAACCCTACGGCGAGTCCCCCGCCCTCTGTCACGGAGCCAGAGCGGCTTTCTTTATCCATCCAAGATGAATCCTCAACTCCCCTGCTTTCGGTCGACGTCGACGACCTGCACAAGCATGCCATCGAGTTATTGGAGGAATCGAACGGATACCCTGTCCTCGCGGATCCTGCCGCCGGGTTCGCCAAGCTACTGGAGCTGTTCGCCGCGGCCGAGTCAAAGGCCATGTATGCTGGAGATCTGAAGGCGGCCGCCTCCATCTTGAGCAAAGCTGCCGCCGATGGCAAGCTTCCGGTGAATCTCGCGGGCACCGCAAAGAGGCTGGCATCTGAGGCGACGAAACTCGCGTCCGAGGTGGAGACCAGGCATACTATTTCCTCTTTGGCGAGGATTCGCTCATGCTGCTGCCTCTCGGCGTCCCAGATAGCGCGCTACTGGTCATGGTGCTGCACTGATGAGTTGCCCCTCCATCGCAGAGACCTTGATCGGCAGGTGAGCGTGCGTTTCTGTTGTTACTGACCGAAAAAATGCTCTAGCACTTCTGTTTTGACTCTTGTGTTGTGCTGGATCATAAACGAATCTGTAGATGATGTCGAACTTGGAACCACAGGAATTTGTTTCCCTTTTGATGATTACAGAATGCAAACTGCTAGAATTTTCTTGTGACCTGACTGCAAGTTGCAGTACACTAAATAGGGAGCTGGAACTGATTGAAACAGACCAGTGACTATCTTAGTTATGCTTTGTAGTTGCAGTCCAAGAATGCAAACTGCTAGAATTTTCTTGTGATCATCTCAGAGTTTTACTTTGTGCCTTTGCGTTGTAGGCCTTATTTGTTGACAAGCTCTCCGCGCTCTACTGCTTACCGATGCCGGCTTCGCTTGGCCTCCTTCCATACTTGCCTGCTACGATTCCCAAGGACCAGTCCGTGCTCATGGCTTATATCTATGGTCTGATTTTCTCATCGGCCTCCATCGGGCTAGTCCTCAGCCTCCACCCGATGAAGCGCTTTGACGTGGAGCTAGCACGTTTTGTTAGCAGGCTCAGTTTTGTGGGTCTGTCAGTGCTTGTTCTCATATATGTGTACTACGCATTGTCGCCGGGTAACTACGCTATGCTCGGAATTTGTTCAGGGATACTCGCTGCTGGCCATGGATATGCATGGATTAGGGTAAGTTCAATCGCCTCGAAAGAAAATTATCATCTACTCCCTCCGTTCCTAAATATTTGTCTTTTTAGAGATTTCAAATGGACTACCACATACGGATGCATATAGACATATTTTAGAGTGTAGATTCACTCATTTTGCTCCGTATGTAGTCACTTGTTAAAATCTCTAGAAAGACAAATATTTAGGAACGGAGGGAGTAGTACAGAGCTGTTGCAGCAGAGTAGCGTATACTAACATTCTGATTCTTTGGTACAGAGCTGTTGCAGCAGAGCAGAGGACCCTTCAGACGCCCCAGAGGAAGTTTCATCTGATCACCGCAGTGAATGAGGCCACGGGATTGACATTCCTTTCCTCCTACCTGCAGCTGAAAGATTGGTGTTCGTCACACTGTAAATTTGAGCAATTCTCTAGCACTTCTGTTTTGACTCCTGTGTTGTGCTGGATCACAAGTTATGAATCTGTAGATGCATGATGTCCAACTTGGAACCACAAGAGGACCCTTCAGACGCACCAGAGGAAGTTCCATCTGATCACCGCAGTGAATGAGGCCGCGGGATCGACACTCCTTTCCTCCTACCTGCAGCTGAAAGATTGGTGTTCGTCAGATTGTAAATTTGAGCAATTCTCTAGCACTTCTGTTTTGACTCCAATGTTGTGCTGGATCACAAGTTGTGAGTCTGTAGATGCATGATGTCCAACTTGGAACCAAGAATTTGTTTACTTTTGGATGGTTACAGAATGCAAACTGTTAGTACAATTTTCTTGTGACCTGACTGCAAGTGCAGTCCACTAATAGGGGGCTGGAACTGACTGAAACAGATCAGTGGCTCCCAGTGCCAAAAATCTTCTAAAATTTCTAGCCTTCCTTTCCTAGAATCGTGGTAATTCAAACCAACACATTCCTTTTTGCTGTATGATTTTAACCTGACATCTCTGAATGGATTTGTATAGACATGCCAAATGGTTCTTGAAAACTTAAGACTCTGGACAAGTGGAAATTGATCAAAACAAGCGACTGAATTGAGTGTCATGGTACTTGAGTACTTGACTCATGAGGCTGGTATAGGTATCAGGGTGTTATTTATTTTCCTCAACTTTTCGATTCAATACAATTTTTTCTACTGTGTGGAAACAACAGACCATGACATCTTAATGCATCCTTAGACATAGGAAATCGTCCAAACAAAACATTTTTGTAAAATCTTCGACATATTATCTATTTCTTCTTCTTCTACTACTTCTTCTTCTCCTTCTTCTGATTTCCTGTTTTCATTTTAGGATTATTTATGCATTTTCGAACTGGATCTCTTTTAATTTTACAATTTGTCAAATGTTTCTCCTTATTTTTCCATTTTCTGAATTTCTCACTTCCCTGGAAAGGTATTATTTACATTTTCTTTGAAATTGTAATGACAACGACTTCTATTTGTTTCATACGAGAACTCATAGATGCAACGACTCTGATTTGGGGGGTTTTATGTGCTTTTTATTAGTCGTTACCCTAGAGTTTGGGCATCAGTTAAAATCCCCTACTCCACACGACTTCGTGCTCTATCCACACTGTACGACTCTTAAGTTCAGTTGTGACCTAACTGTGCAAAATATTCTACATAATTCCAATACACTAGATACTTCGTCCATCCTAACCCTAGCCTGATTTGAACATTAAAAGTTGACAAACAACAAAGGGGAAGGGGACTCATCCAAATTCACCGACCTTGTTCCTGATATAGGCATTAGCCGCCTGTAATGATTTTTGTTGGGCCACATTTATGTTTTTCCTTTTATTATAAATCTCAACACTTGTGTTTATCTTCTAGTAATTATATAAATGAGGTTGCTCATGAGCTAGCTAGGTGGGGAAGCGTTAACAATCCGTCTGTGTGGATTGATGCACCACCGAATTTTATTGTAAACTCCCTTGTGGACGATGTAGCAGTGATTCATAAATAAAGCTAGCCATGAAGGCCTTCCCGTCAATATATATATATATATATATATATATATATATATATATATATATATATATATATATATATATATATATATGAGGTTAAAGTGGCAACACATAATACTAGATTAACATTGTGTGCATTTTGCTTGTCTGTAGGAAGGAAAATGACCATTGTTTACGGATTCATTTTTGGCCCGTGGCAACGCACGGACAGTCTACTGATATTATGTGTTGCGGAAAAAAAATCACATATATCAAAATAAATGTTTCTATGAAAAACATTGTTCATATATTTAAGAAAAGATGCTCATTGTATGGAATATGACAGAAAGGTAATTTTCATGCACACTAAAAATATGTGCATATATGTACACAAATAAATGTTCTTATATTCATAAAAAAATATATGCACTGGCATAATAGAGAGAAGGGAAATAAATGAAATGAAAAAGAAGATAAACAAAAAAAACATAAATAAGAAAAACAAAAAATAACAATGAAATAATAAAAGGAAACTAAAAAAATGACTACATTCGGGACTTTGGCGGAAGGACGTGGGTGTAGCTCACTAGCTACCGCTTAAGGCCTTGTTTGAGAAAGGGGAATTTGAAGCCCCAAAGGGGTTGGGGATTACATGGGATTTGGTGAATCTCTCCCCTTCACCAATCCCCTTAGGACGTGTTTGGTTGCCCACATATAGGCCAACCAGACCCGCGCGGGATGTTTTGGGGCTGTTTGGTTGTCTGGCCCATGTCATGGGCCGCACTAAATTTAAACCACCTATGGGCCTGCACGTGAGGGAACGACCGAATCGACGGTATTTAGAGAGCTAGGCTTGCTCGATCCACATGTGCACGTTGCCTGCATGCATTGGGAAGCACGGGAGACTGACAAGATGTCTCATAATACCCCTCCCTCTCTCCTGTCACCTACGACTCCCATTCACACCGCTCTCTCTCACTCTCCCTCATCGCCCTTACGATCTCTCCTCCGATGGCACACCCGCCGCCCCCACCCTCATTCTCGCTGGGCGCTGGCCGAAACCCAATCCAAGAGCGGTGGGTGACCTGGCTCTCCCACAGCGGCATTGACCTCATGGCGTCCATCTGCGCGTCGTCACCCTTCAGCACCCTCCTGCATCCTTCGACCAATGCATTTCCGGCTGCTCCAGCTCCGCCTTCGTATCCCGTCCTAGAAGTTTTGGGTTCGACTACGGGGGTGCCGAGAGCCTTGTTGCCTCCAACGACGACAACCTTGGCCGGAATGGGGTTTTTTGCTCCCATTTGAGGGTTTTCTCCGGCACAAGACAAGGGGAGCGCAACAGGCGGTGGGGCGCCCGGTTTGTCTTCCTCCACCCAACACGTGATGAGGAGCATTGCTGCAGTGGCGATGACCCTCGGATTGGCCAACTCATACCCTTCTGTCGGCCCATTGTTTCCGCTAGGGTTTTCTCCTTGTCTGGTGTATGCTCTAATGGCACCCGCTCGAGTACGATTTATTTCCCATCCTCATAGTTGAGTTAAGGTTTTTGCGCACTGCATACTATGTAGGATTGGTTTGGATCTGATTCGATTCCAATCGATTACGGTTAGTGTTGTTCTTGTTACAACGATAGTAGGTTGATGCTATAGGTGCTATTGATGATAAATTGGGGCTCTTAGTGCTAGATTGGGGTGCTTGATGCTAGACTGGGAGTCTTCATGCTAGATTTGGGGGGGTTGATGCTAGATTGGTGCTAGTACATGCTCCTGTCTAGATTGATGTTGTTACTAGTTAGGGTTTATGCATGATTAAAGTATGTGCTTGCATGATCATAAGAAGAAGACAATGCATGTGCATGCTCAAAGTAGTAGTGGGACAATTGTGCATGCTACCAAATAGGAGCAGGCCATTTTTGAGCAATACTGGTCATTGCCATTGCCACTTGGACAATGCTATGTTCAGATCATAGCAGTGATCATTTGCAACTGCCACCGATCATTGACAGTTGCAAATGATCAGTGATATGATATGGACATTGCACTGCCCAAGTGACAACTAGCAGTGATCTTTGGCAATTGCAACTGACCTGAACATAACACTGCCCAAGTGCAACTGCCACTAATCAGTGTCTGAAAGTGGAACTAATCCCCGAATTGTTTTGGTAATTAATAACAACATATATACCATTGGTGTAATTCTCATTGCTAATATATTTCAGAAAAGATCAATGATTGCCATGGCAAGGACTAATGAATGTGGACCCCTCAAAATGTTAAGGACAAGAATTAGCAACTCCAAGATTCTACATTTTTGGTTTAGTGATCCAAGATCACATTGAGTCCCTTAGGAAAGCCAATACTATTAAAAGAGGATGATGTATTGATGATGAGGTTGTTTCTCAAGTGCTTAGTGATATTGCTCCAAAAACCCTTAGTCATTTTCTCAAAAGCACATTTGTCCAAACCCTAATTCCCTATCTCGATCCCACTGATATCTTCCAATCCGGACCCACCAAGATGATCACTCCCATTGCCACTACTAAAATCCTAGCAATTCAGTTTGACAGAAATGGATCTCGGTCCCACCGAGATGGCATTGCCAAGTTTTTTTATGACATTGTTTCACTTCAGAATCACCAAATTGAAACAATCGGAAATTCTGATACAAAGTTTTGCCCTAGCTATTGCACTTCGGTCCCACCCGAGTTGTTCCATTTACACTAACAGGGCTCACCGAGTTTATATTCGGTCTCACCGATTTGGGTCAAAAGTGTGTAATGATTGGATTTTGGGTGAAGGCTATTTATACCCCCTGCACCCCCGCCTACTCTCTAAGAGAGCCATCAGAAAGGAATACTACCTCCACCATTCATTTCCTCGGGGAGAACCACCTAGTCATGTGTTGAGATCAAGAGATTCCAATCCTACCATTTGAATCTTGATTTCTAGCCTCTTCAAGTTGCTTTCCACTCCAGTCCTTCTCCTACCAATGCCAAATCTGTGTGAGAGAGATTAAGTGTTGATGAGACTATCATTTAAAGAACAAGAGCAAGGAGTTCATCACCAACACAACATCTATTACTGTTTGGAGAGTGTGTCTCCTAGATTGGTTAGGTGTCACTTGGGAGTCTCCAAGATCATGTTGAGTTGAACCAAGGAGTTTTTAAGGGCAAGGAGATTGCCTATTTCGTGAAGATCTACCCGAGTGAGGCTAGTCCTTCGTGGACGTAGGCCATGATAGAATAGACAAGGTTGCTTCTTCATGGACCCTTCGTTGGTGGAGCTCTCTGTGCACTCACGCAACCGTTACCCTCCATGAGTTGAAGTCTCCATCGACGCGGACGTATGATAGGACCATCTATCGAAACCACGCCAAAAATCATTGTGTCTTCACTGCGTTTGAAATCTACAATCCCTCCTTTACGTTCATACGCAAAGTCTTTACTTTATGCTGCACAACTCTTAGACTTGCATGTGTAGGGTGTATTTGACCTCACTTTTATACCAAGACTCATATCAACCTTGTTGTCGCCCAGTCTAATTTATTGAGCACTACCTCCGTCCTAGTTTATTAGTCCTCATTGTATTTTGGGTAAAAGTTTGACCACATATTTTACTAACACAATGTTAATGCATGTCACCAAAAGTTATATGGTTGGATTTTTATTTGAATGTAGTTTCCAATTATTTTATTTTTGGTATGTAACTTATATTTTATTAGTTAAAATCATGGTCAAAATATGACCCTAAGTATGAGGAAAACTAGTAAAACAGGATAGAGGTAGTAACAAGTAGAGTTGATATGATATCCATTGTTTACAGAAATTTCTGAACATGTGTAACAACTGTTTAAGGCTAACAAGAATCTTTGTTTATGGTCAGAAGCATCATCACATGAAAGTGCCAATATGAGAGGCGACTTCGTATGCATGGTGGTAGCTACGCACCCTTTGGCATAAGTGCCTTTTTTTTTATATATGAGTTGTCGGGTTTTTTATGGCATTGAGACAAGTGCCTTTTCGTTGTATAGAAATGATTTTTTTCTCATTTCCCATTGTCTTTTTTCTTGCCTTTTTGGCACAAGTGCCTTTTCGAAGTATAGAAAGGTTTTTTTCTCACTTCTCTATGTCTTTTTGTTTGCCTAACTGGTCCTATATCACGAAAATAACCTCATTTTTGTTAGAGAGTTATTCTCCATGGTTCGAATAATTTACCAAAAAAATTAGAGGTAAAAAGTTGGGGCATGCGCAACTAGAGAGTTATTTTGAATATAATATATCATGTTGGTTCAAGAAAAACTGAGATTGCTACCATAAAAGCATGTTGGTTTAACGTGGGTGTACCTCAGTAGTTGCCTCTTAAGGCCTTGTTTGGGACAAGGGACTTTGAAGATCCGAAAGGGTTCGAGGCTGGGGATTACAGGGGATCTGGTGAATCCCTCCCATTCACCAATCCTCTTCCAGCCCCAAACACTTTTCTATAAAAATACTTGTTTGGTGCACAAGGATTGTAATATTGAGAAACATAGTCTTCTACAACTAAATACCAATTTTTACATCAAAGACTACAAACATTTTATCAACATTCACTGATGCATGATGCTAATGCTTTGAACACAGAGACAGATCATCATCTTCTCTATTTTTTAGCTAACTCCTATGCAAAACTCATGACAACAAAACTTGTTGAACACACTGCTTCACATAATTTGCATGCTTAATTCAAAGTATTTGCATCATCAATCAAGATGACATATCTCATCCTACCATTTTGACCTCAATGCAAGTTAGTTTTTGGTTTGAGCAAGTTCTTCTTGCATACTCAAGAGCACTAGCAACTTCTGCAGCATCTGGCTAAGCTCAACCAAAGCCCAAGGTTCATCAAAATGTTTCCTATAGTGTCAGAGAAACAAGACTAGTGGATCAGAAGAAAGAACTTGGAGAAAACAAACATTATGTGATATCAGCAATACATCCCGGCATGCCAAGAAGTATCGAACAAGGATCATGTAGTTTTCATGAGCTTAAACAATGGTTCATACAACATGCCAGTTTAATATACGAACATGCACTAGAAATCAAAAGGCACTAAATGCATGAAAATACACTCAAAATAAAGACATAACTATTCTTCAGGCATGTGTACTGTACAGATATTATTGGAGGCAGTTTCGTACTGAAAACCGCCTAAGGCTTATGGAGTACTACAGGAGGTTTCGAAGACAGCCCGCACCATGTGGAGTATTAAAAGCGATGGCTTAGATGCGGAATCCAATAACACCTCCGGCCCTTGTACAAAAACCTCCTCTAAATGCATGTTTCTGTTACTCTGTACTACTGACTGCAACGGCAAAAAGGATCAGGACCCTACATCAGTTGCGCTGTAGTTTTATCTTTTGTCGTGTTGGCTAGGATTGATGTGGCCCTAGTTGTTGCCTCTTTATTTGTATCACTTGGAACTTATTTGTGTCCGTTGGATGTTTGAGAACCTTGGGGTGATGTTTTCTTATAATATAAAGCAGAGCTATGGCTTTTTTCTAGAAAGTGCTCTTAACATGCTTTCCATCATATGTTGCACACAATAAATATATTTAGTTTAGCCCAGAATTGTCCTATACGAATTTTGGCTAGCCTCAACACTAGCCAAAATATTTGTAAGTTTTTTGTCTGTGAATTGCCTAAGTTGACAAGAAAAACAAACTGGAGTTGACAAAGAGACATTTCGGCATGCCAAGAAGTTGGCAACAATTTAAACACAGACCAAACATTTAGTCATGGCGAATTTTATTGGGAGCACGACTTTTGATCACTATCAATACATACTGTATAAAAACATCTAATTTTCTGTAAATGAAAAGTAAACTAATTCTCATCCTCCGAAGAGTCCTCGAAAGACCACACAAGGCAGCTGACAGGTCCAAACAAAATTGGAGGTAAAGAAAATAGCTTTATCCAGGGGCCAGGCTCCTTCATTGCGATGATCACAACCGTCAATACGATTCCAAGAGTGATTGCGAAACCCTAGAAAGAAGAACATCAAATTAGCACCTCGTAGTAGTGTAGCACAGTTTTATCTATGTAGCCATACAAGATCATTGCTAGTACATTAAGCAAGCCAAAAAGATAATTTGTCAATCCGATCCTTTTAGAAAAAGAAATCTTTGTTTTTTTGCGGGAGAAGAAAAAGAAATCTTTCATTACCCATAGCCTCCTAATCAAAGATGCATATGGCACATTATCTTATTTGTTTCACGAAAATGATTCCGACATATTATAAAAGTCCACCAAAAGTACAAAGCACGTCAACATAATAAAAATTACATTGAAGGCCCAGTTAGTATGTGTTACATATGGCTGATTCTGTCAATCTGACTTTAGTATGTGTTACATATGGCTCATTCTGTCAATCTGACTACTAGCAATCAGTCTAAGGAAGAAGAAAAAACCAAAAAGAAAGATGGCCCAGTTAACACAGTTAGCATGTCTAGATGCAAATTATTATAAGGCTGACAAAAGTTTTTGTTTAGATCATCCATATAGCAAAATTAAGGAGCTCGTTGAGCATAGACATGCACGCAGAACATGCACGTGTCTTACCCTAAGGAAGCGCTTCTCGAAAGCACTAAGCTTGCGTGTGCGAGGGTGGTTGGGTTGGACGACCGGGACCCCGATGGCCGCCCCGGCTCGCCGGCCTTCTTCCAACCTGCGGAGCATGGCGTCCTCCATTGCCAATACGATCATGCCTGACATCGACTTCTTCCTTCTCCTCCCTGCTTCCAACCCAGAATACGATCATCGTCGACTTGTGTGTCGATGTATAGTATGCTTGTCTCCGTACGGTCGAGTGGGACGATCGACCTCGGATCGTATTCTATCGTGGACATGGCCACATATCGGAACGGGACGGGACGGGAAGGAATCCCAGCGCCACGCATGCAGATAGATCATCTCGTATGCTAACCGAACTCTGTATCCAGTTCAATTTTTTTCAGATAAAACGGACGCACCGTAAAAGTTCTCTTCTGTACGTGACGGCCGCACCTGTTTTTTGCGTGCAGATCGTAGCTATTTTTTTAGTTCATTGTAATTTGTAACTATTGTTTTTTAACACAAGGCAAATACATACACACATACACTCACCTCTATAAACGCACGCAAGCACACACTACCTCTATAAACACTGGCGAAGCTACATGTTATGAAAATGGGCCATGCCCGCTCAGACTAAAACAAATACAGTGTGAGATTGAAGTAAATTGGGCGATGAGGAAAAAAATAATGGCCTTCCTTCATACCGGCTTGCCCGGTTTTGGCTAGTTAGCTCCGCCACTGATTATGAGCACCTTGGACAGAGCGTGTCCGCTTATCAGCTTGCGATTGATGAAGTCGTCACAAATACCTTCGTAGTCGACGAAAACGTCGTCCCAATGAACATACATTGTTGGAAAACGTGAAATAAATCTAGAAAGATGTCAGCACCAACGTGACGTCTAGGACTTGAACTCTAATGAACCAGGGATATCACTGTCCTCATGGCCATTCAACCATTGAATTTTGATGGGCCAGAGATGTCACTATCCTCATAACCATCCAACTACAGGTTGGTTTGTGATCGTACTTATTGTCGATACGATACCTAGTTGGTCCGATATTTGCTTACACTGCACCAAGGGGAAATGCATGTGCACACATGAGCCCTAGAAAAATAAAAATAAATAAAAAAGGACCAACTATACCACGTAAGGGCATCTCTAACGCCGAAGCGCAAATTTCTTCCCGAACCAGTCCACGAACACTGACGTCGAAGGCCGCCATCCAACGCTGCCCACATACATTTCAACAACTTTTTTTGAACTAATCGAACAAAATTCATGCAAACCGGGCGGATTTTGATATAAACACGACGGATTTCATATAAACATGACGAAATTCATTACATTTCGGACATACCTCAGCTAAAAGCAGAGCTCGTTCGACTAGACATAACTCAGCTAAAAGCGGAGCTCGTTCGACTCTGGAGGTATAATTTCGGACATACTTCTATTCTAAACCTAAACTAAATGATCGTCGGCGCCCGTTCCACATGTCCGGCCATGAGCCCCGAGAACTGAAACTTCGCCTTCTCCAATTCTGCCTCGGCGCTCTCCAGCTTCGCCTTCGTAACCTCCGCCTCCGGAGCCCCGGGAAGTGAAGTTGTTTGCCTCCACGTCGCTGCCAAGCCGCTAATCGACCGATGATGTTCAGCCCACCAAGCTTGGATTCAACACAAGGGGAGGAGCGGTGGCCTTCTTGGGACCCGAGCGGCGGCCACCCACCGTGCACTACTCTACCTCACTGTCGGCGGGCCCGCGAACGTGACAACTTCGTGGTCGTGGCGGAGGGGCATGACCTCAGCGGAGCCGGCGATGTCCTCCTCCTCCTCGGTCTTGCCCCACACCTCGTCCGCCGCATCATCGAACTCCTTGTAGGCGGCCTCCAGTTCCGCCTGACGCTGGCGGTACCACTAGCGGGCGAGGCGGATCTCGCGGGCGAAGCAGTAGGGCTCGAGCAGCGCCGCTTGCTATGCCACGTCCTCGTCCGACACGATCTCCCTACCGGTGTCGAGCTGCTCCTCCGCCTGCTGGTGCTCCTAGAGGAGCTGGAGATTGTAGACGGCGTTAGCCTGCGGTTCCAACGGCCATCTTTTCTAGTTCCTCCAACTTTTTTTCCTCCTTCAACCATTCCTCCTCCTGCAAACTCGACCAATCCTAATTTACAAAATTCAATCAACTTACATGTAGCTATTTTGAATAGAAAAAGTATCGGATAACTTGTCATGCCATAAGAGCATCTCCAACAACAGACCAATAATTTGGTGACGAAAAACTAAATTTGGTCTCCCGAAAAATTTCTGCTTTTCCATAAGACCAAAAACTAGACATAAAAACTTTGAGAACCATATGAAACATGACAATCCGACAATGGGGAGGCTGGGAAGCGGATCCGACGAAGTGGAGGGGCTCGGTGGGGACAACGATGATGACGACGGAATCCGGCAGCGGGGAAGTTCCATGACGGCGGTGCGGTGCTCGGAGATGATAGCGGGAGCTTGCAGATGTCAGCGCCGTGCTCGAGGACGGCGGCATGAGCTTGTGGATGTCAGCGGGGAGCTCAGGGATGGGTGTGAGGGTGGATCCGACGGTGTGGAGCGTTGTGGGATGACAAGAATTGGGAGGGACCCAATGACGGCGGCGCAAGCTCGCAATGTTCGTGGTGCAGTGGCAGCGGGGCTTGGGGAGGCCGCGGGAGTGGCGGCGGCGGGGTCCGGCTAGGCGGCCTGGCACTACCGGAAAGTTGGCCTACCCCGACGGCCAAATCAGTGCCGACGGCTGCCGTCGGCCTAGTTTGAGATGTGCCGACAGCCTCGTCCTGGCCGTCGGCTTACACTGGCCGTCGGGCTACCCAGACATAAGCCGACGGCACAGATATATCTATGCCTACGGCCAAGCCGTCGGCATAGCTGTGCCACGTGCCGTTGCGTGATTCGTTAGCGCTTTTGACGGCGCCGTGCGTTGCCGTCAGACGGAAAACACTGCCGACGGCTAATCTATGCCGACGGCTGACGCAAGGCCGTCGGCATAGGTCCCTATGCCGACGGCTATACTATGCCGACGGTCTGACAAGACTACGCGGCGATATCTATCTTGACGGCTCTATGCCGACGGCAGCCGTAGGCATAGATCTATGCCGACGGCCTAGGGGGCTATGCCGACGGCCCTTGGCCGTAGGCATAGACCGCGATTCCGGTAGTGTGGAGGCGGGATGAGGCGGCACATTGACGACGAAAATTCACCAAGCGGCGATTGGGCTTGACGCTATCATTTTGTGGTTTTTAGTCGCTAGTGGTGACATGCATCACTTGTGTAATTTTTTTGGTCGGGACAACTGTTGGATCTTTTTTTTTCTTTTCGAAAAAAAAACAATTTTTTAGAGGGTGTAATTTTTTTGTCTGCTGTTGGAGATGCCCTGATCAAAGCCAAAATCCACTAATACAGTCGAAGGGGAAAAAGGAGAGATGGAGAGCGGCGGTGTCCAGGAGGTCGCGTCGTCGATGGCTCTGAGGAGCGGAATGACCTTGTGCGAGTACAGCCCCCTCGAAGAGAAGGGAAGAGGGATGGGGAGCGGTGGCGCACAAGCCGTCTCATCGTCGATGACTCTGCGCCGGCGGAGCCGCGACGATCCAAACGAAGAGAAAAGAAGTGGGGTTGAGAGAGGCGGAGCAGAAGCGGTTGTATCGTCGACGGCTCCCCGGAGCATAGTGGCCTTGGGCGCCGACGGGCGTCCCCTGGACGGCGTCGTGCGTGCTGAACTGCTTTGGAAATTGAAGCATGGCGATGGATCCATCTACAGAAGCGACGGTTATTGGGCTAAAGTTTACCGTCTCTATGATACCAGCGAGAGTAGGTAACTCTTTCCATCTCGATGTTGAATGACCTGAAATATCATCAATCCTAGCTTAGCTCATCTAGTTGTAATAAAATACAGTAAAGCTTAGCTCATATACGTGTTTTTATATCGCTGAATTCCTAAAAGTGCACCTCCTTTATATGGGATTATTGGACCTATGCCACCACAAGAACAGAACTTCGGCAAAATACCACTAAAAGGTCCAACTTTAGATTTAGCAGAGCGTTTTGCAATTTTCCATATCTGTCACCCTTCCGTTAACTAACACCATTTTGCCTTCTATACTGCCATTTCACCCGGATTCAACACACAAGCCATTTGACTGCACTCGTTCATCCATTCAGTAAAAAGCTGCAGTCATTCATTCCACCAGGTTCCTTAATTCTGACATGGTTCTAAACAGCGTATAATAGAAGCATGGTTGCTAGGTAGAGACCTAAGACCATAGTTTACATAATAGAGTCACAGAGATCTGACCAAGTACCAACTTATAGTCTCGATAATAAGCTTTGGGTTTGTTCCTCCAGGTGAGATGGGTAACACACTTTTACTTGTGAGACCTGAGCTTATCGGAGAAAGAGGTGCTATTCTTCCAGTTTTCACACTTGGGCTTAGATGTAGTCTTGTTGTTCTTCCCATTGCGAGGGTTCAGCAACATCTGTGTAGGCTTTAGCTCCCCCAGATTTTCGTTCAGAACTTTATACGTAAGACACAACTTGGGTGCAAGGAACAGTTCTACTGGATTATGAGAAACAACTCTACAATTGAGTACCTTGAATGTTTTTAGAAGATGTAGTGGAAGCTCTTGTTCTAGTTCAGCTTGATTAGACTTCTCTCTTCCCCTCCTTCCCTTTGTGTGTTTCTTTCTTCTCGGTGGTGTGCATGTGTTGGCTGGCCCTAGTGCGTGCCTTTGGCTCTGCCAAAGTTAAAAAGAAAAGTGCTAGGTACTAATTGTGTATTTTGCTACCGCCTTGCGCTTTACTGACCAACGCTCAATTAAGCGCTAGGCTTTTTACTAGAACCTAAACGGTATGGCGTCGTTGCAGGCAATGAACTGAAAGATATGGAAGGCCTAAATGGTATCCAAATGGAATGACGTATTTCATAACGTAGCATTCCTTTCAATGCTATATATCGAAACTCAGATATTTTAGTAGCATTTTGCCAAAATCATGTTATTTTAATGGTACAGATGCAAATTTCGCCAGTTAATTGTATATCTAAAGTTGGATCTTTCAGGGGTGCTGTATAATCTAAAAATATGTTTACCTTGCATTTAAAAGCACAAGATCCATGGATTCTCGTGTTCTATTGGACCGTGTTTCCCTTATTTATTTTACTTGGTAATTTGTTGCAAGTTAAATTCAGTTCAATCTTTAGATTAGATGTGCAAGACGATGCCCCGGTTCCAAGCCCATTTAAATCAATTACGACCCACTGTTTTCACAGACTCTGCTGCTTATCCTAGAACAGGCCACACTCAAAAAAGTCACCAGTGGTACGTTTATATAAGAGTCAATTACATTGGTGGTGCTTGAACTTGGCGTAAACGGTCATGATGTTGCTAGAACTTATGGCATACATTGAACGGTCCTAACCGCGCTTGGATACGAAATCAACGCTGACTTGGTGGGCCAACGTGGCATGGGGCCCGCTGTCAGCGACTTGAAGCGTGTGGCCTGTTAATTTTTTTTCCAGAAAACCCTCGAATTTTTTAATTTCTCACAAAAGAGAGCCTGTCCACGTGGTAGATGTTTTTCCTTTGCTGTATGACAGGTGGGCGCCGACGTGAAAATTAAAAGGAAAAATGGTCAGCCTTCTACACTCGACGTGTAAATTAAAAGGGAAAAAGGTCAGCCTTCTACACTCGAACGCGCAATCAAATGCTAGGGCGTACCCACTCACAGCCACTGCACCGTTAACTCTCGGATGTTCAAAGGGATAACAGACGCTAATGTTATGAGTATCGATAAAGTTACAGGTGTTTCTCAAAAATGATAAGTAGTATTATAGTGATGATGCATGTGGGGCTTAAATTGGGTGCAGATAATGCGGCCCATTTTGCACGCGCTAGTTCCTTTTGAAATATTTGTAGAACGTAAGTAATAAAAGCAAAGTTCAAAATATTTATGTGTTATAAATATTATAATACAAACGATGATTAGTACTGCATAAAAACATTTAAATATACACACATGTATTATATAATTGTTTTTAGTAAATGTGGGCACTTAAAATGCTTAATGAATATAAAAAGAATACACTTGCAGCTTATATTTAAGTTATTCAAATTGATGAATATAAACATTTACTAAATATTTATGAATATTTGCTTGTGACTTATATTAAAAAATAATTTAAATATTAGCATGACTGAATATTCATATGAACACTTTAAATTTTAAATTATGAGTATTTTTAATTGTACAAACATCAAATTATACAAATGTGCATAAATTTTCTGAATTTTTGTAGAACTAACATAATATTTATGAATTGTAATTTTAAAAATATTTGTGCTTTTAAATTATACAAACATTTTAACAATTCACAAATACTATTTAACAAATATATGTATATTTCTACAATAATACATGAACAGTTTAGAAAAGTAATTTATTTTGTTTGTATGTATATTATTATATTTATACCTCACAAATATTTAAAGATTATTTTTATTACTAAGATTAGAACTTACATTACCTACAAATTTCTAAATAAAACTAACAGGAGCAAATGGGGCGCACGGACGGCAGCCCATTTCAGCCCCATAAGCGCATCTATTCGACTATTCACAAAAAGAAAAAAGTGCCTCTATACGACTACATTAAAATTGGTATCCATTTGAAGATGTCAAGACGTGAATGTTGTAGGTGTCAGGACCGACCTTGACTGAACCAAGGGTTGCGTGTTCGAGACGAATCCCCCTTTTTTTTTTTGCTAATTTTAGTATGTACACACGTGACCCACCGGCCATAAGTCGAAAAGAATGAAATGCCATTTTCCCAACATCAATAGGGCTTTTTGTGAGAAAAAAAAAGCGAGGGGGTTTTCACAAAAGAACTGGCCACACCCCCTCTCTTTGCCATTGGGTCACTAACAGAGGGACCCATACCATGTTGGTGCGCCTAGTCAACGGCTCAGATGTACAGAACCAAGATTTGCACCGTATTTGCACACCGGAGCCAAGTTATTACACCAGTTCGATGTATGCCGCGAGTTCTAGCACCAAAGTGACCGTTTGCGTCAAGTTCAAGCATCGCCGGTCTAATTGACTCTTTATATAAAAAACTATGCTTGAACTCTCTCCCATCAGACAAAGCACACTACTAAGTTAAGTATTTTCTCCTCGTTTACTGTAGCCATCAATTTGAAAGCTGGAGATTAATTGTTTTAATCATGTACTGAATGATTTCTATTGTTGTTGATCAGCTTGTCTGGAGCCAAAGATGATGACTGTGCCTTATGACAGTTGCATGCCTAACTGGAGGGTTTGTGGAAGGCATGCATATTGCGCCATGATGCATATATTTTAGCTGGAGCTAGCTAACAGATCATATGTCGGTGACCCAATTTAGTTGTATGGCTATGTGGCTGTCAGAGATCTGTTGAACCCTATATGCAACTATGTCTTCAACTGTACAAGAGATGATCCTTTTATTGTGGGGCATGATGGCCTCATATAGATGTCTGGCCCTAAGAGAGGCATCAGAATGCAAGCTACCGTGGTAATCAAGTGTGACCTGGAGATTAAGACAGGAGAATAAGGTGGTGATCTAGAGTTCATTGATGGTGTTGCCCAATTCAACGACAGAGGCACAAGCCGAAGGAAATATGCCCTAGAGGCAATAATAAAGTTATTATTTATTTCCTTATATCATGATAAATGTTTATTATTCATGCTAGAATTGTATTAACCGGAAACATAATACATGTGTGAATACATAGACAAACATAATGTCACTAGTATGCCTCTACTTGACTAGCTCATTAATCAAAGATGGTCGTGTTTCCTAACCATAGACATGAGTTGTCATTTGATTAACGGGATCACATTATTAGAAGAATGATGTGATTGACTTGACCCATTTCGTTAGCTTAGCACTTGATCGTTTAGTATGTTGCTATTGCTTTCTTCATGACTTATACATGTTCCTACAACTATGAGATTATGCAACTCCCATTTACCGGAGGAACACTTTGTGTGCTATCAAACATCACAACATAACTAGGTGATTATAAAGGAGCTCTACAGGTGTCTCCAAAGGTACATGTTTAGTTGGCGTATTTCGAGATTAGGTTTTGTCACTCCGATTGTCGGAGAGGTATCTCTGGGCCTCTCGGTAATGCACATCACTATAAGCCTTGCAAGCAATGTACCTAATGAGTTAGTTACAGAATGATGCATTACATAATGAGTAAAGAGACTTGCTGGTAACGAGATTGAACTAGGTATTGAGATACCGACGATCGAATCTCGGGCAAGTACCATACCGATGACAAAGGGAACAACGTATGTTGTTATGCGGCTTGACCGATAAAGATCGTCGTAGAATATGTAGGAGCCAATATGAGCATCCAGGTTCCGCTATTGGTTATTGACCGGAAACATGTCTCGGTCATGTCTACATAGTTCTCGAACCCATAGGGTCCGCACGCTTAAAGTTTTGATGACAGTTATATTGTGAGTTTATGAGTTTTGACGTACCGAAGGTTGTTCGGAGTCCCGAATGTTATCACAGACATGACGAGGAGTCTCGAAATGGTCGAGAGATGAAGATTGATATATTGGAAGCCTATATTTGGATATCGAAAGTGTTCTGGGTGAAATCGGGATTTTACCGGAGTACCGAGGGGTTACCGGAACCCCCCGGGGGCTTAATGGGCCATAGTGGGCCTTAGTGGAGAAGAGGAGAGGCGGCGTGGGCTGGGCGCGCCCCCCCTAGTCCGAATAGGACAAGGAGAGGGGGCGGCCCCTTTCCTTCCTCTCTCTCCTCCTCTTTCCCCTTCTCCAAGTCCAACAAGGAAGGAGGAGTCCTACTCCGGTGGGAGTAGGATGTTGGGAACGTAGTAATTTCAAAAAATTCCTACACACACGCAAGATCATGGTCTTGGCATAGCAACGAGAGGGAGAGTGTTCGTCTCGTACCCTCGTGGGACCGTAGCGAAGCGTTATGACAACGCGGTTGATGTAGTCGTCGTCTTCACGATCCGACCGATCCAAGCACCGAGCGTCGGCACCTCCAAGTTCAGCACACGTTCAGCTCGATGGCGATCTCCGGTCTCCGATCCAGCAAAGCTCGGAGATGAGTTCCGTCGACAACGGCGTGGTGGCGTTGATGATGTTCTACGGCGCAGGCTTCGCCTAAACTCATGACGATCGACCGAGGTGGAATATGGTGGAGGGGCACCGCACACGGCTAAGGAACGATCCGTAGATCAACTTGTGTGTCTATGGGTGCCCCCCGCCCCGTATATAAAGGAGCAAGGGGAGGCGGCCGCCCCTTGGCGCGCCAAGGAGGAGGAATCCTCCTCCTAGTAGGAGTAGGACTCCTTTCCTACTCCTACTAGGAGGGAGGAAGGGGAGAGGGAAGGAAAGGGCGCCGCCTCCTAGTCAATTCGGACCAGGAGGGGAGGCGCGCGCCCATGCTGGCCGCCTCTCTCCTTTCCCCTAAGGCCCATAAGGCCCAATACTCTCCCGGGGTTCCGTAACCCCCCGACACTCCGGTTTTCTCGAAATCACCGGAACAATTCCGGTGTCCGAATATAGTCGTCAATATATCAATCTTTATGTCTCGACCATTTCGAGACTCCTCGTCACGTCCGTGATCACATCCGGACTCAACAAACTTTAGTACATCAAAACTTATAAACTCATAATAAAACTGTCATCGTAACGTTAAGCGTGCGGACCCTACGGGTTCGAGAACTATGTAGACATGACCTAGAACTATTCTCGGTCAATAACCAATAGCGGAACCTGGATGCCCATATTGGTTCCTACATATTCTACGAAGATCTTTATCGGTCAAACCGCATAACAACATACGTTGTTCCCTTTGTCATCGATATGTTACTTGCCCGAGATTTGATCGTCGGTATCCAATACCTAGTTCAATCTCGTTACCGGCAAGTCTCTTTACTCGTTCTGTAATGCATCATCCCGTAACCAACTCATTGGTCACATTGCTTGCAAGGCTTATAATGATGTGCATTACCGAGAGGGCCCAGAGATACCTCTCCGACGATCGGAGTGACAAAACCTAATCTCAAATACGCCAACTCAACATGTACCTTCGGAGACACCGTAGTACTCCTTTATAATCACCCAGCTTCGCCAGTGACGCTTTGGTAGTACCCAAAGTGTTCCTCCGAAACGGAGTTGCATAATTCTCATAGTTACTGAGAACATGTATAAGTCATGAAGAAAGCAACATCAAGATACTAAACGATCAAGTGCTAGGCTAATGTATGGGTCATGTCAATCACATCATTCTTCTAATGATGTGATCCCACTAATCAAATGACAACACATGTCTATGGTTAGGAAACATAACCATCTTTGATTAACAAGCTAGTCAAGTAGAGGCATACTAGTGACTATATGTTTGTCTATGTATTCACACATGTATCATGTTTCCGGTTAATACAATTCTAGCATGAATAATAAACATTTATCATGATATGAGGAAATAAATAATAACTTTATTATTGCCTCTAGGGCATATTTCCTTCAAGGACTCCCCATGGCGCGCCTCCTCCCTGGCCGGCCGCCCCCTCCCCCTTGCTCTTTTATATACGGGGGCATGGGGCACCTCTAGACACAACAATTGATCTCTTGATCTCTTAGCCGTGTGCGGTGCCCCCCTCCACCATAGTCCTCCTCGATAATATTGTAGCGGTGCTTAGGCGATGCCCTACGACGGTAGAACATCAACATCGTCACCACACCGTGGTGCTGACGGAACTCTCCCTCGACACTCGGCTGGATCGGAGTTCGAGGGACGTCATCGAGCTGAACGTATGCTAGAACTCAGAGGTGCCGTACTTTCGGTGCTTGATCGGTCGGGCCGTGAAGACGTACGACTACATCAACTGCGTTGTTCTAATGCTTCCGCTTTCGGTCTACGAGGGTACGTGGACAACACTCTCCCCTCTCGTTGCTATGCATCACCATGATCTTGCGTGTGCGTAGGAAAATTTCGAAATTACTACGTTCCCCAACACAAGCCACGCTGTCATAATCACACGACGATTAGATGGTGATTGTGGCTCAGTGGACATAACGTTTGCACTTCTGGAACAAGCCTCGGAGGCCACTGTACAGGTTGGGATATCAGAAATTGAGCAGGACAGTTGCTTAAACCTGTGTTTGGTAGGGTCTTACACTAGCCCATCTTATGTTGCACGCGGCAAAATCCAGCTGTTTGATGGGGTTATCGCTGCGAGGCATCCGAGCTAACCAGGGCCGTGGTTGCTGTGGCACAAGATGCTAAGTTGGTTGTAACATTGAAGCTCAGTCAGAAGGGTGGGCCGGACATCTATCGATGCGATGTTTTCCGGGTTGAAAAACATGGAACTCAGAGCCGGCCTTTCTATTTTGGTTTCGCCACTGTGGAGGTGATGGTAACTTGGTCAACTATGGATATTCCCTACAGTCTTCTTGGGCCTAATTGCTTTAGGTATGAGTTCCAGGCATCTGATGACATTGAGTTTGATGATTGATAATTGCACTTGTAAGAAAACTAGCACTCCTAACCCACTCTGTGATGTCTAATACCATAATGTCTATCTCAGTTGTGTACTACTTGAAGCATATTCAAGTGCTCTGAAACCTACCAATGCGTATGTGAAATAACACTAGTTTGCGGTGTCAGGAAAAACTGTTGTACTATTTGCTTTGTTTGTCTTGGGATTTATGTGCAAATTTGAATGCTCCTATTTTTAGGAATCATTTGGCATTTTCTCATGTGGTCGTTAGAGAGCTGAAGTCCTAGCGGCAGGTGGATCTACTGGCATTGGCTATCCCCTGACCACTTCAATGTGTGGCCTGTTTGCTGCCCATAGTGTGGCATGTCTTGTCACTCGTATGGCTTGAACTTATACGTGGTTGTTGGATGTACCTTGTTGGTGGTGTTTGCTCTATAACATAAAGCAGGGTTATGTAGTACTTTAGCTATGGCCTTTTGTCTTAAGAAAAGTGCTCTTAACATGTTTCTCATGGTCTGTTGCACACATTAGGTATATTTAGTTCTGCCAATAATTGTCTTATAAAAATTTAGCTAGCCTGGACACAAAATACTTTTGGCTAGCCAAAACATTTGTCAAGTTTGTTTGCCCGTGAGTTGGCTAAACATGACAAAAAAATTGAAAAATGAACTATGGTTGACAAAGAGACATTTTGGCATGCCAAAAAGTCAGCAACCATTTAATCAGAGACCAAATGTTTAGCCATGGCAATTTTTCCTATTTTCTTTCAAAAAGGGGAGTACTTAATCTCTGCATCACGTGATACACACAACCATTATATTAATCTGCACCAAGTTCAAGTCACCTAGTATCAATAAAAATAAAAATAAGCACTACCACAACGGGTCGGATCCTAGATTATGTAGCTTATCCACATAATATATGAGTGGATTGCCAGCCAAACTAATTGAATAAGCCATGTGCAACCGTTTGCAGCCGGCTGGACCGAGAGGCCATAAGCGTTCGTGTGTCCACATGCTGTAGTGATTACGACATACGGATTGAACCGTTGCCATGTAGGTAATCTGCAAGAAACTAGGAGTAGATGATCTGTTAAAATGCAGTCATTTCGGCAATTTCATATTTCACGGAGGATGGCACAAACCCTACACACGGATTTGGCCCAACAACTGATGACGAATACCACCAACAAGTTTCGAAACAAATTTGGAATAGCTGGCAGTGCTAAATTGTATGTAACATGAATGATGAATCATGCACAAGATCAAAGTAGTAAACAAACATGACATATATAAATGATGAATTGCCTCCTCTTGATCGCGAAACAACATTTTTTGCTACCATGTGAGTTATGCTTAGCAAGATTATCTTTGGTAAGAGATACCTCCTTATGCAAAAATCACATGAAAACTTTGTTTTTGGAACCTTTGTTTTCCAGGTGTTAGTGGTTGAGGCCCGTCATTGCGTGACTCTTGAGAGAATTCATATGTGTTGCCATATTGGCTCTATACATTACGCTTGCTTGTTTTGGTGCTATGTTGGCTTTGCACATTGGGTTGGCTTGTTTGTTACTTGTTTTGACTCATGTATATGAACTTCGGCTTGTGTTAGCAGGTGAGATCGATGTTAGCAATTAATGGTAGGTGAGATACATGGAATCATGAATGTCAGCAGAGCCTATTAAAGCTCCCTAGCATAATTGTTGCATGTAAAACACCTCAATATGATTGTCAAGAAGTATATTTAGCTGAAATAGGATTTCAAATGGTAGGCTTAAGCCTATTGAAGCCCTTTAGTAGAATCGCCACTGGTGGTCGGGAAGTACCCATAGTTGGTTAAGCATCCCCTTCCTCGACTACATCGATCATCATTGTTTATTTTTCCATCATGGTAGAGATGACTCACTTGTTAGTTCTCGACTCACACAAAAAGTAGCATATTTTTCCATGCTTCATTTTTTTATTCTAGCATAATGCATTATGCAATGTTCAGGATGGCCACAGATGTGGAATTGTTCTCAATTTTTTGCATCACATAACCTTCTGTTGCAGATTATTGGTTCTTGACACACACAAAAGTTGTTCTTTTCATGTCCTTGCAAACACACTCTTACAAGAAAAAAATCAAAATCTCTGGGGTGTCGAAGTCTTCTTCCTTCTGCATCAATCGGCAACGCGCTGTAAGCGTAGCTCAATGCTGCCTGTGGGCCTCCGCCTTGGCGGAGCAAACTTTTTAAAATCCAGAAGTTTGTAGAAGCAGCGACTGGAAAGTCACCAATACAGACCAAGAGATGCTGGCGGCCGCGGTCTTTGAAGCAAACCACCACCCCGAAAAAAAGGCATGTATAAACTCCAAAGACAACAAAGACCATGAAAGCCACCCGCTAAAATACATCACTTATGCAAAACCTACAAATATAAAATATGTCATGATTCGTAACAAACTCCCCGTAAAAATCTTATATATTCTAGATATTTATATTTGTGTAGATCTAATTATAAATATTTATGTTAAGATATTTATTGTACCACATACCTTAGAGATTTGTACTAAGATATTTAATATTACACACACATACATATGCACTATATTCATGCTAGTGTCACAAAATAATTGAAAAGACATGTAATTTTACCAATTTTTCATAATTAAGACAATTTCATTTAAACATGCTTTTGAAGGCATAATATATTGAACAAAGAAAGTAGATTTTATTTCAACAAATAGATTAAATTTGCCATGTTATATTAGCTATGATTTTGGTTTAACAAAACAATTTATGAGCAAATATTGAAGTTTAGCATAAATATGTATCCACAAACGTGAGGCCAAGCTTTCTCTGAGGTAATTAGCTGATTCAGTACCTTCTGTAGAAACGTAGCATATTTCAGTATGAGAGGAGAAATAAACCAAAATGACACAAATTGAATTGCAGAGGGGAATGTAAAAGTTTACCTCATCATCGACATCTTGACGCCATTCAAGGAACCAGGGGGATTTCGGCCGAGCCACCAACGCCGTCTCCTCTAAGCCCCGTGCACTCTCTTCTCGGCCGTTTGGCATCTTTATCCTCGACTTGGATTAACCCACGCTTCCGCCCTCCTCTTGCTTTGGTGGATGTGACATTTCACGATCGAAGTGGTGCTCTTGGCAGTGGAGTTGCAACGTCCGGATTATGTATGTCACCATCCGCATCGCCCTCGTCGATATATGCCCAGATTTCCTCTCTTGGCTTGGGAGGCAGGGGAGGGTGACAAAAGAGTTCCCCTTCAACCCAAGCATCAACATGGTATATTAGTATGCTCCCCATCAGTTCATATGCTTCCTCCAGGTCTTCTTGATCTTCAAAACCCTCCTTCCCTTGCATAACGACTTCACATCGTGACTGCCATTGCACCACTAAATCTCGTGCGTGAAGCCCAAGCTTATCAAAATGATCCATAGTATTGCAACATTTATCCAGGATCTCAAGAAATTTTGTTTCCATGATGGATACAATATATGTACCCTAGCCTCATCCATGTAGAACTTGAAAGCATAGGATTCCTAGTCTAATCCAGTGCCCCGTACTCCTAACCTCAAAGCATAGGTTGTGTAGTTAGAAGGAGTGATTCAAAACCAATCACATAACTTATATATCAGTAGCTAATTCTCACCAATGGAGATTGGAACTCATAAACAACAGTCAACGAATCACACTGAAGCAACACACTTAAAGGGCACATCATTTTTCCTCTGCTTGGTCTGATTCGCTTCGCTTCATTCAATCGCTGCCCTCTCTCCTCCATGCCGGCGAGGGGCAACAATGGCACGCGTGCAGGATTCAGAGGAGCTCGCCGGCGGCTGCTTGGCTGACTCGACCTCGCCGGCCATGAACAGTCACCCATCTCCCGTTCCTCTTAACCGAGCGCGTCTCCTCCATCGGCTTAAGAATCTTCCTCGTAGCACACCTCAGGTTTCGCTGGAGCGGTCTTCTGCCCTCTCGTCGTCGCCGGTCACCCAGCGTCCCAAGTCTATATCACACGCACCCCCCGCACGTGGATGGATCATACTTGTAGTATATGTAGATATGGAGATGGTCTTAGAATGTTAGTTTGGACTTGAGGAGTTAGAAGGAGGAGGGCATGGTCCATAGCCAGAGGGAAGGCCATGTCGTGGATCAGTGAGGTGGCAAGATGTGCCACAGATCAATGAGGTGGCGCAAGCCAGGCCGCATGATACATCCTCATCATTTCCAGGAAAGAGAATTAAGTGGCACAGAGTACCTCAATTTTTTCAATGACTTGGAAAGAAGATCTCTTGCTTTTACAATTAAGGTCGTCTCTCTATTTTTTTGGAAATTAACTTTCCAAGTCAGTCGAGCTATTCTATTGTGCTTCTTTGAGGATGTCAAAAATCAATTATTTTAGACTTTGTAATTTATCTTTCTTTGATGTGCATCCACAAGAATAACAAGTGTGTTTACAAGCAAAACAAATGGATCTGGTAGCATATTAATCCATAGGCAAACAAGGACAAATTTATTATGTATGTGATCAACAAGTCCTCCTTTATTAGATCCTCAAAGAAGTAGACATACACATTTGGTTTGATTGCATCTTTCAGCAACAGGGCTGTTGCAGACAATATTTCTCATCAACCGATGCATACATACATTCATTGGATGATTAAAGCTATCCTCATGTCCACAAGATATAAATGGAAAGCGACAGCTCTCCAATAACATATTATGCATCATCCTACGAACCACCGAACGAACGACCAAGCGACAACTCTCCAAGGAGGCGACACCACACTAGTTGTGTTATAAGATTGCAACAAAGAAGAGGATCCATTCTTCACTTGTGGGGGTGGGTGGCCAATTAAATAGGGATTTCCCTGGAAAACCAACCCAGGTAAGATTGATCTTCACACCATGTAGAGCCAGCCACTTCAGCCTCCAAGTTTTTTTTCTTTTCTTTATATATGCTCTTGTCTCCTATAATAATAACATCTAAAGAACCAAGTGAGTTAGGTTTTTCTAACAAGGCAAGACAAAGATGCTTATCATAAAACAAATGACATCAGGTTCATGGTTCTTCAGATTGTAAAATAGCAGTCAAACAAGGACCGTACCAGTGAGTTGAGTTGCTACTAGTAACCACAAGCTTTTACAAAATCAAGCTAGATAAACCAAGCTGCAGTTGAAGCATTGCCAATTTGCTCACAAACAAGACCTAATAAACCATTGCCAGAGTAGAAATAAAAATACAACTTTGCTAAGACCAATAACACACTGGAATAGGTCGAGTATCCAGCAGAAACAAATAACAGCTCACACTCGGTAAAAGATCGGGTAGGGGTATCTCTTCTTCTCCAATATTATCAAACAAGACTAAGAAAGAATCACCTAGGCTAGGCAGGTAATCTAAACTCTAAAGGACAAAATATAAAGAGAAAAGGTTCGGGGAGACCAGACCCATGAATGTACTAATATCCAAAGGACCGAGTCAGGTCTCCAATGAACACACCACGACACAAGAAAAACAAGATGACAAGGTAAGTTGGAAGAGGTTCCAGTGCTCTTCAGATTGTACAACAGTCTAATTAACAAGGACAAAACAGACCATGAGTGAGTTGTAAATAACCAAAAACTACTACAAAATGTAGATAAACCAAACTTCACTTGAAACACACATTGCCAATTTTCTCTCAAGTGAATGAGACCTATAAACCATTTCCTCCAAGAATGCAACAACATAACAAACACAAACTAGATTATAGAATTTTGCACCATAGTTGTGAAAGACGACATTTAGTTACTTGGGGGCATAGTTTTCACATTTTGAATCCATATACGAGATCATGGTCCTCGATCGGTTGACCAAGATCAGGAATGCTCCACTGGAATTTGTGGATCCGGAGCAGAGGATCTAGCAGCGCCTCCCCTCCAAGGGAGCGGATTGGGTACTCGCTGATTGAAGAGGGGATTAGTGGCTGGCTTGATGGACGAATCACTGGCGGAAACCTAGGGTTCCGCGGTCCGAATTGAGATGTTTGAGGGGTTTGGCGATGGATTAGCGGCTCTAACCTTGGGATTCTAGAGGGGATTCGCTCGAGTGGCTTATGGAGCGTGGGAGCCCAATGCCCTAGAGTGTTCGAGTTTGACTCGGGGGTTTTTTGGCGACGCTTCAGGAAAGAAAACTGAACTGACACATGACAAATGAACTGATACAGGACTAGAATGCAAAATTAGCACCATCTCCCAAACCTGGCCATCCGGGCGGCCCATCCTTAAACATGTCTGGCACGACACGTTCCGCGACAACACATTTATAAACAGGTCGTGCCAACAAGCCCGACACAGCACTTGTGTCGGTCGGCCCACATGCTATTTGGCCTGTTTTGTGCCTATTTTTACTTTCTGGGTTGTTCAAAAAAAAACTTCCTCCGTCCCATAATATAAGAACGTTTTTGACACTACGGCACGTGGGCCTCGCCCTCGCCTCATGGTCCAGACACGGCCAGGCGCGCGTGTCAGACCGGGCATATGACATGCCAGTCACGCGTGCTTCTCGGCCGGCTGGCAAAGCACGGCACATTGACGATGAAAATTCACCAAGTAGTGATTGGTCTTAACGCCATCATTTCGTGGTTTTTTGATCAGGTGCTAGTGGTGACCCAAATATACTAGTATAATGCCCGTGCGTTGCCACGGGCCTTTAATTTTTTTTCATGTTGGTGTATAAAACTTGATGATATTTTTGCGCCTTTCAATGACATCGCTTGGGGACCCTTGTCGATGTTTTTAAACGTCGACACAATACATCTTTATCTCTCTCATCCCCTACAATAATAACATATATGTAGAAATATACCTTTTGTGTTATCATGTGCAAAATATATACAAAAATAACAATTATTTGTATGCACCTCTTCTGATTGTGTAAAACTCGACGAGATCTCAATCCAATCCATCAAAGCATCATCCGAAGCCATCAGTTTTAAACTCTGACCCGAAAAAGTAAAGATATATTCATCGGCCAGCTGCTACATAACAGCATGTGACATTTTTAGTCGAAGTGAGTGGCATTGTGCCTTCTATTAGAGTGGGTCACATCCAATTTCGATAATGGCTCACCTTTGAATCACTTGTTGGTAATTATTCCATAGAAATGACTTATTAGGATACGTGATATTATTCACTATAAAAAATGTGTGACATTTCTTTCAAAGCAAACAGTGGCTTTTCCCTTAAAAAAGCAATCAACAACTCCTTTTCTTCTTATCTAAAAAAGGCGATTCACTCTCTCAGCCCACCACACATTGCTCACACTCATATCTCATTCCCCCAACCTACTCACCCCACGCTGTCGCCATCTCTCCCCACCATGGAAAATCATATCCAAATAAATCCAGCTCTATCAAAAAAATGAAAAAAAAAATCTGAAGATACTTTAACATTGTTATCTATCTTGGTACTGCTGCTCATCTCACTTGAAAAGAATATTTACAAATGATAATACTTTTGCTCATATCTCTTCTAAGCAACCTGATGAACATTGTAGTCAATGATACGTCCTTGGTGCTCAAATGGTGAAGCTTCTACTTCACTCCTTGCTTTCTTTAAGAATTGGCACATTACAATCAAGGACTCCTAATCTCTTGGGCATATATCACATCAAACGATAGGGCATTCTACACAATTGTTTCCCTCCCACTGAACCTGAAGTTATTAGCCCTAGAGTGTTGTTATGCACCGTCACAAAGACCGCCGCTTGCTTCTTCGATTGTGGGGCTAATGGATATATCTCGGAACGACACCCGCACCTGGATCCTTCGGTTCAATGATAGTATTGTTTTTCATGAAAATAGTTGCATTAAGAGTGAGTTAATTCTAATCTTTCTTTGGTTCTATGCTATTTTTCTGTAGTACCTTTGTCCACAGTACAAGGGCTGTAATTCTTAGCTATTTGTGCTTCTGTAACAAAAAAGCTATGTAAATAAATGACTGGTCCTAAGCTACTCTTGCTATCATTTATCCTGTCAAAACAAGACTAAATTGGTCCAAATAGTTTTACGGTAATTATACATAAACAATAAATGTAAATGTAATAATAAACAGGTATGAGCATATATACCTCATTGTGGTCGTCGTTCTTCTTGAGGCAGTGGATCCCTTCCCTTTTATTGTTTTCCCAAATGAAGTTATTCATGTTGATCTTAACCTTGATGGTATACCAGGTGGATCTACCATTGAATATATCAGACTGCATATGAGGTTATATGTGCCTGAATGTGATAGGGACCTGCATCCTTGATCCCAGGCTTATTAATCTTGGTGGACTCGATGAGGTCAATGTTGGCAATACTGCCATCACGAAGCCACATTTTATAATGAAAGCAACATGGTGAGACTCAAATATTGTATTAGGATTTGCGAGCAGCATGTTGAACCCCAAACTGTAGTCATTCTTGTCCTTGAGGCTGAGGTACAGCTTGGTAGCAGTCTCTTCAAACTAGAAGTGGCGGAACTTGATCTTGTCTTCGCCGGTTTTTTATTGGATCAGCATGCTACCACACTTGTCAGAACGACCCTCTATTATGAAATAATATATTTTAAGAGATATTGGAACAATGCTTTGACAGTATAGGGTTTGTTAGCATGCACTAATCCACTAATCTTTGAAATCAATAAATGTTAGTAATTATATCAAAACCAGAAGATGAACAACACTATTGCTCTCTCCACGACATAAACCGACGAATTCTAGACTCTAACAATCCTGAATATGTATGAATAAAACAACCAGGCTCAGCTATTTTGCATAAACCATGAAAATCTATAGGAACTTCATTGTGTTCAGTTGAAAAAATAGCACATGACTATAGAAAGAACAGCAGGCTTGATAATAATTAATCCATGAACAGAACTTGTTTAACACATGACTAATCCATGACTATAAAAAGTTCATTATACTCGGTCACTTGTCTGTTGCGTGCATGATTTTTCCGTCTTTATTGACCATCATTACTTTGATCCGTCTAACTTGTTTAGCATGTAGCATGTGTTCCCATATTGTATGGCTCAATCATTCAAACCTCTATATCGATCATTTACTTGCTTGTGTGGTCTGGGATGCCTTGTGTCCTGTCTATTTGTAATATGATTTTGCTGGCAAGATTTGCTTGTCTTTCTGGAAGGACTGGTTTATCGAGCGATTCTGACCAAGGTGGCCCTTGTTAGCTATTCACGTCCATAGCGATGAATGACTCAATCACTTGGCGCTCCTGTCTAGAAAAACAAATCATTATAAAGTTGGCCCTATGTGTTTCTAGTGATTACACAAGAAGAATCGATGTAAAGTCTTATAGTCTTCCTGTAGTTGTCATTCTCACATTTGAAATTTTCAATCTTCTTCCGGACGTAGTCTGGTCCACTTAACCATGTACGCGGGTTTGTGCTTTAGGGATGGACATTCCTTATGTGAAATCCAATATGGGATACATAGTACATCAACATGTCAGGCAAAGAGTCACATCGAAGGAAAAACACAAGAAAACTATGAAGAGGTTTGTTTCTGTTGAACACAATCAACAATAGATCATCATTTTTCTGTTTATCTGTTTTTATTTTATTTTAACAACAGATCATCATTTTTCCATAGGCTAGTCACTTAATTGGTCTCATTGAAATCATTTTGACAACACCCTAAAGGTAAAACAGAACTTGCCATGGTTTTCCATTAGCTGAAGAATAAAATAAACCACATGCCTGGGAAGTAGATTGATATTGTTGAGTCCAAGAAGATCCATTAGAAACAGCTGATTTAGTGGCCCAAGCTTCTATAGTATATGGTGCAGTATTGCTGATGAATGTAGCAGAAATGCTTTCCTCCAATTTAGCCATTTTTAAATCAAAATCAACAATATTTTCACTGCATTTCACCACATTCAGTTATATTAAAATTTCAGGAATAAAAAGAAATAATTTGACAATGGTGCTAAATAAATAAATTATTTTACTCGTAGAGTGCTAGTTCTGGTATCCTAGCAAAGTAAGCTAAATGAAAGTGTCATAGCTAAGAAAGCATACTCAAAACCTCTCTCGATTTTTTTGTTACACCATTACCATACGTGTTTCCAGACTTGATTTTGCTGTTAGGAGCCAGCAACAGCAGCTAGAAGCATTGGCATTATTGATGATAACTGAACCTTTATGTAGCAAGTGTTTCAGAGATTTATATTCGACACAACAACTTGTTGAATACTACTTTGAACTTAAAAGGTGAGGGAGAAATCAAAACTTGAGTCACACAGTCACATCAATGATACGATGAGAATGAAAAAATCAATGGAGAAGTACCGCTTAATATTTCACAGTTTCATCATGGTCATCAACACCGCTAAGTTGGAATTCTAGAGTTTTAGGAAATGTGACTGTGATTCAGTAAATTTCCCTTCTGCCATAAATAATGATGTATGGAGCTGTAACTTTTCTTCATACTATCCCAACGCACGGACACATGTAGGACAACAAAATGACAGCAATCATGGGAAAAACATACCATTACCAAAATCAAAGGTATAACATAATATATTGTCAGTATGACAAAAATGAGATCATGTTAATTTCCCTATAAACTTCAGATCAAAGGTATGTATTTCACAGGAATTTGACAACCACGGTCATATGTTCTGAATGGCGCTTCAAGGATTAAAAAAACAGATAGAAGGATAGAAATTCTACATGTACTGGGAACTACCACCAAAGCCATGTTCTATTGGATCCAGCTTGAACAAAAAAAAATTATATTGATTCATCAATCGTAGACATAAATTTTGGCTCAAAGAAGGATGACTACATACAACTTCCAAAATTGTATGTGTGCCAGCCAATGGTTTCGGGCTGACATTCGGATAGACAATGCAGCTTGGAAGTAATTCTAAATGTCAGTCATTTTCCATATTATATCTGCAGGTGCATGCTAGTGCAAAATAGTGCTACATCACGAAGTTGTTGTAAGGTATAGCGGGAGATAAATAAAAATTCAATGCAAGCATGGTTGCAAATTATTTGGCAAGAGCGTAGCGTGCAGGCCACTTACCAGGTCTAGCACCCATACTCCCCTAGTAATTAGAATGGTGAAAAGTCTAAACCAATTGGATGGCACAATCAACAGAAGCAAAAAAAATCCTTGGGCGCCAATCCACGATCCGTTGCCCGGTCCACCTCGGAGTTTGGCCTGCTCCGAGCCCGTTTGTGTTCAAGAACGGCGGCGGCCTAGCTCGCAATCATTTATCCTAGTCTCCATAGTAGAACAATGGATGATCACAACTTCAAATTCTAGTATATACTAAATTAGTAAGGACCAGCGGGATAGCAAAAATCCAGAAAATTTCGTTCCAAAATAGAAACCTCTAATTAATCAGACAATAAACTTGTCGTTTGATCTGATGATGAAAGGCACAAATGAATGGTTGTCGTGCATGCACATAAAAATCCACATGAGAGTATGCAATCATCAATTCAATTTTTACAGCCTCGGAGTTAACACTGATAGGCCTTGCCTTGGATCAGCTCAAAACGAATGACCATAAGATTTTATTAGTACAGACTGCAGACCAAAAATTCCTCTTAAACACTTTTCTTGACTTACAGATTGTTTTGTTCAAGATTTCAGTTCTTGATTTAGCTTTCTAAACAAGCCAATGATGTTGAAAACAAGGTATGCTATTACAGATAGTTTTATGGCTTGGCAACCAATGAATTTAGTAGCACACAATTAAACAACATCAGGTGACAAATTTAGCTTCCATGCTGATCCTAAATACTGCAACAAAATGTTTGACAAAATATGCAGGTCAGTTTGGCACTATAAGTTCCCAATCATTAGCTCGCCTCAGGGGTAAAACAAGCTACCATATAGTAAAGTACCAAATCACATGAGCAGTGTTGTAATCAATCATGTAGATATTATGGAAGATCACTGATTTTAACCAGTTCTGTAGTAGCTGTATAACCATAGTGATTTTGGAAGCTTTGTAATACTAATTCCCAAATTCCATCTAGTAGTAATTAAAAAAATTCCATACAATGAAAATACTCATATATATTTCCATCATGAACTCAATATAAGTGTGAATAAATTGACAAGTAAATCAATATGGTGCATACTCTAAAATCTCAGAGATCTTTGATGTCATAGAAGTTATTCGTCTTCTACTCGTTTCGGAAATCCCTACAGAAAAAGGGAGTACATTTCAAACTCCAGAACATGATGGTGCAAACGATGAACTGAATAAAGCTATAATGGGCCAGTATACGGTTGGGGAACGTTGCAGAAAATTAAAATTTTTCCTACGGTTTCACCAAGATCCATCTATGAGTTCATCTAAGCAACGAGTAACGGGAGAGAGTTTGCATCTACATACCACTTGTAGATCGCGTGCGGAAGCTTGCAAGGTGATGATGGAGTCGTACTCGACGTGATTCAGATCACCGATGACCAAGTCTTGAGCGGATAGCACCTCCGCGTTCAACACACGTGCAGTGCGGGTGGCGTCTCCTCCGTCTTGATCCAGCAAGGAGGAAGGAGAGGTTGAGGAAGACAGCTCCACCGGCAGCACGACGACGTGGTGTTGGTGGAGAAGCGGTACTCCGACAGGGCTTCGCCGAGCACACAACGGAGGAGGAGAGGTGTTGGGGAGGGAGGCTGCGCCTTGGCTTGTGGTGCGGCTGCCTCCCTCACCCCTCTATTTATAGGGGAAGGAGAAGGGGCGGGCCTCTAGATGCATCTAGAGGGGGGAGGCCAAGGGAGGGGGACTTGCCCCCAAGCAGGCGCCCCTCTAGGGTTCCCTCAACCCTAGGCGCAAGGGCCCAAGGGAGGGTGCGCCAAGCCCACCAGGTTGGCTAATTCCCCACGC
This sequence comes from Aegilops speltoides, assembly GCA_021437245.1. Lineage (NCBI taxonomy): Eukaryota > Viridiplantae > Streptophyta > Magnoliopsida > Poales > Poaceae > Aegilops > Aegilops speltoides. The sequence goes on along the minus strand of CM038143.1, from coordinate 472,008,280 downwards.
AGCCCAAGTGGCCCCGGGAGGTGGCCCCTCCGGTGGACCTCCGGAACCCTTCCGGTGGCCCAGTACAATCCGTCGCCCGAAACTTTCCGGTGTCCTTTTAACAACTTCCCATATATAAATCTTTACCTCCGGACCCTTCCTAACTCCTCGCGACGTCCGGGATCTCATCCGGACTCAAACAACATTCGTAGTCACATACTAGTCTTCCTAATAACCTTAGCGTCACCGAACCTTAAGTGTGTAGACCCTACGGGTTGGAGACACGCAGAACATGACCGAGACGATTCTTGGGCAATAACCAACAGCGAGTCCGATACCCATGTTGGCTCCCACATGCTCCTCGATGATTTCATCGGTTGAACCACGATGTCGAGGATTCGATCAAACCACAGTATGCAATTCCTTTGTCAATCGATGCGTTACTTGCCCGAGACTCGATCGTCGGTATCCCAATACCTTGTTCGGTCTCGTTACGGCAAGTCACTTTACTCGCATCCGTAATGCATGATCCGTGGCCAACACCTTGGTCACCTTGAGCTCATTATGATGATGCATTACCGAGTGGGCGAAGATACCTCTCCGTCATGCGGAGTGACAAATCCATCTCGATCCGTGTCAACCCAACAGATACTTTCGAGATACCGTAATGCACCTTTATAGTCACCCGATTACGTTGTGACGTTTGATACACCAAAGGCACTCCTACGGTGTCCGGAGTTACACGATCTCATGGTCGAAGGAAGAGATACTTGACATTGGCAAAGCTCTAGCGAGACGAACTACGATCTTTATGCTATGCTTAGGATTGGGTCTTGTCCATCACATCATTCTCCTAATGATGTGATCCGTTATCAACGACATCCAATGTCCATAGTCAGAAACCATGACTATCTGTTGATCTGTGAGCTAGTCGACTAGAGGCTCACTAGGGACATATTGTGGTCTATGTGTTCACACGTGTATTACGATTTCCGGATACTATAGTTATAGCATGAACAAAAGACAATTATCATGAACAATGAAATATAATAATACTTTTATTATTGCCTCTAGGGCATATTTCCAACAGTCTCCCACTTGCACTAGAGTCACCAATCTTGTTACATTGTGATGAATCGAACACCCATAGAGTTCTGGTGTTGATCATGTTTTGCACGCGAGAGAGGTTTAGTCAACGGATCTGCGACATTCAGATCCGTGTGCACTTTGCAAATCTCTATTTCTCCATCTTGAACATTTTCACGGATGGAGTTGAAGCGACGCTTGATGTGCTGGTCTTCTTGTGAAACCGGGCTCCTTGGCAAGGGCAATAGCTCCAGTGTTGTCACGAAGAGTTTGATCGACCCCGACGCATTGGGTATGACTCCTAGGTCGGTGATGAACTCCTTCACCCAAATCGCTTCATCGCTGCCTCCGAGGCTGCCATGTACTCCGCTTCACACGTAGATCCCGCCACGGCGCTCGCTTGCGGCTGCACCACCATTGCTCCACCATTCAACATATACACGTATCCGGTTTGTGACTTAGAGTCATCGGATCTGAGTCGAAGCTAAGCGTCGGCGTAACCCTTCTGACGAGCTCTTCGTCTCCTCCATAAACGAGAAACATGTCCTTCGTCCTCTCAGGTACTTCAGGATATTCTTGAGTCGAAGCTAGGATTACTTTGGTATCTTGCTACCAAACTTACGGCAAGGTTTACATCGGGCCTGGTACACAGCATGGCATACATAATAGATCCTATGGCTGAAGCATAGGGGATGACACTCATCTCTTCTTTATCTTTTGCCGTGGTGGGTGGTGAGTGAGCTCAATCTCACACCTTGTAACATAGGCAAGAACCCTTTCTTGGACTGATCCATTTTGAACCTCTTCAAAATCTTATCAAGGTATGTGCTTTGTGAAAGACCTATGAGGCGTCTCGATCTATCTCTATAGATCTTGATGCCTAATATATAAGCAGCTTCTCCAAGGTCCTTCATTGAAAAACACTTATTCAAGTAGGCCTTAATGCTGTCCGAAGTTTTGTATCATTTCCCATCAAGAGTATGTCATCTACATATAATAGGAGAAATGCTACTGAGCTCCCACTCACTTTCTTATGTAAACGCAGCTTCTCCATAAGTGCGCATAAACCCAAACGCTTTGATCATCTCATCAAAGCGAATGTTCCAACTCGGAGATGCTTGCACCAGTCCGTAAATGGATCGCTGGAGCTTGCATACTTTGTTAGCGTTCTTAGGATCGACAAAACCTTCCGGCTGCATCATATACAGTTCTTCCTTAAGATGTCCGTTAAGGAATGCCGTTTTGACGTCCATCTGCCATATCTCATAATCATAGTATGCAGCAATTGCTAACATGATTCAGACGGACTTCAGCTTTGCTACGGAGAGAATGTCTCGTCGTAGTCAATCCCTTGAACTTGTCGATAACCCTTAGCGACAAGTCGAGCCTTATAAATGGTAATGTTGGGGAACGTAGTAATTTCAAAAATTTCCTACGCACATGCAAGATTATGGTGATGCATAGCAACGAGAGGGGAGAGTGTTGTCTCGTGCCCTCGTGAGACGAAGCGGAAGCATTGGCGCAACGTAGAGGAAGTAGTCGTCGTCCTCCGGTCCAACCGATCCAAGCACCGTTACTCGGCACCTCCGAGTTCTTGACACGCGTACAGCTCGATGGCGCACCCTCGATCTCCAATTCAGAGAGGCTCCGAGGGGAGTTCCGTCGGCCTGACGGCGTGGTGGCGATCTTGATGTTCTCTGTCGCGAGGCTTCGCCTAAGCACCGCTACAATATGATCGAGGTGTAATATCGTGGAGGGGCACCGCACGCAGCTAAGGAACGATCAATGATCAACTTGTGTCCTAGGGTGCCCCCTACCCCGTATATAAAGGAGGGAGGGAGGAGGTGGCCGCCCAAGGGGGCGCCATAGGGAGGGGAAGGAAAGAGTACTAGTATTAGGAAGTAGTACTAGTAGTAGTAATAGGAAGAGGGGAAGGAGAAAGGAAAGGGGGCGGCCCCCCCCAATTGGATTGGGCTTGGGGCGCCCCTCCTTGTTCCTTCTCCTTCTTCCTACATGGGCCCAATAAGGCCCATATACCTCCGGGGGTTCGGTAACCTCCGGAGCTCCAAACTTCTCCGGAACCTTTTCGGTGTCCAAATATATCCGTCCAATATATCAATCTTTATGTCTCGACCATTTGAGACTCCTCGTCATGTCCGTGATCATATCCGGACTCCAAACAACCTTCGGTACATCAAAATACATAAACTCATAATATAAGCATCATCGAAACCTTAAGCGTCACGGACCCTACGATTCGAGAACAATGTAGACATGACCGAGACATGTCTCGGTCAATAACCAATAGCGGGACCTGGATGCCCATATTGGTTCCTACATATTCTACGAAGATCTTTATCGGTCGAACCGCATAACAACATACGTTGTTCCTTTGTCATCGGTATGTTACTTGCGAGATTCGATCGTCGGTATCCAATACCTAGTTCAATCTCGTTACAAGCAAATCTCTTTACTCGTTCCGTAATACATCATCTCGCAACTAACTCATTAGTTGAAATGCTTGCAAGGCTTAAGTGATGTGTATTACCGAGAGGGCCCAGAGATACCTCTCCGACATTGGAGTGACAAATCCTAATCTCGAAATCGCCAACTCAACAAGTACCTTTGGAGACACCAGAGAGCATCTTTATAATCACCCATTTACGTTGTGACGTTTGGTAGCACACAAAGTGTTCCTCCGTAAACGGAGTTGCATAATCTCATAGTCATAGGAACATGTATAAGTCATGGAGAAAGCAATAGCAACATACTAAGCGATCGGGTGCTAAGCTAACAGAATGGGTCATGTCAATCGATCATTCAACTAATGATGTGACCTTGTTAATCAAATAACAACTCCTTGTTCATGGTTAGGAAACATAACCATCTTTGATTAACAAGCTAGTCAAGTAGAGGCATACTAGTGACACTCTGTTTGTCTATATATTCACACATGTATTATGTTTCCGGTTAATACAATTCTAGCATGAATAATAAACATTTATCATGATATAAGGAAATAAATAATAACTTTATTATTGCCTCTAGGGCATATTTCCTTGAGTAACATTACCATCCGCGTCCGTCTTCTTCTTAAAATCCATTTGTTTTCTATCGTCACGATCATCGGCAAGTCTGTCAAAGTCCATACTTTGTTTTCATACATGGATTCTATCTCGGTTTCATGGCTTCAAGCCATTTGTTGGAATCCGGAACCGCCATCGCTTCTTCATAGTTCGAAGGTTCACCGTTGTCTAACAACATGATTTCCGGACGGGGTTGCCGTACCACTCACAGTGCGGAGCGTGTCCTTGTGGACCCTGAAGTTCAAGAGCAACTTGATCTGAAGTACCTTGATCATCATCATTGTTTTCCTCTTGGTTGGTGTGGGCATCACAGAACGGTTTCTGAGCTGCACCACTTTCCCGTTCGAGAGGTAGTACTTCATCGAGTTCTACTTTCCTCCGACTTACTTCTTTCGAGAGAAACTCTTTTCCGAAAGCATCCGTTCTTGGCAACAAAGATCTTGCCCTCGGATCTTAAGTAGAAGGTATACCCGACGGTTTCCTTAGGGTATCCTATGAATACGCATTTTCCGACTTGGGTTCGAGCTTTTCAGTTGAAGTTTCTTGACATAAGCATCGCATCCCCAAACTTTTAGAAACGATGACTTAGGTTTCTTCCCAAACCATAATTCATACGGTGTCGTCTCAGCGGATTTAGGCGATTGCCCTATTTAAAGTGAATGTAGCTGTCTCTAGGCGTATCCCCAAAATGATAGTGGTAAATCGGTAAGAGACATCATAGACCGCACCATATCCAATAGAGTGCGATTCTGACGTTCGGACACACCGTTTATTTGAGGTGTTCGGCGGCGTGAGTTGTGAAACGATTCCACATTTCCTTAAGTGTGTACCAAATTCGTGACTTAAGTATTCTCCTCCACGATCGATCGTAGGAACTTTATCTTTCGGTCACGTTGATTCTCCACCTCATTCTGAAATTCCTTGAACTTTTCAAAGGTCTCGGACTTGTGTTTCATTAAGTAGACATACCCATATCTACTCAAGTCATCGGTGAGAGTGAGAACATAACGATATCCTCCATGAGCCTCAACGCTCATTGGACCGCACACATCGGTATGTATGATTTCCAACAAGTTGGTTGCTCGCTCCATTGTTCCGAGAACGGAGTCTTGGTCATTTGCCCATGAGGCATGGTTCGCATGTGTCAAACGATTCATAATCAAGAGACTCTAAAGTCCATCGGCATGGAGCTTCTTCATGCGCTTGACACCAATGTGACCAAAGGCGGCGATGCCACAAGTATGTGGGACTATCGTTATCAACTTTACATCTTTTGGCATCCACACTATGAACATGTGTAATATTACGCTCGAGATTCATTAAGAATAAACCATTGACCATCGGAGTATGACCATAAAACATATCTCTCATATAAATCGAACAACCATTATTCTCGGACTTAAATGAGTAGCCATCTCGTATCAAGCGAGATCCGGATACAATGTTCATGCTCAAACTTGGCACTAAATAACAATTATTAAGGTTCAAAACTAATCCCGTGGGTAAATGTAGAGGCGGCGTGCGGCGGCGATCACATCGACTCGGAACCATTCCCGACGCGCGCCGTCACCTCGTCCTTCCATGATCTCCGTTTATTCTGCAGCTCTGCTGTGAGTTACAAATATGAGCAACGGCACGGTATCAAATACCGGGAGTTACTACGAGTCTTGGTAAGGTACACATCAATTACATGTATATCAAATATACCTTTGGTGTTGCGGCCTTCTTATCCGCTAAGTATTTGGGGCGATTCCGCTTCGGACCCTTCCCTTGCAATAAAAGCACTCGATCTCGGCTTGGGTCCATTCTTTGACTTCTTCCCACGAATAAAGCTTACGGGCGTGACAACATCTTTGTCGTCCTTCTTGAAGTTCTTTTTACCCTTGCCCTTCTTGAACTTAGTGGTCTTATTGACCATCAACACTTGATGTTCTTTCTTGATTTCAGCCTTTCTTCGACTTGACATCGAGAACACTTCAGAATGGTCTTCACCATCCCCGCATGTTGTAGTTCATCACAAAGCTCTTGTAGCTTGGTGGGAGCGATCGGAGGATTCTGTCGATGACCGCCTCATCTGGGAGGTTAATGTTAATTGGGTCATACGGTTGTGCAACCCGGACATCTGCGGGATGTGCTCATTGTAACTGTTTTCCTCCATCTTACAAGCTGTAGAACTTGTCGGAGACATCATATCTCGACCCGGCATGAGCTTGGAAAACAAGTTTGACTCTTGAACATCTCATATGCTCCGTGATGCTCAAAACTCTTTTGGAGCCCGGTTCTAAGTCAGAAAGCATGACGCCTTGAACGAGGGAGTAATCATCAACACGTGTCCGCCAAGCGTTCAAATCGTATTGCGAGTCTTTGGGAGAACAGTGGAGTCACCTAACGGTGCTTCTAGGACATATTGTTTCTTGGCGACTATGAGGATGATCCTCGGGTTAGGACCCAGATCCATATAGTTCTTGCCATCATCTTTCGACTTGGTTTTCTCTAGGAGCAGCGTTGAAGTTCATGTTGACATGGCGTTGGCCATTTGATCTACAAGACATATTTGCAAAGGTTTTAGACTAAGTTCATGATAATAAAGTTCTAATCAAAATTATGAACTCCCACTTAGATTAGACATCCTCTAGTCATCTAAGTGTTACACGATCCGAGTCGACTAGCCCGTGTCCGATCATCACGTGAGACGGACTAGTCATCATCGGTGAACATCTTCATGTTGATCGTATCTTCCATACGACTCGTGTTCGACCTTTCGGTCTCCGTGTTCCGAGGCCATGTATGCGTACATGCTAGGCTCGTCAAGTTAACCCTAAGTGTTTTATTTGTAAAACCTGTCTTACACCCGTTGTATGTGAACATAAGAATCCATCACACCCGATCATCACGTGGTGCTTAGAAGCGACGAACTGTAGCAACGGTGCACAGTTAGGGGAGAACACTTCTTGAAATTGTTTTAAGGGATCATCTTATTTACTACCGTCAGCCTAAGTAAGCAAGATGCATAAACATAATAAACATCACATGCAACTATATAGTTGTGACATGATATGGCCAATATCATATAGCTCCATTGATCTCCATCTTCGGGGCTCCATGATCATCTTGTCACCGGCTTGACACCATGATCTCCATCATCATGATCTCCATCATCGTGTCTTCATGAAGTTGTCACGCCAACGACTACTTCTACTTCTATGACTAACGCGTTTAGCAATAAAGTAAAGTAGTTTACATGGCGTTCTTCAATGACACGCAGTCATACAAAAAATAAAGACAACTCCTATGGCTCCTCCGGTTGTCATACTCATCGACATGCAAGTCGTGAATCCTATTACAAGAACATGATCTCATACATCACAATTCATCATTCATCACAACTTCGCCATATCACATCACATGATCAATCGCCGCAAAAACAAGTTAGGCGTCCTCTAATTGTTGTTGCATCTTTACGTGGTCGCAATTGGGTTCTAGCAAGAACGTTTTCTTACCTCTGAATAACCACAACGTGATTTTGTCAACTTCTATTTACCCTTCATAAGGGCCTGTTCATCGAATCCGCTCCAACTAAAGTGGGAGAGCAGCACCCGCCACCACCTTATGCAACTAGTGCATGTCAATCGGTGGAACCGGTCTCATGTAAGCCTCGTGTAAGGTTGGTCCGGGCGCTTCATCCCACAATACCGTTGAAGCAAGAAAAGACTAGTAGAGGCAAGTAAGTTGACAAGATCCACGCCCACAACAAATTGTGTTCTACTCGTGCATTAGAGAACTACGCATAGACCTAGCTCATGATGCCACTGTTGGGGAACGTTGCGAGAAAATTAAAATTTTTCCTACGGTTTCACCAAGATCCATCTATGAGTTCATCTAAGCAACGAGTAGCGGAGAGAGTTTGCATCTACATACCACTTGTAGATCGCGTGTGGAAGCTTGCAAGGTGATGATGGAGTCGTACTCGGCGTGATTCAGATCACCGATGACCAAGTCTTTGAGCAGACAACACCTCCGCGTTCAACACACGTGCAGTGCGGGTGGCGTCTCCTCCGTCTTGATCCGGCAAGGAGGAAGGAGAGGTTGAGGAAGACAGCTCCACCGCGGACGACGACCGCGTGGTGTTGGTGGAGAAGCGGATCTCGGCGAGAGGCTTCACGAGCACACAACTGGAGGAGGAGAGGTGTTGGGGAGGGAGGCTGCGCGCTTGGCTTGTGGTGCGGCCCCCTCCTCACCCCTCTATTTATAGGGGAAGGGAGAGGGGCGGCCCCTCTAGATGCATCTAGAGGGGCGGCCAAGGAGGGGGACTTGCCCAAGCAAGGCGCCCTCTAGGGTTCCTCAACCCTAGGCGCAGGGCCCAAGGGAGGATCGCCAAGCCCACCAGGTGGCTAATTCCCAGCGCAGCCCAGTGCCCCCGGAGGGGTGGCCCCTCCCGTGGACCTCCTGAACCCTTCCTGGCCCGTCCTGTCTGATACCCAGCGCCCAAAACTTTCCTGTCCATTTAACAACTTCCCATATATATATCTTTACCTCCAGGACCCTTAGGAACTCCTCGTGACGTCCGGATCTCATCCGGACTCAGAACAACATTTGGTAGTCACATACTAGTCTTCCTAATAACCCTAAGCGTCACCGAACCTTAAGTGTGTAGACCCTACGGGTTCGGAGACACGCAGACATGACCGAGACGATTCGGGCAATAACCAACAATGGGTCCGGATACCCATGTTGGCTCCCACATGCTCCTCGATGATTTCATCGGTTGAACCACGATGTCGAGGATTCGATCAAACCCTGTATGCAATTATAACGCCCTCGATGCGGCTATATCTCCCACGTGTCGAAGCACGACTTAGAGGCATAACCGCATTGAAAGCAAGGTCGCAAGTGAAGTAATCTTCACACAACCCACGTAATACATAAGGGAAAGAGATACATAGTTGGCTTACAATCGCCACTTCACACAATTACATGAATAAAGCATTACATCATCCAGGTACAATCAAGGTCCGACTACGGAGCCAAAATAAAAGAAGAACCCCAAATGCGACAAAGTCCCCGATCGACCCCAGCTAGGCTCCACTACTGATCGACTAGAACGAAACAACACAAAGGGCAAAATCTTCATCGAGCTCCTCCTTGAGCTTGGTTGCGTCACCGCCATTAACATAGGCACCGCAAACTAGTTTTGGAAGTATCCGGTGAGCCACGAGGACTCGACAATCCCATTACCATGGGTATCAAGACCAAAGAAAGCTTAATGGGTAAGGAAGGGGTAAAGTGGTGAGGTTGCGGCGACTAAGCATGATATGGTGGCTAACCAGCGCAAATAAGAGCGAGAAGAGAACAAGCGAGCGGTCGTGAAGCTAGCAATGATCAAGAGGTGATCACGAACACCTACTTACGTCAAACATAACACGAAACCGTGTTCACTTCCGGACTCACGAGAAGAGACCATCACGCTACACACTCGGTTGATGTGTTTTAATTCGGATCTGTGTCAAGTTATCTACAACCGGACATTAACAAATTCCCATCGCCACATAACCGCGGGCACGGCTCTCGAAAGTTTATACCCTACGGGGTGTCCCAACTTAGCCCATGACAAGCTCTCGCAATCAACGAAGGAATAGACCTTCACCCGAGACACTCCGTCGGACTCGGTATTCCGGTACATCAAGACATTTCGACAATGGTAAAACAAGACCAAGAAAGCCGCCGGCGTCTTGAACATCCCGATAGTAGCCGCGCGTATCTCGTCTCGAGCCACGGCCGGATGAGCTAAGCGTCTGATCCGACGTAACCCAAGTTGCCAAGGGATGGTCCCATACGGTGCTCTAGTTTGGACCAACGCTAGACAAGCAACGGCCCGGGGCTATAATAAAGATGACCCTTGGGTTAATTACTCCCAAGGGAAAAGTAGGTGGTGGTGAGGCAAATGGTAAAAGTCAATGTTGGGCCTTCTTTGGACAAGTTTTATTCAAAGCGAATCGTCGGGGGTCCCATAAATCACCCGACCGCGTAAGGAATGCAAAATCCGGGAACATAACACCGGTATGACGGAAACTAGGGCGGCGAGAGTGGAACAAAACACCGGGCATAAGGCCGAGCCTTCCACCCTTTACCAAATATATAGATGCATTAATAATATAAGAGATATTGTGATATCCCAACAAAACCACATCCCACCATGGAGAAATCTTCAACTTCACCGCAACTAGCAATGCTATAAGAGGGCCGAGCAAAGCGGTAACATAGCCAATCAATGGTTTGCATAGGAAAAGTGTCGAAGGTTAGGGGTTCATGGCAATTTGGGATGGTGGACAAACAGTAATAGGTAGCGCACATAGCGAAAAAACGAGGCAACTAGCATAGCAATGATAGTAGTGAGATCCAAGGTAGCGGTCATCTTGCCTGAAATCCCGCAAGGAAGAAGAACGAGTCCATGAAGAAGACAAACGGACGTAGTCGAACGAATCCTCACGATCGCAACGAAACAGGAACTAACAAGAAGAAGCACAAAACATAGGTAAACACACCACACATGAACAAGGCATGATGCACAACAAGCATGATGCATGACCAAGCTACATGAAGCTACTCATGGCAAAAGATGATGCAAACAAGAACAACACATCAAGGCAAGTTTAAATGAGGCCGAAAACAACATATAACAACTCCGGTAAGTCCTCATATGCAAATTTTGAAATTGGTCCAGAACTGAATAAACATTATGTACAAGTTGTTAAACAGCAAGTTAAGATGCACCAAGATGATCTACATGAAATTCTAGTCAAGTTAGATATAAAGTTCATTAGATTCGGAGCTACGGCCTAGAAGATATGAGCAACACAAGTTAAACATGGCATTGATGCAAAATGCACCCAAACATCAAGCAAACACACCAAAACAAGGATGCAACATGATAATATGAAGCTACATGCAAAATCAAGCAAGTTTTATATAGAGCACACTCAAAAGCGAACAGCGGTTCAACACATGCACACTATACAAGTCATAGCAACAATCATCCATAACAAAGAACTAGGCATCTTACAAGCATCAAAACAATAAGCTACAAAGAACCCAACATAATAACAAAAGGCATGGGCATGAAGTAAGCGTAAAGCATAACAAAACATGAACACCGAGCTATCTCCGAAACAACTAGAACATGCTCAAAAACACATGGAGATATTGCAAATAATAACAGCTTTAGACTTTAGCGTAAATAACATCAAAGTTGCAATGTTTAGAGCTATCAAACAACATGTTACAGGAACATATCATGGCAAACAAAGACATGGCATGAATCTACTAATTGCATATATCAAAAGACCCTTACTGACCATGAGCCAAAAAGGCATAGAAAATATGATGGCACCCATGTACACATGGCAAGTTATATTACAGATTCATACATGGCAGGAACAACAATAAGTAGGCATGTTCGTGAGCTCGAACCACTCACTACAGAGCAATACATGGCATCGTAAGGCAACCAACAGTAAGAAGGCATGTTTATGAAGCTAAGCATGGCAAGAGCAAGTTCATAGGGTACATGGATCACTAGGAAAACACATGGGAACAAGTGAACTTAATGTTAACAGGCTGACAACAACATTTTCAAGCAACTTTGGAACAAGATATGAACATGTACTAGCAGGCTATAATTGCAACCAAGGGCATGAATGGATAGAGCATGACATGTATATCAAAACATGTTTATAGAGCATCTCCAGATTATGCATAGAGTGATTAGTAGAAGCATGTTAAAATAGCAACAAAATATAACAGAATCATCAGAAAAAAAGAATAAAGAACTACCCTACTTTACAAGCTTGATACACTCAAAGACACAACTCACAAAAATACATGGTTAACACCTCGAAAGATGGCATGGCATAGTTCAACATTCATATAGAGCTCATACTCATAGGATGCACACATCAATCATGGCAAAATGATAAAACGACAAGTTATAACAGTTTAATTGATTAACATCAACATGCACTCTTCAACATTTGAGCATCAAGATGACCTCAAATGAAAATGATGCAATGGAATGAAATGAAGTACTCGTCGAGACGAACAATTTCACATATTACACGCGCAAAACGGAGCTACGGATGCAAAGATGTGATGGCATGAACATGGCATGAAAATGATGAAAAACTCTCAGGACTTGGGCAAACGGGGGCAACCTCTGCGCTCGCACGGAAATCGAGGCATGGCGGGCTCATGGGAGGCAGCCCGGAGAGGGCGAGAAGACTTCGAGACGGCCACGCCGTGGTCGGGTCGCCGGATCCGGCGGCGCCGGCCGGATCTGGCCGGAGACAATGGCAGTCTGTGATGGCGGAGGAGGCCGCGGGGCCGGTTTGGTGGCCGTGGCCAGGGAGAGAGATCTGGCAAGCCGAGTGCCGTGATGGCGAAGCCCGTGGGCAGTGGAAGCATGCAAGCCATGAGCATGCCGCATGGCCGTGATGAAAGCTGGCGCGCTCAGGCGTGAAGGAAAGTTCAGGCGGCCAATCGCGAGCGACGGAGGAGGGCAGACTCGGCGAGGCTCGGTGGCGAGCTCGGCGGGGCGGCGGCGGCGGCGCGTGGTGCGACGACGTGGCGGGGCGCTATTAGGCGTGGTAATGTGGGCGTGTCGGTCCGGTCCGGACATGTCCGTGCCAGCGTGGAGGAAAAATTAGGGTTTCGGGAAGAAATGATCCAAAATGGAGAGGAGACGCGTTTATATAGGTGGAGGGAGCTAGGAGAGTCCAAATGAGGAGAGGTTTTGCCACGCGATCGTGATCGAACGGCCGAGAGCATGGAGGTGAGTTTGGTGGGTTTTGGCCACTTTGGAAGGGTGTTGAAATGCAACAAAAGAGGCTTTTGGTTACGGTTAATCGTTGGAGTATCAAACGACCTCCAACGAAACTTGACAGCGGATCTAGGTGCTATACCAAGGCCGCTTGGCAAACCTCGAACCATTCCGAGAAAGTTTAACACCCGCTCTAGCAGGAGAGAAGAAGGGGCGCCGGAGGACATAGGAGCCGGATTGCAAAAGCAGACAACGGGAAAAAGCTCGGATGCATGAGGCGAACACGTATGCAAAATGAAATGCACATGATGACATGATAAAATGCAAATGATGACATGGCAAAGTGCAACACGCAAGCAAATGACATGGAAACGACGGCGAATAATGGCGGACGCTGGCGCATCGGATCCGGCGTTCTGACAATTCCTTTGTCGATCGATGCGTTACTTGCCGAGACTCGATCGTCGGTATCCCAATACCTTGTTCGGTCTCGTTCACGGCAAGTCACTTTACTCGTCTTAGTAATGCATGATCCATGGCGAACACCTTGGTCACCTTGAGCTCATTATGATGATGCATTACCGAGTGGGCCCAGAGATACCTCTCCGTCATACGGAGTGACAAATCGATCTCGATCCGTGTCAACCCAACAGATACTTTCGGAGATACCGTAATGCACCTTTATAGTCACCCGATTCGTTGTGACGTTTGATACACCCAAGGCACTCCTACGGTGTCAAGAGTTACACGATCTCATGGTCGAAGGAAGAGATACTTGACATTGGCAAAGCTCTAGCGCATTTAACTACGATCTTTATGCTATGCTTAGGATTGGGTCTTGTCCATCACATCATTCTCCTAATGATGTGATCCCATTATCAACGACATCCAATGTCCATAGTCAGAAACCATGACTATCTGTTGATCTGTGAGCTAGTCGACTAGAGGCTCACTAGGGACATATTGTGGTCTATGTGTTCACACGTGTATTACGATTTCCGGATAATACAGTTATAGCATGAACAAAAGACAATTATCATGAACAATGAAATATAATAATACTTTTATTATTGCCTCTAGGGCATATTTCCAACATATACTACATGGAGCATAAATCTGCAACATGAATTTTGTAGTTATATTATTATTACTTTCTTCGAAAATGAAAATATGCTTGCAGCATGGGTGTGAAGCATGCATACCCGTGCACAATCAAAGATTGAAGTCCAAATCTCAGCATGTTCCACGTCACCAGAACATCATCGTATTCCCAAGTAAACCAAAAGTATTGTTACTCCTGGTTGCCGTGAAATTTCTGCAACAAAGAGGGGACAATTCAGTACAAAGAGAGATAACAGAGAGAAGGGAGACGTAGTGTCGTTGTCGTTGTGCCCCCTCACCTCCCGGCCCTGCAACTTGAAACCACGGGCGCCTCTGCACTGCAACCCCGTATGCACATACGTCCCTCTCCCTCGCCCGACACAAGACACACAAGCTAGCACTGGCCAAAAATCAATCAATCAATCAGTCAGTGAGGGGAAGCTTGTTGATTGACATCCAAAAATTCAATGAGTTAGAGAGCAGAATGAACTCATTAACAGCACACATAAACAACCAACCATCCCCTGGTTCAAACTTGTACTGGTACAGATTTACAGATTCGACGGTTCGGTTTAGGCACCTGCCTTGGATGTTCCTCGTGATTTGTCGAGGCCGATTTCAAAGGCCGGCATAGAGGAGAGCTTGGCATTGAGCTCTGAAAAAGCA